>JAPVLO010000547.1:0-600000 GCA_027257055.1 Cephalopachus bancanus | reverse complement strand
CTCTAAATTATGTTTTCAGTTTTTTCAACAGTAACTTCCAAAAAAACCAATAAATGAAATAAACATTAAAGCTAACCAGGTGCTGCAGCGTGTCAAGCAGCTTCCCAAGGAGCCTGGCTCAACTGCAGCAGGAGCCACCCCAGTCCTACCTGTTTCCCAATGGGGCCCCACACCAGGTGCCCTGCCTGAGATCAGGCGAAGCTACAGAGCTGGGTGTGAACCCAGGAGCTCCCACTCCAGCGTGAGCACCCTTCCCACCACCCCTCGCTTCACTGGGGGAGGGTACAACCGAGGCTTGGGAACCAATGGCCTGGAAAGTTCAAAAGTCAATAACAGCCACCAACACAAAGCCTGCATCCCACCCCAGTCCCATGCCAAGCGCTTGCACAGATGCTCACTCCATCCACAAGGACCCTCCTCCCTCAGTCACATGTGTTCGCTAAGGACCTACTATGTGCCAGACCCAGGGTACAACAACCAGACAGACACGGCCCCTGCTCTGATGGCACCGGAGTGGCAGCTGCAAAGGAAAGGTTCAAAGGGATGCCCCTGTGTGACAGAGGGGAACAATGGTCCAAGGTGGCCAAGGAAAGTGAAAATACAAGCCCGCACATCCCCCCCCCCGATTTTGCGTAAAGGCCCCTCTTACATGGAGCGGCCCTGACCTCCGGCTCCTCCGCTGACTGCATCCCTGTCACAGGGTGGGTGGAAAGAATGAGGTGATAGACCCGGGGGGTTGTTCCTGCATCTACCCCTACAAGGTGGCAGAGACTCCGGAGGAAGCCAGTCCCCAGCCCTATCGACACTTAGTAGGCACACTCCACAAATAAGGCTGAAGTGAAGGCGGAGACTGGACCAAACAGCAGCAGCAGCGCTTCCCACTTGCCAGAGACCATCTCCCAGGCTTTCACCACCTCCATTTGTGAGATGACCCCCTTGCTCCAGCCAGGAAAACAGCAAGTTCAGAGAGAGCAAGCCACTGGCCTAAGTACACACAGCTACTGAGGGACAGTGCCAGGAATCAAACTTGACTCCAGTCTATCAAACCCAACTGCAAACTTCTTCCGAATTCCCGAGAAGTTGCTCCTGCGCTGTCGCCTGTTCTACTTTCCCCAAGGAGTCACTGACATAAAAAGAGAAAAGAAAAATCAAGACTGGTGTCTTCGAGGTCGGCGCAACACACTCGCCCGAACGACCCACGTCTTAAGTAAGAGAGATTTAACCTGAAGATCCAACTGGGAAGGAGCGAAAAAGATGCAAGAGAAAAACAATGCTTCTCACCGACAGCAGACGGCCTTCTCCGTCCACTGCCCTCCCCCGTCCGCCGCCGCCCCCGCCCCCCGCACCCCACGTCGGGGCGAACATTTTTGAAGTCACTGATTGCAGGAGACCGCGGGGAGTCCCGTACCTTTCCTTGAAACCCGGGAATGGCGCGAACGTGGAGACAATGTGAGGGGGCTGCCACCGCGCGAGTCCCGCCGAGGCTGGATGCACCTGAGGGCTCTGCCACGGAGCCCCGACCGCGGCTGGGACCCGGCGCGGAGCCGCCTGAAGTGCCCCGACGTCGAGCTATTGTTGCAGCCGGCGGAGACGGGGCCCGCCGCTGGGGGGTGGTGGGGAGCGAGCTTGGTCCGGGGACCCCGGAGAGAGAGCGCGGGGGTCGCGCGGCTCCACGCGGCCCGGACCCCCACCCCGCGCGCCCGCCGCGGCCTCGCCGCCCTGCGGCCTCCACAGCGCGCGCGCGCGCCCGCGCGGTGGCCAGCCGGGCTTCTTGGCCCTCGGGCGCCGCCGTACCCCGGCCCCACTCCGGGCGCCGGCGGCCCCTCCCCCCGCGGCGCCCCAGCTCCATTCAAACCGTCCCCCCGCGCCCCGAGCCGCGCCGCCCCCACTCCGCGGCCCGCGCGCCTTACCGGGAGCCGCCGGCGCCGTCGCCTTCCCGGCGCCGCCCCCGCCCCTCCACGCGGGGCCGGGGGCAGAGCGGACGTCTCGCCTCTCCTCACGAAACAAAGAAGCCGCCGCCGCTGCCGCCGCCGAGCGAGGGGAAGCCTTGCGCGCGCGCCCGCCCCGGCCGCCCCCCCCACCAGCACACGCCGCCCGCGCCCCCGCTGCGCGCGCACTCGCCGGCTCCCCTCCCCCTGCGGACGGCCTCCCCCGGCTTCCGCAGCCCCACCGGCCGCGTGCGCGCGCCAGCCCGCCCTTCCGCTCCCTGCGCGCGTGCGCACCGCCCCCGGGCCGGGGGAGGTAGGCGTGGCCCCGCGGAAGCTCGCGCGTCGACGCGCCTCCCCGCGCGGGCTGCGACCGCCCTGCGCCTGCGCCCGGGAGGCCCCGTCCTGTGCACGCCGCGCGTTTCCATGCCGCCGAGCATGCGCGGAGCGGGCGCCACTGCGGCGGCGGCGGCGGCGGCGGCGGGGAATTGGGGGATGGGGTCGGGGGTGGCCCTGGGTTCGGGCGGGACGGGCCCTGAGGCTGGGCTCCGGCTCGGTGAGGGCTGGCTTGGGACCTCTTTGATCCCCGGCCTGGGGCGGCGGGGCCTGTTCGGCGAGGTTGGGTGGGGCCGACCGCGGCCTCCAGGTCTGCAAAAACCTACCCCGGGCGGTGAACTAGCAAATGTGCGCGGACTGGCTGCTGAGTCCCGGCCGCCGCGGAGGCCTCGGCCTAGGGGAGAGGAGGACGAGAAGCAGGAGGCCAAGCCGCGGGTTCGAGACCCACCTGGGCAGCGAGACCTCATCTCTTCAATAAATAAAAAAACCAGCCGGGCGTGGTAGCGCATGCCTGTAATTCCGGCTACTCGGAAGGCTGAGGCGGAAGGATCGCCGGAGCCCAGCAGGCGAGGCTGCGGTGGCCGGGAGCGGCCACTGCACTCCAGTCTGGGCGACCGAGTGAGACTCCAACTCAAACAAAAACAAAAAAAAAGAAGCAGGAGTCCGGAGGAAAACGCGCAGTGTGTGAGATGGAGGCGAGGAGGGCCCTGGAAACTCTCCAATTGGACGGCCAGGGAAGGTCTCGCCGCGAGGACGACGTCGGAACACAGACGTGGAACCTTGTCCCGCGTGTGAAGCCCTGGGCCTCCCGGCCTCTTCTCTAGGTCTGTAAGACATGTAGAGGCCGGGCGCGGTGGCTCACGCCTGTCATCCCAGCACTTTGGGAGGCCGAGGTCAGAGGATTGCCTGAGCCCACGGATACGAGACCAGCCTGGGCAACTTGGCGAGGCATCTCTACAAACATTTTTTTTTTTAATTAGCCGAGCGTAGAGGCGCGTGCCTGTAGTTCCAGCTACTTGGAAGGCTGAGATGGAAGGATCGCCTGAGCCCAGCAGGTCGAGGCTGCGGTGACCATGAGCGTGCCACTGCACTCCAGCATGGGTGGCAGAGGGAGTCTCAAAAAAAAAAAAAATGGTTCCTCAAAGTCAGATCCTGCAGCCTGCGGTCTCAACCCTGCCTGTCCCCACACCCGTTCCTCGCGACGTGCTCATCCTTGTCTTTCAGATCTGCAGACATCCTCTGGGCCTTGCCTCCCTTTTGGCCACTGTCTCCTCTTCCCTGCCTTCACATTTTCTGGACAGCTCCTTTATCATCCGTCTCCCTCACCTGAATAGCGAAGACAGGACCAATCTTGGTGCTCGTGAGCACCCAGCGCCTGGCACAGCGACTCCTTCGCTACTACCAGATGTTTTTTTAGACGATGTTGAAAGAACCATAAAAAGTGACGGCCAGCGGGGATCAGCAACTCACGCCTATAATCCAAGCACCTTGGGAGGCTGAGGTGGAAGGATTGAGCCTAGGAGTTCAAGACCAGCATAGGCAACATAGCAAGATCTCTTCTCTACAAAAAAATGAGCAGGGCAGGGTGCCACCTATAGTCCTGGCTACTCAGGAGGCTGAGGCAGGAGGATCACCTGTGTCTAGGAGGTCAGGGCTACTGTGAGCCATGATCATGCCACTGCACTTTGGCCTGGGTGACAGAGTGAGACCCCCCCCATTCAAAAAGGAAGAAAGAGGCCGGGTGTGGTGGCTCAAGCCTGTAATCCCAGCACTTTGGGAGGCCGATGCAAGAGGATTGCCTGAGTCCAGGGATTCGAGACCAGCCTGGGCAACTTGGCGAGACCTCGTCTCTACAATAAATCAAAAAATTAGCCAGGCGGGGTAGTGCGTGCCTGTAGTTTCAGTTACTTGGAAGGCTGAGGTAGAAGGATCGCCTGAGCCCAGCAGGTCTAGGTTGTACTGACTTTGAGCATGTCACTGCACTCCAGCCTGGACTACAGACTGAGAGTCCAACTCAAAAAAAAAAAAAAAAAAGGCTGGGTGCAGTGGCTGAAGCCTGTAGTTCCAGCACTTTGGGAGGCTGAGGCGAGAGGATTGCCTAAGCCCAGGGTTTCAAGACCAGCCTGGGCAACATGGTGAGACCTCATCTCTACAATAAATAAAAAAAATTAGCCAGATGTGGTAGTGCGTGCCTGTAGTTCTAGCTACTTGGAAAGCTGATGCAGAAGGATCACCTGAGCCCAACAGGTCAAGGCTGCGGTGGCTGGGAGAGTGCCACTGAGCTTCAACCTGGGCAACAGAATGATACTCCAACTCAAAAAACTGAAGAAGAAAGGAAGTGACTGCCCGTTGAATGCATTTTATGCCAGGTACTCCCACCTGCATCTGCAGATCGAATCTTTACATTTGCGAGGTGGGTAACTTGGAGCAGGGGTCCCCAACCTCTAGCCCATGGCTTGGTATTGGTCTGACCTGTTAGAAACAGGCTGTGGCCAGGCTCAGTGGCTCAGCCTGTAATCCCAGCGCTTCGGGAGGCCGAGGTGAGTAGATTGCCTGAGCCCGCAGGTTCGAGACCCGCCCGGGCAACTTGGCGAGACCTCATCTCTACAGTAAATCAAAAATTAGCTGGGCGTGGTAGCGCGCGCCTGTAGTTTCAGCTACTTAGAAGGCTGAGGTGGAAGGATCACCGGAGCCCAGCAGATCGAGGCTGCAGTGGCGGGGAGCGGCCACTGCACTCCAGTCTGGGTGACAGAGTGAGACTCCAACTCAAAAAAAAAAAAGAAACCAGGCTGCACAGCGGGAGGTGAACAGTGAGCAAACAAGCTAAGCTTCATCTTTATTTACAGCTGCTCCCCATCGCTTGCGTTACCACCTGAGCTCTGCCTCTTGTTAGACCCGTGGTGGCTTAGATTCTCATGAGAGTGTGAACCCTATTGTGACCTGCACATGCAAGAGATCTAGGTTATGCACTCATGAGAATCTAATGCCTAATAATCTGAGATGGAGCTGAGGCAGTGATACTAGTGCTGAGAAGCAGCTACTAATACAAGTTAATGGCAAGATTTGACTGCAAATCCGCCCGCAACCCCTGTTTGTGAACGTCTTCCAGGAAACCAGTTCCTAATGCCAAAAAGATTGAGGACCGCTGACTTGGAATACAGATCAGAAAGTGAGATCTTGACCAGGCACAATAGGTCATGTCTATGATCTCAGCACTTTGGGAGGCCGAAGTGAGAGGATTGCCTGAGCCCAGGGGTTCGAGACCAGCCTGGGCAACGTGGCAGCACTTCGTCTCTACAGTACATCAAAAAATTAGTCAGGAGTGGTGGCATGTGTCTGTAGCTCCAGCTACTTGGAAGTCTGAGGCAGAAGGTTGAGGCTGCGGTGGCCATGAGCAGCAAACCACTGCACTCCAACCTGGGCGATATAGTGAGACTCCCACTCAAAAAAATATATATATATTGGCTCCCACTTCTGCAGGCTAGAAGCTGGTTATGAGGAATTAGTGAGGGCAGGCAGCCCACTGGGTAGCTCCCTTAGCTGGTACTATTGAGTAACACAGTATGTGGGCAAGTGGGATCCAAATCACTGATTCCTCATGCATTCCTAGTATTTCTTGTTTAGTTTTATTTCTATCTTTTCAGAGACAAGGTCTCGCTCTGTAAAATGCATTCTCTTCAGTTGCTTATGTAAGGATTTCAGTAGTATCTCCAGATCTTCTTGGAACATGATATCATTTATTGACCACACTTGCTTGTATTCATCAAACATGACCCTATTTCCCCCAAATATGGACCTCGACCGGCCGGATGACTCAAGCTTGTAATCCCAGCACTCTGGGAGGCTGAGACGGAAGGATTGCCTGAGACCAGGGATTTGAGACTAGCCTGGGCAACTTGCGGAGACCTTGTCTCTACAGTAAATAAAAAAATGAACCGGGCGTGGTGGTACATGTACACCTGTGGTTCCAGCTACTTGGAAGACTGAGGAGGAAGGATTGCCTGAGCCCAGCAGGTCTAGGCTGCAGTGGTCATCATCGTGCTATTGCACTTCAGCCTAGGTGACAGAGTGAGACTCCAACTCAAAAAATAAAAACAGTCAGCCAGGCTCAGTGGCTCATTCCTGTCATCCCAGCACTTTGGGAGATGCAGGCAAGAGGATTGCCTGAGCCAAGGTGTTTGAGACCAGCTTGGGCAACTTGGTGAGACCTTGTCTCTACAATAAATTAAAAAATCAACCAGGGCAAGACCTTGCCTCAACAATAAATTAAAAAATCAGCCAGTTGTGGTGGCGTGCACCTGTAGTTCCAGCTACTTGGAAGGCTGAGGAGGAAGGATCACCTAAGCCCAGCAGGTCAAGGCTGCGGTGGCTGTGAGTGTGCCGCTGCACTCCAGCCTGGGCAATGGAGTGACACTCCAGCTCAAAAAAAAAAAAATTAAACCTACAATTATTGAGTGACACAGCAATAGCACTCCTGGGCATTTGTCACAGAGAAATGAGAACTTATGTTCACACAGAAATTTGTACATGAATTTTCTTTTTTATTTTTTTATTTTTATTTTTTAAATTTTAATTTATTTATTTTTTTTTTTTTTTTGAGTTGGAGTCTCACTCTGTCACCTTAGCTGAAGTGGCCGCTCCCGGCCACCACAGCCTCCACCTGTTGGGCTCCGGCGGTCCTTCCACCTCAGCCTTCCAAGGAGCTGGAACTACAGGCATGCGCTACCATGCCCAGCTAATTTTTGATTTATTGTAGAGATGAGGTCTCACCAAGTTGCCCGGGCAGGTCTTGAACCCGTAGGCTCAGGCAATCCACTCACCTCGGCCTCCCAAAGGCACAGGATTACAGGCTGAGCCACTGAACCCGGCTCTTTTTTATTTTTTTATTTTATTTTATTTTATTTTTTAGTTGGAGTCTCACTCTGTTGCCCAGACTGGAGTGCAGTGGCCACTCCTGGCCACCGCAGCCTTGACTTGCTGGGCTCCGGCGATCCTTCCACCTCAGCCTTCCAAGTAGCCGGAATTACAGGCATGCGCTACCACGCCTGGCTGATTTTTTGATTTATTGTAGAGATGAGGTCCCGCTGCCCAGGCCGGTCTCGAACCCACGGGCTCAGGCAAATCCACTGACCTCAGCCTCCCAAAGGCGCGGAATTACAGGCTGAGCCACCGAGCCTGGCTCTTTTTTATTTTTTAAAGCAGGATTTATTGAGAGGGCAGGAAAGCTCCCACAATGGGAGGAGACCCAAAAGAGTTGCCCGTACATAAATTTTCATAGCAGATTTATCTGAAACAGCCAAATACTGGAATCAGCCCAGATATCATTCTAACAGATGAATGGCTGAACAAACCAAGATCATTCCGTACCATGGAATACTATTCAACAATAAAGGGAATGAAGTATTAAAATACACAACACAGGCCGGGTGTGTCTCACACCTGTAATCCCAGCACTTTGGGAGGAGAAGATGCGAGGATTCCCTGAGCCCAGGAGTTCGAGACCAGCCTAGGCAACTTGGTGAGATCTCATCTCTACCACAAATCAAAAAATTAACTCGGTGCAATTGCTCATGCCTATAGTTCTGGCTGTTTGGAAGGTTAAAGTGGAAGGATCATCTGAGCCCAGCCTGGGCAACAGAGTGAGACTCCAACTAAAAAAAAAAAAGACATAAATTGCATAATTGCAGTTATATGGTGTCATAGACCAGACAAATTTATCAGAGGTATCCAGCAGGTGAGTGGATAGTTATTCCCTAATGAGTAGAGTTTCAATTTGAGATATTAAGAAAAAGTCCAGCTGGGCTCAGTGGCTCAGCCTGTAATCCCGCGCTTTGGGAGGCTGAGGTGAGTGAATTGCCTGAGCCCGCGGGATCGAGACCTGCCTGGGCAACTTGGCGAGACCTCATCTCTACAATAAATCAAAAATTAGCCAGGCGTGGTATTGCACACCTGTAGTTCCAGCTACTCGGAAGGCTGAGGCGGAAGGATCGCCAGAGCCCAGCAGGTCGAGGCTGCGGTGGCCGGGAGTGGCCACAGCACTCCAGTCTGGGTGACAGAGTGAGACTCCAACTAAAAAAAAAAAAAAAAAAATTAGCCAGGTGTGGTGGCATGTGCCTGTAGTCCCAGCTACTGGAGAGGTTGACACAGGAGGATCCCTTGAGCCAAGGAGCTAGATGCTGCAGTGAGCCATGATGGCACCACAGCATCCCAGCCTGGACAACACAGTGAGACCCTGATTCAAAAAAAAGGAAAAAAGAAAGAAATGGATAGTGATGTTTCTACAAAAGTGTGAATGTAATTAATGCCACTAAGCTGTAGACTTAAAAATGGTAAATTTTTCCCAGCACTCTGGGAGGCAGAGACAAGAGGATTGCTTGAACCCAGGGGTTTGAGACCAGCCTAGGAAACTTGGCCAGACTTCGTCTCTACAATAAATTTAAACAATTAGCCAGGCATGGTGGTACACACCTGTAGTCCCAGCTGCTTGGAAGGCTAAGGGGGAGGGATTGCCTGAGTCCAGTAGGTCAAGGCTGCGGTAGGTGTGAGCATGCCACTGTACTCCAGCTGGGTGACAGAGTGGGACTCCAAAAAAAAAAGTAAATTCTTATTGTGGTAAAAGGTGTGTGCCTGATATATTCTCGTCTCTACAATAAATCAAAAAATTAGCATGACATGGTGGCACATGACTGTGGTTCCAGCTACTTGGAAGGCTGAGGTGTAAGAATGACCTGAGTCGCCGGGCTCGGTGGCTCAGCCTGTAATCCCGCACTTTGGGAGGCTGAGGTGAGTGGATTGCCTGAGCCCGCGGGTTCGAGACCAAGTTGCCTGGGCAACTTGGCGAGACCTCATCTCTACAATAAATCAAAATGAGCCGGGCGTGGTAGCACGCGCCTGTAGTTCCAGCTCCTTGGAAGGCTGAGGCGGAAGGATCGCCGGAGCCCAGCAGGTCAAGGCTGCGGTGACCGGGAGTGGCCACTGCACTCCAGTCTGGGCGACAGAGTGAGACACCAACTCAAAAAACAAAAACAAAACAAAAAGAATCGCCTGAGTCCAGAAGGTTGAGGCTGCAGTGGCTGTGAGTGTCCCACTGCACTCCAGCCTGGGTGACAGAGTGAAACTCCAACTCAAAAAAAAAGAAAGGCAGGAATCAGGCTGGGCATGACTGAGGCAGGAGATGGCCTGAGCCAAGGAGTTTGAGGCAAACCTGGGCAACATCACAGAACCCCATGTCTACAAAAGTAAAAAAAAAAAAAGCCAAGCATGGAGGTGTCTGCCTGAAGTCTCAACTACTTGGGAGACTGAGGCAGGAGAATCACATGAGCCCAGGAGTTCGAGGCTACAGTGAGCTATGATCACACCACTGCACTCCAGCCTGGACGACAGAGTGAGGTCTTGTCTCTAAAAATAAACAATACCGGGCGTGATAGCACACACCTGTAGTTCCAGCTACTTGGAAGGCTGAGGCGGAAGAATCGCCGGAGCCCAGCGGATCAACACTGGGGTGGCCATGAGCATGCCACTGCTCTCCAACCTGGGCGACAGAGTGAGACTCCAACTCAAAAGAAAGTAAAATAAATACATAACAAAACATAAATAACGAAGGGCTGGAGATGGGGTCAGCCCTACCGGCACATCATGTCTATGTGACTGTGGACACGGAGGTTCAGGTGAGCCTCCCTGACTGACATACTCCATGAGTGCGCATTGTCACACGTCATTGTTTTGTGGCACTAACATACTCTGTGACTCCACCTGGAGGGGACACCTGGGCCTCTGTGTCTGTGTCATCCCAGATGCCATCCTAGTAGCCCTCCCTTCAGCTAACTTCTTTCTGTCTCCTTGTGCTATAATAAACTGTAACCCTGAGCAAACAGCTTCTAGCAAGCTCTGAATCCTCCTGGAGGATCGTCAAAATTCAGAGGGATAGGCCAGGCATGGTGGCTCAAGCCTATAATCCCAGCACTTTGGAGGCCAAGTCGAGAGGACTGCCTGAGTCCAGGGGTTCAAGACCAAACTGGGCGACTTGGTGAGACCTCGCCTCACACAAATAAATAAATAAAAGTAGTTGGGCCTCGTGGTATGTGCCTGTAGTTTCAGCTACTTGGAAGGCTGAGGCAGAAGGATTGCCTGAACCTAGCAGATCAAGGCTGCGGTGGCCATGAGCATGCCACTGCACTCTAGCCTGGATGACAGAGTGAGACTCCAACCCCCCCCCAAAAAGGCCAGGCACAGTGACTCACACTATAATCCCAGCCTTTTGGGAGGCCAAGTTGAGAGGATTGCCTGAGCTCATGGGTTGGAGACCAGCCTGGGCAACTTTGCAAGACATCATCTCTACAATAAATCAAAAAATTAGCCTGGCATGATGGTGCATGACTGTAGTCCCAGCTACTTGGAAGGCTGAGGTGGAAAGATCGCCTGATCCCAGCGGGTCAAGGCTGTGATGGTTGTGAACGTGCCACTGCACTCCAGCCTGGGCAACAGAGTGAGTCTCTGACTCAAAATAAAATAAAAATAGTTTCATGTGACTCCTGCCAGAGATCCCACACCCCCCTTCCCCACACAGGACAGGAAACCCGCAATGCACTCAGCCTTCCTCCCCTCCAAGTTGATCACCTGCCCCAGTTTTCTTTGGCAGACATGTTAATTGCCACACCTAATTGTCTCCGCCTCTCCCTCCTCCTTGTGACAGCCACCCAGTTTTGTGCAGTGGCAGCATGCCCAGCCTGATGAATTATGAGGCAATTGAGTTCTCGAACTCATCCTAGAAAAAGTGCTCCATACCTCATTGCTGAATATCATGATGGTCACCTTCAAAGTACTCCCCTTGGGAAGCTACACATGGACACCAGCGCCTCATTGCCCCATCAAAGCAATTTTGGAACTCTTTCTGGAATGGCCATCAGAGCTGTCATCATATTATCCTTGATGTCCTGAATGTCATCATATGTCTTGCTTTCAATATTTCCATTATTTTCAGGTAAAGAAAAAAGGCAGTGGGGGCCAGATCAGGTAAGTAGTGAGAGTGTTTCAACATAGTTATTTGTGCTGCCAACATGAGTGTACAGTGGCAAGTTGGCAGTTTTCCTTTTTTTTTTTTTTTTTTTGAGTTGCCCAGGTTGGAGTGCAGTGGCATGCTCCCGGCCACCACAGCCTCAACCGGCTGGGTTCTGGCGATGCTTCTGCCTCAGCCTTCCAAGTAGATGAAACCACAGGCACATGCCACCATGCCCGGCTAATTTTTTATTTATCGTAGAGACGAAATCTCATCATGTTGCCCAGGCAGGTCTCAAATCCATGGGTTTAGGCAGTCCTCTCACCTCAGCATCCCAAAGTGCTGGGATTATAGGCTTGAGCCACCGCACCCGGCCAAGTTTGCATATGTGATTGCAAGACCTCAACAAAGAACTAGGACATGGCCTGGTGCAGTGGCTCAAGCCTACAATCACAGCACTTTGGGAGGCTGGAGCAAGAGGACTGCCTGAGCCCAGGGGTTCGAGACCAGCCTGGACAACATGGTGAGACTGCATCTCTACAATAAATAAAAAATAAAAATTAGCCGGGCGTGGTAGCATGCGCCTGTAGTTCCAGCTACTTGGAAGGCTGAAACAGAAGGATTGCCCAACGCCAGCAGGTCAAGGCTGCAGTGGCTGGGAGCGTGCCACTGCACTCCAGCCTGGGCCACAGAGTGAGACTCCAACTCAAAAAAAAAGAACAAGGACAGCTCTGAAGGCCATTCCAGAAAAAGAGTTCCAAAATTGCTTCGACTGGTGGACTCAGCCCTGGTGTCACTGCATAGCTTCCCAAGAGGAATACTTAGTACTTTGAAGGTGACCATCGTGATAGTCAGCAACGAGGTATGTAGCACTTTTTCTAGGCTGGCTCGAGAAGCTAATTGTTGGACCTTGTATGCGTGGTCTAGGCCAAATCCTGTTCCTTTTTTTGTTGTTTTTTGTCAGGGTCTTACTCTGTCTCTCAGGCTGGAGTACAGTGGTGCTATCATAACTCACTGTAGTTTTGAACTCCTGGGCTCAAGTGATCCTCCTGCCTCGAAATCCCAAGTAGTTGGGACCTCGGACACATGCCACCATGCCCAGCTTATTTAAACATTTTTTGTGTGTGTAGAGATAGGGTCTTGCTATGTTACCCAGACTGGTCTCCAACTCCTGGACTCAAGGGATCCTCCCCTGTCAGCCTCCCAAAGTGCTGGGTGGTGAAGTTTAAGCAAACCCTTGAATGACTCTTCTGGACATGGTCCTTAGAACCCTGCCCCACTCCAGCCTGCACTCTTGTTGTTTCTTTACATGCTTCAAAACAGTGACCAGGCCGGGCTTGTGGCTCAGCCTATAATTCCATCACTTTGGGAGGCCAAGGCAAGTGGCTTGCCTGAGACAGCAGGTTTGAGACCAGCCCGGGCAACTTGGCTAATCAAAAATTAGCCGGGTATGGTAGTGTGTGCCTGCAGTTCTGGCTACTTGGAAGGCTCAGGAAGAAGGAGAGGCAGAAGGAGAGGCAGAAGGATCGCCAGAGTCCCGCAGGTCAATGCTGGGGTGGCCATGAGCGTGCCACTGCACTCCAGCCTGGGTGACGGAGTGAGAATCCAACTAAAAAAAAAGTGACCACACAGAACTAACTGCACAGCTGGGCAACATAGACCCCATCTGTATTTTTTTTTAATTAAAACAAATAAAAGCCATCACGCCTATAGTGCCAGCAATCCGGGAGGTGGAGGCGAGAGGATTGCCTGAGCCCAGGGGTTTGAGACCAGCCTGGACATCTTAGCGAGACCTTGTTTCTACAATAAACCAAAAAATTAGCCAGGTGTGGTGGCACATACCTGTAGTTCCAGCTACTTGGAAGGCTGAGGCGGAAGGATCACCTGAGCACAGCAGTTCAAGGCTACGGTGGCCATGAGTGTGCTACTGCATTCCAGCCTGAGCAACAGAGGGAGACTCCGACTCAAAAAAAAAAAGTAAAAGAAAAAAAATGAGCCGGTCATGGTGGCACATACCTGTAGTTCCAGTTGCTGGGGAGGTTGAAGCAGGAGGACTGTAACGTATGTTGCCCATTGCAGGTCTTCAGACAATCCTTCCACCTCCTCAGCCTCCCAAGTAGCTGGGAGTACAAGTGTACACCATCGCACCTGGCTAATTTTTAAATTTTTTTTTTGCAGAGTTGAGGTTTCACTATATTGTACAGGTTGGTCTCAAACTCCTGCACTCAAGCAATCCTCCCACCTCTGCCTCCCAAGCCACCAGTGTGACAGAGACGCCATTGCACTTGTCACAAGCCACTGATTCTTCCTTCCAACCATCCTTGGACCTTTCTCTGTTTGTGGGAGGATCATTGCAGGAATGACTTAACACCCTGGCCCCAGAGTTTGTGTAGACACATGTCCTTGGGCTGTGGACCCTTCAGGGAGCGTGGCTGTGGCCGGACCAAGTGGCTATCCCAGCCTGCCCCTTCGCCTCCTCTCTGCCCCTCCTGGTACACTGCCCCTACACCTCGACCCCACTCTCAAGTGCAAGTGAAGGCTGGGAGTGGCATTGGGAGACCGAGCAGAACAGATTGTACAACCCTGAACCGTAGCAACTGGAAGCTCCGTCACCTGCAGGTACACGCTCAGCAGAAGGGTAAGCCTGGCCTGACCCAGGCCTTGATAGGTCTGGTTTTCACAGGGGAAGCATTTCTTTTTCTTTTCTTTCCTTTCTTTTTTTTTTTTTTTTTTTTGTGAGAAAGCAGGATCTATTGAGAGGACAAAAAAGCTCCCCAAGCAGGAAGGAACTCAAAGGGGTATATGATGATACTTTCAAAAACAAAAAAATGCTCGGTGGCTCAGCCTGTAATCCTGCGCTTTGGGAGGCTGAAGTGAGTGGATTGCCTGAGCCCGTGGATTCAAGACCCCATGGGAAACTTGGTAAGACCTCATCTCTACAATAAATCAAAAAATTAGCCAGGCGTAGTGGCGCGCGCCTGTAGTTCCAGCTACTCGGAAGGCTGAGGCAGAAGGATCGCCGGAGCCCAGCAGGTTGAGGCTGCGGTGGCCGAGAGCGGCCACTGCACTACAGTCTGGGCGACAGAGACTCGAGCTCAAAAAAAAAAAAAAGAAAGAAAGAAACACAACTAACACAAACATTGTAGCAGTCACAAGTCCCAGGAACTGCAGACATATTAATTTCTTCATACCCTTTTTGCCAGGATAATAGTTAGCATGATTGTAGCAAATAGAACCAGGCGCAGCTGTCTCCATGGTAACATCGTATTCCATCAATGTCACCTTCATCCTCCCTAGAACACAGTTGTATAGGTACCAGGGTAGAGCTAGGAAGGGAAAGATATTGGTAGAATTTAAATCTTCATCTGAACAATTTCCATCTCTGTAGCTCAAATTCACAATGTTTGAAGAGCAGAAACGTTTCCGTGAGGCTGGACTGTTTTGCAAGGCAGCATTTACAAACAGAGTTTCATGGTATACAAGTGTCTGAAATCGTTCAGGCAAAGGGACCTTCCACTGACCACATTCTGAAACGGAACAGCTTTTGAGCTGTAATCTCAAGATGGGAATAATTAGGAGGATAATTAGGAATTTCAGTCTGGTAAATAAAAAAGCATCACACAGTGGCTCATGCCTATAATTCCAACACTTAGGGAGGCAGAGGCGAGAAGATTGCCTGAGCTCAGGCGTTTGAAACCAGCCTGGACAACATGGCGAGATCTCATCTGTACAATAAATTAAAAAACAAAAAAATGGACGGGCGCCGTGGCTCAAGCCTGTAACCCCAGCACTTTGGGAGGCCAAGGTGAGAGGAATGCCTCAGTCCATGGGTTCAAGAACAGCCTGGGCAACTTGGCGAGACCTCATCTCTACAATAAAAATTAAAAAATAGCCGGTTCGGTGGCTCAGCCTGTAATCCCGCACCTTGGGAGCCTGAGGTGAGTGGATTGCCTGAGCCTGCGGGTTTGAGATCCGCCTGGGCAACTTGGCGAGACCTCATCTCTACAATACATCAAAAATTAGCCGGGCGTGGTAGCGCGCGCCTGTAGTTCCAGCTACTTAGAAGGTGGAGGCGGAAGGATTGCTGGAGCCCAGCAGGTCGAGGCTGCGGTGGCCGGGAGTGGCCACTGCACTCCAGTCTGGGCGACAGAGTGAGTCTCCAACTCTAAAAAAAATAAAATAAAATAAAAATAAAAAAACCTTGAACGTCCAGTGTAATACTATAAGAAAATGACTGACAGTGTTGGGAAATTATGGGGGGGAGGGGAAAGGAGATGGGATTAACGGTAATAAATATCTGTCTGGGAACGGGGAGACACCTCTTATCCATCAACAAGGGTGCCTGAACGAAGCATATTTGTATACCTAACCCTTAACTGTACACACAATATCATAATAAAAAATATTGATTAATAAAAAATAAAAATCAAAAATCAAAAAATTAGCTGGGCGTGGTACCACATACCTATAGTTCCAGCTACTTTGTAGGCTGAGGCAGAAGGATCACCTGAGCCCAGCAGGTTCACACTGGGGTGCCCATGAGCATGCCACTGCACTCCAGCCTGGGCGATGGAGTGAGACTGCAACTCAAAACAAACAAACAAACAAACAAATGGCTGGGCATGTTGGCACACTCCTGTAGTCTCAGTTGCTTGGAAGCCTGAGGTGGAAGGATCGCATGAGCCCAGAGGTTAAGGCTGCAGTGAGCCATGATCATGCCACTGCACTCCAGCCTGGGTGACAGAGTGAGACTTCCACTCAAAAAAAAAAAAAAAAAGGCTCTATGGGCCAGGCATGGAAGCTCATGCCTATAATCACACTTTGGGAGGCCAAGGCAGGAGGATCACCTGAAGCCAGGAGTTCAAGACTAGCCAGGGAAACATAGTGAGACTTCCCCCCCGCCACTATCTCCACAATACATAAATACATACATACATACATACATAAAATAAGGCCAGGCACAGTGGCTCATGCCTATAATTCCAGCCCAGAAGGCCACAGCAGGACAATGGCTTGAGGTCAGGAGCTCAAGACCAGCCTGGGCATCATAGCGAAACCTCGTCCCTATGGCCATGAGTGTGCCACTGCACTCCAACCTGGGCGACAGAGTCAGACTCCGACTCAAAAATAGTAATAAAAATAATAACTAGCCGGGCATGGTGGTATGCACCTATAGTCCTAGCTACATGGGAAGCTATGGTAGAAGGATTGTCTGGGCTCAGAAGATTGAGGCTGTGGTGAGCTATGATAGCACCATTACACTCCAGTCAGGGCAAGAGATTGAGACTCTGACTCAAAAAAATAAAAATAAAAGCATTGGCCAGGCGCAGTGGCTCACACCTGTAATCCCAGCACTTTGGGAGGCTGAGATGGGAGGATTGTTTGAGCCCAGGAGTTCGAGACCAGCCTGGACAACATAGTGAAATCTTATTTCTAAAAGAAATAAGTAAATAATAATAATAAAGCATTATGATAGCAAGACACCTAAAAGTAAACCATGGCCACCTTGATCTAATGCCTAGGATCCAGGAGGGGCCTATCATCGCTCACAAGTGGGTAGGGTTTCACACGGCAGCAAATCAGCCATTTCTGTGAGGTCACATCAAGCCCTCTCCAAGGAGCCTGGGTTTCAGGATATAAATTCTCTCACTGAACTGCAAATACCGACTGAGTTGGTTATCTTGTGTCAGGTACCGGAGTGGGTAGTGATCGAGGGAGGCACCTCTCTGCTCCTTCAGACCCTCATCCAGTGGGGGTGACAGAGGAACCACCAGAAGTGCCAAGACAGATAAAGCCAGGCGAGAGGCCCAAGGAAGTGATCTCAGACAGGGTGGTCAGGGAAGAACTTTTTCTTTTTTTGGAGAGAGGGTCTCACTCTTTTGCCCAGGCTGGAGGGCGGTGGCACAATTATAGCTCACTGCCGTCTCCAAATCCTGGGCTCAAGCGATCCTTCTTCCTTAGTCTCCCAAGTAGCTGGGACTACAGGCACACACCCCCATGCCTGGTTAAATTTTTATTTTTTATAGGGATGAGGTCTTGCTATGTTGCCCAGTCTGGTCTTGATCTCACGAGCTCAAGCCATCCTCCCACCTCGGTCTCCCAAAGTGCTGGGATTACAACAATGTGCAACCATGTACCCAGCCTTTGGTTCTGTTTTGTTTTTAGGCTAAGGAACAGGGTCTCCCTTGAACTTATGTTGAGTTGCGTCTCTTGCACCCTGGCCCCTGACCCTTTAGGTAACTAAACCAGAAAGCTCCAGGAGGACGTCCTCCACAGACGTGAGAGAATGCATGCACCATTGGCAGGGCAGAGAGGGGTTATACTTAAGTCCTTAGCTCGAACCAGACTGCCTGGGTTTGAGTTCAGGTCCTGCTGCTTGCCTGTGAAACAGGGATGTAGGGACAGCAAGGGAGCCTGCCCCTGAGAGCCTGAGTGTCTCTACAAGGTGTGTTCCCGTGACTCCTGGACAGCTGCCTGCCACAGGCCTGGGGTGGGGTGGGTAACTGCTGCAGTGCCAAGTGCCGAAATTGACCAAAAGTTTATCACAATCTACCTCCAGTCTTTCCCTCTGGAATTGCAAGGCTTCAGTAGGCTTCAGAGTTCCAAAACAGTGACATCCAGCCGGGCACAGTGGCTCACGCCTGGAATCCCAGCACTTTGCTGAGCCCAGGAGTTCCAGATCAGCCTGGGCAGTATAAGTGAGACCTCCTCTCTACAAAAAATAACAGTGGCTGGGTTGCTCAGCCCGGAATCCCAGCACTTTGGGAGGCCAAGGTGAGTGGATTGTCTGAGCCCACGGGTTCGAGACCTGCCTGGGCAACTTGGCGAGACCTCATCTCTACAATAAATCAAAAATTAGCCGGGCGTGGTAGCGTGCGCCTATAGTTCCAGCTACTTGGAAGGTTGAGGCAGAAGGATTGCCAGAGGCCAGCGGGTCGAGGCTGTGGTGGCCAGAAGCGTGCCACTGCACTCCAGTCTGGGCGACAGAGTGAGACTCCGACTCTAAATAAATAAATAAATAAATAAATAAAAATAAAGCAAATTAGTGGCTATGGTGGACATACAGGTGCACACCTGTATCCCCAGCTACTCTGGAGGCTGAGGAGGATCGCCTGAGCCCAGAAGGTCGAGGTTGTGGTGAGCCGTGATCGTGTCACTGCACTCCAGCCTGGGCAACAGAGTGAGACCCAAACTCAAAAAATAAAAAGTAAAAAAAAAAGAAAAAATGGTGACATCAGACAGGTCGTGCCATACCATTTTTGTCTGGGCGGGGAGAGTCCTGATGCTTTCTAACCCCTGTTTTCCCAGAATCCTCTCTCACTCATTTATTCTAGTGCTGAGTTACTTAATTAGACGAATGAGCCACTGTCTGTGTGTCCATTCTTGTGCTGAAGGACATCTCTGCCTTCTCCTGGTACTGATCTCAGAGACAGTCGGGGCGGGGCATGCATTTTCTTTTTTTTTTTTTTTGAGTTGGAGTCTCACTCTGTCGCCCAGACTGGAGTGCAGCGGCCGCTCCCGGCCACCGCAGCCTCGACCTGCTGGGCTCCGGTGATCCTTCCGCCTCAGCCTTCCGAGCAGCCGGAACTACAGGGGGGCATGCATTTCCACATCCGCTTTCAGGGTTCTCACAAATGTATCCGGCATGGCCCTCTCGTTCCAGCCCCAGGGCCTTTGCTTTTCTGCTGTTCCACCACCTGAAGTACCTTCCCCACCCCATTTTGCCTGGCAAATCCAAGGTTCAAATTTCCCTCCTATTCATACGTTCATGGGTGAGACACACATTGCGCCCCACACAGGACACTGACACAAGAAACGGCATGTCTCTGAGTCACATCACTCTGAGCAGTGGGAGAGGCTGGGCAAGGGTGCAGCAGAAGAAGGATGCGGGGTCTTGGAAAGCCAAAGGAAAGAGTGTTTCCAGTGGCGACTAATCTCTAACCTTTTTTCCTTTTGTTTGTAGAGATGAGGTCTCACTATGTTGCCCATGCTGGCCTTGAAATCCCAAGCTCAAGCGATCCTCTCACCTTGGCCTCCCAAAGTGCTGGGATTCCAAGCGTGAGCCACAGCACATGGATAATTTTTTGTAGAGTTGAGGTCTTGCTATGTTGCCCAGGCTGGTCTTGAACTCCTGAGCTCAAGCCATCCTCCTACCTTGGCCTCTCAAAGTGCTGGGATTCCAGCGTGAGCCACCACGTCCGAACCTCTGACTTTTTTCTTTACCTTACCAAACTCCTGACTATAAACCTTGGAGAGACAGTCTTTGTTATTAACTATATAATGTGCTTTACATACAACCTGGCTCTGCTGTACATCACATCACAGATAAAGAAAAAGTATTAGCCGGGCTCGGTGGCTCAGCATGTAATCCCGTGCCTTTGGAAGGCTGAGGTGAGTGGATTGCCTGAGCCCGCAGGTTCGCAACCTGCCTGGGCAACTTGGCGAGACCTCATCTCTACAATAAATCAAAAATTAGCCGGGCGCAGTAGAGTGAGCTTGTAGATCCAGCTACTTGGAAGGCTGAGGTGGAGGGATCACTGGAGCCCAGCAGGTCCAGGCTGCGGTGGCCAGGTACGGCCACTGCACTCCAGTCTGGGGGACAGAGTGAGACTCCAACTCAAAAAAGAAAAAAAAAAAAAAGTATTGTATGACCGTGTCAGGCTGTCTTCTGGGGACTCCAGTCACCTTTTAAGACATTACCTATTCTCGCTGAAGAATAAACCGTCCTCTACACATCAAGAGACTTGGAGTTTCTTTTACATCCTTATCTCAACATGACATCTCTACGGATTTCCAAATTCCTTAGACAAGAGCTACAACTTGCCACTCAGAAAGTCTTTGAATCCACCTATAGCCTGCAGGTCCCTGCTTGGAAATATCCTGCGCCTTCCCGGACCCAATGACTGTAAAATTCACATATGTTAGTTCATGGTTTCTAGTAACTTCTGTCCTCTTAAAATGTATATAACCAATCATGGGGGTGGGGGGGAACGGGACGACAGGACATATTCTCAGGACCTCCTACAAATGCAGCTGTGGGCCTAGGTCACTCCCTTTGGGCTCAGAATAAGCCATCTTAAATGTTTTACATTTTTCATCAACACCACGTAGGACTTGGCATCCTTGTGCTGGGATTACAGGCATAAGCCACCACACTTGGCTCATGTGGGGTTTATTGAGCTTCCTGGAGTTTATTGAGCTTCCTTCTGGAAGTTTAAGAAAATGAGAAGGCAGAGGCAAGAGGATTACCTGATTCCAAGGGATCAGGACCAGCCTGGACAACTTGGCAAGATCTCATCTCTATAATAAATCAAAAAATTAGCCAAGCATGGTGGCGCACACTGATGGTTCCAGTTACTTGGAAGGCCGAGGAGGGAGGATCGCCTGATCCCAGCAGGCTGAGGCCACAGTGGCTGCGAGCTTGCCACTGAACTCCAGTCTGGGTGACAGAGTGAGACTCCAACTCAAAACAAATAAAATAATACATTCCAAGTGGATGAACTCAAGAGACTCACAGTAAGACATGTTATAATAAGACTGCCAAGGCCAGATGTGGTGGTTCACGCCTATAATCCCAGCACTTTGGGAGGCCAAGGTAGGAGAAGCGCTTGAAGCAAGAAGTCGAAGACCAGCCTGGGCAACATAGCCAAACCTCAATTCTATTTTTTTTTTAGTTGGAGTCTCACTGTCACCCGGGCTGGAGGGCAGTGGCATACTCCTGGCCACCGCAGCCTCTACCTGCTGGGCTCAGGCAATCCTTCTACCTCAGCCTTCCAAGTAGCTGGAACTATAGGCATGTGCCACCACGTCCAGATAATTTTTTGATTTGTTGTAGAGATGAGGTCTCGCCAAGTTGCCCAGGCGGGTCTCGAACCCACGGGCTCAGGCAATTCTCTCGCCTCCGCCTCCCAAAGTGCTGGGATTATAGGCATGAGTCACGGCACCCGGCTGCGATCTTTATTTCCTTTCTCATTCCCCTTTTTTTTGAATTGGAGTCTCACCCTGTCACCCAGGCTGGAGTGCAGTGGCATGCTCACGACCACCACAGCCTCAACCTACCGGGCTCAGGCGCTCCTTCCGCCTCAGCCTTCCAAGTAGCTGTGACTACAGGCATGCACCACCACACCCAGCTGAGTTATTTTTATCTTTTGTAGAGATGAGGTCTTGCTATGCTGCCCAGGCTTGTCTCCAACTCCTGGGCTCAAGCAATGATCCTGCCTGGGCCTCCCAAAGTACTTGGATCACAAGCATGAGCCACCGTGCCCAGTCTCCCTTCCTTAGTTCTGTGAGCCATTTGAGCAAATTATAGAACCTGGGGGGAGCAGTCGTAGAAACCCCCAACTTTGTAGCCAAATTGAACGGAAGTACGGGTAATCTGAAGACCTGTAACTGAGCCCTTAAATGTATCGGGTGTGATGCTGTCTCCAGGTAGTGTCAGAATTGAATCAGATTATGGAACACCCACTTGGAGTCAGAGAACTGATTGGTTCTGGAAAAAACAAACCAACCAACCCACACACTTGTTGAAAATGTGGAGTAGAAGCAATCCCCTGACCCCAGGTTAGGCTCCACTACAGTTCTCTCCTTGTGATCACCTGATTGAGCTTCATTTTGGGAGCAGATTGTGATCTAGGGAAGACAGGATAGTCTGAGGAACCCCAGCATCGCACAGGTGGACAGTAGCTGCATTTCTCTTTTTTTGAGTTGGAGTCTCACTCTGTCACCCAGGCTGACGTACAGCGGCACACTCACGGCCACCACAGCCTTGACCTGCTGGACTCAGGTGACTCTTGCACCTCAGCCTTCCAAATAGCTGGAACTACAGGCACGCACCACCGCAACTCGGTTAACTTTTTGACTTACTGTAGCAATGAAGACTCAACAAGTTGTCCATGCTGCCCATGGGTTCAGGCAATCCCTTCACCTCGGCCTCCCAAAGTGCTGGGATTATAGGCATGAGCCACCACACCTGGCCGTAACTGCATTTCAATTTGTTTGTTTTTAGTTGGAGTCTCACTCTATCGCCCAGGCTGGAGAACAGTGGCACACTCACGACCACTGCAGACTCAACCTGCTGGGCTCAGGCGATTCTTCCGCCTTAGCCTTCCAAGTAGCTGAAACCACAGGTGCGTGCCACCACACCTGGCTAATTTTGGGGTTTTTTTAATTGTAAAGAGAAGGTCTCACCAAGTTGCCCAGGCTGGTCTCCAACACCTGGGCTCAGACAGTCCTCTCACCTCAGCCTCCCGAAGTGCTGAGATTACAGGCATGAGCCACCGTGACTGGCTAAGTTTTTATCATATTTTTCTTTAGTCTTTCTTTCAGATACAAGGTCTCACACTGTTGCCCAGGCTGGAGTGCAGTGGTTCAATCATGGCTCACTGCAGCCTCAAACTCCTAGGCTTGAGCAATCCTCCCGCCTCAGCCTTCTCAGTAGCTGCAGGCTACTAAACACACGTGTCACCACATCCAACTTGCTTTTTTTATTTGTTGTAGACAGGGAGTTGCTATGTTGCCCAGGCTGGTCTCAAAATCTTGGCCTCAAGTGATTCTCTTGCATTGTCCTCCCAATGTGCTGGGATTACAGGAGTGAACTACTATGCCCAGCTCATTTTTAAAAGTCAATTTTTGGCTGGGCTCGGTGGCTCAGCCTGTAATCCCAGCACTTTGGGAGGCCGAGGTGAGTGGATTGCCTGAGCCCATGGGTTCGAGACCTGCCTGGGCAACTTGGCGAGACTTCATCTCTACAATAAGTCAAAAGTGAGTCGGGCGTGATAGCACGCACCTGTAGTTCCAGCTACTTGGAAGGCTGAGGCGGAAGGATCGCCGGAGCCCAGCTGGTCGAGGCTGCGGTAGCCGGGAGCGGCCACTGCACTCCAGTCTGGGGTGACAGAGTGAGACTCCAACTCAAAAAAAAAAGAAAAACAAAACCCAAAAAACAAAAGGGACAAAAGGGATTGGCCAGGAAATAAGAAACGAAAAATAGCTTCGATGTCACTCCAGTTTCCATTGGAGCATGTACGTCGCTATAACTGCCTAATTTTCCCCTCGTAGAATTTAGTGTGTCAGTCAGGCTCGGTGGCTCAGCCTGGAATCCCGCGCTTTGGGAGGCTGAGGTGAGTAGATTGCCTGAGCCCGCGGGTTCCAGACCCGCCTGGGCAACTCGGGGAGACCTCATCTCTACAATAAATCAAAAACTAGCCGGGCGTGGTAGCGCGCGCCTGTCGTTCCAGCCACTTGGAAGGCTGAGGCGGAAGGATCGCGGAGGCCAGCAGGTCGAGCAGCCACTGCAGTCCAGTCTGGGTGACAGAGTGAGACTCCAACTCAAAAGAAAAAGAAAAAAAGAATGTACTGTGTCATCATCCACCTTGAGTTAATAATCCAAAACCTACTTTTTCAGGCACAATGGCATGTGTCTAGAGTTCCAGTTACTCCAGAGGCTGAGGCAGGAAGACTGCCTGAGGCCAGGAGGTGGAGGCTGCAGATTACAGGCTGAGCCACCGAGCCTGGCTTACAATAATTTTTAAAAATTAGCCGGGTGTGGTGGCATGCGCTTGTAGTTCCAGCTACTCGGAAGGCTGAGAAGGGAGGATCTCCCGAGCCCAGCAGGTGGCTGAGAAGGGAGGATCTCCCGAGCCCAGCAGGTGGAGGCTGCGGTGGCGGGGAGCGTGCCACTGCCCTCCAGCCTGGGTGACGGTGAGACTCCGACTCAAAACACCCAAATAAAACACAACAAAACAAAATGCAGACGGGCCAGGGCGTGCGGGCTCACTTCCGGGCCTGCCGCGGACTCGCCGGGCGGCTCGGCGTCTCCGAGCCTGGGTCCCACTGGCGCCGGGGACCTCATCCGGGCCTCCGGGCCTGGGAGCGGACAGACGCCCGGACAAAGCCGGGGCCTGTCGTGCCGCCCGCGTCCACGCGGGGGCGCGCCCTCCCCGCCGCGCGCCCGCCGTCCTGGCTGGCGTCCAGACGCCTCCGGCCGCCCTCCGTGGGTCGATGGGCCCAGCCGAGCGGCTAAGGGCTTAAGCGGCGCGGAGGGCCCGGGGCCGGGGGGGCGGGCCGCCGCGGGGCTTCCCCGTCGGACCCCGCCCGGCGCGGCGCGACACGCGCGGGCTGGCTGCTCCCTGAGCGGGGCCTGGCGAGGCCGCGGCCCCGGGACTGCTCTCGGGCTCGGGACCGAGGGCGCCGGGGGCGAGTGCGCTGCCCGCCCGCGAGGGGCCGCCCCGCGGAGTGAGGCAGCCTGCAGCCGGGGCGGGGCGCGGGCCGTCCTTCCCCAGCCCGAGGGCTCGACGGCCCTGGCCGGCTCGTCCCTTCCAGCCCCGGCATCCCGCGGCGCGGCCGCCAGCTGCGAGTGGGCCGGGAGCCCGCGGGGGCCCGGAGCCCCGGTGCGGCTGGCCGGGCCGACGGCCCTGCGGGGCCAGCAGCTCCCTCCCGCAGGCGTGACTTCCCCGAGGGCCAGGATGAGAAAGCCGCCGGGCCCCGCCTGCGGCCCCGGCCTGAGCCACCCCCAGCGGGGCCTGGCCGCTCAGGCTTCGCGCGGCTTCCCGCGTGGATGGAGCCCTCGCCCGGGAGCCTCCGCGGGTCCTGCTACGTTGCCCGGCCTGTCCTTGCACCCCTGCGGTCCTGCCGCCTCGGCCTTCCAAAGCGCCGGGACTGCGGGCGTGGCGCGGCGCCACGGTCCACATTTGAGTAAGGCAGGGGGAGCCCCAGAGGCCCGGCCCCGAGAGCGGCCGGCGCAGCCCAGTGCCGAGTCCAGACCAGCGGACTCCCTCCTGCCTCCGTGCGGCTGGGCTGGGCTCTCCGCAGCCTCGGGCGGCCTCCAGCCTCCGGAGGGAAAAAGCCAGTGACCTGGGGCAGCGCAGAGGGGAACCAGTGAGGCGGGGCGGGGCTCGGCGGGAGGCGAGGGCCTCAGGCTGTCCCAGGCACGGAGCCAGCGCCGGCAGTGAGTCAGGGACCCGGCACGCAGACCCCCTCGAGACCAGGCGCCGCCCCCACCCTCCAGGCTGCCGGCCTCGGCCTCACCCACTCCGGCTCCAGTGGCCAGTCCTGGCCTGGCCCAGCCCCATGGGACGGTCTTCACCTTGGGGAAACCGAGGCACAGGCTGTGGAGGAGGGGGAAGGGAGGTGGGGGGGCGTCACCAAGGAGCAGGGCACAGCCCCTTGGGAGAGCAGCCACAGGGCAGGCGGCCTGGGCACCCGGGCCCTTACCTTGAAAGTCCCCACCCGCCACTGGCTTTTTCCTGGCACTCTGAGGATCTGCAGAACCGAGGGAAGACCCCTGCCCTCCCACACCAGGACTTGGTGAGGGCCAGGCCTGTCAGCTCCTGCATCCTCTCCCCGTGATGGCAGGAGTAGCCACGAGGTGACACAGCCATCGGCCGTCTCCAGGGCTGATGTCCAACAAGCCCACGTCAGGGCAGGTGGGCAGTTGTGTGTGACTCCCTTCTCTCCAGGGGACACCAGTGGCAGCTGGGGACATTTTCTGCTGTCAGCTGAGGGGCACTGCTGGCATTTGGAGGGGGAGGCAGGGACACTAATGCCCTCTGGAGTCAAGGAGGATGCCCATCACACAAGCCACCTGGCCCGAGGTCCCTGGAGAAAACTACCTGGACCAGGCCTTGCCCTCTGGGGTCCACAGGTGCAAGGAGGGTTCCTCTCCAGTCATGTGGAAAACCTGCCAGTCAAGAACACGAAGCCAGCCCAAACACCAGGCCCCTCAAGTCCTCTGGGAACTTGCAAGCCCAGGGCACTGGGGCTCCTGACATTCTGGGGACAGATGTTGACCTCCTTTTCTGGGCTGATCTCCTTGGAGGCCAACAGTGGCTTCTGGGCCTCAGGACCTTCAAGGGGCACCTGAGCGGCCCACAGGGCCCACCTGGTGGGCTCCAGTGCTGAGACACTCACCACCCCGGCTCCCTGCAGCCACCTCAAATTAGAAACTGTAACCGGGCCAAGGGCAAGGGGCTCTTGCCTGTCATCCCAGCACTTTGGGAGGCCGAGGCAGGAGGACCACTTGCGCTCAGGAGTTAGAGACCAGCCTGGGGAACGTAGTGAGACCCCATCTCTACCAAAAAAAATTAGCCAGGCATGGTGGCATGCACTTGCAGTCCCAGCTACTTGGGAGGCCAAGGCAGGAGGATGGCTTGAGCCCAGGAGTTCAAGACCAGCCTGGGCAACATAGCAAGACCTCGTCTCTACAAAAATAAAAAAATTAGCCAGGTGTGGTGGTACGCTTGCAATCCCAGCAGCTTTGGAGGCTGAGACGAAAAACACCTAAGCCTAGGACATTGAGGCTGTGGTGAGCCATGACTGTGCCACCAAACTCCAGCCTGGTTGATAGAGACCCCGACTTGAGAAAAAGAGAAACCAATAACTGCACTTATAAACAATTCCACTGTAGGAAAAGAATAGGATGAAACCCAAGCCCAAGTTGGTGTGACTCACAGGACTACTGGCTCCTAGCAAAACTGTCCAGGGGGCCTCTGAGGTCCCCCCCCCCCGAGGCTGGTGGCATGCTGAATCAGGTAGTGTTCATTTGGCTATCTGTAGTAGAAAACCCCAGATAACAACAGCTCATAAGAGCACGCTGGTTCCGCCCCCACATCTTAAGACGTTTGTACTGATGTCTGGCTCTGCTGTCACCAGGGATCCAGGCTCCTGTCCTCCCCAGAGGATGGCTCCCCTCCTTGTGTGTGGCACTGCGGCTGCCAGGGCTCCCACCCAAATTCCAGGAACAGGAAGGGCGAAAGAGGGGACACTTGTGTGCTTGCCCTGAAGGGTCCTTCTAGAACTTGCATCCACTTCCACATACATTTCATTGTCCTGAACTTCACTACAGGGGAGGCTGGGAAATGTGTTTTCATGAGGCAGCTAAAAGGGTCCTTCATTAAGGGGGGGGGAATAGGTGATGAGGAGGCAGCACGTGGTGTCCACACACAGGCACCTGGAGCGGGGATGGGCTCTGAGTGGGAGACGGGCTGTGGATCCCCAAAGGAAAACCAGAGCGTGGTCTGGCTGCATGGCCCACGTCCCCTACAAAGCACAGGGCGGGTATCTAGGCCTGGGCTGCTGTCCTCAGGTCACCCTCGACACACGGCCCATCCCTTGCTGAACTTGCAAGCCACCACAGGCATCCTGGCTCCTCCACACACGACCCTCCTTCTTTCACGATCGTAGAGATTCTCAGAAGGGATACCCAAATTAGCTGGGCGTGGTGGCACACACCTGTAATCCCAGCTACTTGGGAGGCTGAGGCTGGAGGATCTTCTGAGCCCAGGAGGTCAAGGCTGCAGTGGCCATGAACATGCCACTGCACTCCAGCCTAGGCGACAGAGACTCCAATTCAAAGAAAAAAAAGAAGGGATGTCCCATGACACACCTCCGAATGAGCCACTCCTCGTTCTCCAGGAAGCTGGCCCTCTCTCAGACCAGGTTCCGCCACCATCCGGACCTCTCCCTGGCTCTAGAGTGGAGGCTGCTTCTGTGTGGATTCCTCCATCAGCAGGTGTCCTCGTCACTGGTACCTGTGGCCCTAGCACAGTCCTGGGCACAGCGTGGTACTCACACACTCCCTGAATTAACAGAAAAGGGCTGACCTTGACTCAAAGCTGATAAGTACCTGGGCTCAGTCACTGAATACAACAGAGTCACAGGTGCAATGCTGTCATGGAGTGAAACCATCAGCCTGGCACAGTGAATCTAGTTCCCTAGGGTGACCTGGCTGAGAGCAGTTCGGGATCTAAGGCTGAATTGGGGAAAAAATAATCCAAGCCGGGCTTGGTGGCTCAGCCTGTAATTCCAGCACTTTGGGAGGCCGAGCCGAGTAGATTGCCTGAGCCCACGGGTTCGAGACCTACCCAGGCAACTCGGCGAGACCTCGTCTCTACAATAAATCAAAAACTAGCCAGGCGTGGTAGTGCATGCCTGTAGTTCTGGCTACTTGGAAGGCTGAGGCAGAAGGATCGCCAGAGCCCAGCAGGTTGAAGCTGCAGTGGCCAGGAGTGTGTCACTGCACTCCAGTCTGGGCAACAGAATGAGACTCCAACTCAAAAATAAAATAAAAGAATCCAGTTTAAAAAAAAGAAAATCCAGGCAGGCACAGTGGCTTACACCTATAATCCCAACACTTTGGGAGACTGAGGTGAGCCCGTGGGTTCAAGACTAGCCTGGCAACTTAGCAAGACTTCATCTCTACAATGAATTTTTTAAAAATTGGCCAGGTACAGTAGCTTAAGCCTGTAATCACAGCACTTTGGAAGGAAAAGGCAAGGAGATTGCCTGAGCCCATGGGTTCAAGAACAGCCTGAGCAACTTGGTGAGACCTCACCTCTACAATAAGTCAAAGTTAGTTGGGCATGGTAGCATGCACTTGTAGTTCCAGCTACTTGGAAGGCTGAGGCGGAAGGATCGATTGCCTGAGCCTAGCAGGTTGACGCTGGGGTGGCTGTGAATGTGCCTGGGCAATGGAGTGAGACTCCCAACTAAAAAAAAAAAGTTAGCTGGGCATGGTGGCGCGTGACTGTAGTTCCAGCTACTTGGAGGGCTGAGGCAGAAGGATCGCCTGAGCCCAGCAGGTCAAGGCTGTGGTGGCCATGGTGTGCCACTGCACTCCAGCCTGGGCAACACAATGAGACTTTGACTCAAAAAATAAAAATAAAAAAACCTAGTCGGGTGCAGTGGCTCACACCTGTAATCCCAGCACTTTGGGAGGCTGAGGCAAGAGGATCACTCAAGGCCAGGAGTTTATCAGCCTTGACAACATAGCAAGATCCCCATATCTACAAATAATTTTTTCTTTTCTTATATTTTATTTTGAGAAAACAGGATTTATTAAGAGGACAGAAAAGCTCCCATAGTGGCAGGGGACCCAAAGGGGTTGCCCTACAAATAATGTTTAGTTTAAAAAAAAACAACATCCCAGCTGTGCATGAACACATCACTTTACAATGATCCCACCCTGGGGATTCCCTCCATGGGCACAACATGGCCACAAGGTCCTGCTACCATGTGGTGTCCACCAAGCTCCAGAGGTGGTCGCTGATGAATTTGCAGGAGAGCTGGGTGCTGTCCAGGTGCACGGGCTGGGCTACACTCGGGCCGTAGTGGACTAAGGCTCGATGTAAGGAAACCCAGCTACAGCCCTTCCCACGGGTCCAGGAGAGAGTGCTGTCTTTAGGATTTCTTTCAAATTAATGTCAGGCATGGTGGCTCACACCTGTAATCCCAGCACTTTGGGAAGCCAAGGTGAGCAGATTGCCTGAGCCCACGGGTTTAAGAACAGCCTGAAGCCGGGCTCAGTGGCTCAGCCTGTAATCCCGCGCCTTTGGGAGGCTGAGGTGAGTGGATTACCTGAGCCTGTGGGTTCGAGACCCGCCTGGGCAGCGAGACCTCATCTCTACAATAAATCAAAAAATCAGCCAGGCATGGTAGCGCATGCCTGTAATTCCGGCTACTCGGAAGGCTGAGGCGGAAAGATCGCCGGAACCCAGTAGGTCGAGGCTGCAGTGGCTGGGAGCGGCCACTGCACTCCAGTCTGGGTGACAGAGTGAGACTCCAACTCAAAAAAAAAAAAAAAAAGAACAGCCTGGGCAACTTGGTGAGACCACATCTCTACACTAAATCAAAAAACTAGTCAGGTGTGGTTCTGGCTACTTGTAAGGCTGCGGCGGAAGGAGCCCAGCAGGTCGATGCTGGGGTGGCTGTGAGCATACCACTGCACTCCAGCCTGGGTGATGGAGTGAGACTCCAACTCAAAAAAAAAACATTAGCTGAGTGTGGTGGTACGTGCCTGTGGTTCTAGCTGCTTGGAAAGTTGAGGTAGAAGGATTGCCTGAACCCAGCAGGTCGAGGCTGAAGTGGCTGTGAGTGTGCCACCGCCCTCCAGCCTAGGTGACAGAGTGATTCTGACTCGAAAAAAAAAAAAAAAAAAAAGAGGCTGAAATACATTTTCATGAACAAACAACCCAAATTCAGACAAGGTATTATTTCTTTTCTTTTTGAGTAGTAGGTGATCCTTCTGCCTCAGCCTTCCAAGTAGCTGGAACCATAGGTGTATGTCACCACACCCAGCTAATTTTTTTGATTTATTGTAGAGATGAGCTCTCACCAAATTGCTCAGGTTGGTCTCAGGCAATCCTCTGGCCTCCGCCTCCAAAAGTGTTGGGAGTCACTGTGCCCAGCCCTTTTTTTTTTTTTTTTTTTGAGTCAGGGTCTCAAGCTCTGTCACCCAGGCTGGAGGGCAGTGGCATGTTCAGCTCACCAGACCCGCAAACTCCTGGGCTCAGGCAATCCTCCCACCTCAGTCGCCCAAGTTGCTGGGACTGTAGGCATGCCACCACGCCTGGCTTGTTTCTAACTTTTGAGGACCCTGATCACCTTCCCCTGTACAGTGCTATTTTGCACCCCCACCATGGTGTACAGGGCTCCAGTTCCCCAAGAAAAGGATACTGCCCTTGATCATCCCGGGCTCAGACTCATAATCCCACTCGATTTTACTAATCTGGTGATACAGCTGAGCCACGTACCTGCATGAGAGCAAAAGAGGGGAGAGTGACCCCCAGGGCAGACTCGGCTGAGTGTGGGAGTGGGAGTGGAGGAATGGGACAGAGACGCGCCGCCCACTGGACCCACACGGCCGAGGGGATGGTGACCGTTGTATCTTCGTCCACTTCCCGCTCCTGCCGCTCCAGCTCGGCCTCCACCTCCCTGAGCTCCGCCAGCTCCCGGGTGAGCTGAGTTGGCTAGTTAAGGGCCTGGTGAGGAAAGGCTGTGTGAGGGCCAGGGCTGACATATTCGCGGGAAAGGATATAGCAGGCTGGCCTTCAGGTGGGCATCCTCCTCTCCGGCCTCCTGCAGCCCAGCCTCCAGCTGCTGCAGCTCGGTGCCTGCCTGCTGCGCCCGCTCCTTGGCGTCCAGGAGGCTCTGGGCCACAGCCTTCTCTGCGTCGAGGACCTCTGGGGGGGGTGAGGAGAGAGCAGGCTCCCTGGGCTTGGTCCTCCCCAGAGAAGGAGGCTCACGGTCCCATCTGCAGGGACAATCCCACCTCCTGTCCGCAGCCTTGTGTCCATACCCACCCAGAGAGCACCTCCCCTCCGAACCTGCATGACTGTGTCTATTTTACCAAAACACTCTTACTCCAAATAAAACCCAGTCGGAGTTTTATTTACTCCAAATAAAACCCAGTCGGAGTTTTATTTACTCCAAATAAAACCCAGTCGGAGGCCAGGCGCAGTGGCTCAGGTCTGTAGTCCCAGCACTTTGGGAGGTTGAGGCAGGAGGATCCCTTGAACCCAGGAGTTGGAGACTGCTGTGAGCTATGATTGTGCCACACTGCACTCCAACCTGAGTGACAGAGTAAGACCCTGGTTCTTTAAAAAAAAAAAAAAAGACCTCCTGAGTCATGCCCAACTCAGGGGCTCGGCACAGCTGTACCACTTGGAGGTACCAATTCCTTGTCTTTCTTCTTCAACTCAGAGGCTTAACTCATCATGTCTCCAGCACCCACCCAGAATAAATAAGTACTGGACAAAATGCCCAGAGAGACCAAAAACATCTTAAGCTGTGCCCCCAGCTACTCCGGAAGCCCACGCAGGAGGATCACTTGAGCCCAGGAGTCAGATACCAGCCTGAACATTATAGCAAGACTCCATCTCAAAAAACAAAACAACAAAAAACTGCCAGGCACAGTTGTTCACGCCTGTAATCCCAGCACTTTGGGAGGTGAAGGCAAGAGGACTGCCTGAGCCCAGGGATTTGTGACCAGCCTGGGCAACTTGGCAAGACCTTGTGTCTACAATAAATCAAAGAATTAGCCAGGCGTGGTGGCACGCGCCTGTTGTTCGAGCTACTTAGAAGGCTGAGGCGGAAGGATCACTGGAGCCCATCAGGTCAACGGTGAGGTGGCCTGGGCGACAGAGGGAGATTTCTGCTCAAAAAAAAAAGTTATTAGCAGAACTGTATTTTCTTATGGTTGAGTAAGCCTTACACAAATCACTAGGCACTTTACCCACATCAGTTTATTTATTTGATTTTAACTTTATTTTTGCAGAGACAGGGTCTTGTTATGTTGCCCAGGCTGGCCTCGAACTCATAGGCTCAAGCAATCCTCACTCCTCAGCCTCCTGATTACAGGTGGGCACCACTATGCCCAGCTAATTCCTTTTATGGTTTGTAAAGACGGGGTTTTTCTCTATGTTGCTCAGGCTGGTGACATTTGTTTTTGTAGAGATGGGGTCTGGCTCTGTCACCCAGGCTGGAGGCAGTGGTGTGATCATAGGTCACTGCAGCCTCCAACTCCTGAGCTCAAGCGATCCTCCCATCTCAGCCTCCCAAAGTGCTGGGATGACACCGCACCCGGCCAATTTAATGGCTCCTCATCACAGTACTTTCAGGCCTCACACAGGGCTTTCCTGAGTAGCCCCAACTTCACCACTCTGTTCTCCACAGGACCTGGTTTTTCTCCTGGCCCATCACCTCCCCATATAACGATTCTTCTCGTTTATCCTGCACCCTCTCCCCAACTAGCATGTCAGTCCCCCAAGGGTGGGGATTTTTCTGTTTTGTCCCTGCTGCCACCAGGGCTTGGCACCCCGCGGGTGCTCCACAGAACATCCGAACCACCCCCCAGGAAGAAGGGCTGGACTATGGTCACGACCCTTTGGCAGCGAAGGAAACCGAGGCACAGGGGGATTAGAAACTCCGCTCAACTCTCACAGCTGGGATGTGAGGCTGCTGAGATTCAAACCTGGCACTTCGACTCCTGTGTCCCAGTTCAAGCCCGGGCCCTGCGAGCTCCTATACTTACCACTAAACCGTTGGGGAAGGGCTGTTGTCATGAAGCCCATCTCATGGGTGGGGAAAGAGGCTCAGGGGGAGCCGTGCCCACCCAGCGGCGTCACGGGGTGGGCAGGGCGGGAGACGGGAGAGCCCAGAAAGGGGCTCCAGGCCAGCCGGGCGCCCCCTCCCCGCACGCGGGTTCCGGTCCTCACCTCGCAGCTGCTGCTCGGCACCGTCTTGCGTCTCCAGCAGCCGCTCCACCACCTGCTCGTGACGCCCCAGCAGCCATCGCTGCTGCGCCTCGGCGCGGTTGGCGCCCAGCAGGCTCAGCAGCCCCTGGCTCACCTCCTCCATGTCGCGGAAGGCCGCCATCACTACTCCAGGCCCAAACCCGCGCAAATTTGACTGCTCGCGGGGCCCGCCTCCTCTCCCGGAGAGGTCCACTTCCATTGGGTATTCCCTCCGTCAGTCACTAGCGATGGCCAATAGGCTTGGGGAGGGGCCCTAATGGGGGAGGTGCCTCAGGACTGGCCTGGTGCGCCTGCGCCGGCTCCTCCGTCGGTCATCCGCGATGACCAATCGGCGCAGGGATGGGGCGTCGCCGGGAGGCCGGCCATTGCGCCTGCGCGGGCGGGAAAACGACTGCGAGACCCCGTAGATCTAGCGCCCGCTGAGAGTTCTAGGGGCGAAGCAGTGAACACCTTCTCCTATGACATTCTATGATGTGTGCCTTACTTTCTCCCTCAGTAAAATGAGGGTCATCATAGCCCCTGCCCCTGGGTGGGCATGAGATTTTGGGGTTTTTTTGAGTCGGAGCCTCACTCCGTCACCCAGGCTGGAGTGCAGGGACACGCTCACGGCCACCCCGGTGTCGACCTGCTGGGCTCCGGCGATCCTTCCGCCTCAGCCTTCCAAGTAGCTGGAATTTTTTGATTTACTGTAGAGACGCGGTCTCGCCAAGTTGCCCGGGCTGGTCTCGAACCTGTGGGCTCAGGCAGTCCTCTCACCTCCGCCTCCCAAAGTGTTGGGATTACAGGCGTGAGCCACCGCACCCTGCCAGGATCAATATTTCTACAAAATAGAAGAAAAATGTTAGGCCAGACACAGCGATTGTAATCCTGGTACTTTGGGAGGCTGAGGCCAGAGGATTGCATGGGCCCAGGAGTTTGAGATCAGCCTGGGCAATATAGCGAGACCTCATCTCTGCAAAAAAAGAAAAAAACTCAAATTAACTGGGTGTGGTGGTTGGGAGGCTGAGGCAGGAGGATTACTTGAGCCCAGCAGTTCAGGGCTGTGGTGAGCCGTGATCCTGCCACTGCACTCCAGTCTGGGAGACAGAGTCAGAGCCTGATTCAATAAATAAATAAATTAAATAAAAATCATCAATACATGTGTACAGAAAGTTAAGTGGTCCTCTGGGAAATTCTGAACTCTTCATTTGTATACTGGGTGTGGCCATATTTTTGAAAAATGGCTACAGAAATAGTTTCAAGCCTCACTAGTCATCAAAGAAATGCAAATTAAAACCACACTGAGATACCACCTAACTCCAGTCAGAATGGCCATCATCAATAACTCAAAAACAACAGATACAGAAGAGGACATGGGAAACAGGGAACACTTCTACACTGCTGGTGGGAGTGTAAACTAATACAATCTCTGTGGAACAGTGTGGCGATTCCCAAAAGATCTAAAAATTGACCTCCCACACAATCCCACAATCCCCCTACTGGGAATATACCTGGAGGAACTCAAATCGCTCTATGAAAAAGACACCTGCACAGACCTGTTTATTGCAGCATTATTTACAATAGCAAAAACATGGAACCAACCGTGCTGCCCATGGAAAGAGGACTGGATTTTTAAAATGTGGTACATATACATGATGGAATATTATGCAGTCATAAATAAGGACAAAATTATCGACTTCACAGCAACTTGGATGGACGTAGAGCCTATAATACTGAGTGATCTGTCAGAGAAACAAAGAACCGAGTTATCACACGTTTTCACTCATTGAACAACTTTCGTAATACTATAAGAAAGGGATTGGCAGTAGTGGGAAACTGCCAGGGGAGGGGGAGGCACACATCTCAACCACAAGGGTACCTGCATAATGAACATTCGAATACCTAACCCTGAACTGTACCCCACATATTTAAAATTAAAAATTAAAAGAGAAAGACTGAACGCAGTGTCTCACACCTATAGTCCCAGAGCTTTGGGAGGCCGAGATGAAAGGATTACCTGAGCCCAGGAGTGTGAGACCAACCTGGGCAACCTGATGAGACCTCATCTCCAAAATAAATCAAGAAAAATTAGCTGGATGTGGTGGCATGTGCCTGTAGTTCCAGCTACTTGGAAGGCTGAAGCGAAAGGATGGCCTGAGCCTGGCAGGTCGAGGCTGTGGTGGCCGTGAGCATGCCGCTGCACTCCAGCCTGGGTGATGGAGTGAGACTCCGATTCAAAAAAAAGAGAAATAGTTTCAACCTTGCCATACCTTGTCAAGAAATTCTAATTCCCCTCCTCTTGAACTGGATCAGGACTTTAGGCAACAAACAATGTGGCAGAAAGGACACTGTGTGACTTCCGAGGCTAGGTCATAAACTAGGATACATCTTTTTCATCTGTCAGTCTGGCTGACTGGCTGCCTATCTCTCTCTTCAGAATACTGTCCTTTTTTTTTTTTTTTTTTTTTTTGAGTTGGAGTCTCACTCTGTCGCCCAAACTGGAGTGCAGTGGCGGCTCCCGGCCACCGCAGCCTCGACCTGCTGGGCTCCAGTGATCCTTCCGCCTCAGCCTTCTGAGTAGCCGGAATTACAGGCGCACGCTACCATGGCCGGCTAATAATTTTTGATTTATTGTAGAGATGAGGTCTCACCAAGTTGCCCAGGCGGGTCTCGAACCTGCAGGCTCAGGTAGTCCACTCACCTCAGCCTCTCAAAGGCACGGGATTTCAGGCTGAGCCACCCAGACTGGTTCTTTTTTTTTTTTTTTTTTTTTGAGTCAGAGTCTCACTCTATCCCCCAGGCTGGAGTGTAGTGATATGCTCACGGCCACCCCAGCACCAACCTGCTGGGTTCAGGCAATCCTTCCACCTCAGGTTTCCAAGCAGCTGGAACTGTAGGCATGTGCCACCACACCCAGCTGATTTTTTGATTTATTGTAGAGATGAGGTCTCTCCAAGTTGCCCAGGCTGGTCTCGAACCCCTGGGCTCAGGCAATCCTCTGCCCTCTCCCTCCCAAAGTGTGAACCATCATGCCTGACCAGAACACTCTCCTGTGGACCCAGATGCCATGTTGTGAGGAAGCCCAGGTCACGTGAAGAGTCTCCCAGATAAGCTCCTGGCCTAGCCAAAGCTAGAAAGTAAGTGAGTGAGTGAGCCCTCCAATGACTCCAGCCCTTGGCCTTTGAGATTTCCCAGAAGAGATGAGCCATCCTCACCAAGCTCTGCTCAAACTGCACATTTATGAACAAGACACACACTGCTGTTTACAGCCAGTAAATTTGGAGATAATTTGTTATCCCCACCCAGCCATAACATCTGCATCACCGTGTCACATGTGAAATCTGTATCTGACTCCAGGTCACATAAAAAGCATTAAAAGATGCCGGGCGTGGTGGCTCAAGCCTGTCATCTCAGCACTTTGGGAGGCTGAGGAGAAAGGACTGCCTGAGCCCAGGGGCTTGAAATCAACCTGGGCAACTTGGTGAGACCTGTCTCTACAATAAGTCAAAAAATTAGCGGGGCGTAGTGACGCATGCCTGTGGTTCCAGCTACTTGGAAGGCTGAGGTGGAAGGATCACCCAGCAGGTCGAGGCTGTGGTGGCCGTAAGCGTGCCACTGTGCTCCAGCCTGGGCAACAGAGTGAAATTCCAACTCAAAAAAATAAAGTTACTGTTTTAGGCCAGGCGCAGTGGCTTACACCTGAATCTCAGCACTTTGGGAAGCTGAGGTGGGAGGATTGCCTAAACCCAGGAGTTCGAGACCAGCCTAGGCAACATAATGAGACATTGTCCCTCCTAAAAATAAAAAAGTTAGCTGGGCATGGTGGCATGAGACTGTAGCTACTTGAGAGGCTGAGGCAGAAGAATCCCCTGAGTTCAGGAGTTCAAGGCTGTGGTGAGTGTGAGATCGTGCCACTGCACTCCAGCCTGGGCACGAGTGAGACCCTGTCTCAAAAATAATTTAAAAATTAGCCAGGCATGGTGGTGCACACCTATAGTCCCAGCTACTAGGGAGGCTGAGGAGGGAGGATTGCTTAGGTTCAGGAGTTTGAGGCTGTGGTAAGCCATGACTGTGCCACCTCACTCCATCCTGGGTGACAGAGTGAGACCCTAACTTAAAAAAAGTTTACTGTTTTAGTGGCAGGACTTCACGATAAGCAGGGACACAAATGAATAAAATCATCTTAGACAAGAACACCTGCTAGGAAGACAGTAACACTCATAGGAAAGTGACTTTAGGTCAGATGGCCGGGGACAGCTGAGAGGACATAGGAGCAGGGAACACGTGAGTGATGAAAAGGTGTTGGGAAACAAAGCACCAGGAAGAGGTAAGAGCAGGTGCAAAGGTCCTGGGGTGGGGAAAGGTTTATTTGTTGGAGGACTAGCCAAGAGGCCAGCATGGCTGAGAGATATGAGTGAGGGAGATGTCAGGGACTGGAGCTGTGGCAAGAACATCAGTAAAACATTAAGAAGGGGGCAGGCATGGTGGCTCATGCCTCTCATCGCAACACTTTGGGAGGCCAAGGTGGGAGGATCACTTGACTTCAGGATTTCAAGACCAGTCTAAGCAACATAGGGAAACCCTGTATCTATTTTTCTTAATTTAATTATTTTGGGGCAACCCTCTCAGGTCCCCTCTCACTCCGGGTCAAAAAATGACCTTTCTATCCTCTCAATAAGTCCTGCTTTTTCAAAATAAAAAATAAATTTAAAATTAATTTTTTTTTTTTGAGTTGGAGTCTCTGTCGCCCAGACTGGAGTACAGTGGCCGGGAGCGGCCACCGCAGCTTCGACCTGCTGGGCTCCGGCGATCCTTCTGCCTCAGCCTTCCAAGTAGCTGGAACTACAAGTGCATGCTACCATGCCCGGCTAATTTTTTTATTTATTGTAGAGATGAGGTCTCGCCAAGTTGCCCGGGCGGGTCTTGAACCCGCGGGCTCAGGCAATCCACTCACCTCAGCCTCCCAAGGTGCAGGATTACAGGCTGAGCCACAGAGCCCAGCAATTAAATTATTATTATTATTTTTTTTTTTTTTTTGAGTTGGAGTCTCACTCTGTCACCCAGACTGGAGTGCAGTGGCTGCTCCCGGCCACCGCAGCCTCGACCTGCTGGGCTCCGGCAATCCTTCCGCCTCAGCCTTCCAAGTAGTCGGAATTACAGGCATGCGCTACCTAAATTATTTTTAATAAGAAAAAGAGAGTCAGGCATGGTGGCTCATGCCTATAATCCCAGCACTCTGGTAGACAGAGGTGAGAGGACTGCCTGAGTTCAGAGGTTTGAGACCAGCCTGGGTGACTTGGTGAGACCTGGTTTCCACAATAAACAAAAAACTTAGCCGGGGTTGGTGGCACACACCTATGGTTCCAGCTACTTGGAAGGTTGAGGTAGAAGGATTGCCTGAGCCCAGCAGGTGGAGGCTATGGTGGCTGTGTGTGCCACTGCACTCCATCCTGGGCAACAGAGAGACTCCTACTCAAAAAAAAAAAACATTTAAAAGGGACAAGCTATGGAATAGACTGAAAACGACTTAGGTATGAACTACAGGCGCATATTACCACACTTGGCTAATTTTTTGATTTATTGTAGAGACAAGGTCTCACCAAGTTGCCCAGGCTGGTCTTGAACCCCCCTGAGCTCAGGTAATCCTCTTGCTTCGGTCTCCCAAAGGGCTGGGATCACAGGCTTGAGCCACCGTGCCCGGCCTAATTTTTTTGATGTTTTGTGGAGATGAGGTCTCACTGTGTTGGTCCGGCTCCTTGTGAACTCCTGGACTCAGGCAGTCTCGCCTTGGCCTCCTGAAGTGCTGGGATTGCAGAGTGAGCCATGTGACCTTGGGCAAGGCACTTATCCTCTAGGGCCTAGAGACAGTGACTTACATAACAAGGTGGAGCAAAATTAAGAAGAGGTAAGACCTTGGGTTCAATGGGAGGCCCTGCAGTTTACCTGTGACCTTGGTGGTTCATAACCTTCCTAAACCATAGCTGCTAAAGATAGCCCTCTCTTATCACCAGCTGGGGGCAAGAGGGCACCCCAGAGATAAGCCAGGCGACATTGTGCAACTGGAGCCTGACAGAGATAAGGGCCTGTCGACAAAGGCCACCCAGAAAGCAAAATAAGAACCACCACACAGCCGTCAGGATGGCGCTGACAGCAAACAAATGCGCCCGAAAAAGAACAAGAGTTGGCCAGGTAGAGAAATCAGAATCCTTGCGCATTGTTGGTGGGTGTGTAAGACAGTGCAGCAGCCATGAAAGACAGCAGCCGTGAAAGACAGCAGCCATGAAAGACAGTCCTCAAGCAATGACAGAATCCCCATTTCAGCAATCCCAGGTCTGGGTATGTATGCCCAAGGGTTTGGGAAGCAGGGACCTTGGCAGGCACGGTGGCTCACGACTGGAATTCCAGCACTTTGGGAAGCTGAGGCGAGAGGATTGCCTGAGCCCAGGGGTTCAAGACCTGCCTGGGCAACTTGGCAAAACCTCATCTCAACAATAAATCAAAAAATTAGCCAGGTGTGGTAGTGCGCGCCTGTGGTTCGAGCTACTTAGAAGGCTGAGGCGCAGACGGGCTCCGTGGCTCAGCCTGTAATCCCGCACCTTTGAGAGGCTGAGTTGAGTGGATTGCCTGAGCCCACGGGTTCAAGACCCGCCTGGGCAACTTGGCGAGACCTCATCTCTACAATAAATCAAAATGAGCCAGGCGTGGTAGCACGCGCCTGTAGTTCCGCTACTTGGACGGCTGAGGCGCAAGGATCGCTGGAGCCCAGCAGGCTGAGGCTGCGGTGGCCGGGAGCAGGCACTGCACTCCAGTCTGGGAGACAGAGTGAGACTCCAACTTAAAAAAAAAAAAAGAAAAAGAAAAGAAGGCTGAGAAGGAAGGATCGCCGGAGTCCAGAAGGTCGAGGTTGCGGTGGCCATGGTGTGCCACTGCACTCCAGCCTGGGTGACAGAAGAAGGAAACGGGGACTCATGCTCACAGGAGGGGGGAGCCACCCGAGTGTCCACTGGTGGATGGATGGATGGATGGACACTACGACAGAACGTGATTTGGCCGTATTAGGAGGAATGTTCTTTTTTTCTTTTTGAGTTAGGGTCTCAACTCTGTTGCTCAGGCTGGAGTGCAGTGGTACAATCACAGCCACTGCAGCCTTGACCTGCTGGGCTCAGGCAATCCTTCCGCCTCAGCCTTCCAAGTAGATGGAACCATAGGTGTGTGCCACCATGCCCGGCTATTTTTTTTTTTATTAGAGAGATGAGGTCTTGCCACGTTGCTCAGGCTGGTCTCGAACCTGTAGGCTCAGGCAGTCCTCTCATCTCCTCCTCCCAAAGTGCTGGGATGACAGGAGTGAGCCACTGCATCCGGTCAAAGAAGAGACGTTCTGACAGCGGCTCCCACATGGCTGAACCTAGAGGACGTCGTACTCAAGGAAAGATGCCAGACACACAAGGACAAATACATGGTCCTACTAATGCGAGGCCCCTAGAGTTGTCACACTCACAGAGATGCAAAGCAGAGTTCTGGGTGCTAGGGCCAGGGGGTAGGGGATGGAAGAGTGAATGTTTCACAGGGTTGGAGTTTCAGTTTTGCAAGATGAGAATGTTCTGGGGTGGCTGCTGGTGGTGGTTGCACAACCACGTGAATGTACTTAACGCCAATGAACTCTGCACTTGAAAATGGTTAAGACGGGCTGAGTGCGGTGACTCATGCCTGTAATCCCAGCACCTTGGGAGACAGAGGCGAGAGGATGGCCTGAGCCCACGGGTGCGAGACCAGCCTGAGCAACGTGGCGAAACCTTCTCTCTACAATAAATCAAGAAAAATTAGCTGGACGTGGCGGCACGAACCTGTAGTTCCAGCTACTTGGAAAGCTGAGGCAGAACGATCATCTGAGCTCAGCAGGTCGACGCTGCAGTGATTGTGAGTGTGCCACTGCACTCCAGCCTGGGCGACAGAGCAAGACGTTGACTCAAAAAAAAAATGGTTGAGATGGTCAACTTTATGTTGGGTATATTTTACCAGGATTAAAAATAAAAATATGGCCGGGCTCGGTGGCTCCGCCTGTAATCCCGCACTTTGGGAGGCTGAGGTGAGTGGATTGCCTGAGCCCCGCGGGCTCGAGACCCGCCTGGGCAACTTGGTGAGACCTCATCTCTACAATAAATAAAAAAATCAGCCGGGCATGGTAGTGCATGCCTGTAATTCCGGCTACTCGGAAGGCTGAGGAGGAAGGATCGCAGGAGCCCAGTAGGTCGAGGCTGCGGTGGCCGGGAGCGTGCCACTGCACTCCAGTCTGGGTGACAGAGTGAGACTCCAACTCAAAAAAATAAAAATAAAAAAATAAATAAATAAAAATAGGCTGGATGTGGTAGCTCACACCTATAATCCCAGCACTTTGGAAGGCTTGGGTCAGGAGGATAGCTTGAGGCCTGAAGTTCAAGATCATTTTGGACAATATAGTGAGATCTCACCTCTACAAAAAATAAAATATAATACAGTAGAAATTAGCCAGGCATGGCGGCACGCACCTGTAGTCCCAGCTACTGGGGAGGTTGAGCAGAGAGGATTGCCTGACCCCAGGAAATCGAGGCTGTGGTGTGCCGTGATTGTGCCACTGCACTGCAGTCTGGGCAACAGTGAGACTCTGTCTCAAAAAACATATATATTAATTGAAAGGAGGCCGGGCTCGGTGGCTCAGCCTGAATACCAGCACTTTGGGAGGCCGAGGTCACTGGATTGCCTGAGCCCATGGGTTGGATACCAGCCTGGGCAACTTGGCAAGACCTTGTCTCTATAATAAATCAAAAAATTAGCTGGGTGTGGTAGCATGCACCTGTAGTTCTGGCCGCTTGGAAGGCTGAGGTGGAAGGATTGCTGGAACTCAGCAGGTCGACACTGGGGTGGCCATGAGTGTGCCATTACACTCCAGCCTGGGTGACGGAGTGAGACTCTAACTCAAAAAAAAAAAAAAGAATAATCAGTGATCACTCAAACTCCCTTAAACACATCCAGTCCTGCTAACAATCTTTCTTCTAGGCATTTGTATCAGCACATTGTTCTCAGCCATCCATGATGACCTCCAACTGAGACCTCCAGCCTCCCATGGGAGGCATCTGTATTGATACATGTTTATTACTCGACCATGACCAACCTTCAGCCCCGCACACAAGGGTGAGATGCTAGAGTCTGGCCAGGTCAAGATCCAAGACTTAGGTGACTGCTGTCAACATCAAAGAAGGCAGACCTAGACGTTCTTTTTGGCTCAGACCCCTACAGGCCCAAACCCCCTCTGTCCCAAGGGCCTTAAATATACCCAGTCCTCAGCCCTTTGAGGCCACACTTGCCTGCATGCTGGCCCCCTTTCCATCTGTGAAAGATGATGAATAACCCTTACTTCTTTCTACTTCCTTCTTTGTTGCAATCTTGCATTAGTCCTGTAGTACTGGTCCACCTTGCCCTTTCATTAAAGTAAAAATATGCCAGGCTCGGTGGCTCAGCCTGTAATCCCGCACCTTTGGGAGGCTGAGGTGAGTGGATTGCCTGAGCCCGCGGGTTCAAGACCTGCCTGGACAGCAAGACCTCATCTCGACAATAAATCAAAAAATCAGCCAGGTGTGGTAGCGCGCGCCTGTAATTCTGGCTACTCAGAAGGCTGAGGCGGAAGGATCGCCGGAGCCCAGCAGGAAGAGGCTGTGGTGGCCAGGAGTGGCCACTGCACTCCAGTCTGGGCGACAGAGTGAGACTCCAACTCAAAAAAAAACCAAAACAAACAAACAAATATGCTAAAAAAAAGAAAAAGTAACGCAAGAAACTGTGCTGGGCAACAGGGTCTTCTGTGTGAACCAATCAAGATAAGGAAGATGATGACCACGGGTTCTGCCAACTGCGTGTTGAGAAAAAACTGAATTTCTAATGGTCCCTTCTTGGCTCACAACTTCCTCTGGGAAACTTACAAGAGAAATGGGCCTTCTGCTTAGAAATACACTCTTTTGGGCAACCCTCCCCCTGCAGTCCCCTCCTGCTCTGGTAGCTTTTATCCTCTCAATAAATCCTGCTTTCCAAAAAAAAAAAAAAGAAAGAAAGAAGAAAGAAATACACTCATTTGTATAACATTTCTGAGATTACCAGGCTCAGTGACTCAGGCTTGCCATCCCAGCAATTTGGGAGGCAGAGGTGAGAGAATTGCCTGAGCCCAGGAGTTTGAAACCAGCCTGGGCAACTTGGTGAGACCTCTTCTCTACAATAAATCAAAAAATGAGCCAGGTGTGGCGATGTGCACCTGTAGTTCCAGCTACTGGGGAGGCTGAAGCTGAAGGATTGCCTGAACCCAACAAGTCAAGGCTGTGGTGATCCATGAGTGTGCCACTGCACTCCAGCCTGGATAACAGAGTGAGACTCTGACAAAAAAAAAAAAAAAAAAAACAGCCGGGCTCGGTGGCTCAGCCTATAATCCCGCGCCTTTGGGAGGCTGAGGTGAGTGGATTGCCTGAGCCTGCGGGTTCGAGACCCGCCTGGGCAGCGAGACCTCATCTCTACGATAAATCAAAAAATCAGCTGGGCATGGTACCGCATGCCTGTAATTCCGGCTACTCGGAAGGCTGAGGTGGAAGGATCGCTGAGCCCAGCAGGTCGAGGCTGCGGTGACCGGAAGCGGCCACTGCACTCCAGTCTGGGCGACAGTGAGACTCCAACTCAAAAAAAAAAAAACAACAAAAACAACAAAAACAAAACAAACCTATTTATTATGAGTTGTTCACAGTAAATGTCCAGGAGAGCATTCTGTGACGATGTCCTGTATCTCTGCAGTCCAATACAGCAACCACCAGCCACGTGTTGTTACTGAGAACAAATGAACCATCATTTTTATTTATTTTATTCATTTATTTTTTGAGTTGGAATCTCACCCTGTTGCCAGGGCTGGAGTGCAGTGGCACGCTCATGACCACCGCAGCCTCGACTTGCTGGGCTTAGGCGATCCTTCTGCCTCGGCCTTCCAAGTAACTGAAACTACAGGCACACACTACCACGCCCAGCTTATTTTTTGATTTATTGTAGAGACAAGGTCTTGCCAAGTTGCCCAGGCTGGTCTGGAACCTATAGGCTCAGGCAATTTTCTCACCTCAGTCTCCCAAAGTGCTGGGATTATAGGTGTGAGTCACTGTGCCCAGCCTCAATTACCTTTGATATTTCAGAGACAGGGTCTCCCTATGTTGCCCAAGCCAGAGTTCAGTGGTGTGATCGTAGCTCACTGCAGCCTTGACCTTCTGGGCTCAAGCGATCCACCCACCTCAGGGTACTGGGTAGGTGGGACTACAGGCATGCGCCACCATGTCTGGGTAATTAATTAATTAATTTATTTATTTATTTGGAGTCTCACTCTGTCGCCCAGACTGGAGTGCAGTGGCCACCACAGCCTCGACCTGCTGGGCTCCGGCGATCCTTCCGCCTCAGCCTTCCAAGTAGCTGGAACTGCAGGTGCGTGCTACCACGCCTGGCTGATTTTTTTATTTATTGTAGAGGAGGTCTCACCAAGTTGCCCGGGCAGGTCTCAAACCCGCAGGCTCAGGCAATCCACTCACCTCCCAAAGCACGGGATTACAGGCTGAGCCACCGAATCCGGCATATTTATTTATTTAGTGTAGGAGTCACTCTGTCACTAGGCTGGAGTGCAGTGGCATGCTCATGACCACCGCAGCCTTGACCTGCTGGGTTCAGGTGATCCTTCTGCCTCAGCCTCCCAAGTAGATGGAACTACAGGTGCGTGCCACCATGGCTGTTTATTTATTGTAGAAATGAAGTCTCGCCAAGTTGCCTAGGTTAGTCTCCAACCCGTGGGCTTAGACCATCCTCTCACTTCGGCCTCCCAAAGTGCTGGGATTATGGGGTGTGAGCCACTGTGCCTGGCCATTTTTTTTTTTTTTTTTTTTGAGTTAAGAGTTTCTGTTGCCCAGACTGGAATGCAGTGGCACGCTCACAGCCACCGCAGCTTCGACCTGCTGGGCTCACGCGATCCTTTCACCTCAGCCTTCCAAGTAACTGGCACTACAGGCATGTGCCACCACACTCAGCTAATTTTTAAAAATTTATTGTGGAGATGAGGTCTTGCCAAGTTGCCCAGGCTAGTCTCGAACCCCTGGACTCTGGCAATCCTCTCCCCTCGGCCTTCCAAAGTGCTGGGAGCATGGTGGCTCACTGCACTCCAGTCTGGGTGATAGGGTGAGACACCAACTCAATAAACAAAATGATATAAACAAACATATAAATAAAGCTTCTACAGGAGAGCAAGGAGAAAAAGAGTCAACATTATCGGCAGCTTTTATTAAATGTATTTGCCCTCTAAAAAAGATTACAAAAATGAATATTTCATTTAAGTGTAATACTGTCTTTATGGACGTACCATGATCCGAAAGTGAACTTAAAACTCATGAATACATGTGAGAGGAGGAACACAGGCAGGACTCCTGATGGGCTACAGGGAGGGGAGGGACAGCAGAGAGAAATAGGGACCCATCTCAGGGTCACGCAGCCCTGGGCTAAGGAGTTGATTCTGGGAGCTTAAGATAAATGCACCAGCTGGCTCTGGGTGACACAGTCACAGAACTCCTGCACCTCTTTCAGAGCTGTAGCCTTCCTCCAGATACCAGCAGCTCTGGTTTTGTTTTCTGTGCAATTTACATACAAACACCATCAATCCATCCACCGCTCATCCACCCCACCCACCCATCCAACCGTCCACCAACCCCACCCACCCTACCCATCCTTCCACCCAACCACTCCAAACACCCATCCATGCACACTCACTCACCCACCCACCCATCCATCCACCCTATCCACCCACCCCAACCACCACCCAGCCATCCATCCATCCATCCAACCATCCATCCATCCTGGCTGTCTAGTTTGACCATCCCAAGTCCTTCTGTCTCAGGAACATCCTTTCAATACAGATCAAAACAAGCCCATCTGCAGCAAGCCAAAGACCTACTTTTCTAGGAGAGAAGCCAGCACTTTGCTTTCTTAATGAACGAGGGAGCCCTTGCGACCTACTAGTTTTGACTTCAAAGCCCTGGAGGCCCAGAGCCCATAGGACTCCAAAGGGCAGAGCACATACTTGGTAGGGAACATCCGTCCCTGCCACAAGGCACATTTTTAGAGGCTTGGAACCCTTCCCTTTTTGTTGTTCACCCAAGAAAAAGGCACAGTAAGGAAAACTATATTGATCCCAGCGCTTTGCGAGGCCAAGGCGGGAGGATCTCTTGGGGCTAGAAGTTTGAGACCAGCCTGGGGAACAAAGCGAGGTCCCACCTCTATTTTTAAAAAATTAAAAGAAAACAATGTTGAGATTCTGGGGACAAAACAGGCCATGAAGTAAACCACAGGCGTCTCTGGCAAGCCTGACTCCCAGCAGGCTCTGATCCAGGCAGCTCCGGAAAGCCTCTAGGTTGTTAAAAAACCAGCCGGCCTGTATTGGGTTTGCAGCAAAACGCTGTCTCTTTAAGTCTGCACCAGGAGTCCCAGGGCCAGCCAACTTTTAATCGTGTACACATGGGGCTCTTGGGCGCCAGCCCTCTGTGCTGCCAACAAGCACATGCCCTGTTTTCCTTCCTTTGAGGAGAGAAATCTGGGGCCCGGGTAAGAAGAGGATGGCCCTGTGACCACAGTCCCAGCCCGCAGGGGAGCAACCGCTCTGAGAATGGGCTTCTCCGCCCGTGTCTCTGGGTCTCAGGGATTTTCTAGGAAAATTCACATGTGCAGACCTCACTCGCATGTGCCTTCGTGTGGGGAGGGGCCGGGTTTCTGGTGATTTTGATTCCTCCTTGGGAACCAGTTTCAGCAAATTACAAAGCCCGGCAGGGCACCTCGGCTGCAGGGTGCTGAAGAGGGCCCTACCCGACTTAAGTGGAGGGGAACAGGAGGCAGAGAAGAAAGGACTGAGCTTCCCACCCTGGGTCCCAGGGGGACAGGACAGAATGCGTTTTGTGATGTGTCCAGGAGAACGCTCCCCGCAAGAACGCAGTGGGGCTGGGGGATGGCAGCAGACAGAACCCTATTATGTGCCAGACAGTTACATGTCGGGGGCAGAGGGCGGGAGCCAGCCACTGGAGCACGACTTGTGCCTAAGAACACTCAGAGTTAAAATGAAAATATGCAAATTCCAGTGACTTTCAAATCCAGCAACAATCATGGGATCCCAGCCCCCTCCTGCAACAGTGATTCAAAAATATGGCATTTCCCCCCCCCACACCCCTAATTGCTGTGGGATTGTTCTCGGTGTTCCTCCTAAACCCACACTCCAGTCTCCGCCGCTGGTGCCGATTTATACAAGCGTTTTGCTCCGGTCTGAGCTGTGGCCACTTTGAACCCCAGCGCCAAGAAAACCCGCCTGGAGCCGGAGTCCCCTGGGACAGAAGGCCTCAGAGACTGAGCCTTGCGGGGTGGCTGGGAGCAGGCAGGAGAGGGCCGAGGGCTGGTGTGCTCTGGGGCCGGCTGGAGAGGAGCCAGCCGCCTCCCTCCGGCTACTCTTCGGCCGAGGACAACGCAGGACTCTCGTCATCCGACATGGGGGCGAACTGAAACGACAGGCAGAGTTCCGGCAGTCTGGGATCCTTTCCAGACCCTCCGTGGCGCCGGCTGGGTGGCTGGCCTGTGGAGGTATCGGGGACCCCGCGGTGGTCCCTGGCTTCAGGGAGGCAGCCTTCCCGCAGCAGAGGGCGTCACGGGGAGGAGGAAGGAAGGGACTGAGAGTGGGCGGTGGGCGGCCAGAGAGAGTGAGGTCTGCACTGGGCCCTGAGCCACGTCAAGGGGCTGGGTAGTAGGGAGGGACATTCCAGGCCGCAGGCACAGCAGGCTCAAATGTCCTGGAGCACCAGTGTGGATGAAGGTGGGAGAGGAAGAGAGGAGAGTGCAGAGAAGGGAGGCCCTGCAGGCCTGCTGGGCTCTGGGGAGGACTGTGGCTTTTTCTCCCCATTTTTTAGAGACAGGGTCTCACTCTGTTGCTCAGGCTGGACTGCAGTAGCATAATCCCAGCTCACTGCAGCCTCAAACTCCTGGACGCAAGCAATCCTTCTGCCTCAGTCTCCTGAGTAGCTTAGCCTACAGGTGCACATCACCCAGCTAATTTCTTTTTTTATTTTTTTGAGTTGGAGTCTCACTCTGTCGCCCAGACTGGAGTGCAGTGGCCGCTCCCGGCCACCGCAGCCTCGACCTGCTGGGCTCCGGCGATCCTTCCGCCTCAGCCTTCCAAGTAGCCGGAATTACAGGCGTGCGCTACCACGCCCGGCTAATTTTTTGATTTTATTGTAGAGATGAGGTCTCGCCTGCCCAGGCGGGTCTCGAACCTGTGGGCTCAGGCAATCCACTCACCTCAGCCTCCCAAGGCGTGGGATTACAGGCTGAGACACTGAGCCCAGCACACCCAGCTAATTTCTAAACCCAGTTTTCTGTGGTCAAATGAGAGAAATGGTGGGTTAGACAAGTTAGGTTTCTTTTTCTTTTCTTTTCTTTTTTTTTGTTATCTTGGAGTCTCACTCTGTCACCCAGGCTGGAGGACAGTGGCACACTCCCAGTCACCATAGCCTGGACCTGCTGAGCTCTGGCGACCCTTCCACCTCAGCCTTCCAAGTAGCCAGAACTACAGGTGCACACTACTAAGCCTGGCTAATTTTTTTTTTTTTTTTGAGTTGGAGTCTCACGCTGTCACCCAGACTGGGGTGCAGTGGCTGCTCCCGGCCACCGCAGCCTCAACCTGCTGGGCTCTGGCGATCCTTCCGCCTCGGCCTTCCAAGTAGCTGGAACTACAGGCGCATGCTACCATGCCCGGCTAATTTTTTTGACTTTTGATTGTAGAGATGAGGTCTTGCCTGCCCAAGCGGGTCTCGAACCTCTGAGCTCAGGCAATCCTCTCACCTCCGCCTCTCAAAGTGCTGGGATTACAGGTGTGACCCAACATGCCCAGCTGGTTTCTTTTTCTTTTGAGTCAGAGTCTCACTCTGTTGCCCAGGCTGGAGTGCAGTGGTACCATCATGGCTCACTGTAGCTTTGACCTTCTGGGCTCAGGCGATCTTTCTGACTCAGCCTTCAGAGTAGCTGGGACTACAGGTATGTGCCACCAAACCCAGCTAATTTTTTTTTTTTTTTAGTTGAAGTCTCACTCTGTCGCCCAGGCTGGAGTGCAGTGGCACTCTCACGGCCACTGCAGCCTCGACCTGCTGGGCTTAGACAATCCTTTTGCCTCGGACTTCCAAGTAGTTCGAACTACAGATGCATACCACCACACCTGGCTACTAATTTTTTTAAAAATCAGATCATACTGGGCATGGTGGCTCAAGCCTGTAATCCCAGCACTTTGGAAAGCCAAGGTGAATGGACTGCCTGAGCCTGTGAGTTCAAGACCAACTCGGGCAACTTGGTGAGACCTCGTCTCTATAATAAATCAGAAAATTGGCTGGGTGTGGTAGTGCTTCTATAGTTCTGGCTTCTTGGAAGGCTAAGGTGGAAGAATTGTCTGAGCCCAGCAGGTCGACACTGGGGTGGCCATGAGCGAGCCACTGCACTCCAGTCTGGGCGACAGAGTGAGACTCCAACTCAAAAACAAACAAAAAAAACAACAGATCATGTCTACTTTGAGTGGTTAATTAATTTATTTATCTATTCTAGAGTCAATGTCTCACCATGTTGCCCAGACTGGTCTCAAATGCCTGGCTTCAGGCAATCTTCCATTCTCAAGTTTCCCCAAATGTTGGGATTATAGGAGTGAGCCCCCACGCTCAGCCTAGATTAGATTTCTTTACAAGGAGATTTCTTTTTTTTTTTTTTTTTTTTTAAGTTGGAGTCTCACTCTGTCGCCCAGACTGGAGTGCAGTGGCTGCTCCTGGCCACCGCAGCCTCGACTTGCTGGGCTCTGGCGATCCCTCCGCCTCAGCCTTCCGAGTAGCCGGAATTACAGGCATGCGCTACCACGCCCAGCTGATTTTTTTTATTTATTTATTGTAGAGATGAGGTTTTGCTGCCCAGGCGGGTCTTGAACCCGCGGGCTCAGGCAATCCACTCACCTCAGCCTCCCAAAGGCGCAGGATTACAGGCTGAGCCACCAAGCCCGGCTTTACAGGGAGATTTCTTAGGGCCTTTAATACACTGACATGTTTTAAGTACGAGTCCAAGTCTGTCCTGTGGCCCACAAGGCCTGCAGGGTTTGCCAAGTAACCTTTCTGCCCTCACCTCCTCTCACTGGGCTCCTAGAACACGCCAGGCACACTCCAACCCCAGGGCTTTTGCACAGGCTGTTCCTGCTGCCTGGATGGCCACACAACTTCCTCAGGTGTGGGCTGACGGCCTCCAGCACCATCCCTCTGACTCTGCTTTACATTTCTTTTTATTTATTTATTCGTTTGAGTCGGAATCTCACTCTGTCACCTAGGCTAGAGTGTAGTGGCACGCTCATAGCCACCGCAACCTCGACCTGCTGGGCTGCGGCAATCCTTCCGCCTCAGCCTTCCAAGTAGCTGGAACTACAGGCGCGCGCTACCACGACCGGCTAATTTTTGAATTACTGTAGACATGAGGTCTCGCCGAGTTGCCCAGGCGTGTTTTGAACCGACGGGCTCAGGCAATCCACTCACCTCGGCCTCCCAAAGCGTGGGATTACAGGCTGACCACCGAGCCCAGCTCAATTTTTACAAAATTTATTGTAGAGACAAGGTTTTGCCAAGTTGCCCAGGCTGCTCTTGAGCCATGGGTTTAGGCTGTCCTCTCACCTCAGCTTCCCAAAGTGCTGGGATTACAGGCATGCGCCACTGTGCCAGGATGGTTTTTTAAATATAGAGGTCTTGCTATATTGCCCAGGCTGGTCTCAAATTCCTGGGCCCAAGCAATCCTCCTGCCTTGGCCTCCCAAAGTGCTTAGTTTACAAGTATAAGCCACCATGCCTGACCTAGAAAGTTTTTTTTTATTGAGTCAGAGTCTCACTCTGTCCCCAGGCTGGAGTGCAGTGACACGCTCAAAGCCGCCAGAGCCTCGACCTGCGGGCTCAGGCAATCCTTCTGCTCAGCCTTTCAAGCAGCTGGAACCACAGGCGCGAGTCAACACACCCAGCTAACTTTTTGATTTATTGTAGAGACGAGGTCTCGCAAACTGCCTACCATTGTGTGTTGGTATGTGCTTATAGTCCCAGCTACTTGGAAAGTTGAGGTGAAGAGGATCGCCTGAGCCCAGCAGGTCAACACTGGGGTGGCCGTGACCATGCCACTGTACTCCAGCCTGGGTGATGAAGTGAGACTCCTACTCAAAAAAACAAAAAACAAAAAAAGTCGGGCTCGGTGGCTCAGTCTGTAATCCTGCACTTTGGGAGGCTGAGGTGAGTGGACTGCCTGAGCCCGCGGGTTCGAGACCCACGTGGGCAACTTGGCGAGACCTCATCTCTACAATAAATAAAAATGAGCCGGGTGTGGTAGTGTGCGCCTGTAGTTCCAGCTGCCTGGAAGGCTGAGGCGGAAGGATCGCCAGAGCCCAGCAGGTCGAGGCCGCGGTGGCCGGGAGCAGCCACTGCACTCCAGTCCGGGTGACAGAGTGAGACTCCAACTCAAAAAAAAAGAGACCATCAGATTGGGTGTTGAGTATAAAAGAAAAAAAGAAGAAAATACAGAGAAAAAGAAACACAAAGGCTGGGCACAGTGCCTCATAGCGAGACCCCGTCGCTCACAACAATGACCAAAAGCAAACCTTTTCATGTTTTGCTCAGCGCTGTGACCATGAGGGACTAGGTCTGGGCCCAACACAACAGGCACTCGGTAAATATTCCTCAGATGGCTGGCTGGAGACTGAGCGTGTGCACGCAGAACCAGACAGACCCCAGTGCGAATCCTGCTGGGCAACCAGGACTGTGTAGAACGGCTCTCCCGGCCTCTGTCCTCCCCTGGGACGTGTGAAGGGTCCACCTGCAGCTGACCACGGGGCCCTCCGCATGGCTGCCCCCGTCCCCAGCTTGTCACCCCACCTCAGGCCCCGACCCCGCCCTGCCGTGGGGAGACTCACGGAGCACTTGATGTTCATGCGCAAGTACAGCATGGAGGCGATCTCACTCTGCCCGGCGTCCAAGGCCACCATCAGTGCCGTGCTCCCATCCTGCATAGCATCCGCCGCTGTGACCGTGCCCGGTGGGGCTCCCGTCCCCCCCTCCCCCCAGCTGCACGGGGCGGGACTCACACGGTCCGACAGTGAGATGTCGCAGCTGGGCACAGCCAGCAGCAGCCCCGCAATCTCTTTGTGGCCATGCTCGCAGGCGCACATGAGGGCCGTGGAGCCATCGTCATCCTGCACGTTGACGTCCGCCTCGCAGGCCAGCAGGGCTTTGACCACATCCACCCGCCCGTGGCTGACGGCCAGCATCAGGGCTGTCTGTCCCGCCTGGGCAGGGCAAGGAGCAGGGTTACGGCCACGCGGGCCCTAGGGCGGGACACCTCGGCTCCAGAACCTTCTGTGGCTCCCAAGCAGTACTCCGATGCTGACAGGTACCCTCCCTCCATACCTCACACAACCCTTCCCACCACCGGGCCTTTGCACTTGGGGGTCCTCCCCCGACCTTCCTAGCCCTCAGGTCTCCCCAGGAGGGCTCTTCCTGGCCCACCCACTCCCACATACAGCAGGTTGTTGGATAATTTTTTAGCATCAAGGTCTTGCTCTGTGGCCCAGGCTGGAGTGCCGTGGCATGATCATAGCTCACTGCAGCCTCAAGCTCCTGGGCTCAAGCGATCCTCCTGTCTCAGTCTCCCAAAGTCTTGGGATAGCAGGCTTGAGCCACCACACCCGGCCTCACTTTATTAAAAAGGAAAGAAAGTCTGGGCAAGGAGACTCACGCCTGTCATCCCAGTACTTTGGGAGGCCAAGGCAGGAGGATTATTTGAGCTCAGGCCTTCAAGACCAACCAACATGGAGAGACCTCCTCTCTAGAAAAAATGAAACAAAATTAGCCGGGCGTGGTGGCAGGAGCCTGTGGTCCCAGCTACTTGAGAGGCTGAAGCAGGATCGCCTGAGCCCAGGAGATCAAGGCTATGGTGACCTGTGATCATGCCACTGTCCCTCAGTTTGGGTAACAGAGTGACCCCCAACTCAAATAAATAGAAAAGCGAGGCCCCTATGTCCACTCTTTCCAGTTTCCATAAGAAAGTTGTGCGTCAGAGGCAGCCTGGCCATGAAGAGCAGGTATCTAGACATGGACTGCTTGGGTTCAAATCCCACCTTTTTTTTTTTTTTTGAGAGTAGTAGTCTCACTCTTTTGCCCAGGCTGGAGTACAGTGGCATGCTACCAGCCACTGCAGCCTCAACCTGCTGGGCTCTGGCAATCCTTCCACTCAGCCTTCCAAGTAGCCGGAAGTACAGGCGCACACTACTACACCCGGCTAGTTTTTTTTCTTTTGAGTTGGAGTCTCACTCTGTCACCCAGACTGGAGTGCAGTGGCCGCTCCCGGCCACTGCAGCCTCGACCCGCTGGGCTCTGGCTATCCTTCCGCCTCAGCCTTCCAAGTAGCTGGAACTACAGTCGTGCACTACCACACCTGGCTAGTTTTTGATTTATTGTAGAGATGAGGTCTCGCCAAGTTGCCCAGGCGGGTCCTGAACCCACGGGCTCAGGCAATCCACTCACCTCGGCCTCCCAAAGCACTGGGATTACAGGCTGAGCCACCGAGCCCGGCTAAACCCCACCTTCTTGACTTTGACCTTGAGGAAACAACCCTGCTTCTCTGAGCCTCAGTTTCCTTCTCTGTGGAGGGGTGACCCGCCCCCAGAGCACAGGCGGAGACCATGGGTGGGACTGGAGCACAGCTGGGCTGTCATAAATGGGGACGGGCTGCCTGGTCCGTACCTGGCTGGCTTTGGCATTGACATTGCCAAGCCGGAAGAGCTGAAGGATGGTTTCGAGGTCGTCCGGGGTCTTCAGGGTGGCCAGTGCGGTGAGCATGATGGGGCTGTAGCCGGCGCGGTTCTGCCTGTTCACCTGGCAGACACCTGGGGGGTGTGCGAGGTGGGAGTGAGCCCTCCCAGCAGGCCGCACCTCTGCCACTGGACTAGCACAGGGTACGCTGGGTGCTATGTCTCCTCCATCTTTCGAGGCATGGCCTAGTTCCGCCCTTTTCTCTGACGGGGGAACCCACTCTGCCCCAGGGGTTTCTACCTCCATTGTGTCGCTCCATCAGACAAGAGGCTCTTGAAGGTGCTGCTCTTGGACTTGTGGCCCCAGACACTGGCATCTACATCTGAGGCTGAGAACAGGCGCTGGGTCTCCCCTACTAACTGGGAAAAGCTCTTCACCCTCAGACTGGCCTGTGTCTCCCTCATCAAACTGGGAGGCTGTGCCTTCCCCATCAGACTAGGGAATGGCAAGTTTCTTTCTGCCTAACTGAGGACCACATCCTCCTTCCAAGCCCCGACTGGAGGCCTCGTACTTCTCTGAGAGCAGGGCTCAGGGGAGGCGGCCTCCATGGCGCAGGTGCGTCTGGGGATGGTGGGGACCACCCTTCTCCAGGACCCTATCCACGTCTGCCTTCTCCATCACAAGCACCAGCAGCAGTGCCTGGGCCTCCCCTACTGGATTAGGAAGGCAGCGCCTCTGCCATCAGACTGCAAGGGCCACATTCTCCCCACCAGACTGGGAGGTGGCATCTCTGCCATCAGACAGGAAGGTGTGAATGTCTTCATCCCAGAAATCATCTCCAAGGACTAGAAGGGCAGCATCCCCCCCCCATCAGACAGGGAGGGCAGTATCTCCCCCTTCAGACTGTGAAGACAGCGTCTCCTCCATCAGACTAGGAGGGCAGCACCTCCCCCATCAGCTGGACAGGAAGGGCGGCGTCTCCCCAGTCAGACTATCACCCCAAGGGGGACAGAGAGCCCTGGGGCTTGGCTCACCACTGTCGAGCAGTTGCCGCACGACGGGGAAGTTGGCGTGAGACACAGAGTAGTGCAGTGCTGTGTTGCCATTGCTGTCGGCAATGTTGACCACGTAGTCCAGCAGCCGCGCGGACATGGCCCGGAAGGTAACCAGGTGGCGCCGCACAAGCTCAGGGTGTGCGTCACTACGGCAGGCCAGTCGCAGCCACTCCTGCAGCACCGTGGTGTAGGCCACCTTCTGCACGAGGCCAGGCGGGGAGGGGTCAGGGTCACCACCCAAGCGAAGATGGGAGTGGGGGGCTGGGGCGTGGAGGGGAAGTGAGCACACCCCTACAGATGAACCCCCCCGCCAAGCATGGTGCCTTGGACAGGGTTCTCAAGGGATGCACACACACCCCCAGGGGCAGTGTAGGCATCTCTGCCCCAACAAGACCCTTGGGGGAAGTAAGCAGCTCCATCTCGGATAGAATCTAAGAAACATGTTTTTGGCCCAGCACAAGTGCTCATGCCTATAGTCACAACAGCACTTTGAGAGGCCGAGGCGGGAGGATTGCCTGAGCCCAGGAGTTTGAGACAGCCCGGGCAACACAGGAGATCTCGTCTCTACAAAAATAAGCAAAAAATTAAAAAACTTTTTTTTTGAGTCGGAGTCTCACTCTGTCACAAATTATTTATTTTGTGTGTGTGGTGAAAAGTATATGCCTTTCCAAATCAGACATCAAGAAATCCCTACAGAGAAGACCCACATCCAGGATAGCAATGGCCAGCCAAGAGCATGCTTAGTAGTGATCAGAATAGCCAGGGAGAAGTCAGCAGCAGAGTGAGCGCTTCAACACAGAAACCAAATTTCACCCTTTACTTGTTTTTCTTTTTTTTCACCCAGAGCCTCTCTTTGTCTCCCAGGCTGGAGTGCAGTGGCAAGCTCATGGTCACTACAGCTTTGACCTGCTGGACTTAGGCAATCCTTCTGCCTGAGCCTTCCAAGTAGCTGGAACTACAGACACGACCACCATGCCCGGCTAATTTTTGGATTTATTGTAGAGACGAAGTCTCGTCACATGGCCCAGGCTGGTCTCGAACACTTGGACTCAGGCAATTCTCTTGCCTCCGCCTTCCAAAGTGCTGGGATTACAGGTATGAGCCACCACGTCTGGCTATTTTTTTTTTTTTTTTTTTTTTTTTTTTTTTGAGTTGGAGTCTCACTCCATCGCCCAGACTGGAGTGCAGTGGCCGCTCCCGGCCACCGCAACCTCAACCTGCTGGGCTCCGGCGATCCTTCCGCCTCAGCCTTCCAAGTAGCTGGAACTACAGGCAGGCACGCACCACCATGCCTGGCTAAGGGGACTCACTATGTTGCCCAAGCTGGTCTTGAACTCTTGGCCTCAAGCAATCCTCCTGCCTCAAAGCGCTGGGATCACAGGATGAGCCACCATGCCCAGGCCCAGATATCATCTCCCAAAGCAAGCGTAGACACCCAGAAGGGATATCAGAAGGCCCTGCCCAGTAAAGAACAGGAACCAAGGGCCAGGCAGGGCACTGGACAATCATCCATGAGCCTCTCTCGCTGCTTTGACCCTCCAAGGCCCAGGACTCGTGATCCACCCACCTCCAAGCTCTGCCTTGGCTCCCAGGCTTCCCCCAGGCAGATGGAAGGAGACATGGCTCCCGAGGAGAAGTTGGGGGTGGGGTGGGGTGAGGCCTATCCAGGCCCAGGCCAGACCGTACCAGCTCGCGCTCGGTGAGGGCGTTGGGGCTCTCCAGGTATTTCTCCAGGGCCAGGCAGGCCGAGATGAGGTCAGGGCTCAACTCCATCCTGTTGGGGCAGACGGAACAGGGACCAACCTCAGGGCCTGTCCCCCAGCCTCCCAGGAAGCCCCCAGCCACCAAGTCCGGCTGGACTTGGTGGCTGGCGGCAAGGACGCGGCACAGCGTTGCTCACACGGGGCCACCCGGACGGTAGTGTCTCTGTCCTGCTGTAGTGGGATGTACCTTTTACGCTGCACCACAAAAGGGGCAGGCGTGGGTGGGTAGTACACCTTCCCCAAGAGAAAGAGCGCCAGGCCAGAGCCTATTCCAAACGGCCACAGGCATATGAAAATGGTGTCCTAAGGACACATTTCTCTTTTCTGTTTTTAAATTTTTGAGTCGGTGTCTCGCTCTATCACCCAGGTTGGAGTGCAGGGGCATGATCACGGCTCACCACAGCCTCCACCTTCTGGGCTCAGGCGATCCTTCCACCTCAGCCTCTTGAGTAGCTGGGATTACAAACACATGCTACCATACCTGGGCAATTTTTAATTTTTTTGTAGAGATGTGGTCTCACTATGTTGCCCAGGCTGGTCTTGACCTCCTGGGCTGGAACAATCCTCTGGCGTTGGTCTCCCAAAGTGCTGGGATTTCAAGTGTGAACCACCATGCCTGGCCACACATTTTTTTAATTAAGGAAAAAAAAAGAATGGGTAGGTAGCACTAATGTCCTAAGGAAGGTGGGTGGCTTAAGGATAAAACCTCTGTCTGGCTCCCTAAATCCTAACCCTAGCCACCCCAAACACTCCCATTAGTCCTTTTTTTCAAAGTTTCCAGATGCCCAGAAGGAGAAAGCGCTCATTTGCTAATTCAGACTAAAGTGAGCATGACTGATGGGAGGCTCCATTCCAGGGCTGGAATGGTTGGATCCGAGGCAGAGGCCACCCACCCCTGCCCCGCCTGACTCCCTCCCACCCGGAACACTGACCGGATCTCCTCCTCCACACTGGATCCCTCCGCCCCCTCCGATGTGGGCACGTGCTGAGACTCCCGAGAGAGCTGGCATTCCTGTCCACCGGTCTTGGCTGCTGCTGTCCCCGCAGGCCTGAGCTGCGGGGCGTCAGCTACACTCAGAACTCGCTCCTCCTCTGGCTCTGGGGCCTCGTTCTCTGTGCTGTCATTGTCTGAGATGTTCTCTGCTGTGCTGGAGTCCTCTGATGAGGACTCGTACCTGGAAGGGAGGGCAGGTAGGCGGAGGGATGCTGCTGAGAGGGTGGAAAATGGCGGGGAGGGACGAGGGATCTGGCTACTTGACCCTCCTGGGCCTCAGTCACCCCAGCCTTTGTCGGCCAGACACAGCGACTCATGCCTACAACATCCCCCATCAGGGGTGTGGCTGGTCCAGGCAGATTCCAGAGCCAGGGCTTGAACTTGGCACTTGGGGAAACCAAGCTGAGGGGACTGCCCGAGCCCACGGGTTTGAGACCAGCCCGGGCAACTTGGCGAGGCCTCGTCTCTACAATAAATCAAAAATTAGCCGGGTACGGTGGCATGCGCCTGTAATTCCAGCTACTTGGTAGGCTGAGGCAGAAGGATTAGTTAAGGCCAGCAGGTCAAGGCTGCGGTGGCCGTGAGTGCCACTGCACTCCAACCTGGGCGACAGAGTGAGACGCCAACTACAAAAAAAAAAAGTCTTTGCCCCCAGGATGGAATACAGTGGCACGATCCTAGCTCAAGGCAACCTCGACAGCCTAGGCTCAAGTGATCCTGATCAAAACATCAGCCGGCATGGTGGCACGTGCCTGTAGTCCCAGATGGAGGCTGAGGCAGGAGGATTGCCTGAGCCCAGCAGCTTGAGGCTGCAGAAAGCCTGATCATGCCTCTGCACTCCAGCCTGGGTGACAGAGTAGGGTCCTGACTCAAGAAATAAAAATAGGGTGCTCAGGACCCTCCTGTGTGCCTGGGAGCTGGGGACAGGGCCGGGGACTCCTCTCACCCGCCGTTGACCCCCATGAACTGGAGGCTCCTCCGGTGAGCCGTGGGGTCCGCGGGCTCCTCCTTCCGCTTCATGATGGACCGCAAGCCTGGCAGGGGCCCGCCTGCAGGGGAGGGACGGGGGTGAGAGCCCCTGGCAGCCAGACCCCGGGCCCAGGCCACGGGGTGCCCCACCCTCCCGGGGGCTGCCACTTACCTGCACCCCCAGCCTCCTCAGACTCTTGGGAGGCCACCGGCCTGGTGGGCTCTGTGGGGGTGGTGTCAGGGGCTGGGGCCTGGCCTGCGTGCTCCTCAGGCTGTGCCCGGGAGGCCACTGTGGGCCCCAGGCCCGCTGAGGATGATTCTGGAGAGGCCTGGCGGGGACCTGGAGGGACAGGAAGCAGAACAGCTGCTGTGGACTGGACAGCCAATGACAACGGGCCCAGCAGCTGCCGCCCTGTGCGTCATACGCCTGGGCAAGGTGTGGTCTCAGGGCTACATTTTTCATTACCATATCCCATCTTCCCATCCCTGGAGGTGGGACGGGTTACTACCAATGAGAAAACTGAGGCACAAAAGTTGTCGAGGTCACCTGGGAAGCGAGTGGCAGAGTCCAATTCCAACCCGTTGGGTGCCTGCCCTGCAGCTGGTCAGGGACAGGACGGGCCCTGTGGCCCCACATTCCTGGCTTGAGATACCATCCTCTGCCTGACATCATTCCAAGTGTTCTCTAGAAACGGAGTTTTTGGAGATGGGGTCTGGCTATGTTGCCCCGGCTGGTCTTGAACTCTTGGCTTCAAGTGAGCCTCCTGCCACAGCCTCCCGAGTAGCTGGCACTACAGGCGCACACCACCATGTCTACCTAATTTTAAAAAATTTTTTTGTAGAGATGAGGTCTCACTATGTTGCCCAGGCTGGTCTTGAACTTCTGAGCTTAAGTGATCTTGCCATCTCAGCTTTGCAAAGTGCTAGGATTACAGGCGTGAGCCACCACGCCCAGCGTAAACATTTCTTTGCCACACACAATAACCATTTCCTCAAGTCTATGGCCAAAATTCAACTTCAGTACAGAGCAGGGAGTAAGTGCTTGACACAAGCCAAGAGTGTAGACAGGGCAGGGCTGGGTGAGATACTCAGTCAACAATGTGGCCAACAACATCCCCCATCAGGGGTGTGGCTGGTCCACGCAGATTCCAGAGCCAGGGCTTGAACTCATGTGGGGGACAGAGAGAAAATGCTGGAAATTATGCTTATCTCTTGATTTTTCTTTCTAAACGTGGCAACAAATTTGCATTAAACAAACACATCGTATGGGCATGTGGACCTGTCAGGAGGCAGATAGGCCATTCCCAATCTCAATCACTGCTCCAGACTCAGGAATACTGACCTCAAGTTCCGGGATAGCCAACACTGAAGCGGAGACATTACGCTCAGTGAGAGTAGCCAGACTCCAAAGAACACTGCGGTTCCGCTCCCAGGAGGTTCTTGGAGTCCTCAGACTCACAGAAGCAGAAAGCAAACCGGGGACAGGCACAGTGGCTCACACCTGCAATCCCAGCATCTTGGGAGGCTGAGCTGGGAGGATTACTTGAGACCAGGAATTTCAGTCCAGCCTGGGCAGCATAGCAAGAGCTTGTCTCTATTTTAAACTTGAAAAAAAATTATTTGAGCCGGGCTCGGTGGCTCAGTCTGCAATCCTGCGCCTTGGGAGGCCGAGGTGAGTGGATTGTCTGAGCCCGCAGGTTCAAGACCCGCCTGGGCAACTTGGCGAGACCTCATCTCTACAATAAATAAAAAATTAGCCGGGCGTGGTAGCGCGCGCCTGTAATTCTGGCTACTCGGAAGGCTGAGGCGGAAGGATCGCCGGAGCCCGGCAGGTCGAGGCTGCGGTGGCCAGGAACCGCCACTGCACTCCAGTCTGGGAGACAGAGCGAGACTCCAACTCAAAAAAAAAAAAAAAAAAATCATTTGATTAAACTAAAGAAACAAAGCTGGGCCCGGTGGTTCACACCTGTGATCCTAGCGCTGTGGGAGGCCAAGGTGAGAGGACTGCCTGAGCTCAGGGGTCTGAGACCAGTCTGGATTACATGTGAGGCCTCATCTCTAAAACAACAAGAACAACAACAAAAAACCAGCTGGGCGTGGCGGCACACACCTGTGGTTCCAGCTACCTGGAAGGCTGAGGTGGAAAGGTCACCCGAGTCCAGCAGGTCAAGGCTGTGGCGGCCACAAGCGTCCCACTGCACTCCAGCCTGGGCAGCAAGAGTGAGGCTCTGACTCAAGGACTAGGCGTTCCATGGGGACGGAGGTTCCATTTGGGAAGACAGAACGTCCTGGACATGACGGTGGCGACAGCTGCACAACTTTGCAAGTCTTAATGCCACTGCACAATATGTTTAACAACGGGTAAGATGGGGAATTTTAAGTTATATGTACTTTTTTTTCTTGGAGGTGGGGTCTTGCTATGTTGCCCAAGTTGGACTGCAGTGGTGCAATCATAGCTCACTGCAGTCTCAAACTCCTTGTACTCAAGTGACCCTCTCACCTCAGCCTCCCAAGCAGCTGGGACTACAGGTGCATGCCACCATGCCCAGCTTTAAAAAAAATTTTTTTAAGTGAAAAGATAAAATAAACTGGAACAATGGGAATGGGGCCAACTGGTACCAAAATTTATATGGAAGAGCTGAAGTTCATGATGAGTTAAGACAATTCTACAAAACAACAGAAGAGACAGGAAATCTGGTCTGTGAGAGAGTTGTCCGGCTTCCAGTGTCACAACCATCAGAACAGTAGGGCGTTGTCAGATGACTGAATAGACCAAATGAACAGAAAAGAGAGCCCAGCACAGGCTCCAATCTCTGGGAAGTGGGGGTCAAAGAGAGGACTTCCCATAATCATTGGGAAAGGCTGAATTATGTGGTCTGGAGCAGGGAAAAGCAGCTTGCTTTACACGAAAACACTCAAGCCAGATGCCTATGTCACATTGGATCCCAACCTCACGCCGAATCCCTACCTCACCCTGGATCCCGACCTCACACCAAATCCCTACCTCACACCAGATCCCGATCTCATACCAGATCCCAACCTCACACCAAATCCCTACCTCACACCAGATCCCAATCTGACTCCAAATTCCTGCCTCATACTGGATCCTGATCTCACACCAAATCCCTACCTCACCCTGGATCCCGACCTCACACCAAATCCCAACCTCACACCATACACAAGAAAGAAACTCTGAAGGTTGATGATGAAAGCGCAACTACAAAGGTAAAGGGAGACAATGTAGTAGAATATTGTGAGTCTCAGAAAAGGGAAACACACCTTTAAAAATTCCTCAAAGCACAAAACATGTATGAAAATACAATGGGTTCAAGTATTTCCAAAGTTATTCAATAAAAGAAGAAAGGAGGTATGTGCATGTGTATGGGAGATTCACATTGCCAAAAATGGGCAAAGGGTTATCTTCTAGAATAAGGATCAACACACTTTTTCTGTAAAGGGCAAGACAGAAAACAGTTTTGGTCATGTCTGCTGCGAGAACTCGGTCGCAACTGCTCACCTGTGCCATGACTGTGACAGACAGTATGGAAATGAATAGGTGTGGCTGTATCCCAGTAAAGTGGAATCTCATAGAACTTTGCTCATGTTACAAGACATTATTTTTATTTTTATTTTATTTATTATTTTGAGTAGGAGTCTCACTCTGTCACCCAGGTTGGAGGGCAATGGCATGCTCCCAGCCACCACAGCCTCGACCTGCAGGGCTCAGGCGATCCTTCTGCCTCAACCTTCCAAGTAGCTATAACTACAGACATGGGCTGCCATGCCCAGCTAATTTTTTGATTTATTGCAGAGACAAGGGCTCGCCAAGTTACTCAGGCTGGTCTCAAACCCCTGAACTCAGGCAATCCTCTCACCTCTGCCTCTCAAAGTGCTGGGATTACAGGTGTGAGCCACTATGCCTGGCGATTTTTTTTTCTTTAAACAGACAGGGTCTTGCCATACCACCCAGGCTGGAATACAGACATGATCATAGCTCACCATAGCCTCAACCTCCTGGTCTCACACAGTCCTCCTGCCTCAGCCTCCCAAGTAGTTGGGACTACAGGCACACACGACCACTGTTTGGCTAATTTTTTATTTTCTGTAGAGAAGAGGTCTTGCTTGAACTCAGGCAATCCTGCCTCAGCCTCCTGAGTTGCTGGGGTATGCTAAAGATGCATACCATCATGGCTGGCTAATTTTAAATTTTTTTTAGAGATGAGACCTCACAGTGTTACCCATGCTGGTCTTGAACTTCTGACTGCAAGTGATCCTCCAACCTTGGCCTCCCAACATACTGGGATTACAGGCATGAGCCACTGCACATGGTCCTTTTTCTAGATTTTTGACCAGATTCAATGTCTGAGCAGGTTTCAAAAGTTCCTGGTGTGTTACAGAATCAAGATTGGCAAGCTATAGTCTACAGGGCGAATCCAGCCCACACCTGTTTTTGTACAGCCCACAGCTAAGGATGCTTTTTACATTCTTGAATAGTTAAACAACTAAAAAAGAATAAGCCAGGTGCAGTGGCTCACGCTTGCAATCCCAGCACTTTGGGAGGTAGAGGCATGAGGATGGCCTGAGCCCACAGGTTCAAGACCAGCCTGGGCATCATGGCGAGACTTCGTCGCTACAATTTTTAAGAAAATAGCCAGGTATGGTGGCACATGCCTGCAGTTCCAGCTACTTGGAAGGCTGAAGCAGAAGGATCACCTGAGCACGGCAGGTAGACGCTGCAGTGGCCATGAGCATGCCACTGCCCTCCAGCCTGGGAGACAGAGTGAGACTCCGACTCAAAAAAACAATAAAAATAAAACAACAATAACAACAAAAAGACTCCAGAAAAACAAAAAACTGCTTAGAGAAAAATGAAGAAAGGCTACAAATAAGTGATTCAGAGGAAACTAACTAAGCATCTATGGTACACATACATGGAGATGTCTGATCTCACTGAAAAACAGAGAAATCAAAATTACAACAATAAGGACATAGCACCCTGTAGCAGTGTCAGACGGGGAAAAAAAACAGAAAGAGGGATAAAACCGTATGTTGGTGTGGATGCAGGGAAACAGGCGCCTTGAGCTCAAGCATGGCGGTAGGAGCATGGACTGGGAGTGCTTCTGTGGGGGGGAGTGGACAGGCGTTGGAGTGAGGCTGTGCATCCTCGATGACCCAGCAAACCCGTGAGAGGTGTGGGTATGACCTCAGCACTTGCATAACGGCCAAATGTTGGAAGCGACCGGGTGCCTACCACGAGAGGGTTTTTTGCTGAGTTGGAGTCTCACTCTGTCGTCCAGGCTGGAATGCAGTGGCACGCTCAGGGGCACCACAAACTTGACCTTCCGCCTCAGCCTTTCAAGCAGCTGGAAGCACAGGCACGTATCACCACACCCGGCTACTCTTATTGATTGATTGATTGATTGATTGCAGAGATGAGGTCTTGCGAAGTTGCCCGGGTTGGTCTCAAACCCTTGGGCTCAGGCAACCCTCTTACCTTGGCCTGCCAAGGCGCTGGGATGACAGGCATGAGCCACCGTGCCCTGCCATGAGAGGGTTAGATCAAAAGAGGGTAGTATACACCCAGGGCACAAATCCATACAGCCACCAAAAATGATAAACCTGGCCAGGCGTGGTGGTTCATGCCTATAAATCCAGCACTTTGGGAGGCCGAGGTGGAAGGATTGCTTTGCGCCCAAAAGTTTGAGACTAGCCTGGCCAACACAGCGAGACCCCATCTCTACAAAAAAGACTAAAAAACAAAAAATTAGCCAAGCCTGGTGGTGTGGTACCTACAGTCCCAGTTACCCAGGCTGAGGCAGGAGGACTGTCTGAGCCCAGGAGGTGGAGGCTGCAGTGAGCAGGGATTGTGCCACTGCACTTCAGCCTGGGCAACAGAGTAAGACTTCAACTGAAAAAAAAGAGAGGCAAGCCATATTTACAAATATCAGCGTGGAGGGGTAAACGACGATGCATGAGTGGAAAAAATAAGAAACAGAAAGAGATTTTTGTTTTTCTGAAACACAGTACCATTTAAGGAATTTAAACACGCAGAGGGCGTATTCTTCAAGGACACTCAAATATCTAAACGAGCTTGTCAGGTGGATTGCCAGGAATGAGACTGCGGGGTGGGGCGGCTCTGCTGGTGGGGAGCGGGGCTGGCAAAGGGCTGGACGGAAAAGAAGACCGCCAGCTGGGTGGGTGGCTCATGCTTGCAGTCCCCGCATCTGGGAGGCTGAGACAGGAGGATCGCACGAGGCCAGGAGTTTGAGACCAGCCTGGGCAACACAGTAAGACTCTGTCGCTATAAGTACAAAAACACATATATAATCAATAAAAACAAAAGAATGCTATTTGAGATGCATGCAAAGTACACGAAACTGAAATCTCAGTGTCTGTAAATGAAGGTTTACGGGAACACAGCCACACTCATTCGTTTACCTGTTGTCTCTGGCTGCTCTCCGTACAAAGCAGCAGAAGTAGGACCAGGCATGGTGGCTCAGGCCTATAATCCCAGCACTTGGGGAGGCCAAGGCTGGAGGATCGCTTAAGGCCAAAAGTAAGACCTACCTGGGCAACACAGCAAGACCCCCGTCTCTATTTTAAAAAAAGAAAAGGCCAGGCGTAGTGGCTCATGCCTAAAATCCCAGCATTTTGGGAGGCCGAGGTGAAAGGAGTGCCTAAGCCCACTGGTTTGAGACCAGCCTGGGCAACTTGGTGAGACCTTGTCTCTACAATAAATCACACACACACAAAAAAACCAGCTAGTTGGGCATGGTAGTGTGCATCTATAGTTCCAGCTACTTGGAAGGCTGAGACGGAAGATCAACTAAGCCCAGCAGGCCGAGGATGCGGTGGCAGTGATTATGTCACTGCACTCCAGCCTGGGCAACAGAATGAGACCCCAACTCAAAAAAAAAAAAATTAGCCAGGCATGGTGGCACTTACTCGTAGTCCCAGCTATTCAGAAAGCTGAGGTGGAAGGATTGCCTGAGTCCAGGAGGTCGAGGCTGCAGTGGTCATGATTGTGCAACAGAGTGAGACCCCGACTCTAATAATAATAAAATAATAATAATAACAAAGAAAGAAATCAGTCAGCTCTTGGGATATTAAGCAAATTGGTTAAAGACAGTGAGGTCCACCCAGGCACAGTGGCTCATGCCTGTAATCCCAGCATTTTGGGAAGCAGAGACAAGAGGATTGCCTGAGCCCAAGGATTCGAGACCAGCCTGAGCAACACGGCGAGACCTCATCTCTACAATAAATATAAAATTTAGCTGGGCATGGTGGTGCACGCCTGTGGTTCCAGCTACCTGGAAGGCTGGAGTGAAAATATCACCTGAGCCCAGCCCACGGCGGCTGCGGTGGCTGTGAGCGTGCCATTGCTCTCCAGCCCGCGCAACAGAGTGAGACTCTAACTCAAAAAGAAAAAAAAAAGACATTGAGGTTCTCAAAAACGCCCTTCCCAGAAACTGTCCTGCGAAACAGAGCAAAGGACATGAGAGGTTCCTGGGAAGGACATCCCCTTTGCACTGCTGATGGTAAAGAAAAACTGGAGGGGCTGGGTGGCAGGGGAACCTTGGCCTCATTACTCCTTGGGAAATAGTGTGACTATTACAATGCACAGCATATGAGCCGGGGGTAGTGGCTCCTACCTATAGTCCCAGTGACTCGAGAGGCCAAGCTTGGAAGATCAATTGAAGGTCAGGAGTTTGGGCCCAGCCTGGGCAACATAATGAGATCCTCATCTGTAAAAAAAATTTTTTAGCCTATAATCCCGCGCCTTTGGGAGGCTGAGGTGACTGGATTGCCTGAGCCCGTGGGTTCGAGACCCGCCTGGGCAACGAGACCTCATCTCTACAATCAATCAAAAATCAGCCGGGCGTGGTAGCTCATGCCTGTAATTCCAGCTACTCGGAAGGCTGAGGTGGAAGGATCACCGGAGCCTGGCAGGTCGAGGTTGTGGTGGCCGGGAGCGGCCACTGCCCTCCAGTCTGGGCGACTGAGTGAGACTCCAACTTAAAAAAAAAAAAATTTTTTTAAACATCCAAAGAATTTTTTACTAACTCGAGAAATGCTCCTAGGATATTGTCACATCAGAGATGGAGTTTTAAATCCTGGCTTTCTCAGCCTGTAATCCCAGCACTTTGGGAGGCCAAGGCAAGTGGATTGCCTGAGCCGGCGGGTTCGAGACCAGCTCAGGCAAGTTGGAGAGACCTATCTCTACAATAAATCAAAAATTAGCAAGGCATGGTAGTGTGCACCTCCAGTTCCGGCTACTTGGAAGGCTGACGCAGAAGGATCCTGGAGCCCAGCAGGTCGAGGCTGCGGTGACTGGGAGCATGCCACTGCACTCCAGTCTGGGCGACAGAGTGACACTCCAACTCAGAAAAAACAAAAACAGAAACAAAAACAAACAAAAAAACAGCACTTCAGGAGGCTGAGGTGAGATGACTGCCGGAGCCCAGGGGTTGCCTGGGCAACTTGGCAAGACCTTGGTTCTACAATAAATCAAAAGATTAGGTGGGTGTGGTGGCGTGTGCCTGCAGTTCCAGCTACTAGGAAGGCTGAGGCAGAAGGCTTCAGCCCAGCAGCAAGTCGAGGCTGCAGTGGTCATGAGCGTGCCATTGCCCTCCGGCATGCCATTGTCCTCCAGCCTGGGTGATAAGTGAGACTCCGACTCAAAAAAACACAAAAACCCACAAAAAACCCCCAAACAAAAAACAGTGGCCTAGCTAGACGGTGAAGAGGTCGGGCCCCTCTGCCTCCCCCTGCAGGGAGCACTCCCTGATTTAACCATCCAGCAACTGACCTGAGTGAGCACAGCACCACAGCATCATCTGAGCACTTGGCAAGTCTTCATTTTATTTCCCGTAAGACTGTTCCCACAGCAGGAGCCCTGAGGGACCCATCCCCTCCATGCTCGGAATTTCCCACCCCTCCTTTTTCTGGTCTCAGTGCATTGCAATTTGTTCAGTACCTTGGCACGTTTACGTCCTCCCTCACCTCAGGGACCTTGTCCCTCCTGTGCCCCCATTTGGAACATTCTCTTTTCCATCTCTTTGCCTACCTGACTTTTTTTTTTTAATTTTATTTTAATCAACTTTTTTTTTAATGATATTGTGGGGTATAGTTAAGGGTTAGGTATACAAATATGCTCCATTCAGGCACTCTTGTTGATAAGAGGTGTCTCCCCGTGACTTTTTTTTTTTTTTTTGAGTCGAAGTCCCAGGCTCTGGCGTCCAGGCTGAAATGCGATGGCATGACTGTGGCTCCAGCCTTGACTCAAGTGACCCTCCTGCCTCAGCCTCCCAAGTAGCTGGGACTACAGGTACCACCACTCCTGGTCAATTTTTTAATGATTTATTTATTTAGAGTTGGAGTCTCACTGTCACCCAGGCTGCGGTGCAAGGGCACGTTCATGGCTACCACAGCCTCAACCTGCTGGGCTCCAGCGATCCTTCCGCTCAGCCTTCCTAGTAGCTGGAAGTACAGGCATGCACTGCCACGCCTAGCTAATTTTCGGTTTATTATAGAGATGAGGTCTCGTCAAGTTGCCCAGACAGGTCTCAAACCCCCGGACTCAGGCAATCCTCCCGCCTTGGCCTCTCAATGTGCTGGGATGACAGGTGTGAGCCACCATGCCCAGCCTCCCAGGATGTTTTACTTATTGACTGCAGGGGCTCTCACGCCCATCCTGCTCACGATTTCCCTGAGTGCACAGAGGGTTCTGGCACACAGGCGCTTGGTAAACCTGTATTGAATGGGAAGATATGGAAAAGAATAAACACGTTCCAGTTCTGCCCAAACAAGGCAGAAATTGGGGCTGGCTACAGCAAGAGGGAGTGAAATGAGATTCTAGGAAGGACTTTCAGGGGCAGCAGCTTGCACAGGTGGGGTGGACATCACTATGTTTGTCCATCCTGCAGACAGGCAGGCCTCGTGACTGCTCTGGGAGGAAAGTCTGAAATGGAGGTCACCTCTCAGAGATTCTGAGGCTGGGCCAGGCGAGGCCTCTGGCAGGAGGCCAGAACCACAGGGTCGGGTGTTTGGGATGGACACAGAACAGACGGGTGGTGTTCGCAGCTGGCCAGCAACAACACAGGGCTGCAGGAAAACCCAGCAGGGTCCCTGCCTCCAGCCCATGCCCCCAGTCTGTCACTAGGGCTCCAGTCACATGACATTCAAGACAGGACTGAGAACTTGGGACCCACCCTGGAGCCCTGCTGCAGATTCAAGCTGCTTTTTTTTTTTTTTTTTTAAGAGATAGGGTCTTGCTGTGTTGCCCAGGCTAGAGGGCACTATCACAGTTCACTGTAATCTCAAACTCCTGGGCTGCTCAAGAATCTTCCCACCTCAGCCTCCTGAGTAGCTGGGACTACAGGCCCGTGACACCACGCCCGGATAATTTTTTGATTTTTTTGTTAGAAATGGAGGTCTCGCCATGTTGCCCGGGCTGTTCTAAAATCTTGGCCTCAAAAGAATCTGTCCCCATCAGCCTCCCAAAATGCTGGGATGAGAGGTGTGAGCCACTGTGCCAGCCTATCCTGGGTTTAGAACACATTTCCTGGCTGTATGACACAGGGCAAGTGAATTCTCTCCCTGGCCCTTATTTTTCTCTGCTATGTACAGGGTTGACCTGACACCAGCAGAAGCAGCAACACGTGTTGAGAGCATCAATTCCTCAGGGTTCCAGTGGTGGAGACCATGCTCACGCCACTTTCCAGACAGGGAAGCTGAGGCCCAGAGAGGTGATGGCACCCACCCAGAATCACACAGTAGTGTGGAATGCCCCTGGTCTGGCTCCCAGTTCCCCCACATTTGATAAAGCACAGCTGTCACTGTGAGTCATTTGAGCAGCTTCCGCCGGGGACCTCAGGGTAGCTGAGCAGCTGGCATTCTGCTCACCCGGCATCCCCTTCCCTGGCATGAGGACTCAGCACTTCTGCTGGGAAGCACCCCTTTCCTCCCTCAAAGGCCATCGAGCTTGGGTGGGGCTCCCCTGCCCCCAGGAGCCAAGCTGGGCAGAGGGACACAGTGATTGGCTCAGCATTGAGCATGTGACCCAGACCAGCCAATGAGGACCACCCCCGGGATTTTCACTGGTGCTTTTTTTTTGAATCAGGATCTCACTCAGTTGCCCAGGCTGGAGGGCAGTGGCACAATCACTACTGACTGCAGCCTTGACCTGGGCTCAGGCGATCCTTCCACCTTAGCCTCCCAAGTATCTGGGACTACAGGGTGTACCACCACACCTGGCTAATATTTTGATTTTAAGGTCTCACTATGTCACCCAGGCTGGTCTCAAACTCCTGGGCTCAAGTGATCCTCCCACCACAGCCTCCCAAAGCGCTGGGATTACTGGCGCTATGTGGCGCTATGGTTCCCTTTCCACTGATGCCAAGAGCAACAGGACCACCTTCCTTTGCTAGCCTGAAATGAAAAAGGCCCCCGGGGGAAACAGAAGAGTAAAACAGTGGGTTAGATACCTGGCGCTATTTGAGCACCTGAATCCAGCTATGCCTGAAGCTGTCCCTAGGTTACCTAACCAACCATGTTCCCTTTCTACTGCTGCAGCTGGTCTGAGGTCGATTCCTACCACTTTCTGAACAAATCCAGAGAATTTGTGCCCAGTAAACCAACAGCCTTGGGGAACTTCCCCCCAAAGTCCTCCTCCTGCTTTCTAGATGCTGGCAACATGATTTCTCTGTGTGGCCCCTACAGCCCCAAGGTGGGGGGCACAGTTCCACTCCTTCCTGGATGAAGGCGCAGATACTCCCAGAGCTGAGTGGCCTGTCTGGTGGGAGGCTGGGGCTGGGGCTGGACCCTGGCATCCCAACGGAAGAAAGAATGTTGCCGGGACAGTACGGAGACCCACACCAGAGATCCCAGGCCCCTGGGAGGCTAAGGCGGGAGGATCACTTGAGCCCAGGAGTTCAAGACCGGCCTGGGCAACATAGAAGACCTTGTCCATGCCAAAAAAAAAAAAGCTAGGTAAAAGAAAGGACCGGACCCCTTCGCGGCAGCGGTTGCTCACCCAGCGCCCCCGCGCAACCTGTTTCCGTGATGCTGATCTTCACCGCGTGGACGCTGCTGCTGGCCGTGGCGGGCTCCACGCTCAGACTCTCCACCACCTCATGGCTGCAGAACACGGGGGGCTGCTCGGAACCCGGGGGGCCTCTCGGAGCCCGCAGCCCCGCCCCGCATGGCTCCAGGCTCTGCGCGCGCTGGGCGGGCGTCCCGGCGGCCGTGCTGGCGGCCACCTCCACCTCGCGCGGCCCCTCCACCACGCGGACGGTGTCCGCGCGCGCGGGGCCGTCGGACGGGGGCGGGGCCTGGGTGGCCCGCAGCTCGCGCAGCGCCCTTCGGAGCTGCGCCTCCAGCACCGCCACCTTGGCCGCCAGCGCCGCCTCCCCGTCGGGCACGCCCAGATCGCGCTCCCGGACCCACGTGCCCACGCTGCGCGTGTCCGGCGCCCCCGCGGCCTCGGGCAGGTCCAGACGGAGCTCGCCGCGGCCGCGCGCCCCCGCAGAGGGGCCCAGGAACCGCTGGCCCTTGAGCTGCACGGCCAGCTGCCGCTTCTCCTCCTGGAGCACCGACAGCTTCACCTGGAGCACGGGGATCAGCTTCACCTGCTCCTCCAGCTGTCGCAGCTTGCGCAGGGCGCCCGCCATCTGCTCGCGCACGTGCGCCAGGTGGCCGGCGCTGGGGGCCACCGGCGTGGACAGCCCCGAGCCCCGGGGTGTGTGTGGGGGCAGCCCCGCACCCGCGAGGGAGCCCGTGGAGCCAGCCGCGCTGGTGGGCAGCGCGCCCAGGCCGGGGGTCGCAGCCGCCTGGTCCTCGAGGCGTCGCCGGGCGTCCAGCAGCGTCCGCTCCACGCGCGCGTTGAGCCCGGCCCGTGCCTCCAGCGCGCCGTACTGCGGGTAGAAGCCGCGGCCGCAGTAGGAGTAGGCCGAGTGGCGGCTGTCCCCGCTGGCCGTGGAGCACAGCGACTCGGTGGACGTCCACCAGGAGCCCGGCCCGCGGGGCAGCGAGCCTAGGCGCGGGCGGCGCTGCACCGCCACGCGCCGCAGCGTGTGGCCCTTCTCGATGTCGTCCACGTACTTGAGGAAGTCCAGGTCCAGGCGGTAGCCGTAGGGCGTCTCCACGGAGTAGGGCGGGTCGGGGTCCCGGGCGGGGAAGGCCGGCGGGGAGGCCGGGCCGGGGGTGCCTGGGAGGAGACGGGCACGCCTCTGGACACCGCGGCCCAGGCCTGTGCTAGGCCCCCCCACGGTGGCCAGTTCCTTTCATCCAGCCTCAGGAGACAGATGGCGAAACTGAGGCCCAAGGAGGCTGTCTCCCCCCCATCCCCCTCAGGTTCCAGAAACCAAGGCCCTGGAGGGTCCCAGTTCGTGTCCAAGAGTGTGGAGCCCGCCCACGATGACTGTGTCTCTGGTCTCAGACCCCAACCAGGGTAAGGCCTTGTCCTGTCTCTGATGACACGGCAGGACTGTGCAAGCCCCTCAGACCCCCAGAGTAGGGCCACGCGTCTCCCTTCAGACCCTCAGAATAAGTCTCCCCTGCTCAGACCCCCAGAGTAGGGCCATGCCCCCCCCCCAGACCCCCAGAATAAGTCTCCCCCGCTCAGACCCCCAGAGTAGGGCTGTGCCTCCCACCAGATCCCTAGAGTAGGGCTGTCTTCCCCTCAGACCCCCAGAATGGGACTGTCTCCTCTCAGACCCCCAGAGTAGGGCCGCGCCTCCCCCTCAGGCCCTCCCACAGCAGGGCTGTGCCTCCTCCCTCAGACCCCCAGTGCTGGGCATGCCCTCCCTGAATCCCTCAGGCCAGGGCTCTCTCCCTCCTCAGACTCCCAGTGGTGGGCCATCCAACCCTCAACTCCCCAGGGCAGGGCCCTCTTCCCCCAAATCTGCCTGACCTGGGAAGGCGGCGGGCACGTGCAGGACTTGGGCCATCCTCTGGTGGGCAGACGCTCCTCCAAACTCACTGGAGGAACTGAGTCAGACTGCCTGCAGCACTGGCTGAGGCTGACCTGGGGAGAGGGAGCCACGGGCCTGGGAGTCAGGAGGATCTGGGAGAAGATCAAGCCAGCCCCCTTCACGGATGTCACGCCCAGCTCCCCACCCAGGTCCAGGACCCCGCCTGGCTACAGCAGGGGACAGAGGAGCCCTGAGGCCTGGAACAAAGAAGCACAGCCTCACTGCCGGCTCGCACATCTGTCCAGCCGCTGGACAGGCTCCAGCTGTTCCGGCAGCCCTGCCTCCACAGGGCCCTGGGCTGAGCCCCCCCAGCCGACAGGCCCCACCCTTCCTGCACCCCCTCCCCTCGGCCGGAGCTGGCCACCGGGCACAAAGGGAACTGGGGTGTGACAAGCAGGGAGTCTTCCTGCAAGGATCCAGGGCACACAGGGGACAGAGATGAGCCTGGAAAAGAGGACCCCAAGCCACCCCAAAGCAGAGAGCTGAGCTGGGCTGGCCTGGGCAGGGGGCAGGGAAAGGAGGGGAGGCGGAGGGAGTGAGGCCTTTCCCCTTTATGGAAACAATTTTCTCTAAAAATAAACAGTTTCACTGCCGGGCTGCTTGGAACTTCCTGCCCCCCAGGATGCGGGGCGCAGCAGGGATGGAGGGCCGGGCGGCGCCCGGGAAGCCATGGGGGTAGAGGGGAGGAAGTAAGAGGGGGCGCCTGGAGGCTGCAAGAGGGAGGGACAGCCGGGGCCTCTCCCTAACCCCCTCAGTCCTGGAGGCGGGCCAAGTGTCTTTGTCCCCAAGAACCCAGCTGAAGTTGGCCGGTCCCTTCTGCTGTCTGACCCCCAGCCACCCTGCTGCAGAGGCCCCAGCCCATGCCATCACCTGAGCGGACCCTTCTGGCCTGTGGGTGCCAAGGCAGCGTGTACCTGAAAGGATGGGTCAGACGGGGCACCCGCTGGGCATGAAGGTGGGGCTGGGGCTCTGGGGCAGCCGAGCTTGTCCTTGTTCTCGCGTCCCGTCCTGCTCAGCCTCTGTGTCTCTCCACGCCTCAGTCTCCCTGTGTCTCTCTCACCATGTCTCTCCACCTCTCTGTCCTTCCACACCTGGAACACACGGTCACAGATGGCAAGAAGTTTGGTTTTCTATCTACTAGGAGGCTCACCCCTGGCTAACAGGAAGTTGATAAGAAATACTTTCTGGGGCAGAAGAGACACCCAGAGGCAGGCAGCAGGACTGGAGTAGCCAGAGGAGGAGATGGGTGGGGGGCAAATAGTACTAATCAAGCCAGGCTCGGTGGCTCAGCCTGTAATCCCGCACCTTTGGGAAGCTGAGGTGAGTGGACTGCCTGAGCCGACGGGTTCGAGACCCACCTGGGCAACTTGGCGAGACCTCATCTCTACAATAAATCAAAAAATCAGCCGGGCGTGGTAGCACACGCCTATAGTTCCAGATACTCGGAAGGCTGAGGCAGAAGGATCGCCGGAGCCCAGCAGGTCGAGGCTGCGGTGGCCGGGAGCGGCCACTGCACTCCAGTCTGGGCGACAGAGTGAGACTCCAAATCAAAAAAAAAAAAAAAGAAATAGTACTAATCAAAGTAATGATAGGCTGGGCGCAGTGGCTTGCGCCGGTCATCCCAGGAGGTTGGGAGGCTGAGGCAGGAGGATCGGTTGAGCCCAGGAGTCTGAGACCACCCTGGGTAACATAATGAGACCTCTTCTCTACAAAAACGAAAACAAAAAAAGAATTAGCCAGGCATGGTGGCACATGCCAGTAGTCCTAGCTACTTGGGAGGCTGGGGCAGGAAGATTGCCTGAGCCCAGGAGATGGAGTCTGTGGTGAACTGTGACAGTGCCCATGTATTCCAGCCTGGGCGACAGAGTGAGACCTCGATTCAAAAATAATAACAACAGTAATAATAATAGCGTCAAGTGTTACTTCTCGTGACAACCCCACAGGGTAGGTAGTTCTCCCCCCGTTTCACAGACGAGGTATGTGGAGGACACAGAAAGGCACCGCGGGTCGCGCAGGGTCACCGAGGCCACAGAAAAGTGGCTGGGCTGGGACTTGAGCCTCAGCCTACCCACCAAGCCAGCCCCAGACTCCTCCACCCATTTCCCAGACACGGAGACTGAGGTCTGAGGGTCCCCAGTCATCGGACCGCCCTCCATGAGTTCCAGAGGCGCCGGGGGAGGGGAGGAGAAAGCGCATGCGGGGGTGCGTGCTGGGGATGGGGTGACCGAGGCCCCTTTGTGGCGATGGGACTCCCAGGGGGCGGGCAGAGGAAGACGGGACAGGACAGCGGTGCAGACAGGCGCCTCCAGGAGGGGGCGGGCGGGGGCTCGAGGAAGGGGCGGGGCAGCCCCAGAGGCCCCGCCGACCCGCACATCTCCGGGGGCTTCCCGCCCCTCTCCCCGCCCGAGCTCGGGGTGGGAGGGACACGCCCCGCGCGGGCGGGGCGGGGCGGGCCTGGCCTGAGCGGGCCCGGCTAATGGCAAACAGCTGCCGCTCCCCACGCCGGCCCGGCCGCCCGGCCCAGGCCCAGCCCGGCCGGCCGCGCGGCCGCCTTCCCGCCGCCGGCGGGCACAGGCGAGGGCGGGCGCGGCGACGGCGCGGGGGCGCGGGACGGGAGGGGACGACAGTGCGGGACGGGCGCTGAGCTCGGGGCGGCGCCGAGGGAGGCAGGGCGAGGCCGGGCGGGGCGCGCGGGCCGACGGGCGCACGGGGCCAAACGGGGAGCGGGCAGGGCCGCGGGGCCGCGACACTCCGGGTCCGGGAAGTCGGGCGCAGACGGCGGGGTGGGAGGCAGCGGCTCGCGGCGGCAGGCGGGGGAGGGCTGGGGGAACCACACCCGAACCCGAACGGGACTCGAACCCCGACCCAGCCCCGGGTCCCACTCGCCTGGCGCGCTCCGGCCGCTGCCGTCCCTGTGTCCCGCCGCCCGTGCGTCCTCCGCGCGCCGCCGCCGCCCGGCCGCCCGGCCGCCCCGCCCACGCCCCGCCCCCCGGCAGGCCCCGCCCCCTCCAGCCGCCAGGGCGCCCCGGCTGCCGTGAGGGCGGGGGTGCAGTGTGTGTGTGTGTGTGTCTGTGTGTCTGTCGGGGGAAACGCGATGTCACCTGGGCGGCAGGTGCGTGCGCGCGCCAGGTGTTTGGCCCCAACCCCCTTCCCCGAGTTCCCGGCGGGGTGTCCCCTATGCTGGCCTTCCCCCCCCACCCGCTGCCTCTGGAGCGCTGGGGTGGGGGGGGAGCGGAACGGCTGCGCCGCTGGAGTGGCGGGCCTGGCCGGGGCCCAGCTCCGGGAGGGCGGCGGCGGGAGGTCACCCCTCCCCCAGGCGGCCCAGGCTGGAAGCGGCCCAACACAGGCCTGGCACCCGGGAGGAGGACTGCTTCGCTGGGAGACGGCACAGGCCTGGGTGCTGGAGCCAGCCAGACCTGGATTCCAGTCCCAGACCCTCCACGCTTTTGTTGCTCCGTGCCTCAGTCTCCCCTCTGCAAAACAGGCTGCCTCCCTGAGCAGTGGATGTTGGGAAAGACTCACTAACCATCAGGCAGGGGCCTAACGGGTAAGGTCCTCACACCAGGTGGCTGACTCTTGCAGAGATCTTTCTGGAAGCTGTTTTAGTGCCGGCCAGGCATTCAGCAAGGGCTTAATAAGTATTATTACTGGTTGGGCATGGTGGCTCAGCCTGTAATCCCAGCACTTTGGGAAGCCTAGGTGGGAGGATTTCCTGAGTCCAGGGGTTCGAGACCAGCCTGAGCAACATGGCCAGACCTCATCTCTATAATAAATCAAAAAATTAGCAGGGTGTGGTGGTGCATGCCTGTTTCCAACTACTTGGGAGGCTGAGGCAGAATGATTGTCTGAGCCCAGGAGGCTGAGGCTGCAGTGAGCAGTGACCATGCCACTGCACTCCAGCCTGAGTGACAGAGCAAGATCCTGACTCAAAAAAAAAAAAGTATTATCATTCCTGGTGGGCTTGTGATGTTGTGTGTTGGCTCCTCTACTAGAAGGCCAGCTCCGCCAGGCAGGAATTTGTGTTGTCACCGCCATATCCCCGACACCCACGGGGGTCTCAGTGTCCGTGTAGATGGTGCAGGTTGTAAGGCTGTGGGGACCAAGCACAGAACACAGCTCCGGGTGACACACCACACGCCTGGATTGTTTATAAAAACCATTTAAATTAAAAAAGGGAGGCAGCATCAGTGCACATGGACAGGAGGAGTCAGAAGGAAGGAGGCCCAGCCCAAGGAGTGTGGTCACCCCACACCCAGTGGGTAGCGCAGTGCACTCCCAGGAGGGCACAGACAGCCGAGCCTGGAGGCTAGTTTCTCCGGGAGTGTCTTCAGGCCCTGTGGATTCAGAGGTCTGCCTTCCGGAAGCTGGCTCTGTTCAGGGAGTTCCTGGGGAAGGAACGGGGGGTGTCAGCATGGCCGCAGGTCCCACAACACCACAGTGCTCCTGCACCCTCCTCCTCCTTGTCCTGGTTCTCCTCCCCCTCCCCCTCCTCCCCAGCTGCAGGGTGCTCCTCCTCTCCCCACCCCAGAGTCTCTCCTGCCTCCCTCCACATCCATCCAGATTTGGCGGTGGGATATGCAGACTCTCCCTTGGAACCTACCATGGCAGCTAGGAATTATCCCTACATTTTACAGATGTGGAAACTGAGGTTCAGAAAGATGAATGCACACGCCTGGAAAGTGCCTGCCCAGGGCCTGCCCTGCCTTCTTGCGCCTGGACAACACAGTCAGTCCTCACGCAGACCGGAACCCACAAGCCCACGCGAGGCTGTGGCCATGTACACCAGCCCCTCTCTGTGTCTGCCCCGGGCTGCCTGCAGGGGCCCTCTCCAGGGTGGGAGCCTAAGTGAGGCACCTGAGGCTGGTGGCAGGTTGTGCCAGCAGCTGGGGCAGGCGCTGGGTGAGCAGGGGCTGCAGCGCCTCCCGCAGGCGGCAGTAATTGCGCTCCAGCTCGCGGTGGTACTCCTTCTGGTCCGGTCCGATCAGGGCCTTGTTCTTGCGCAGTGCGTCTTCACATCTGCGGGTGGGAGGCAGGAGAGGCTCAGGGCCCGCCCTCGGGAGCGAAGGCAGGGCCAGGCCAGGTGCGGTGGCTCAGGCCATAATCCTAGCACTTTGGGAGGCTGAGGCGGGAGGATCGCTTGAGCCCAGGAGTTCGAGACCAGCCTGAGCCACATAGTGAGACTTTCTTTCTTTTTTTGAGTTGGTGTCTCACTCTGTCGCCCGAACTGGAGGGCAGTGGCACGCTCACAGCGATCACAGCCTTGGCCTGCCGGGCTCAGGTGATCCTTCCGCCTTAGCCTTCCGAGTAGCCAGAACTACGGGTGCACATGAACACACCTGGCTAATTTTCTTTTTTCAAAATTTATTATAGAGACGAGGCCTCGCCAAGTTACCCAGGCTGGTCTCGAACCCATGGGTTCAGGCAATCCTCTTGCCTCTGCCTCCCAAAGTGCTGGGATTACAGGTGTGAGCCACTGCACCCTGCTGCAAGACTCCATTTCTACAAAAAAATGTAAATATTAGCCAGGCATGGTGGCACACACCTGTATCAGGGGGCTGAGGAGTGAGGTTGCTTGAGCCCAGGAATTCGAGGCTGCAGTTAACTATGCTCTGTCCAGCCTGGGCAACAGAGTGAGACCCTGTCTTAAAACAAACAAAAAAAGTCTGGTTGCAGTAGGTGACACCTATAATCCCAGCACTTTGAGAGGCTGAGGTGAGAGGATTGCCTGAGCTCACAGGATCGAGACCAGCCTGGGCAACTTGGTAAGACCTCATCTCTACAATTAATAAAAAACTTAGTCAGGCATGGTGGTGGGTGCCCGTAGTTGCAGCTACTTGGAAGGCTGAGGTGGAATGATCACCTTAACCCAGCAGGTCGAGGCTGCGGTGGCCATAAGCGTGCCACTACACTCCAGCCTGGGACAGAGTGAGACTCCAACTCAAAAAAAACAAAACAAAACAGATGTGGGGGCTGGGCGCGGTGGCTCACACCTATAATCCCAGCACTTTGGGAGGCAAAGTCTAGAGGATTGTCTGAGCCCAAGGGTTCGAGACCTGCCTAGGCAACTTGGCGAGACCTCTTCTCTACAATAAATAAAAAATTAGCTGGGTGTGGTGGCGTGTGCCTGTAGTTCCAGGTACTTGGAAGGCTGAGGTGGAAGGATCACCCGAACTCAGCAGGTCGAGGTTTAAGTGGCCATAAGCGTGCCACCGCACTCCAGCCTGGGTGACAGAGTGAGACTCTGACTCAGAAAAAACCCAAACAAACAAACAGACAAAAACCCAGATGTGGGGGAGCCCATGTGGCGGGGCCAGGCAGGCAGAGGGACCCGCAATGGAGGATCAGAAAGGGAGAAGGTAACTGATGGGAGTCAGGTGGGAGGGAGACTGGGAGACAGGGTGAGGCCAGGCAGCAGGGGTTCGAGTAAGGAGGGTTTGGAGCTTACTTCTTGCAGAAGTCCTTGAAGCAGAGCCGAAGCTTGTTGTGATGCCGAAAGAGCTTGGGGTCTTCTGGTATCTCTGCCAGAAACACCTGGGCCACCTCCAGGGGACCCTGCAGGGTGAGGGGCCTCATGAGTGCACCTGCGTGGCGCCCGGAGACCCGGAGGGCCCACATCCCCCCCCGCCGTGCCTGGTTCACGGTGGGCCCCACGGAGCCCTGCAGAACCATCTGCAGCATCTTGGCGTCTGGTGGGTCCTGCTCAGTGGCAAAGGCCAGCTCTCGGGTCTTCTTCTGCATGTCCTCGATGGCCACCTCCACCGGTGTCAGCACTGTCTGTGGGGTTGGAGGGGGGTGGGGAGGAGCGCTCAACAGGAATAGGGGGCGTTCTGCTGGGGGCGGAGAGGGGTACAGCATCTGGGCAACGGACAGGGTCTGGGGGCATTGGCCTCCCTGGGCTTGCGGTATCTTGGCCCAGCTGTCCCTTCTGGCTCTGGGGGCTTTGGTCTGCTGGGGTCTGCTGGGTCTGATGCCCTGGAGTCGGTGGGCTCTACCTCTGGGGTTCCCAGGCCTACCGAGGTCTGGAGGTGAAGGTTTGAGTCTGGGCAGGTTCTGGAGTACGTGGGCCTCTCCCTGGGTCTGGGATCCCCTCCCTCTCCACCCTGGGTCTGCAGTCCTGTGCTTTTCTCCCTGGGCCTTCCTAGATTTGGGGTCTTTGTGCCCCCCTTTATGGGCCTGGGATCCCTAAGTCTCCCTGGCTCTGGGGGTGAAGGTTTCAGATTGGAAGCTGGAGGTTGGGGCTCCCACAGCGTCTCAACCCAGTTCTGGGGTACATGGGCTCCTCCTGGGCTTGGGGTCTCCACACCTGTCTTCCCTGGGCCTTCCTAGAGCTAGGGTTCCTGTGCCTCCTTTTTGGGTCTGAAATCAAGGCGCTATCTCCCCTTCCCTCTCCTCTCTGGGTCTAATGTCCCCGTGTCTCCCTCCGCCTCCCCTCCCTGGGGTCCTGCCTCCCCCCCCACGCCTGGGGTCCCTGTGTCTCTGCCTCCCCCTCCCCTCCCCAGGCCCATCTCCCCCTCCCCGCCCGCCCACCTCCTCACGGTGGCACACGCGGATGCGCGTCTTGATGTAGGGGAAGGCGTGCGCGGTGCCTAGCAGCGTCTTGCGCTTGTGCTGCTCGGGTAGGTCCCCGTGCGCGCGCCCGTCGGGCGTGAAGGGAGTGCAGAACACGAAGGTGCGCAGCCCGTAGTTGCGGTCGAAGTAGGTCACGCGGTCCTTGAGCTCGTAGGTGTCGAAGTAGGGCTCCACGTAGGTGATCTGGATATAGGCCTGCGGCGGGGCTGTGTGAGCGTGAGGGTCCCGCGCCCCCTCAGCCCCGCCCGGCCCTGGCGAGGGGCGGTCTGGGAGCTGAGTCCGGGGCTCCCGGGTGGGCCTACGTCCGGAACAGGATTGGGGGCCCCGGGAAACGGTGCTTGGCGCCTCCTTGAGTCCAGGGCTGTGGGGACGGGGCTGGGGCTGGGGACGCACCTTCTGGGGGTCGAGCTTGGACTTGTCCACGGGGTTGGAGTCTTTGATGATCTCCACCACGTCGTCCCCGAATCGCTCCGTGTAGAACTCCTGGGGACACGGGGCTGAGTCGGAACCGCGCGGGGGCTGCCCCCCGCGGCCCGCCCCCAACTCCCCGCAGGACGTGCCTCCAGCCGGTGCGAGATCTCCGCCAGCTTGGTGATGGACGGCTCCTTGTACACGAACTCCTGCTCGTCCAGGTCGCCGAAGCGCGCGCCGTAGAAGCCCACCCGGAAGTACGTGCCGAAGACGCGCTGCGGCTGCGGGAAGGGGGCAGTTGCTCGGGAGGCGCCCCGGAGGGCTCCCTTGTCCTTGGCCCCCCGGGACAGGATGCGGAGGAGCATCCTGGTGGGCGTGGGGAGGAGGCGGGGAAGGGGACCCCGGGGGCGTCAGGATGGATGAGGACCCCAAGGACACCGGGGCCCCGAGAACATGGGGCATGGGTCTCAATGCACCATGAGGACGGGCACTGCGGTGCTCACAGGGGTGTCCCAGGGCCCGTGTGACTGGGTATACAGCAGGTGCCTAATACATGCCTGGATGACCGAGGAAAGGAATGGCCGTCTCTTGCTCTGGGCCAGAGGCTCTGGCTCACATGCTCTAGGACGTTCTACGCTCCCTGCCCCCACCCCTACATTTTGAAGGCGGGACGGTCCCCCCAAGAACACCCCCCACCGGAAAGCAAGTGGGTGGCTCATATTCACTCACCAAGGCAGATCCAGGTAGGGTGGGGCAGACAGTGAGGCCAGAGGAGGGGGGGCAGAGAGACAGAGCGATGAGGGTCGGGGGTCACAGCCCCCTGCCCCCCAGGTTCCTCATTTTGCCGCCCCGTGAGCATGGGCATGAGACCAGGGACTCCAGGAGGGAGAGGCCCTGCCCGCCTGGCCCGGCCCGCCCGCGGAGGCTCTGGGTTCCTGCCGTCTTTGGCCAGAAAATTCTCCCCAAACTAGGAGATGCCTAAAAATAGACTCAAGGCGGGCAGGCAGGATGGGGGAGCGGGGCATGAGCCAGAGACGAGGGGCAGAGATCGTGGGGGGCACGGGGAGCTGGGAGGCAGGGGGGAATCGAGGGAGTGGGAGACCCAGAGGCACGAAGAGAGGCACAGACAGACACAGAGACAGAGAGACATGGAGTCAGACAGACAGATGCAGAGACAGACAGAGACAGGGATGCAGAGACAAAGAGAGTTCAAGACGACAGAGCCTCCGCCATAGGGAGGAAGGGAGGGGTGCGGGGAGGAGACCATGAGACAAACCGACAGAGCAAGGACTCAACCCTCCCCCACCTTCGCCCCGCGAGGGACCGCGCTGACCGAGCGCCCTGCACAGGGAGGGTGCTCTGGAGAGCTCCCAGCGGGGTGAGTCACAGGCGGCCCTCGAGACCTGGGGCGGGGGCCTGGGGGGAAGCGGTGGGGTGCGTCCACGCCCACGGGGCCCTGTGCTCCGCTGGCGCCCCCTGCCGGCCAACCACGGGGGCATCCCTGGAGGCATCCATCAAGGCCGACTCACCTCCCAGCCGGAGCTCTGTAGGGGAAACAAGGGTCAGGGTCAGCAGAGTGGGGGGTGGGGTGGAGGCGGGGCCGAGGGTGGGTCTGGGACGGTCCTGGGCCCACCTGGTGCAGGATCTTGGTGAAGGCCTCCTGCAGCTTGCCGTGCACTGCAGCCAGCTTCTTGTAGTCCCGGTGGGCTTCCAGGATGGGGATGAGGTTCTTGTAGACCTCGTTGACCGCCTCATAGAGCCCGCCCTGAGGGGTGGGCTGGGGTCAGGGCTCCCGGCCTGGAACAGCCTTCTCACAGTGCTCCCCACAACCCCTGCTCCTACCCACCCTTCATCATCTCCTCCAGAAAGCCCACCCTGACCACACCCACCCCAGTGGGACACCAGCCTTTCCACTTGACCCCCAGACCCCTCTGTGGTCTTCACATTTTTCTTTTTTTTTTTTTGAGGCAGGGTCTTGTTCTATCAGGCTGGAGTGCAATGGTGTGATCATTGCTCACTGCAGCCTCGACCTCCTGGGTTCAAGCAATCCTTCCACCTCAGCCTCCAGGGTAGCTGGGACTATGGGCACATGCCACCACACCGGGCTAGTCTTATTTTTTGTAGAGACCAGGTCTTGCTATGTTGCCCAGGCTGGTCTCAAACTCCTGGCCTCAGTGATACTCCCACCTCAGCCTCTCTAGTAGCTGGTATTACAGGCCTGACCCCCTATGCCTGGCCCTTCACTACTTTTCTTTATTTTAATTTTTGAGTCAGAGTCTCACTCTGTCATTCATTCTGGAGTGCAATAGCATGATCACGGCCCACCACAGCCTTGACCTCTGGGCTCGGATGATCCTCCCACCTCAGCCTCCCAAGTAGCTGGGACTGGAGGCCTGCACCACTACACTCAAGTGACTTTCTGATGCTCTGAAGAAACAAGGTCTTGCTACGTTGCCCAGGCTGGTCTCACATTCTTTGTTTTTTTTGTTTTTTTGTTTTGAGTTGGAGTCTCGCTGTCGCCCAGACTGGAGTGCAGCGGCCGCTCCCGGCCACCGCAGCCTCGACCTGCTGGGCTCCAGCGATCCTTCCGCCTCAGACTTCCAAGTAGCCGGAATTACAGGCATGCACTACCACGCCCAGCTGACTTTTTGATTTATTGTAGAGATGAGGTCTCGCTGCCCAGGCGGGTCTCGAACCCGCGGGCTCAGGCAGTCCACTCACCTCAGCCTCCCAAAGGCGCGGGATTAGAGGCTGAGCCACTGAGCCCGGCTCTGGTCTCACATTCTTGGGCTTGAGCAATCCTCCTACCTCAACCTCCCAAAGTGCTGGGATTGCAGTGTGAGTCATGGGACCGGCCCCTCGCTACTATTTTTTTTGAGTTGGAGTCACTCTGTCACCCAGGCTGAAGTACAGCAGCATGCTCATGGCCACTGCAGCCTCCACCTGCTGGGCTCAGGTTGGCTAAGTTGCCCAGGCTGGTCTTGAACCTCTGGACTCAGGCAATCTTCTCGCCTTGGCCTCCCAAAGTGCTGGGATTACAGACATGAGCCACTGCGCCCGGCCCCTCACTACTTTTAACCAGCTGTTAAACTATGGAAAGGGTACCATATCCAACTGCCTTTTACTGTCTGTGTTCCCTCCCTGAGGGGAGGAGACATTCTTTTTTTCTTCCATTTCTCAGAGGGGAAACAGCCTCAGAGATATGGTGGAGTTCCCCAGGACCCAAACATGGGCCCGTGTTGCCCAGCCCCATCCTGGCATGTGGTAATAGCCACACGGGGGTGTCCCTTGCCCCCTGCCAGCACAAAGCCTGGCACACCGCAAGAGTCTTCCCATGTTGCTGACTGACTTTCAGAAGGTCCATGTCCTCTCTCTGGCTTCTTCCCCTGAGTCCTTTGTCTCTGAGACTCCAGCAGAAAAACAAAAATGAAAACAACATCAGCAGAGGGGCTGGCACCATAGCAGAAATCTCACTGCAACACCTGACCTTGAATCTGACCCTGACTATAACTGGGTCCCAGGTGTAACTCCCAGTTCCTCAACATGTGAGGAACTGAGAAACAGGTAAGTGACATCACAGGGACACAACCGGTTCCACATAAACCACAAAGCCCAAGGAACAAAGGCCCTAGGCCTCCTGCAAGTCCAATGCAGAAGAGATCAACTGTCTTCATGCAAGCAAGCAAACTGGAGGAGAAAGCCCTTTACCACTGAGGAAAACCTAACGGGCATCGACCGGCCAAGACATGCAGAAAACCTTTATTTCTTTTTTTTGAAAACCTTTGTTTCTAAGAGGGGTAACTGAGAACCAATCCCTGATTTCTTGTTGTTGTTGAAGTGGAAGGACTGTCTGAGTCCAGGGGTTCAAGACTTAAGGCTGGGCACAGTGGCTCATGCCTGTAATCCCAATGCTTTGGGAGGTAGAGGCAGGAGGATCACTTGAGGCCAGTTGTTAGAGGCCAACCTGGGCAACATAATGAGACTCCATCTCTACAAAAAAATAAAATTAGCTGGACACAGTGGCACGTGTGGTCCCAGCTACTCAGGGGGCTGAGGTAAGAGAAGTGCTTGAGCCCAGATCAAGTCCAGCCTTGGCAACATAGCAAGACCCCATCGCTATCTTTAAAAAGAAACAAAAAGCATGCTTAAATTTAGGGCAGTGAAACTATTCTGTATGATACACTAGTGGTGGATATGTGTCATGATGCATTTGTCCAACCACACAGAATGTAAAACCCCAAGAGTGAGCCCCAACGTCAACTGTGGACCCTGGGTAACAGTGGTGGTCAATGTTGCTTCATTGATTCTAACAAATGTGCCACTAGGGTTTGAGATGATGTCCCTGGGGGAGGCTGAGCACACATGGGGTCTGGGGATACCTGGAAACTGTCTGCATGTTCTACACAATTTTGTGTGAACCAAAAACTGCTCTAAAAGTTTCAGTTAATTATTGCCTGTAACCCCAGCTACTCAGAAAGCTGAGGTGGGAGGACTGCCTAAGCCCAGGACCTCAAGGCCAGCCTGGGCAACACAGTGAGATAGTGAGAACCCATATCTTAAAAAAAAAGGTTTTTAATGGCCGGGTGCAGTGGATCATACCTGTAAATTATTAAAAAGTATTTTTAAAAGAAGAAGAGATTTAGGACACATATCAGCCACAACCATTGTGGACCCTTTATAGAGCCTGAGATGACTTGGAACGTCTGAAAACAGACTGGGGTGGAACACTAGGAAAGGAATACTGTCAACGTGTCCACCCGGGACAGGGATTTTGTTAAAGGGTTTTTATCAGTGAGGGTCACACATGGGATACGTGTGGAGATGAAGGCAAGATTGCTGGCTTTTAATTTTTTCGAGATAGAGTCTTACTCTGTGGGCCTGGCTGGAGTGCAGGGGTGCAATCGTAACTTGCTGCAGCCTTGACTCCTGGGCTCAAGTGATCCTTGCCTTAGCCTCCTGAGTAGCTGGGACTACAGGCATGTGCTATCACACCCAGCTAATTTTTAAATTATTTTGTAGAGACAGGGTCTTGCTATATTGCCCAGGTTGGTCTCAAACTCCTGGGCTCAAGTGATCCTCCTACCTTAGCCTCCTGAGTAGCTGGAACTACAGGCATGTGCCGCCACACCCAGTTAATTTTAAAATTTTTTTGTAGAGACAGGGTCTCCCTATATTGCCCAGGGTGGCCTCAAACTCATGGACTCAAGTGATCCTCCCACCTCAGCTCCCAAAACATTGGGATTACAGGAGTGAGACACCGTGTCCTTTCTAAACCCCCAGCCTAGAAGGGTCTGGGCCTCAGATCTGATGCCTCCCCAGCTCATGCCCCACTCCCAGGGCAGGTCCCAGGCCTCACCATGGTGAAGTAGGTGGCCGCCTGCTCCAGCAACCCCACCAGCCCCAGCTCCGTGAAGTGCTTCCCAGAGCAGAAGCCCTCCTCGTCGGGCGACAGGATGTCATCAGAGATGGCAGACTCTTCCAGCACGTTGGATGAGACGTTCTGGGGCAAGAGAGGTGGCTCAGACCCCAGTGCCCCCCAGGAGCTGCCCCGCTGGCCCCCACAGCCACTCACCTGGAAGGAAACACATCCCACGGGCAGGTGGCGTCGGTCCTCCAGCAGGGCCAGATACTCCGCTACCAGGGCGGCCGCGTGCACCATGCACTGGGCGGCCTCCGCGTGGTTGCCCAGCTCCGCGTGCTTCCCCGCCATGTTCTGCAACCATGTCAGCCGCAGGTCTGGTGAGCCCTGGTAGCCCCGGGCTATCCTGGCAGTGCAGAGTGGGAGGATGTGAGTAGGGGGCTCGTCTGGTCCTCTCCACCCAACCCCTGCCCATCCCCCTTCAGTGGTTACCCCGATACCTGGTCATGGACAGTCAGTCTCCTCACCTGCACCCCTCTCCCCTTTCTCCCACCTGGTTATCCCCTCACCCATCCATCTCCTTACCTTTCCATCCCTCACCTGTCTCGCCTGTCCATCCCCTCACCTGTCTCACCCATCCATCCCTCACCTGTCTGCCTCCTCACCTGCCTTTCCATTTGCCCCTTTCCCACCTGGCATTTCTCATTTGTCCCCTGCTCATGAGTCTCCTGCCTGTAGAAGTTTCAGTCACCCAAACTCACGGCTCCCCTTCCTTGTGCACCACCTCATCCATGCACCTGTCTGCCTCTCCAACTCTGTCACGTGGCCTCCCAGTCCCCACTCACGACTGCTAACTAAATGCCCTTCACCTCTGCTCCAGTGGCCTGTCCCCTGACGCGTCATCCCTCACCTGTGAGCACCTCCCTATCCCTCTCACTTGTCCTCACCTGTCATCCTCACCTGTATGTTTCTCCGGTCCCCTTTACCTGTTCGCTCACCTGCCCCGCCCACCTGAACGCCTTGCAGGTCTCTCTCAATTGCTCACCTGAGCCCTCCTCACCTCCTCAGATGTGTACTCCCCACCCACTCACCTGCCTTACCCGTAGTGTGGTGGCTCCGCCCCCCCCACCTGTACATGAGGTCGATGAGCATCTCGGGGTCTTCCTGGTGTTCTTTCATCTTCACCGTGTCGGTCAGGATCATGTGCAGGTTGAACATCAGGTCCTGGACCTGGAGCCAAAAGGGCACGGGAGGTGAATGGGGCCAGGAGGCAGGGCCGGGGGTCCCGGGGCGGGGTGGCGGGCCTGGCGGGTGTCACCTGCTCTGCGAAAGTGCTGTCCCGCAGCCCCGCGTCCTCCTCGGCGTAGGTGAGGATGGTTTTGAGGGACCGTCGCAGATGCTCCTCGCTGAAGTTCTGTGCCGTCCCCACCAAGGACGACAGTGACATGGTCACCTGCATCTTCACGCGGGCAAAGTTCTGCGGGGGCAGGGGAGGGAGGGGACCCGTGAGACTTAGACCGCAGACTCCATGCCAGGGCCTGCCAGACCTCCAGCATGGCTGCCACATCCTTACCCCTCAGTTGTCCTGACGGCTCAGCGACAGCCCCTTGCCTCCCTCTGCGCAGAGACCCCGGGCCAGCACCATGCATGGGCCACGCCCCCATCCCACTCACATGACCAATCTCGAAGTTCTGGCGCATGAGCAGGTAGAGTGAGGCGCTGGCGTGTGTACGGATGGCGCTCACGCAGCTGCCGCAGTGTCGCAGGAGCCTCAGGCACAGGTCAGCACACAGCTCTGTGTCCTCCTCAAAAAGCAGCTCCGGAAACTGCCGGGAACCCAACAGACACGTCCAAGTCCCTTCCCGTTGGGCTCAGAAGGTCCCAGGTGGGGCCTACTCAGGCAGGGGCACCTGTGTGCACCCTGTCCTTTACAGCCAAGCACGGTAGCTTTGGCATCAGACCTGGGGGACCCCAGACGAGGGACTTAGCCCCTCTGATGCTTGCTTCCTTCTCCTGTAAACTGTGGCAAGAGCCTCATCACATGGAATTGCTGAGCACACAGTAGGCGCTCAATGAACGAGCTACTGTTTTTTCTTTGTATTTTTATTTCTTTTACTTTTTTTTTTTTTTGAGTTGGAGTCTCACTCTGTCACCCAGACTGGAGTGCAGTGGCCGCTCCCGGCCACCACAGCCTCGACCTGCTGGGCTCCGGCGATCCTTCTGCCTCAGCCTTCCGAGTAGCCAGAATTACAGGCGCGCGCTACCATGCCCGGCTAATTTTTTGATTTTATTGTAGAGATGAGGTCTTGAACCCGCGGGCTCAGGCAATCCACTCACCTCAGCCTCCCAAAGGCGTGGGATTACAGGCTGAGCCACCAAGCCCGGCCTCTTTTACTTTTTTTTGAGTTGGAGTCTCACTCTGTCACCCAGGCTGCAGGGCAGTGACACACTCATGGCCACTGCAGCCTTGACCTGCTGGGCTCAGGTAATCCTTCCGTCTCAGCCTTCCAAGGGGCTGGAACCACAGGCATGTGCCACCACGCCCGGCTAATTTTTTGATTTATTGTAGAGACGAGGTCTCACTGAGTTGCCCAGGCTGGTCTCGAACCTCTGGATTCAGGCAATCCTCTCACCTTACCTCCCAAAGTGCTGGGATTACAGGCATGAGCCACAGTACCCAGTCTAGAATCTTTTTTCTCACTCTCTTTTTTTTTTTGAGTCTCACTGTTACCCAGGCTGAGTGCAGTGGCATGCTCACAGCCACCCCAGCCTTGACCTACTAGACGCAGGCGATTCTTCCGCCTCAGCCTTCCGATTAGCTGGAACTACAGATATATGCCACCATGTCTGGCTAATTTTTTTATTTATTGTAGAGATGAGTTCTCTCCAAGTTGCCTAGGCCGTTCTCAAACCCGTGGGCTCAGGCTATCTTCTCACCTCAGCATCCCAAAGTGCTAGGATTATAGGCGTGAGCCACCATGCCCAGCCCTCTTTTTTTCAAAGAGACAGTTCTGTCACGCAGGCTAGAGTACAGGATGGCTTACTGCAGCCTCATCCTCCCGGGCTCAAGTGATCCTCTCATCTCAGCTTCCTGAGTAGCTGGGACTGCAGGTGTATACTGCAACACCTGGCTAATTTTTTTTTGTAGAGACAGGGTTTCACTCTGACACCCAGGCTGGAGTGCAGTGGTGCGATCATAGCTTGCTATAGCCTCAAACTCCTGGGTTCAAGTGATCCTCCCACCTTAGCCTCCCCAGTTGCTGAGATTACAGGTGTGAGCCACTGTAACTGGCCTAGAGTGGCTATTATTGTAAGAATCATGGTTGTCGAGGGCTGCTCACCTTAGACACCAGGGCCCGCTGGGTGGCCAGGCCATGCTGCAGGAAGAGGGCGCTCTGGGCAGTGCCCAGACTGTACAACACAACCTTCAGCACCGCACCCAAGATGCTCTCCCGGGCCTCAGACAGCAACACCGTCTGGAGGGGAGGGGGCCAGAAATCCAGGGGTTAGAGTCTAGGGCGGTTGCAGGGGTAGGGAAGGAGGAGGATTATGGAGTCAAAAACCACAGGGTATACACTGTGGGGTCTGAGCTCAGGGTGGATGCCAGATCAAGCCATACCTGCACTATGATCTCCAGTGTGTCCAGAACCACCAGGCTCGCCTCGGTCGCCAAGTTCCCTTCCACCAGGGCCTCATGTTCCATCTCATCCTTGGTCCTGAGTGGGAGGAGGTCTTGGGGAGGCCAGGCAGGGAGAGACCCCACGCCATGGCTGGGCTTTCTCCCACCCCTGGCAGCCCAGGGGGCACCAGCTCCCTGGAAACTGGACTGAACCCAGCTGACTCCCTCCCGCCCACACCCACTTGTCCACGCGGTCCAAGGTCGGCTTCCAGTGCGTGACGCTCTTCCGCCAGCGCACATTCTCCTGGGTCCCAAATGGGCTTCTCTCTGAGACGTGTGGATGCACGTTCACATGTGTGTGAAAACACAAGGACACACATGAGTGGGAGGAGAAACAGACACGCACGTACTCAAGCGGTTTGACCCATGAGGACACTGGGTGCAGCGGAAGCCACCAGGTAGATGCACACAGGGAGACACAGATGACAGGTGGGGACACTGAGGCCCATGGACATGGTGATGACATGTGGGCTTTTCTCTGGGGAAAATGAGGATAAGGGGTTGGGGGCAGACACCTGGTGGGGACCCTTGGGTGTGAGCCTGGAGCAGCTGCTGAGGAAGGGGGCACGTCGGCCTCTTACCACGACTCCGGCGAACCATTTCCTGCCGAGCTCCAATGGTGCCCAGGATGGCCTCCTCCAGCTTTGCCTTCATGTCCAGGGACTTTTTGAAGGTGAGGCTGTTGATGCGCTCAAAGGCTTTTTTCCCCTGGGAGGACAGAGGACTTGGTTCAAGGTGGACCCTGCTCTGTCCAGATTGGGCTAGCCGGGATCACCTCCTTTCTCACCCCCAGGAGACTGGAATCAAAGACATCATTCACCCCTTTCCTCTAAGCTCTCAGCACCTTCCAAATTCTTTTTTTTTTTTTTTGAGTTGGAGTCAAACTCTGTCACACTGGCTGGAGTGCAGTGGCACGCTCATGGCCACCACAGCCTTGAACTGCTGGAATCAGGTGATCCTTCCGCCTCAGCCCTCCAAGTAGCTGGAAGTAGAGGTGCGCGCTACCACACCCAGCTAATCTTTTGATTTGTTGTAGAGATGAGGTCTCACCAAGTTGCCCAGGAGGGTCTTGAACCCACGGGCTCAGGCAATTCACTCACCTCAGCCTCCCAAGGCGCGGGATTACAGGCTGAGTCACTGAGCACAGCTTATTTTTTAAAATTTATTGTCGAGACAAGGTCTCGCCAAGTTGCCGGACAGGTCTTGAACCCGTGGGCTCAGGCAATCCTCTCACCTTGGCCTCCCAAAGTGCTGGGATTATAGGGCCACCACATCTGACCTCCAAATTCTTTTAATTTATTGTATATGTATTTATTATTTTTAGAGACAGGGTCTTACTCGGTCGCCCAGGCTGAGTGCAGAGGCACAATCACAGCTAGTCACAGTCTCGACCTTCTGGGCTTAAGTGATCTTCAGGTAGCTGGGATTACAGGCACAAACCACCACATTCGGCTAATTCTCTCATTTTTTGTGTAGAGATGAGGACTTGCTATGTTGCCCAGGCTGGTCTCAAACTTATGGGCTCAAGCAATCCTCCCGCCTTGGCCTCCCAAAGTGCTGGGATGACAAGAATTAGCCACTGCACCCTGCCTTCACCTTCCAAATCCTATTTCTTTTTTTTTTTTTTTTTTTGAGTTGGAGTCTCACTCTGTCGCCCAGACTGGAGTGCAGTGGCCGCTCCCGGCCACTGCAGCCTCGACCTGCTGGGCTCCGGCGATCCTTCCGCCTCAGCCTTCCAAGTAGCCGGAATTACAGGCATGCGCTACCACGCCCGGTTGATTTTTTCTTTTGATTTATTGCAGAGATGAGGTCTCGCTGCCCAGGCGGGTCTCGAACCCGCAGGCTCAGGCAATCCACTCACCTCAGCCTCCCAAAGGCGCGGGATTACAGGCTGAGCCACCGAGCCTGGCTCCAAGTCCTATTTCTGAAGGCATTTCCAACTTTATCCCTCTGCCCCTAGAGTCCTCTGCACATGAAGACTACCCGCCCCTCCACACCCAGCCAGAGGAAGCCCTGTGCCTGTCCTCAGCTTGCCCTCCTCACCACCCCTTTGCCCCCTTCTGCTCCCTGGAACCTTGTACTCGAAGGCAGCCAGGCAGAGGTAGAGCAAGTCCAGGAGGCGTCCCAGCTGAGGGAGGGCCAGGTCAGTGGTCCAGCGCTGCAGAAGTCCAGGCTCTGCATTCTTCAGCACCCACAGCACACAAGCCAGTAAGGTCCGGCTCGATTCAGCGGAGAGGGAGCCGCCTGCGCGTGACGCCTGGGCCCAGAGAAGGGATGACATTAATTCTCATTTTCTCCACGTGCAATGAATCTGCATCTTGTGAAATCCCTTCTCTCACCCAGCCAGATGGCATCTGTGAGGATGAGTCTGGGACTCACCGTGGGCGGGCCCTGGGAGATGCTGGCCCGGGAGCCGGGGGCCAGAGGGCCACCAGCGATGGCCATGGCCACAGAGGGGTTGATGGTGCCCCCGATGTCCCCTTCGCCTTCTGTGTCTGAGTCCAGCATGGAGGCCAGTCTTGACCGCTGACCTGGGCCCTCTGTAGGGAGCGGCGAGAAAAGGAGAATGAAGCCTTGCCACATGCTGTCCTGCGGTCTCCAATTTCCCAGCTCCAACTAGCTTGGGGTCTCTGGTTACCTACTCCCAGAACTCACCAATATACTTTTTCCTTGTTTGTTTGTTTTGAGCCAAGGTCTCACTCTGTCACCCAGGCTGGAGTGCAGTGATGAAATCATAGCTCACTGCAGCCTCAAATTCTTGGGCTCAAGTGATCCTCCCATCTCAGCCTCCCGAGTAGCAGTGACTACAGGTGTGAGCCACTATGTCCAGCTAATTTGTTAATTTTGATTTTTGTGTCTGTGTGTGAGTTGGGGTCTCATTCTGTTACCCATGCTGGAGAACAGGGGCACGATCATGGCACTCTGCAGCCTTGACCTCCTGGGCTCAGGAGATCCTCCTGCCTCAGCCTTCTGAATAGCTGGGTCTACGGGTACACGCCCCCATCTCTGGCTAATATTTTGATTTTTTTGTAGAGATGAGGTCTTCATATGCTGCCCAGGCTGGTCTCAAACTCCTGGCCTCAGTGACCCTCCTGCCTCAGCCACCCAAATTGCTAGGATTACAGGCATGAGCCACCATGCCTGGTCTAATTAGATATATTAACCATGCAACTGTCCGTAAGCTCTACAAGGCCTGGGTCGTATCTGCTCAGACCACTGCTATACACTCAGCATTTAGCACATGGCCTGACTCAGAAAGCAGTCACAGTAAAAATAATGACGATGATGATGATAATGACAATAGTAATGTTGGTGCTATTATTATAGCATCAGTTAGTGCTCCTACAGCATCTCCTACATGCCAGGTGCTGTCCTAGGCACTTAAAAAATGTTCATTCTAGCCGGGCTCGGTGGCTCAGCCTGTAATCCCGCGCCTTTGGGAGGCTGAGGTGAGTGGATTGCCTGAGCCCGCGGGTTTGAGACCTGCCTGGGCAGCGAGACCTCATCTCTACAATAAATCAAAAAATCAGCGGGGCGTGGTAGCGCATGTCCGTAATTCCAGCTACTCGGAAGGCTAAGCCGGAAGGATTGCTGGAGCCCAGCGGGTCGAGGCTGCGGTGGCCGGGAGCGGCCAGTGCACTCCAGTCTGGGCGACAGAGTGAGACTCCGACTCAAAAAAAAAAAAAGTTCATTCTTGGGCATGGTGGCTCATGCCTATAATCCCAGCACTTTGGGAGGCTGAGGTGAGAGGATTGCCTGAGTTCACGAGTTCAAGCCTGGGCAACTTGGTGAGACGCATCTTTACAATAAGTCAAGAAAAATTAGCCAGGTGTGATGGCGCATGCCTGTAGTTCTGGCTACTTGGAAGGCTGAGGTGGAAGGATCGCCTGAGCCCAGCAGGTCAAGACTGCGGTGGCCATGAGTATGCCACTGCCCTCCAGCCTGGGCAACAGAGTGAGACTCTAACTCAAAAAAAAAAGTTCACACTTGGCTGGGTGTGGGGGCTCGTGCCTGTAATCCCAGCACTTTAGGGAGCTGAGATGGGATCGCTGGAGGCCAAGAGCTTGAGACCAGCTTGGGGAACAAAGTAAGTTCATGTCTCTACAAAAAATAGAAAAATTAGCCGGATATGGGGCACACTTGCAGTTCTAGCTACTTGGGAGGCTGAGGCAGGAGGAGCACTTGAGCCCAAGAGTTCGAGGCTCCAGTAAGCTGTGATTGTGCCACTGCACTCCCAGCTTGGGTGACACAGTGAAACTCTTGTCTGAAAAAAAAAACCAGTGTTCACTCTTAATCATCATAACAACCCTATGGAAGTAAATGTTTTTATCGTTCCAACTTTATAAAAGAGAAAACTGAGGTACAGAGCAGTTAAGTGACTTGTCCAGGGTCACCCAGCAGGTATATGGTAGAGCTACGATTTTAACCTCAATAGATTGATTCCCAAATCCATGATTCTAAAAAGAGTAATCCTCAATCCTTCCAAAAAGAAATCTCAAGAGAAGAAAGAGTTTCCAAGAAAAGTACAACTGATCTTGCCTTGGAGTTTCCTGAAACAAAAGGCAGACTGAATCTAACCAAAGATCCAGCCCAGTTTAATCCCTGCCTGGACTGAGGTGATCAGCCTGTTATCCTAGGGTTCTTATATGTACAATGTCCAGGATATAATAGAAAACTATTAGACATGGAAGAAGACAGAAAAAAATGTAGTTGATAAGAGAAAAAGAGACAAGACACACAAATGACCAAATGTTGAAGCTGGCCAACAAGGACTTTAAAACAAAAGTCAGAGAAAAAGATGGGCAGAGATGGGCCCAAAGATGGAGAATTTCAACAGAGAATTAGGATCTACTAAAAGAAAAAAAAAAGGACATTTTATGACTGAAAAATATAATATCTGAAATGAAGAACTCAATGGATGAGGTCAACAGGAGACTGGACACCACAGAAGATATAACTCAAAGACAGATGAGTAGAAAATTTCCCACCTGAAGCACAGAGAGCAAAACAAATAGAAAAACAGTGCATGATGGATGCATGACATGATCGAAATGTCTAACATACGTGTAATCGGAGTCCCAGAAGAGAAGAGCAAAGATGAGGTAGAAAAAAAAATTCAAGAGATAATTCAAGAGACAGAGAATTTCCCCAAGCTGATGAAAGGAATCAACCCGCAAATCCCAACTCTGTGCCTCCAACCACTGTGTCACACTGTCCCCATAGCGTCAACCTGTGTTTGCCAGACAAATGGGTAAAGGAAGGAACGTGGGGCTCCAACTGCCTTGTCGCCTGGATTTGCTCTTTTTAGAAAACAATAAACAGTATAATAACATCTCTCATCTATTGTGAGCTGACAATGTATCAGTGCAACAGTCCCCAAGTTTTCTCATAACCCTATGAAGTACTTGATCCTATTACTTTGCTCATTTTACAGATGGGAAGCCCGAAGTTCAGAGAGGTTATGGCTTGCCTAGGGCCCCATGGACTTGCTCTGCCAATCCTACTGCCCAGACTCTTAGCCCTAACTGTTCTCTCTCTCACCCTTTCTGTCCTGTGCCTTGTGTGGCCAAGCCCCTGGAATGTGACAACAACCCTCCCCAGTCTACCCACCAGCAAAGTCATGTAGCCGTGGCAGTGTGTCCCGTGCAAGCGACAGCAGCGGTAGGTACAGCTCAGCCACACGAGCCTTCACGGTAGCCTCGGCGTAGCGGGGGTCAGTGTCATGGCTGCAGAGCAGGCTGTGCACGGCGCTGATGGCCTTCTTGTGCAACAGGAAAGCCCTGTGGGGGAGCAGGGTATTCAGGATAGAGCAGACGTGGCTCCCGGATTGTCCCACCCGTCCGGGGCCAGACAGGACTGGCACTCACCCCTCAGCCTCAGGCTCGAGGGCCAGAGCCAGCTCCGTCAGCAGAAGCCCAGCCAGGAAGTGCTGCTGCCGGAATGGCCCACTCAGCTCAAACATGCTGGTCACCTTGGGGTCTGGGGCCTGGCTGGAGAAGGTGGAGCTCTGTGGAAGAGGGGGAGACACTGGTCAAGGGTCAAAGGTGAGAGACTGCCCACCATGAAAGCCATTTAGGAGGCAAGAAACATCATGGTGTCGAGAGTCAGAGATGAGAGACTGGGCTAGCTCATGTGGAGGTGATGGCAGGGGGATGCAGGTTAAAGGCTAGAGATGAGAGGTTGGGGTAGGCCATCTGTGAGGTATGAGGGCATGGGGCCAAAGGTCAGAGAGTTGAAAAATGACAAGTGGAGCCGGGCTCGGTGGCTCAGCCTGTAATCCCAGTGCTTTGGGAGGCTGAGGTGAGTGGACTGTCTAAGCCCGCAGGTTCGAGACCCGCCTGGGCAATTTGGCGAGACCTCATCTCTACAATAAATCAAAAACTAGCCAGGCATAGTATTGCACGCCTGTAGTTGCAGCTATTTGGAAGACTGGGGTGGAAGGATCAACAGAGCCCAGCAGGTGGAGGCTGCAGTAGCCGGGAGCGGCCATTGCACTCCAGTCTGGGTGACAGAGTGAGACTCCAACTCAAAAAAAAAAGACAAATGGAACACCGGTCTGGGAATTAGGATTCAGCAGTGAGAGAACAGAGCTGCCAAAATAATGGGTCAGGGGTGAAGGTCAGAGGTAAAAAGTCCAACATAAGGATCAATCAGTCCACCGGGGCAGAAGTGACTGTGAGAGGAAACCACAGAAGCTGGGCTACAGGTAAGAGAAGAGGTCATAGTAAGGAGAGGAGGTGGAAGTCAGGCCAACCCACCTGGGAGGTGGTGGAGGACACGGAGGGGGAGGGAGAGGCCGGGGGTGACAGGGGGCAGCAGGGCAGGTTGAGGGTCACGTAGTGCTCGTGGCTGCACAGGATGCGAGTGAATTCCATGCGCAGGGTCAGCAGGACCGAGGGGTTGGGGGCCGATTGGAGTCGAGTGGCCACCTGGTGGGGGGAGGGTGAAAGTGGCTGATGGTGACATCAGGATCACCCCCTCATTGCCCCCACACCCCACCTACCCACTCGCTTACAGCTCCATACCCGGCAAGCCCACTCGGCTTACGGCCTCGCCACGGCTTCATGCCCCGCCCACCCACGACTCCTCCACACCACGCCCACCCGCTCTGCTTACAGCCCCTTGCCCACCCCTCCACTTGCGGTCTACAGCCCTCGCCCTGCCCACTGCCCCATGCCCCACCCCCACTCAAGTTACGGCCCCACCCACCCACTCCACTTCCAGCCGCCCCCGCCCACTGCCCCACCCACCTGTACAACCTACCGCCCCGCCCACTGCCCCATGCCCTTCCTGCCCACTCCGCCCCCCACCCCCACTTGAGGGCCCCACCCCGCCCACTGCCCCACGCCCCACCGGCCGGCTCCGCCCACTGCCCCACCCCACCCCGCCCACCCCTACCTGCTTGTAGTGGGCTCGCACCAGGCCAAAGACAAAGCCCCGGTCCGCCAGGGACAGCAGGTCGCTGAGGAAGAAGGCCAGGCTGGCGTTGAGGCGCTCCGCCAGCTCCACGTCCTGGGGACACAGGACCCGTCAGCCCACAGCCCTCCGGGAGCGCCAGCCCCGCCCCCGCACGAGGCCGCTGCCGCTGCCCACGGCCTTTATCCAGACTGCCCGCCCGGCCGGCCGACCTTCTCCCGGCTCTGGCCGCCCCCTCGCCCCCTCGGAAGCACAGACGGGCGGCCGACGGCGCCCAGCCTCCTCCCGGCCCCCGGCCCGGAGGCTAGAGCCGGGAGAGGACTCCATTTCCCAGCCTCCCTTGCGGCCGAGCAGGCCACGTGGCCACGCGCGGCGCGGGAGCAGGAGGCCGCCGTGGGGCAGCCGCGTCCAGCCCGTCGCAGCCTGAGCGGGCTGCCGCGAGGAAACGCGAGGGCTGGGCCCGCCCTGGGCGCCCGGGCCCGCAGCCGGCCGCTGAGGCTCGGGGGGCACCCTCGGCTCTTGCAGCCACCGGGGTTCCAGCGCCCTGGCCCACCCACCCTCAGCAATCACCTAACAAGGCGTTGCTGAGCCTCGACTAAGGGCCCAGCCCCGCGAATGGGGCATTCTGCTGCTTGCCCCACTCACACCGCGTGGAGGACAATCGGCAAGAATTCCAGGCAGATCTATGTGCTTCAACGACAACAGAATGGAGAGAGGTCGTAGAGAAGCCTGATGAATGGGAACGAGCCATGGGGAGAAATGCATTCTGGGCAGAGGAAATGGCCGTGCAGAGGTCCTGAGGCAAGAGGTGCCTGGCAAGTGTGAGCACCAGGGAGGCGACCAGTGTGACACTGAGGACCGGCTGGTACTTGTTCTGTCCTCATGCTCTCTCAAGCCACTCTGTCTCACAAGCTAGGTTCAATGGCCCTCAGTTCTCAGCAACCCGAAGAAAAAATATAAAGCAGGCCTGAGCTCTTGAGTTGGCAAGGGGGTAGAAACTGGATCTGCTGGGACACACACACACACACACACGAAGAAACTGGATCTGCTGGGACACACACACACACACACACACACACACACACACACACACACACACGAAGAAACTGGATCTGCCTTGTGCATGGAGCCTGACACAATAGGTGCTCGATAAATGTCAAGAGAATGAATGAGGCAACATATGGTAGCTCACATTTTTAATCCCAGCACTTTGAGGGGCCGAGGTGGAAGGACTGAGCCCAGGAGTTTGAGCCCAGCCTGGGCAACATAGCAAGACCTTGTATCTATAAAAAAAATTTAAAACTTAGTCATAGGCCAGGTGCAGTGGCTCAGCCTGTAATCCCAGCACTTTGGGAGGTCGAGGTGACAGGATTGCCTGAGCCCACAGGTTCGAGATCAGCCTGGGCAACTTGGCGAGACCTCATCTCTACAATAAATCAAAAAATTAGCTGGGCGTGGTGGCATGTGCCTGTAATTCCAGCTACTTGGAAGGCTGAGGCAGAAGGATCACCTGAGCCCAGCAGGTCGAGGCTGCGGTGGCCATGAGTGTGCCTCTGCACTCCAGCCTGGGCGACAAGAGTGAGACTCCAACTCAAAAAAAAAATTTAGCCATGGGTGTTGGTGTGTGCCTGTCGTCCCAGTTACTTGAGAGGCTGAGATAGAAAATATCACCTGAGCTCAGAAGGTCAAGGCTGTGGTGAGCCATGATTATGCCACTGTACTCCAGCCTGCATGGCAGAGACCCTGACTCAAATTTAAAAAAAAAAGAAGGAATGAACTGCTGTGGCCCGTCACCAATGCCTCACTAAGTGGCTACAAAATGCCTCTTCCTGCGGGCATGGCTCTTTCCTGAGTCCTTTCCTGGGAATGGTTTCCTCACAGTCTGGGTCATCCCCTGGGAATGTCAGTCCTTGGGAGGATTCCAGTGAGACAAGGTTGTGACCTTTTGAGACCAGTTCAGAGGTTGTGTGGGATTATGCAAGGGCCAGCTTGGACCAGAATGGCGATTCAAAAATCTGGAAAGTTCCCATCACATCCAGAAGTCCCATTTCTTTTTAAAAACCAAAACTGTCGGAGGGGGGGACTGGCAGTTGAGGGAAACCGCTAGGGGAAGGAGGGGCATATCTCATCAACAAGGGGGCCTGTATAACCAACTTTTGTATACCTAACCCTGAATTGTACCCCACATCTTTATAATAAAAAATAAATAAAAACCAGACAACATGGCCACAGCACAGCCACAATCTTGCTGGGTTTCTGGTGGCTGGACTGGGTGATGGTCACTCCTGTTAGCTGGCATCCAAGCCCTCCGGTCCACTGTAAGCCCCATTTTTCCAACCGAAGTTGGGATGGAGACCACAGACCCTGGAACTGGTGGCCGGCACTTGGAAGTTCTGTTCCTCATGCTGTCCCTTCCCAGTTGTGTGGTACCAGGTTAAGCTACTCAATCTCTGCCTCAGTGTCCCCATCAGTAAAATGGAGGTAACATTAATACTAACTTCATGGGTTACTGAGAGAATTTAATGACAAAATCCATCTGAAGTGCTTAGTTATACAGTAAGTGCTCAATAAATGCTCAATAGGCTCAATTGGTGACCCAGGGCCGGGACATTCATCAGGGTCTCAGAACATCAACATCCATTTGACTAATTTGAGTCAGGATCTCACTCTGTAGTCCAGGCTGGAGTGCAGTGGCATGCTCACGGCAACCTGAAACCTCCTGGGCTCAGGTGGTCCCTCCACGTCAGCCCTCCAAGTAGCTGGGACGACAGGCATGCACCACCATGCCCAGTTAATTTTTTGATTTTTTGTAGAGACGAGGTCTCACTATCTTTCCCAGGCTGGTCTCAAACTCCTGGGCTCAAGCAGGAGTTTGCTTTGGTCTTCCTAAGTACTGGGATTATGGCGTGAGCTACCATATCCGGCTCATCCATTTATTGAGCACTTGCTGTATACTTGCACTGTGCTAAGGGTTAATGGATCTACTTGGTCACCTCCCGGCTCTCACCAACCCCCATTTCTCCCTCATTCACCGCAGTCCAGCCAGACTCACCTCCTCACCGCTCTCCTAACAGTCCAGGCACAGTTCTGCCTCAGGGCCTTTGCACTTGCTGTACCCCCTACCGAGGATGCTCTTTCTCCAGACATCACATGAATTGTCCCTTCACCTTTTTTTTTGAGTTGGAGTCTCTGTTGCCCAGACTGGAGTGCAGTGGCCGCTCCCAGCCACTGCAGCCTTGACCTGTTGGGCTCTGGCAATCCTTCAGCCTCAGCCTTCCGAGTAGCCGGAATTACAGGCATGCGCTACCATGCCCGGCTGATTTTTTTTTTTTGATTTATTGTAGAGATGAGGTCTCGCTGCCCAGGCGGGTCTCGAACCCCGGGCTCAGGCAATCCACTCACCTCAGCCTCCCAAAGGTGCGGCATTACAGGCTGAGCCACCGAGCCCGGCTCTTTCACTTTTTTCAAGTCTCCCCTAAAAGTCAGCTCCATGAGGGCAAGGATTTGGGTCTGTTTTGTTTACGGCTGTGTCGCTACACCCGGCACAGAGCTGCGCACACTGCAGACGTTCAAGAAAACAGACGATGACCGGACAGTCCCTTCCAGCTAACTAGACTCCTGGTCCCGTAGCCAGGAGGGACTGGCAGCACTGGTGCCCATGCCAGGCTGGCTCTGGGTCATCCCTCGGACCACTGTTCCCACCAAGGCACTGTACCTCTCACCTTGTGAACACGAGTGATGACCTCCAGGCCCACAGAGCCCACCAGGGCTGCGATGTCATCCAGGAAGCGCCCAGGGAAGCGCAGCTTTCGGGGAGTGCCCATCCGCTGGCCCAGAAGCAGATGCAGTGCCATGCTCTTCATCTGGGGGCAGGGCAAGAGTGCTGGGGGTGGGGCTTGTGGGACTGGATGGAGGAAGCTTGACAAAAGGGGCATGGCTTTCGCAGTAAGGGAGGCAGGCTCGACCCTTGCTATCTATACAGGCTGAGGGACGTGAGTAAGGCCTGAAAGCCTGTGGGCGGGGCTTGAGGGACCATGGGCGGAGAAGCTTGGTGAAGGGGGCGGGGCTTGAGCCCTGCAGCTACAGGCTGAGGGCGGGCTCACAGGGAGGTGGGCGGGGCTTGTGGTGTGTGGGTGGGGGTTGAGAAAGTCATGGGAGGAACCCGCGCTGGTCCTGGGCAGAGAAGCAGGAAGACTGTGGGGGGCGTGGGCGGAGCTTAAAAAGATCTCATGGGGACAAAGTCTGCGGGCAGGACAGAAGGTGAGGCTTGAGGCAAGGAATTTTTGGGGAGCCCTGGGTGGGGCTTGAAGGCCCATCAGAGGGCAGAGGGGATGTGGCCTGCAGGCTCTGGGAAGGGGACGTGCAAAGCTCCTAATGAAGAGTTTTGGGCGGTCTCTACCTTGATCAGAAGGGTTTCCCTCTCTACCTGGGGATATCTCTAGGAGGAGGGAGGTGTTCTCTCTGGATGGGTGGGGTCTTTTAATGGTCTCCCCCAAAAGTTTGATGGACGAGGGGCCCTCTGTTTCTCAGGGGTCTCTGCAGTCTCATGGGGCTTCTCTCCCTGAGGAGGGTCTCCCCTGGGGGTGTCCCACCGCCTGGCGGGGGGGGTCTCACCATGAGCTGGAAGAAGAACCAAGCGTGCTGGAGGACGGCCTCGCGCACGTTGCTGCTGCTGACCACCCACTGCAGAGCCAGCTCCTCGTGAAGCAGCTGGGGACACAGGCAGGGGGTCACAGGGAGCAAGGCGCCACCCCCTCCCACGCCCCCTTTGGAGGGCATGCCTGGGAGGCTGCAGCTGGAGGGCTCGAGGTTAGCACGGCAGGCCATGCAGGAGGAAGGGGCAGGAGGCGTCCATGTGCCTTTCCCTGGGCTGTCTGGACCCTGCTGGGCTCTGAGTGTGGAGAGGAGCTCTGGGCCCCTCCGCTGGGGGCCAGGGCAAAAACGGCATCACCCACCCCTCTCCCACTACCTTCTGCACAGTGGGTCTCGGCTGGGTGGCGGGCGGGGCCGGGGAGGAGCCCTCGAGGTAGGAGGAGGCTCGGCCAGAGCTGCGGTCGGTGGCCTGCGATGGAGTGTGATGGCAAGGCACGGGTTAGTGTGGATGAGGCAGGGGCGCAGACGGTGGAGGTGGGTCCACGCAGGTGAGGGTGTGAGACAGAGGGAAGACGAAACGGCGGCAGAGGGCGGGAATGACGAGAAGGGTCAGCGAGGACAGGCCACAGATGGCGAGGAGAGGCCTGTTGGCATAGTCGGGGGCTGTGGCGCGGACGGGGCAGTGCAGCAGGGCCAAGATGAAAAAGTAGGTGTTTAGAGCCCAGTGAGGTGAGATCAAGATATGCGGGGTGGACAGGGATGAGTGTGACACAGGAGAGCAACAGGCAGTGAAGACATAGCGGGGAGGGGACAAGGCGGCATGACCATGACACGCAGGCGCTCGGAGGCCAGTGTGGCCGGAGCAGGAAGGGGCGCAGGCAAAGGTTTGGGGACGGTGCGTGGGGGCTGGGGTGAAGGTGGAGGAGAGGACACTGGAATAGACGGCAGTGCGTGAGGCCAGAGAAGGGGGGGAGAGTGTCGACAACACACAAGCTGTAAGTGACTCGGTAAGCGCAGAGGCCTGGACAGAGAGGAGGGCCCAGCGGTGGAGAAGAGAGGGTGCAGAAAGGAGTTGAGGGTAGACGGGGGGGGGGGGGAGGTATGAACAGGAAGGTAATGGGAGAGGAGGGCAAAGAAGGGGCAGGAAGATAAGGGCAGAAGAGATGATACGATGATGAGGTGGCAAAGACAGCTCCGGGTTCTAGACCTGCCCCTGCCCAGCCTGGCTTGGGCGTCCCCGGGCCTCAGCGTCCCCATCTGTGAAATGGGCATGGGTGTGTGAAATATTGCCTCCTCCTCTGCCAGTCAGGAAGTGAGGCTGCTCGAGGAAGACGGAGCCCCCAGGACCTGCACCAACACTCAGGGACCCTCCAGCTTCCCAGGTCCCTGCCACACCCTGGATCCCTAGCATGTACCAGGCAGGCCATCCACTGTGAAGGCGGAGTCTCGGTGCCACCTCCTGCCTAGAATGCCACCCTTGCACTGCCTTGTCAGCTCCCACTTGCTCTGAGGCCCAGCTGATCCCTTGGGAAACTGAGTCCGGTGAGGGGAGAAGGCAGGAGGGCTCTGCCTCCTCCTTTAGGTAACCCCTCTGGGTTAGTTGGACAAATGCTGGGGGCGGGCAGACCCACGACCCCAGATTTCCAGAAGGGTCCCCCTGCCGGTGCTGAGGGTAGTCCCCTGGGCCTGTCATGGGGCACAGGATGCCCAAGTGATGGGCCCAGAGCTGGGACAGGCCCTGGGCCCACGTGTGTGGGGATGCGTGCCCTCCGTGACCTCCTCTTGGTGCCTATGTCCTCTGAGCTCCCTCTGCCGAGAACACCTACCCACCCTTCCCTGGCTGGCTCTCTCTCACCCGTCAGGTCCTAGCAAAAAGGTCACCTCCCTGGAGAGGCCCCCAGTAATACACAGGGGAAAGATGGCTCCCCGCCGCCATCTACCTCCCATCAGGCATGTTCACACTGTGCAGTGACACACGTGTGGTTGTTTGACCCGTATTTATTTCCCCAACTGGCTAGAAGCTCAGGGTCAAGGCAGACGGAGAATCCGTCACCCCAACAAAGTCCTGCTGGCGGGCCCTCAGCCCTAACTGGAGCCTAGGCTCCATAGTGCTGGGCTGAGCACTTTGCCTTGAGTCCCTGCTACATCTGAATATTTGGAGGGATTATCCTCATGTCACAAATGAGGAAACTGAGGCTCGGAGAGATGCAGGTGATTGCGGGGGACACAGTGTGACCCCGTAGCAGAGCCAGGACCTGAACCCAGGTCTGTCTGGAGGAGAAGCCCCGCCCCACACCAGGTGCCTGGGCTGCTTTGTCTGAATCGAGACAGGGGGCCCAGAGGTTCAATGCTGGCCCCTGGAGCCATTTGGGTTGGCTCTGCCAAGGGAACAGTTGAGAGTCCCCTCAGAGGTGAATTAAAGGGAGGTGAACAGGCCATGCAGGGCAGTGAGGGTAGAGGTGGTTTTATTTGCATATTATTTGCATGCTATTTGCATATCACCCCACACCTTCTGTCTGTCTCAGCCTGTGGCCAATGTGACAGTAAAAGGCTGGTTAAGATGACCCAGTGATGCCTACACAGCCTCAAACGAAGGCTGGAGAGGTCTGCTGCCTCCTTCGGGCAGCCCCCATGGGTTAGTCGGACACAGCCAGGAAGGCGGCAGGATTTCATGCTAGGTGATGTCACACGCGTGCAGGGCAGGTAGGGAGGGCACCTGTCTGGGGTCGGCCCCGCAATAAGGGGGCGCCCGCCGCAGCACAGCCTTGCTGCCTCCCGGAGCATAGGCGGAATTCACCCAGGAGTGTGAGCGATCGATGCCCTGGAGACACATGGGAAAGTGACAGCATCCCCAGGAAGGTGGGGACAGCAGCGTGAAACACCAAGCGTGGACACTGCCGTGGACCACACATGCCACGAAAGCATGAAAGATGTGCTTATGTATGTAGATGCATGGAGTGTACTGGTATATACACCATGTGGGGAGGTGCATGGGGTGCGTGCCTATATACATCTATGTATGTAGGTGCATGGGGTGTGCATATATAGGCAGCTGTGTAAGCATGTATGTGGGGTGTGTGCATATATATATATTTTTTGAGTTGGAGTCTCACTCCGTTGCCGAGGCTGGAGTGCAGTGGCATACTCACGGCCACCTCAGTATCAACCTGCTGGGCTCCAGCGATCCTTCTGCCTCAGCCTTCCAAGTAGCTGGAACTACAGGCGCACGCTACCACGCCTGGCTAATTTTTGATTTATGGTAGAGACGAGGTCTTGCCAAGTTGCCCAGGCTGGTTTCGAATCTGTGGGCTCAGGCAACCCTCTCACCTCAGGCTCCCAAAGTGCTGGGATTATAGGCTTGTGACACCAGGCCCAGTCTTGGGTGTGTGCATATTACACGCCGTGTTCGTAGGTGTATGAGATGTGTGGATACATGCAGCCATGTACACACCTGCCACCCCACGTACACACCGCTCCCTGCCAGCCCCCAAGCCCACCACCCGCCCCTGCATCAGCCCGACATGCAGAGCCAGCACGGTATCTGACTCCACAGCCAGTTCCTGCCCAGAGTCAGCCTCAACCATGCTGTGGTCTCTATTTCCCGTCCTCCATCCACGGTGAGATTCTTCACCCACCCACGGGGAAGCCACTGGCCACTGAAGCTGGAGATTCCGGGGTCCCCTCACCCTACCTTGCTGGCCAGGATGCGGGAAACCTCGTCGTCCACGGAGCCAGGGGCCACGGCGAGGTCAGGGTTGCTGTTGCTAATACTCTTGGAACGAGCCAGATAGAGGCTTGCGGGGCGGCCGGAGCCACGGGCCAGCGTGGCCACCTGCACCGTCACTGGAGGGGGCCCTGGGGATGCAGGAAACAGCCTCAGTCACTTGCCCACCTGCCCTGGTGCCCCTAGTCTCTTCCTAGTCAGCTGCCTGTGGCCAAGTCACGTTCCGTCTCTGAGCCTCCAGTTCCTCACCTATAAAATGGGTATAACAGTTGCTGCCTCATAGTGACTTGGGGGGGGTTGAAAAACTCAGGTTCATGCCAGGCACACTGGGGTTCGTGTTAGTATTATTTGATAAATGTCAAAAGTATCCAGCCCAGCACGGTGCATCACACCTGTATTCCTGGCACTTTGGGATGTCAAAGCAGGAGGGTTGCTTGAGCCCAGGGGTTTGAAAGCAGCCTGGGCAACATAAAGAGACCTTATCGCCACAAAAAAATCAAAAAACTGGTCAGGTGTGGTGGCATGTATCTGTAGTCCAGCTACCTGGGAGGCTGAGGCTGGAGGATCGCCTGAGCCCAGGCGGTTGAGGCTGTGAGGAGCTGTGATTGCACAACCGCACTCCAACCTGGGTGACAGAGTGAGACCCCGACTCAAAAAATATATATGTCCAACTTTATCGAGCGCTCATTAAGCGCTAAGAATCTGCACAGAATACTGTATCACTGACTGCTACCAGGGACCCCATGAGGCAGGTACTACTGTTATTCCTGTTCTACAAACGAAAAACAGGTTCACAGAGGTGAAGTCATTTGCCAGGGCCATAGAGATCGCAGACAGCAGAGCCAGGATTCAAACCCAGGCAGCTCGGGGTGAGTCCCTGCTCTGAGCTATGGAAGCTGATGCTGACTGGCTGAATCATCTGCCAATCAAGTGGGCAGCGCCCACAGCCCAGGGGACAGGGCAAAACTGGGAGAGACATGATTGCTCTTGTGAGCTGTCCAAGCCAGTCGAGGCCTGTAAGGCCCCAGAGCCTTTGCATGTTCTGTTCTCGCTGGCTGGGATCTCTGTCTCCGAGGGTTTTCCACGGACACTCACCCCCCGGCAGGCTGGGCTCAGTGCCGGGCAGGCGGAAGGCGTAGTGGATATAGGCAGCCAGCTGTGGGCAGTGGCCGCGGGCATCCTGGGCAGTCTCCAGGCTCCGATGGACGAGGCTGACGACGTGAGCCATGGCTTCAAAGGCCCCACGGCCCAAGTTCACTGCCGGGCAGAGCAGAGGTCAAGTTCCAGGGCCCAAGGCCTCTCGCCTCCCTGCCCACCTTCCCAAGATAGAGACATCAGGATCCAGAGGGTCACGTGGCCATCCAGGGGTCACAGAGGACCTGCTCAGGACGCAGGGGACTGGGGCCATTGCTCAGATAAGAAAACTGAGATCAGAGAGAAAAAGGGTAGAGATGGTCACCCCGGGCCAGGGGAACAAGGAAGTCATATTCCCGATGGGGAAACTGAGGCAACGTGGGCTCACCGATCTGACCGCCAATGATGGGGGGCCGCACCACGAGACGTGCGAGCTTGTCCAGCACGTGGTGGGAGAAGGCCACCAGGGGCTCGGGGCTGGCCAGGCGCAGCGCTGCCAGGCTGGCCCGCAGCTCCTGCTCTATGGTGCCCTCGCTCAGCACGGCGTCCTTGAGCCGGAATGGGAAGGCTCCCTCCTCCAGGACGTGTACCAGGGTGAAGAACTTGTCCAGGTGGGGGTCCTGGGAGGGGATGTGGGGTGAGCAGGGCAGGGCTGGGGAGGCCCCAGGGGACACAAGACCGTCCCTGCCTAAGTCAGCAAAGTCCAGGGAGCCAGCCCCAGCTGACCAAAGTCACGTCCATGGCCCGAGGCCAGCCCTCCCTGGCCACCACCGGCGGTTGCCCAACCCCAGGGCAGGCAAGAGGGGAGCGAGCCAGGGTTCCTGGGTCCCTGCACCACCCGTACCTGGGGGTGCACGGAGGACACAGCCGTGAGCTCCACGCTGAACACGCCCTTGTGACCATCCACCCAGCGCATGCCCGGCAGCGCCACCTGCAGGAGGGAGGCGTGGGTGGCCACGGGCTGGCCCTCCCCCATCAGGTCACCCAGTGGCCCCAGTCATTGCAACACCATGGCCTGAGCGTGGCCTGGAGGGGCAGCCGGGCACCCTGCCCCAGCTCCGTCCCGGGGGACCAAGGGGGGGTCTGTGGGGCAGGCTGGAGGGCCCAGGCTGAGGGCAGGGACAGAGAACAGACACCGAGTGAGCACGCGTTTACTGCGTTAGTCCAGAAGTCATATAGCAGCGGTCCCAGTGGCCCACACCTGTAATCCCAGCATTTTAGGAGACCGAGGTGGGAGGGTCGCTTGGGCCCAGGAATTCGAGACCAGCCTGGGCAGCACAGCGAGGCCTTGTCTTTACAAAAAAAAAATTAGCTGGGCATGGTGGCGTGCGCTTACAGTCCCAGCTAATCAGGAGGCTGAGATTGGAGGAACATCTGAGCCCAGGAGGTGGAGGCTGCAGTGAGCTGTGATCATGCCACTGCATTCCAGCCTGGGAGACAGAGTGAGACCCCGAAAAAAAAATAGCAGTTCTGGGATGTCAGTGAACGTGGGCGATAGTGCATTTGCAGACGTGCTAAGTCAGGCACAGGCCACCCACGAGGTGCTTTGGGTTCAGGGGACAGGAATGGGGGCAGGCAGCCAAAGGGAGCACAGGGCAAAGAGGGGGCCTCAGTGGGAGACAGACAGGAGCGGGGAGGCCCCAGTGGGGCTGGTGAAGTCTCGATGGCACCAGAGGACAAGGCTCCCAGGGGTCACCGACAGGAAGGCAGGCCGGGGGCTCGGGGCACCTCTGGGGACATACGTCTGGCGTGAGCACGGAGTAGCTGGGAGGCGGCTGGTCCACAGACACTGGGAGGCAGAAGGGGCCAGTCCTCAGGCGGCCGTGCTGCAGCAGAGGCATCCACTGGAAGAGACGGGGCGTCAGGACTGTGGCCAGGCCCGGGGGCAGATGGGGAAGGGGGCAGGGGTGGCTCACGGTAAAGCCCACGGGGGTCTCCAGGGCCGTGCCCGGCCGGGGCTGGCAGCTGATGTGGTAGAAGGTGAACAGCAAGTGGTGGTTCTCAGTCACGCAGGCCGGAAGACGCAGCTTGAACTCCTCATAGAACTCAGGGGACCTGGCAGGACCAGGCGGGGGGTCTGCTGGGGGTTGGGACCCCCGGTCTGCCCGATGGCTTCCCCAACGGGAGAGAACCCCACTGTCCCTGCTCTCTGCCTCAACGTCCCCATTCACGCTCCTGGTGCCTCTCCCACTGCCTTCCTGCCCCTGCATTCCCAGCAGTGCTGCCTTATGTATACATAAGGGACAGCTCCCTGCCTGCTGCTGCTCGGACTCCTATGCATGCCACCATCGTGTCCCCCGTACTTGTTGTGGTAGACGACAGGCGTGAAGGCCTCACGGGTGAACTCGCTGCAGCTAGACTTGCCGAAGATGACCTGGGGGGTGGTGGGTGCGTGAGGGGCCGGCCGGGGATGCCCCCCTCGCCCCCGGGGCACAGTCACTGACCGGCAGAGCCTGGCTGGGGTCCTCGCCCGCCATGTACTGCACGCGCACGGCAAGGTTGCGCACGGAGCCCTGGCGGCTGCTGAAGTTGAGGCTGTGAGGGTACACGTAGAGCAGGTTCCTGCAGGGATGGGGCAGGAGGGGGTCAGGGGACGGCCACAGGTGCACGCAAGGCTGCACTGGGGCTGGCGACAGTTGAGGAGGGTAGATCGCGAGGCCGGGCCCTGAGAGCCGGTGACACCGGCACTGGGTGGGAGGCGGGACGGGCGCAGGGTGGGAGACAGGTGACCCACCTCTAAGTGTGGATGTGGGCGCACCATGGCGGAGACTGGGAACTCAAGGGGCACAGTGACGTGGAGGGCAGGGGACAGCTGGGTGCTCCGGGCCAGAGTTCCACCCCGGGGCTTAACTATCCTCCCCCCAGGAGCGGTCAGTAGAGATTTGTGGCCTCTCAGGTGGGGAAACTGAGGCCAGAGGTGGAAGGAGGGGCTGGGGTCAGAGTCCTGTCTCCTTCCCAGGAGGGCGATACCGTGCGAGCCCCAACCTCCCTCTGGGCCGCAGGTGCCCTCCCTGTATATCGGGGGCATCAGGACTTCCAGCAGAGCCTCCATAATAGCACGTAACAACAGTGGCGATAACTGCACCCAGCCCAAGTCCTACAGTGCGATGCCTGCACCCACGGTGTGCCGCGGTCTGTTCTAAACACTCCTCGTGAACTAACGCATTTACTTCTCACAAGGAGCCTGCAAGGCAAGGCCGGCTCGCACTCATTTCACAGGCAGGGAAACTGAGGCACAGGCCCACAGTCATCCAGAGAGTCCAGCAGCAGATGGCATGGATCCGGGGCACGTAGGGTCCCAGAGACAGGCCAGGTGGCCTCAGGAGGGTCTCTGCCACCTGTACCTGCTCTCTGGCTACCAATCAGCCAATAAAGACCCCTGCGTGGCAAGTGTGTGGGAGGGAAGCAAGAGGAGAGACTGTCATGGCAGCTGGAACAGCTCTGGGCAAACCATCAGTACTCACAAAAGCTTCACTGGTCAGGTGTGGTGACTCATGCCTGTCATGCCAGCACTTTGAGAGGTGGAGGCAAGAGGATCGCTTGAGCCCAGGAGTCTGAGATCAGCCTGGGCAACATAGCAAGACCCCATCTCTACAAATACATTTAAAAATGAGTTGGGTGAGGTAGCACGTGCCAGCTACCCGGGGGCTAAGGTGGAAGATGGCCTGAGCCCAGAAGGTCCAGTCTACGGTGAGTTGTGAGCATGCCACTGCACTCCAGCCTGGGCGACAAAGTAAAACTCTGACTCCAAAAAAATTAAAAAATGAAAAAAGGCCGGACGCAGTGGCCTATAATCCCAACACTTTGGAAGGCCAAGACAAGAAGATTGCCTGAGCTCAGGGGTTCGAGACCAGTCTGGGAAACTTGGCGAGATCTCATTTCCACATTAAACCAAAACATTAGCCGGGCATGGTGGCGCATGCCTGTAGTTCCAGCTACTAGGAAGGCTGAAGCGGACGGATCTCCTGAGCCCAGCAGGTCGACGCTGGGGGGGCTGTGAGCCATAGCACTCCAGCCTGGGCAATAGAATGAAACCTTGACACACAAAAAAGGGCACCACTATTATTCTGTCCCTGTTGAGGTTCCAATTCACAGTTGGGAAAACCAAGGCCCAGGGCCCCCAGCAATCCCCTGAGCCTGTCCTCTCCCAGTGCCCCCCACCCACACCTGGCCCTGAGCTGTGGGAAGCGTGATCCCAGCATGGTCAGGCTGGACATTCGCCTGACGCAAGTATCGCACCACCGCCAGGCCCTTGTGCAACACGGGGCACCCGGCTGGCAGTTAACGATTGACCGGGGTGCGGTGCAGCTGCGGGGACATATAAGGCGGCAGCACGGGCGCTGTGGCTGTACACCCGAGGCTCCGCCATGCCAGGGCTTGCTCTGTGCCTGCTGTGGGCCCTAGCAACGGCAGTCCAGCCTGCCCTGGGGGCCCCCCTGGGTAGCCAGGAGCTGGCGCAGCATGAAGAACTAACCCTGCTCTTCCACGGAACCCTGCAACTGGGCCAGGCGCTCAATGGCGTGTACAAGGCCACAGAGGCACGGCTGACTGAGGCCGGGCGCAGCCTGGACCTCTATGACCGCACCCTGGAACTCCTGCGGCAAGAAGTCAGCTGGGGCCGGGACACAGCCCAGGAACTCCGAACAAGCCTGGTGGAGACACAGGTGGGCACCGTGGCTGGGACACTGTGGGGTGGGTAGGAACCTGAAGAGGAGTTAACATCTAGGAAAACAAACTGTCCTGGTTTGCCTGGGTCTGATGGGGTTCCAGGGATGCAAGATTTTCAGTGATAAAATCAGGCAAGAGGCCGGGCACAATGGCTCAAGCCTGTTATCCCAGCACTGTGGGAGGCCGAGGTGAGTGGATTGCCTGAGCATGTGGGTTCGAGACCAGCTTGGGCAACGTGGTGAGACCTTCTCTACCATAAATCAAAAAATTAGCCGGGCATGGTGTTGTGCGCCTGTAGTCCCAGCTACTCGGAAGGCTGAGGCGGAAGGATTGCCTAAGCCCTGCAGGTCGAGGCTGGGGTGGCCGTGAGCGTGCCACTGCACTCCAGCCTTGGCGATAGAGTGAGACACCAACTCAAGAAAATAAAGAAATCAGGCACATTCTGGGTGCACAAAAACAAGAGCCACCCTGCTAACAACCCCTGTCCATGGAGCAGATGGAAGAGGATGTTCTGCAGCTGCAGACGGAGGCCACAGCCGAGGCGCTGGCAGAGGCGGCCCAGGCACAGCAAGTGCTTCAGGACAGCTTACGGCGGCTCGAGGGCCAGCTGAGGAGGGCCTGGCTAGGCCACGCCTACCAGGAGCTCGAGGCCTTGAAGGTAAGGGGCTCAAGCTCCTCTCCAGTGCTGGGAGGGCGGGGTTGAGACTCAGACTCCCAGCCAGAACTCACTTCTGAACCTTGAATCCAAGATAGCTCCCAGGCCAGCTGCCTGGCTCTATGGCCTCTACCCTGCACAACCCTGGGCAAAACCCATGCCCCTTTCCATGCCTCAGTTTCCCCATCTCCAAACAAGGGCGACGACTGATATCGCAGAGCCAAGAAAGGCACTCAACGCAGACAAAATGCTCAGCATGAGGTGAGCACGTAGTATGTGCTCAATAAATGCTTACTACTAGAGAAATAGGTCATACTTTCTGAGTGCCCAATAAATACCCAGCACTGATATGCTCCTTTTTTTTTTTTTTTTTGAATTGGAGTCTCACTCTGTCACCAGGCTAGAGTGCAGCAGCATGCTCATGGCCACTGCAGCCTCCACCTGCTGGACTTAGGCAATCCCTTCACCTCAGTCTTCCAAGTAGCTGGAACTACAGATGCACGCCACCACGTCCGGCTAGTTTTTTGTGATTTATTGTCGAGACGAGGTCTCACCAAGTTGCCCAGGCAGGTCTTGAACCCGCGGGCTCAGGCAATCCTCTCGCCTCGGCCTCCCAAAGTGCTGGGATTATAGGCTGAGCCACCACGCCCAGCCACTGATATGCTCTTTATTGCTATTGCTATGATTTATCGAGTCAGGGTCTCACTCTGCTGTCCAGGCTGGAGTACAGTGGCACCATCACAGCTCACTGCAGCCTCGAACTCCTGGGCTCAGGTGATCCTCCTGCTTCAGCCTCTTGAGTAGTTAGGACTACCGGTGTGTGCCACCATGCCCAGCTAATTTTTTAAATTTTTGTAGAGACAAGATCTCACTATGTTGCCCAGACATACTTGTCTCAAGCTGCTGGGCTCAAGTGATCCTCCTGCCTCAGCCTCTCCTAATGTTGGGATTACAGGCATGAGCCACCACGCCCAGCCTGATTCGTGCCCTTTAGTAACCCACATGACGGTGGGGCATAGTGGCGCACGCCTGTAATCCCAGCACTTAGGGAGGCAGAGGTGAGAGGACTGCCTGAGCCCAGGGGTTCAAGACCAGTCTGAATAACATGGCGAAACCTCATCTCTACAATAAATCAAAAAATCGGCCAGGCCTGATGGTGCATACCTGTGATTCCAGCTACTTGGAAGACTGAGACAGAAGGATCGCCTGAGCCCAGTAGGTCGAGGCTGTGGTGGCCGTGGGCGTGCCACTGCACTCCAGCCTGGGCAACAGAGTGAGACTCTGACTCAAAAAATAAAAGTCGCCAAGATGTTCATCACCACCCCCATGAAATCAGTCCTGTTTATCTCCATTTTACAGAGGGGGAAACTGAGGCCGAGTATTGGTGACTTTTCCGATCACACAGACACAAGGGGGGACACATGGCCAGGGTCAAGAGTGGGGAGGCAGCCACCCACTAAGGTTTCCAATCTGATCTCACAGGCTCATGCTGACAAGCAGAGTCACCTCGTGTGGGTCCTCATGGGCCACGTGCAACGGCAGAGTCGGGAAATGGTGGCCCAGCAGCACCGACTGCGACAGATCCAGGAGAGGTGAGCCTGGCAGGGTGTGGTGGGCGGGGCTGCTGGAAGGGCCCCTTGCCTGGGCTAAGCCAGACCTCCCTTCCCAGACTCCACACAGCAGCGCTCCCGGCCTGACCCTGCCAGGACAGACTCGAGGACCAGTCGTGCAGCCAGGGACGCATCCAGCAAGGCTGAGGCCCACGTGCGGGGTGGAGCTCCCTGTCCACTGGGGTCAGCCAGGGAGCCGGTCTCCGCTTCCGGGCACAGAGCAGAGACAGAAACAGAAGCAGGCGGGGACAAAGCCAGAAGACATGGAAAGGAAGAGGAGAGGAAAGGAGGAAGGATGTGCACCCTTTTGTGTCTACACAGCCCATTAAAGCAGCATAGTGGCATCTCACCCTGGGTGTCTGTGTGTCTGAGTGGGACAAGGACCATCTAGCACCATGCCTGAGTGGCCCACTTAAGTGCCCAGTTCGCGCCTGCAATTCCAAAACCAGCCTGGGCAACATAGGGAGGCCCCATCTCTACAAAAAATTAAAAAATTAGCTGGACGTGGTGACATGCGCCTGTAGCCTAGCTACCTGGGAGACTGAGGTGGGAGGATCACTTGAACCCAAGAGATCAGGGCTGCAGTGAGCTATGATTGTCCTGGGTGACCGAGTGAGACCCTGGCTCAAAAACAAACAGAAAAACCCATCTAATGCCCAGCTGGGCATGGCGCCGTACCTGTAGCTGGTGTGGGGGGCGCAGACCTCTCGGGCCGGGAACTCCAAGGCCTCCTTGGTGGGCCGGGCCCTGGGGTCCGGGTAGGGCTTGACGTGCAGCAGTTCCGGGGAGAGGCAGAAGTGGGGATTCTCAGGAGCCGGGGAAATGTCGACCTTGAGCTGGGCTGGGGAGGGAGGGGCCGGTTCACGCCTGCCTGGAGCCTCCTGGCCAGGCCACCTCCCCTAGTCTACAGAACCAGGCAGCAACACCCTGCCATGCCCTCTGGGGGCTCTGACCTTCAGGGGTCAAGGCCAGAAATCACCCTGGAGTCCACTCTCGCCCACATGTCCCATCAGCTCTGTCCTCAGGACCTGTCACCCACCACCGTGTCCCCATGTAACCCACTACTGACTTCATTTTTTTTTTTTGGAGTTGGAGTCTTACTCTTGTGGCCCAAGTTCGAGTGCAGTGGCATGCTCACGGCCACCGCAGCCTCCACCTGGTGGGCCTGGCAATCCTTCCACTTCAGCCTTCCAGCAGTAGAACTACAGACGCATGCCACCACTCCCAGCTAGCTTGTTCTCGAACTCCCGGGCTCAGGCAATCCTCTCACCTCCCAAGGTGCTGGGATTACAGGCTGAGCCGCCAAGCCACCGCGCCAGATCTGGCCCGAGGTCAAGGATTTGTCTCTCATGGCTATGGTTGGGTCCCCAGTGCCTAACATGGTAGGAGCTCGCAGTAGAGGTTTGTTGACCAACTGCATATGAGTAACACCTCCCAGCTAGGAGTTGTGCTACGCACCAGTCACAGGACGCAAGCGCCGCAACAGGGACGACGGGCGCCTCATGTCAGCCAGGAACTTGAAGAGGTCCTCGTCACTAAGCCGTTCGGCCTCCTGCATGGGATGTTTTGTGAGTCGGGGACAGGGGCTGGAGGTCCCCAGGGCGGAAGCAGCCATCGGGGAATCCCTGGCCACCCCTCCTCCAGCCCCCACCCCGGGGGGCTACCACACCTGCTTGAAGAAGTTTGTAACAGTTAGCGTGGCCGGGCGGAAGCCAGAAAAGCTGCAGGCATCGTCCCCGCTACTGGCCCGGTCCTGGGGGCCCCGACGGCGACGGTCAGTCCACGTGGGCCGGCGCTCTGGGGCAGACAAGAGACAGGAGGACAGAGATGAGAAAGGCGGGACCAAGCTCGGCCAACAGAGGGCGCACCGCCCCTCCCCGTAGTCCCGCCCCCACGCAGCAGCCTTGACTTATAGCCCGCCCCTCGGCCCGACAGCCCCGCCGCTGACCCCGCCCCCTGCCTCATGGCCCCGCCCCTGGCCTCATAGAACCACGCAGAGACTTGACTTACAGCCGCGCGGTCGGCCTGGCAGCCCCGCTTCCAGCCTTGTGGCCCGCCCCTGGCAGCCCCGCCTCCAGCCTCGTGGCCCCGCCCCTGGCAGCCCCGCCTCCTGCTGCATGGCCCCGCCCCGGCCCGGCAGCCCCGCCTCCTTACCGCCCTCCCAGTCCGAGTCCCGGTCCAGCTGACCCGCACTGTTCACGATGTTGGCCAAGTGCACCGCAGTCCAGGCGAAGGGCATGCGGTAGCGGCCCAGACGGGTGCAGAACTGCTCGGCCGCCAGGCGCAGCTTCTCTAGCTTCTCCTTGTTCTGCGGGGAGACCACGGCCCTTCGCCTGCTCAGCGTCCAGGTCCACGGAATCCAGCGTCCGCTCCGTCTGGCCCAGCCTCTGAACGCTTACCTTTGCCGTGTCCGCCTCCTTCATCACCATGTAGGGTTCACAGCACTCGCCGATGTCCCCTTGCTGCAGCACTTTCTCCAGCTGTGCAGCAGGCGGCCCAGTGAGCCACGGCCCGGACCCCCATCCCCTCCTGCCGCCCATCCGGTCTCCTGGACCCCTCATGGGCCTCCAGACAGCGCCCATCACATGGAGGCTTTTGCTCTAACACCTCCCATGGCGCCCACTGTCCCTGGGTCAAGAACTAGCACTGGGTCTACCGGGTGGCCACCCCTCTCCCACCCTTCGGACCCCCACCCAAACCACAAGCCCACCTTTAGCTGGTGGCATTTCCCCTATATTTATGTTTTTCTTTGTTAGGGTAAACAGAGGCCACTCTGGGCGTGGCTCTGGTCCACAACGCCTGGACTCCTAACCACTCAGGGGCTGTGGGACCCTGGGCAGATCCCTTACCTGCTCTGTGCCTCAGTTTCCCCATCTGGAAATTGGGGGCCATGGCAACCCACCACCTGGGGGCCTGCTGTGAGTGCTAAAAGGAAACCCTTTGGAGCATGACTTTGAGCAGGGACTGCCTATGAGCATTCGTTTCACCATTGTAATCTGAAGGTTCTGGGAAAGGACACCTGACCTCACTCCGGGAAACAGAAAATCACAACTAGGTCTTCTGTCTGTCGGTGGACTTGCCGCCAGCATCTCGCTTGCCTCCCGCAGCCTGCAGGCTGTCACATGTGCCCAGGGATGGCCTTTCTCCCCAGACTACCCACTCCCCGGTCTCTCCGCAGCTGTCACCTCTCCCCAGAAGTCCTTGGTGATCGCGCACCACGTGGGCTGGGCCGGGGGCCTCCTCCAGCCGCCTGTGCCTCCCCCCTGACAGCCCTGATCACCCTTCCCGGTGACTGTCTCATCCTGTGAAGGCAGGGAGCAGACCTGTGTCATCCACCATTGCCACCCCTTGCCCAGTCCCAGCAGGCACCTTGATGACTAGGAAGATGTCGGGTGAGGGATAGGTCACGGAGAAGATGGCGGAACGGGCCAGGGTAGAGATGGCAGGGTGGGTGCTGTGGGCCCGAAGCAGCCCCTTCATGGAGTCCGAGTTCAGGTCAAAGTAGAAGTTCTCTGAGATCTGGGGACACCAGAGTCAGGCAGGTCACCACCTCCAGGAAGCCCGCAGCCCTCAACAAGGAGGCAGGGAAGAAAGAGAAGGGGCTCCTACCTTCTTCTTCTCTCGCACATCGTACAGGGCCAAGATTCCAAAGATAGGTTCAATTTCAATCTCAAACCTGTGAATAGATTGGGGGGTCTGTTTGACACCCCCACTGTCCACACACCTCACTCCCCCTTGGGGCCCAAGGCCCCGGGAGCAGCTGACTTCCACTGGGCCACATGGAACCACCATTTAAGGGCTTATATCCCATTTTGCAGAAGGGGAAACTGAGGCACTGGGTGGTTTGTTTTTTTACCCCCTCCCTACTCCCTCAGTAACTTATAAAGCCCGTTCTGTTGCAACCACGACCCTTCTTCAGTTGCCAAGGAGACAGCAGATAGTTTTTGTTTTTTTAGAATTGGGGTCTTGCTCTGTGGCCCGGGCTGCAGTGCAAAGGTGAGATCACAGCTCATTGAAGCCTTGGCCTCCTGGGTTCAAGCAATCCTCCTGCCTCAGCCTGGCTAATTTTTAAAAAATTTCTTGGAGTCGGGCTCGGTGGCTCAACCTGTAATCCCACGCCTTGGGAGGCTGAGGTGAGTGGACTGCCTGAGCCTTCAGGTTCGAGACCCGCCTGGGCAACTTGGCGAGCCCTCATCTCTACAATAAATCAAAAATCAGCCGGGCGTGGTAGCGCACGCCTGTAGTTCCAGCTACTTGGAAGGCTGAGAAGGAAAAAAAAAAAATTTCTTGGCCGGGAGCGGTGGCTCAGCCTGTAATCCCAGCACTTTGGGAGGCCGAGGAGAAAGGACTGCCTGAGCAACTTGGTGAGACCTTGTCTCTAAAATAAATCACCAAAAAAAAAAAAAAAACTAGCCGGATGCGGTGGCATGCGTCTGTAGCTCCAGCTACTTGGAAGGCTAAGGTGGTAATATCGCCTAAGTGCAGCAGGTGGAGGCTGCGGTGGCTGTGAGCGTGCTCTAGCCTGGGAAACAAGAGTGAAACTCCAAAAAACAAAAATTCGGCGATCCTTCCGCCTCAGCCTTCCGAGTAGCCGGAATCACAGGCATGCGCTACTAACGCCCGGCTGATTTTTTAATTTATTGTAGAGATGAGGTCACGCCAAGTTGCCCAGGCGGGTCTCGAACCCGCGGGCTCAAGCAATCCACTCACCTCAGCCTCCCAAAGGCGCGGGATTACAGACTGAGCCACTGAGCCCAGTGAAAAATTTATTTTTTTAGAGACAAGGTCTTGCTATGTTGCCCAGGTTGGCCTTGAACTCCTGGGCTGAAGGGCTCCTCCTACCTTGGCCTCCCAAAGTGCTGGGATTTCTCCTGGGCTCCCCTGCTTCCCCCCTCCAGGGTGTCCCTTGCTGCCACCGCCACTCTGTGCTGAGTCCCCTCCTCACCCACATGAACGGCCACCATAACCACTCCCTGTATAGTGCAGCACCCCCCCCCATGACCTCGTCCCCTCCAAAAGGCAGGGGAGCCCACACGCTTGTGTCTTCTCGCCTGCCGCGGGGCGGGGCGCCCACCACATCCCTCCCACCCCTGCGTCCTGCCAGCTTTTCGGCCTTGTCCTGTCTGTCCCAGGTCCCACTCCCCGCCATCGCTCCCGCTGGGCCAGGAGCCTCCCCTGGGCCCCTGAACACCCTGAGCCGCTCTCATCCTGGCCCTGTGTGGTCCTCGCATGGCTGTGTGTCCTGTACACAGCAGGCACTCTGGGAGTGTTTGTGAATGACTGGAGGATCCCCCCCCCGGCGTAGGTTCCCAAGCCTTGTGCTCAGGACAGGAGGCCCACCCAGGCCTCAAGCCAGAAGGCAGCCTCCCTTTCCTGCCCCTAGGCAGGAACTTGGGGTGGGGAGGGGCAGGGCCAGGCTCGGATCCAAGTCCACATCCTGTTCAGCTCTGTTCCCACGCACTTCTGGCTGTTCCTGGGGGCTGGGGTGGAGGGGGCCTTGGGCGGCTGGGAGCCAGGCCAGGGTCACAGCACTCCCAGCCCCGGACCCCAGCAGTGGGGAGGCGAGCACCAGACTGATCTCCCAAGCTGTGTGGTCTTGGCACACTGATGTTGCCATTCGGTGCCTCAGTTTCCCCACCTGTGCCCACTTCATGAGGTTTTGGAGAAGATTCAATGGGTTGATATTCATGAAGCGGCTCATGCCTGTTATCCCAGTATTTTGGGAGGCTGAGGTAGGAGAAATCACTTGAGCCTGGAAGTTCGAGACCAGCCTGGGTAACATAGTGAGAACCCATCTCTCTCTCTCTCTCTCTCTCTCTCTTTTTTGAGTTGGAATCTCACTCTGCCGCCCAGGCTGGAGTGCAGTGGTATGTTCATGGTCACCACAACCTCAACCTGCTGGGCTCAAGTGATCCTTCCGCCTCAGCTTTCCAAGTAGCTGGAACCACAGGTGTGCGCCATCATACCTGGCTAATTTTTTTAAAATTGTAGAGACAAGATCTTACCAAGTTGCCCAGGCTGGTTTCAAACCCCTGAGTTCACCACACCCAGCTGACTCCATCTCTATAAAAAAATTAGCCAGGCATGATGATGAACCCCTCTAATCCCAGCTTCTCGGGAGGTTAAGGCAGGACTATATGAACCCAGGAGGTGACGGCTGCGCTGAGCCGTGATCGTGCCACTGCACTCCAGCCTGGGAAACAGAGTGAGATCCCCAACTCAAACAAACAAAAAAAGAAGGACTGAGAATACAGCCTGGTATGCAGTCGGCGCTTAAGCATTGCTGTCTTAGAACAGTGAAAATGGAAGTCTTCTTGCCCCCATAGAAGCCCACAGGTGGCCTCATGGGTCATGGGGCTGCCCATGTAATGGCACTGCGCCAGCAGCGGGCATCCACACCAGAACCCATGTGACCCCCTCATGCATCTGAGGAGGGGGATGGGCTGACACACTCACTTGAGAGACAGGCACTTGACCAAGATCCTCTGTCCAAAGTGCTCGCGGGGGGGCTCCGGGCAGCTGCAGCGCTCCACAGCCTCATCCTGCCAAGATCCAGGGGGTGGGGGGGACACAGCTGGGACACATCTTCTAGGAAGGGCCTGGAGTTCTCGGCCGAAGGCCAAGTCCACCCCCAGCCTAGCAACGTCTTCCGGTCCCTTGCCTCTGAGCTTCTGCACATGCTGCTCCCTCTACCTGGAATGCCCTTCTCCCCTCCTCTGGCCAGTGCCTGCCTACCGCCCAGGGCTCAGCTTAGCCGATGCTTCCTCCAGGAAGTCTTCCCTGGGCCCTGGGCAGGCCTCTCTTCCAGTCCTCACCCGCCCTGGGCTGGCACACAGGGCTGTGCAAGGCACGGTCACCAGCACCATCACAGCACAACTCTGGGATGTCATTTCCCAGTAGAGGGGTCTCTCCTCCAACAGTGCACTCTGAGGGCGGGGACTGGTCTATCTCAGTCATGGCTGTGTCTCCAGTGCCAACAATACAGCAAGCACCCAGACATGTTGGTTGAATAACTACATAGACACACAATAGGCACCTACCATGCCTATGGTTGGATAAACATAGGCACAGACAGAAAGCATCTAGTAAATGCTGATTGGACATATGCAGGGAAATACACTAGGCACCCAATAAGTACTGATTAAATAAATATAGAAGTACAGAGTAGCACTCAATAAATGGCTAAATAAAAACACAGGATAGCTGGGCGTAGTGGCGCGTGCTGTACTTCCAGCTACTTGGAAGGCTGAGGTGGAAAGATCGCCTGGGCCCAGCAGGTCGAGGCTGCAATGGCTGTGTGCGTGCCACTGCACTCCAGGCTGGGCGATGGAGTGAGACTCCTACTCAAAAAAAATTTACAAAAAAAAATAATAAAAAAATATAAAGCACAGGAATATATACCAGGTGCCAGATAAACGTTGGTTGGATAAATATCTAAAATAAACATAGGCATATGTGACAAGTACACAATAAATATTATTTGAATAAATAGAGAAGTATACAGTAGACATACGTGTGTTGAATAAATACAGGGATATACAGCTGGCACTCAATAGATGCTGGTTAGATAAATATAGGCATGCATAGTCAATGTCCATATACACAGGACACTGAATAAACATAGAGCATACAGTAGATACCCAATGAATGCCGGTTCTATAAATACAGGGGTGTGTAGTAGGTGTCTGTATAGAAAAGCTATTGAATAATCATAGTGTATGCAGTAGGTACTCAATAAACCTTGGTTGCATAATCTAGCCATGTATGGTAGATGCTCAATAAATACTGTTTACAGCGGGCATGCACGGGTTGAAATACAGGCATACAGCTGGCGCCCAATAAACGCCGATGGGATCAAAATAAGCATATATACCTGGGGTCCACACATGAAAGCTACGGAATAAACAGGAGGCGAACAGTAGCTGCCCAGTCAGTGCTGGCTGGAGAGGCACGTGGGGGTGGAGCGGGAGGGCACACACAGCCACGCAGGAAGCACGGAGTGTGCGCCGGCCGGCAGGGCGAGGCACGGCGGCCCGGCCGCGCCCGCGGACACGCACCTCGTCGGGCGCCGGGTAGAGGGCCAGCAGGGCGCAGGGCCGGCTCTGCCGCCGCAGGGCCTCGTTGCGCCGGTCCACGTCCTCGGGGGCCGCGCGCTCCAGCAGCGCGGGCAGCAGGGAGTCGGCCGCCAGGTTCCGCAGGTCGAAGATGCCGGAGGCGCCGCTGCTCCGGGGGGTGTCTTCCGGGGAGCCCGAGCGGCGCCGGGCCTCCGCCTGCGGGGGGAGAAGGGGTGCGCACGCCCGGCCGCGCTGGGGAGACCGTCCCCACACTCACGCTGGAGACGCGAAGCTGAGGGCCAGGGGCGGGTCACCTGGCGCTCCCCGGCGCTCTCCCCAGAAACTTCTCCCTGGGGCCCCAGTTCTGTTTCGGAGCCAGAGTCTCCCTCGTCTCCGGGCTGGGGCGCGGCGGCACGCTCCCGGCCACCCGCGGGGCTCCACCCGCGGGGCTCCGCCATCTTTCCGCCTGGGCCTTCCGCGGAGCGGGCGCCCGCCCGGCTGATTTTTTGATTTACGGCAGGGACGCGGTTTCGCCAAGTTGCCGAGCAGGTCTCGAACCCCTGGGCTCAGGCAGTCCTCTCGCCTCGGCCTCCCAAAGTGCTGGGATGACAGGCTTGACGGGCTTGAGCCACCGTGCCTGGCTCACCACCTTTTTTGGCTCACAATTTTTTTGTTTTTTTGAGTCGGAGTCTCACTCTGTCCCCCAGACCGGAGTGCAGTGGCCGCTCCCGGCCCCCGCAGCCTCGACCTGCTGGGCTCCTGCGATCCTTCCGTTTCAACCTTCCAAGTAGCTGCAACTACAGGCGCGCGCTACCATGCCCGGCTCATTTTTGATGTATTGTCGAGACGAGGGCTCGCCAGGTTGCCCGGGCGGGTCTCGAACCCGCGGGCTCAGGCCATCCACTTGCCTCGGCCTCCCAAAGCGCTGGGATTAAAGGCTGAGCCACCGAGCCTGGCCTTGGGTCACCACTTTTACTATAGCGTGGGGAGGCGGCTCCTAGGCTACATTCTGGGTGTCATGTGACCCTTGTCTGACCAATCAGAAACCTCACCTCACAATTGGCTCCAAGGCAAGGATGTGCCCGGGCTGGGCCAATGAGAGCCTTTCCTGGGACTTTGCTCACTGTTGCCAGGGCAGCCAAGAGTTCTTTCTGACCACCCAGACTCAGCGGTGGTCCCAGCCAGACCACCAGGTTTCAATCCTAGCTTAGCTCTGTGACCCTGGATCTGTGGCCCCACAGCTAAGGGCCTCAGTTTCCCCATCTATACCTAGCAATAATAACAACGGAAACAACCATAATTCTTGGAATCGTTATTTCCAGTATAACATAGGTGCTCAATAAATGTTGATTGACAGAATATAGGCTCAAGATCTCTAATCACCATGCTAAGCCTCAGTTTCTTTCCTACAAAATGGGTGGAATGGTGGCCCTAACTCACAGGACGAAAGGAAAGGACTCGTATCAAGCATTTAGTATACACTCGGCATTCAATCAATGATTACAATTATGACTCCTAACTTTCACACACGATTCCTTTTGGGCTCCAGGTGGTTTTGGTCGTTTCCTGTCACATGCGACTGAAAGCTGGGGTCAAGAGCCTACACACATACCCTGCGGTGACCCCGGCCGGGGGGTCCCTCTCACCGAGTCCTCAGGGCCGGGCCTCTCGTCCCCAGAAACGTCCTGCTCAAAGACCTGGCGGGGCAAGCCCTTCTGTCGCTCTCGCTGTACCTCTGTGGTGATGGGGCTGTAGGCGGCACTCAGGTTCTGGTACCTAGCAGGAGGGGGGGCTGGGCAAGTGGCAGGGCTGAAGACCCCCCAGTGTACCCCAACACACCTACACGACACTTGCAAGGCCACCACCCTCCTTGTGTTATAGTGGAGAAGTCTGGCTGCCCTTGCAAGGACAGCGGGTGGACCCACAGCAGGAACAGCCACAGACAGCAGCTCAGCCCTTCTGGGCCCAGAGCGCCCCTAACTAACCCCCACATCAGACCCACCTTCTGTGGACGATGACCCAATCCTCAGTGTACATCTCTACTGCAGTCCGTACCTGGGCATCCAGTTTTCTGCAGCAAAAGACAATTAGGGTAAACTGAGGCAGGGCCTCTGTGAATCCTCCCAGCGGCCTGTGAGGAAATTGGGATGGTCATGCCTGTTTCAGAGATAGGGAGGTGGAGGCCCAGAGAAGCAGGATGACTTGGCCAAGGTCACACAGCCAAAGCGGGAGTTGACCTTGGGGCTGCTGGATCCTGGGATCTAACCCGAAAGGGGGTGTGGGGCTGAACCCACCCATCCTCGGGGATCCCGGGCTCTGTGGTCCGGCATTCCCGGGGCTGCAGCAGCAGTTCCAAGTCATCGGCTGGGAATTCCACCAGATCCCTGAGGGGCCCGGGCTCGGCATCTGGTGGCCGGCTCAGAAGCACATCCTCGAAGTCCAGGGGCTCGATGACCTCCGTCAAGGGGACCTGGGTTGGAGCAGAGGGGCCGTGACCCGCCGTCCCATGCGAGGTGGGCACCAGGTGGCCTTCAGACTCGAATAGAAGGGCGGTGGGAGCCACAGAGGGTGTGAGAGCTACAGAGCAGGCAAGGAGGAGGGTGACCTCTGACCCTCCACGCCCACTGCAGCTTGGCTGGCCCCGCCCCGCCCCCAGGAGCTGCAGGAAGGAAATCACACCCTAGCCTGGAAGGAAAGACATGTAGACAGAGGCCAGGCAAGAGAGGATTCCTAAGGCCCCACCCTCCTCCCTGCAGGAAGTCGCTCCCCTCCCCCAGCTTCCCTCCTCAGCCCCATCCGGGTGGTCCAGACAAAGTCAGGCAGGAGCCTCTCACTCACCCACAGGGCCCCCGAGCCGCTGTAGGGAGGGTGGCTACAGAATGGGGACAGCATTGGGGCCGGGACAGGGCCTCTCCCCTTCCCCCCAGGTCCCTGTTTCCCAGCAGGATAGGGCAGGAGTCTGGGGGGCAATCCCCATATACCTACCCCCAGGGTGCTGCTGCAGCGCCGGCTGGAGTGGGGGGAGCCACTGCGTTCCCGGGACACCTGCTTCCTCACCTCAGCAGCCACCGTCCTGGCGGGACAGGAAGTGGGCCATTGGGGGCAGGAAAACTCAGGCAGCAGGGCCCTGAGAACCTGGGCTTCGGGCGCCACAGAACTCAGGCAGTGGGGCCCTGAGAACCCAGGCCTCAGGAGCCACAGACCTGGGCAACCGGGCCCTGAGAACCCAGGCATCGGGAGCCACAGACCTCAGGCAGCGGGGCCCTGAGAACCCAGGCCTCGGGGCTGACAGTCATTCTATGAGAAAAAAAGGAAGAAAACAGGCAAAGACCAAGATAACCCAGGCTTCAGGAGCCACAGACCTCAGGCTGGGGGACCCCAGGGCACACAATTCCCTGGACCCCCAAGGCCGGGCCTAGGGCCCATCCGACCCCTCCCCCATCAAGCACAAAGCTTGAAGGGGTCACAGACTCCCTTCCTGGCGGGAGGCCGAGGGTCCTTGGCCTCTGCTCCCTCATCTGCAGGACCCCTGCCTGCCCTAGAGGTCCCCTCACATACCCAGCCCTGCCCTGGACACCATCCAGAAAGGGTGCCTCTTCCTATCCTTGCCGAGGGGCCTCAGACAAGTCATCCAGCCTCTGAGCCTCAGTTTAGCATCTGTAGCTGCCCTGACCTCACAGGAGAGGCCTCTGAAGCACCCTGGCAAACAAAGGTCGGTGCCGAGACCTTCCTGGGCCCCCTGCATCTGAGCTGGCCCCCAAAGGGAGGATGGGTCCCAGCGACAAGGAACAGGGGGTGGGGCAGGGGTGGCTCAGGCCCTCAAGACGTTCAGCCAGGCTTAGGCAGAAGGGAGAGAGAGTGCCAGGCAGTCGCCTGGGAGGAGACTGGGCCAAGCCGAGGCCCTGGGCTGGAGCAGAGGAGAGGCAACCCACTGCCCAGTGGCTGGAGCGGGGGTACAAGGGGGAGGGCGGTGGGAGCCACGGGGGGCACTGGAGCTACGGAGGAGCCAGTATGGCCCTGAGGCTGGCTCAGCACTCTGAGCGTGGAGACCTCTGCTCCCCGGGGTCTCTGCGACAGCAAGAACTAAGGCTGTGAGGTCCCCAAGGAGGGCCCAGTGGTAGGCCTGGCACATACTAGGTGCTCAATATGTGCATTTTTGGACAGAATGAGTGAATTCCTCCTAGTTTCCCTCTTGCTCCAACTTTCCCAAAACTGCTGAGTGAGGGGAAGCCCCAGATAATCTGGCTGTGTGGCAGTGGGCAGGTAGGACACCCTCTCTGGGCTTCAGTCCCTCTTAGAATCAAGAAGCTGGCTGACTGGGAGTTCAAGACTTATCCCTTTCTGCTTCCTACTTTTTTCTTTTTTGAGTCAGAGTTTCACTCTGTCACCTAGGCTGAGGTGTAGTGGCACACTCATGGCCACCGCAGACTTGACCTCCTGGGCTCAGGTGATCCTTCTGCCTCAGCCTTCCGAGTAGTGGTTAATTTTTTGATTTACTGTAGAGATGAGATCTTGCCATGTTGCCCAGGGTGGTCTCGAATCCATGGGCTCAGGCAGTCCTCTCACCTCTGCCTCGCAGAGTGCTAGGATTACAGGTGTGAGCTATCACGCCCCGTCTTTTTTTTTTTTTTGAGTTGGAGTCTCCCTCTGTCGCCCAGACTGGAGTGCAGTGGCCGCTCCCAGCCACCACAGCCTCGACCTGCTGGGCTCCGGCGATCCTTCCGCCTCAGCCTTCCGAGTAGCGGGAACTACAGGCACACGCTACCACGCCCGGCTGATTTTTTGACTTATTGTAGAGATGAGGTCTCGCCAAGTTGCCCAGGCGGGTCTCGAACCCACGGGCTCAGGCAATCCACTCACCTCAGCCTCCCAAAGGCGCGGGATTACAGGCTGAGCCACCAAGCCCTGCGATTCACTGCAGCCTTAAACTGGACTCAAGCACTGCTCCCACCTCTGCCTCCTGAGTAGCTGGGACTACAGGTGCCACTGCGCCCAGCTAATTTTTCAATACTTTTTTTGTAGAGACGAGACCTCGCCATGTTGCCCAGGCTGGTCTCAAACGCCTGGGCTCAAGCAATCCTCCCATCTCGGCCTCCCAAATGCTGGGATGACAGGCGTAAGCCACCGCCCTCGAACAGCTGACCCTCCTGTTATCTACATTTTTGTCTACAGTCACAGAGTCTTGCTTCTGCAGGCAAGGGAATGGGGGAGGAGCCTGTGGAAATTCCAAGGATGGGCCGGGTTCGGTGTCTCAGCCTGTCATCCTAGCACTTTGGGAGGCCAAAGTCAGTGGACTGCCTGAGCCTGCAGGTTTGAGACCCGCCTGGGCAACTTTATTGGCGAGACCTCGTCTCTACAACAAATCAAAAAATTAGACGGGTGTGGTAGCGCACACCTGTAGTTCCCGCTCCTTGGAAGGCTGAGGCAGAAGATCGCCGGAGCCCAGCGGTTCGAGGCTGCAGTGGCTAGGAGTATGCGTGCCATGACACTACTGCACTCCAGCCTGGGCGAAGGAGTGAGACTCCAACTCAGAAACAACAACAGCAACAACAAAGAGATTCCAAGAACATGAAGCATGAGAACTTTCGTCCTCAAATTCCCAAAGCTGGGCTGTCTCCTTGGCAGCCCCAGCACACAGGGCTTGGGGGTGTCAGGAGCTGCTGGGACAGATGAGGCTGTGCCCGGGCCCAGCTGTTCTGCAGCTGCTGCCCAGAGAAGGCAGGGAAGGATGGGCCTCCAGCTGCACCTTCCCCTCGGCCTTGGAGAGAGGCTGCTGCAGTGGGGAGACGCCGAGTCCGCAAGGCCACGCTGGAGCGAGTGCTGAGCCTCACTGCACTTGGAGCTGTGGAGTGCGGGTGAGGGTTCGCCCCACTCTCAGTCTCTGGGTCCAGGGTCGTGGCCCCTCAGTGGGTCTGCCCTGAGGCACAGTGGCTCACACCTGTCATCCCAGCACTTTGGGAGGCAGAGGCAGGAGGATCGCTTGAGCCCAGTTCAAGACCAGCCTCAGCAACATAGCCAGGACTTGTCTCTATTTAAAAAAACAAATGGAGCTGGGCTCGGTGGCTCAGCCTGTAATCCCACACCTTTGGGAGGCTGAGGTGAGTGGACTGCCTGAGCCCGCGGGTTCGAGACCCGCCTGGGCAGGCGAGACCTCATCTCTACAATAAAATCAAAAAATTAGCTGGGCGTGGTAGCACATGCCTGTAATTCCAGCTACTCGGAAGGCTGAGGCGGAAGGATCGCCAGAGCCCAGCAGGTCGAGGCTGCGGTGGCCGGGAGTGGCCACTGCACTCCAGTCTGGGCGACCGAGTGAGACTCCAACTCAAAAAAAAAAAAAAATGGGCCAGGCACAGTGGCTTAAGCTTATAATCCCAGCACTTTGGGAGGCCGAGGTGAGAGGATTGCCTGAGCCCATGGGTTTGAGACCAGCCTGGGCAACTTGGTGAGACCTAGTCTCTACAATAAATCAAAAAATTAGCCAGGCGTGGTAGCGCACACCTGTAGTTCCAGCTACTTGCAAGGCTGAGGCGGAGGGATTGCCTGAGCCCAGCAGGTGACCCACTATCATCATGTTGTTCTCAAAGACAATCCTGGGTAGCTGGGATGTTTCTTTTATTTTGTAGACATAAGGTCTCACTCGGTCCAGGTGGGAGTACAGTGGCACCATCACAACTCACCACAGCCTCAAACTCCTGGGCTCAGGGGATCCTCCTGCCTCAGCCTCCCGAGTAGCTGGAACTAGCGGCACACAACATCATACCAGGCTAATTTTTAATTTTTTTATAGAGACAAAGTCTCCCTATGTTATCCAGGCTGGTCTCGAACTCCTGGGCTCAAGCAATCCTCCTGCCTGGGCCTCCCAAAGAGCTGTAATTACAGGCGTGAGCCACCCTGCCCGGCCCTCTGACACTGTGTTTATACCTAAGGTGAGTGAAGATCTGAAAGGAGTTGTGACCCATCCAGGGCCACACAGCCAAACTTGGCAGGGCAGGGAACCGAACCCTGGTCAGTCAAAGGTCAACTTTTCCACACCGGGCATTCTGTATAGCCCACAAAGGGGAGCAGAGCCCTTCGCGGTCCCGGTCCCCTCCCTAAGACCCATCCCGGCTCAGAGTTTCAATCCAGTCTAAACCCTGATAGATCCTCAGTCCATCTTATAGGACACCTGCCTCTTCTGTGCCCACATGGAGGCTCTGCAGGCATTCTGCGCACAGTGTGTCCACAATCTGCCCTCCACCACCTTCCCCTGACCCTCAGGGCAGCCCCACCTTCTTGGGGGCTCAGATTCACACTTAGAACTGTCTCCAACTCCTCTCTCTTTCTCTCCCACATCAGATCTGCTTCCGATGTCCCCAATAGAGCACGTCTCAAAAAAGGAAGCTGGCCAGGCATGGTGACTCACACCTGTTATCCTGGCACTTTGGGAGGCTGAGCTGGAGGATTGCTTGGCTCGAGACCAGCCTGAGCAACATAGGAAGACCTCGTCTCTACAAAAAAAATCTAAATATTAGCAGGGCAAGGTGGTAGAGCCTGTAGTCCCAGCGACTCGGGAGGCTGAGACAGGAGGATGGCCTGAACCCAGAAGGTTGAAGCTGCCATGAGCTATGAATGCGCCACTGCACTCCACCCTGCATGACATAGCAAGACCCTCTGTCTAAAATAAATAAATAAATAAGGCCAGGCATGGTGGCTCAAGCCTATAATCCTAGCCCTTTAGGAGGTCGAGGTGAGAGGACTACTTGAGCCCAGGGGTTCAAGACCAGCTTGGGCGACTTGGCGAGACCTTGTCTCTACATCAGAAAATTAGCTGGGCATGGTGGCACGTGCCAGTAGTTCCAGTTACTTGGAAGGCTGAGGTGGAAGGATCACCTGAGCTCACAGCGGTGGCCGTGAGCGTGCCATTGCAGTCCAGCCTGGGCGACAACCGAGCAAGACTTCAACTCAAAATAAATAAATAATAAATAAATAAATAAATTTTTAAAAAAGGAGACAAAGTACTGAGGCGAATTGCATGCGACGGTCAGGTGACTGTCTGTAGCTATTGTTCAGATAAATTCTCCTGAGGAGAAAAATCTAACAATCTTGCGTGACGCTAAAGAGAGAGACCGAAAGCTCAGAGGGGAAAGATAAAGTGGTGAAACCACCAGGAATTCACTTGAGACTGTGGGCCTCACCCCAGGGATGGCCAGATTAGTTGAGATCTATCCTCAAGGGAAGGAGCACGCTAAAACCAGAGACAAGAACAGAGGCTTAGGCGCTGCATGTTTCCATTTGGGATAAAAGCTAAAGCAGAAAGCAAATCCACTTAAAATCATCTAAAGCCCTGTTAGCAGAAATTTTTTTTTTTTTTGAGTTGGAGTCTCACTCTGTCGCCTAGGCTGGAGCGCAGTGGCATGCTTCCGGCCACCCCAGTGTCGACCTGCTGGGCTCCAGCAATCCTTCTGCCTCAGCCTTCCAAGTAGCCAGAACTACAGGCATGTGCTACCACGCCTGGCTAATTTTTTATTTATTGTAGAGAAGAGGTCTTGCCAAGTTACTCGGGCTGGCCTCAAACACCCGGGCTCAGGCAATCTACTCGCCTCAGCCTTCCAAAGTGCTGGGATTACAGGCTGAGCCACTGCGCCCAGCCTAGCAGAAAATTTTCAAGAGAAACATTACAAGTGCCAGTGATGATTCGGAGCACCTGGAATGCTCATCTGCAGCCGTGTACAGCTGTTACAACGATACATCTGTCGGCGTTATCTGTCATTATTGAAAAACTGTCTGGGTTCAGTGACTGGTGGCTGTAATCTCAGCTACTCTCGAAAGGCTGAAGCGGGAGGATTACCTGAGGCCAGGAGTTTGAGACCAGCCTGGGCAACATAGCAAGACCTCGTCTCTATAAAAAATTAGCCTGGCATGGTTGGGGCATGCCTGTAATCCCAGCTACTTGGGAGGCTGAGGCAGAAGGATCGCTTGAGCCCAGGAGGTTGAGGCTGGGGTGAGCCGTGATCATGCCACTGTGCTCCAGTCTGGGTGACAGAGTGAGACTCTGACTCAAAAAATAATTTAAAAAATAATAATAATTACTCAAGCTTCTTCTCCCCCCCCCTTTTTTTGTAGAGATGAGGTCTCACTATGTTGCCCAGGCTGGTCTCGAACTCCTGACCTCAAGTGATCCTCTTGCCTCGGCCTCCTTTAAACTTTGTACTTTTCTGTATGTATGTCATCATATGTCACCGTTTTTATTTATTTATTTATTTTTTGAGTTGGAGTCTCACTCCATCGCCTAGGCTGGAGTACAGTGGCCTCTCCCGGTCACTGCAGCCTCGACCTGCTGGGCTCCGGAGATCCTTCCACCTCAGCCTTCTGAGTAGCTGGAACTATAGGCGCATGCTACCATGCCTGGCTAATTTTTGATTTATTGTAGAGATGAGGTCTAGCCAAGTTGCCTGGGCGGGTCTGGAACCCGCAGACTCAGGCAAGCCACTCACCTCGGTCTCCCAAAGCGAGGGATTACAGGCTGAGCCACCGAGCCCATTTTTAAAAAGGCAGAAAAATAATAGTAGATGTGTGTGCTTGTGTGTGTAGATGTAGTCAGGGTCAAGGGTCAAGAGAGAGACAATCCTGAAATCCCGGTGGAACCTTTGAGATTTTGAAATGTGTCAATGTACCACTCATTATCCTCCCACCTCTCCTACAAATCATGTTTTATGACAGTTAGGGTGTTGCTCTGTGGCCCAGGCTGGAGTGCAGGGGTGCAATCCCAGCTCACTGCAGCCTTGAATTCCTAGGCTCAAGCAACCCTTCTGCCTCAGCCTCCTGAGTAGCTGGAACCACAGACACGCACCACCACACCTGGCTAATTTTTAAATTTCCTGCATAGACAGAGTCTTTCTGTATTACCCAAGCTGGTCTCCAAGGCCTGGCCTCAAGCGATCCTCCTGCCTCGGCCTCCCCGAGTCCCAGGCTTAGAGTCGTGAGCCACCATGCCTTGCCAAATCATTATTTACTTTTTTTTTTAATTAATTTATTTTATTTTATTTTTTTTGAGTCAGAGTCTCACTCAGTCGCCCAGACTGGAGTGCAGCGGCCGCTCCCGGCCACCGCAGCCTCGACCTGCTGGGCTCCGGCGATCCTTCCGCCTCAGCCTTCCGAGTAGCCGGAATTACAGGCATGTGCTACCACGCCCAGCTGATTTTTTTTTTTTTTTTTTTATTGTAGAGATGAGGTCTCGATGCCCAGGCGGGTCTCGAACCCGCGGGCTCAGGCAATCCACTCACCTCAGCCTCCCAAAGGCGCGGGATTACAGGCTGAGCCACCGAGCCCGGCTTCATTATTTACTTAAAGGAGAAACGCCAACAGCCTCACATCAGACAGTTGAGGCTGGGAGTGAAGATGCTTCTGCAGCAACGCCCAGGAAGAAGCTGAATAAATGTGCCTTGGGATAAGGACAAGGGCAGGAAGCCGCTTGGTTTCCGAGATTGTTCCAGGCTCACTTCCCCACTGGAGGCCCCGAGAGTGCCTTGACTACTTTGAGCCTGGGTTTCCACCGTTGAGAGCGCTGATCACTGTCATCGTCTGGTTCCAAATTTCAGTCAAAACTGTACAAGTTTGGCTGGGCGCAGTAGCTCACCCTCGTAATCCCTGCACTTTGGGAAGCCCAGGCGGGAGGATCACTTAGGCCAGGAGGTCAAGACCAGCCTGAGCGATCCAGGGAGACCCTGTCTCCACAAAAAATAAAAATAACCAGCCGTAGTGATGCACACCTGTGGTCCCAGCTACTCGGGAGGCTGAGGCAGAAGGATCACCTGAGTCCAGGAGGTCGAGACTACAGTGAGCTGTGATCGTGCCACTGCACTCCAGCCTGGGCGACGGAGGGAGACCCCGACTCAAACAAAAACAAAAACAAAATCAAAGCTCCCAGAAAGAGAGATGATTCCCAGACAGAGACCACAGCAGAGCATGAGAACCGCGGGCCATGGTGCTCCAGACACCAGGCCACGTCCCTCCTCTGCTCAGAACTCCCCACGGCTCCCACCTCCCTTGGCGTCAAAAAGTCCCCACAGCCTGCAAGGCCTGGCACCAACCCTGCCTACCATCCTCTTCACACACTCCACTTCTGCCGCAGGGCCTTTGCACCTGCCTGTGTCTGCCCTCTTCCCCCAAAGACAGCTGGGTTAGAATCCCTCCCTCAGTGCCTTGCCTCCACCCACAGGCACCTGCATCCAGGCCTTCCGAACCTTGTCTCAGAGTCCCACAGCCCCCCCAGAGAGGCCCATCTGCCCCCTCCCATCTCAGACAGTCCCACCCTCCCCACCCCTCTTTGTCCCACAGCACTTATCAGTCCCAGATCAGCCTCTCCTCCCGCCCCCTGCCACATCTGCCCCAAAGAGCGGGCCGTCTTTGGTCTCCATAACCAGGGCCTGACGCGCAGGCCTCTCCCGCCAGGAGGAGGTCAGGGCAGGCCCCGCGGAGGGGACACCTGCGACGCTGCGACGGCCCTCGTCACCAAGGCCCCGGGGCCGCGCGAGGGCTTTCAGCCCCAGCTGGGCCCACACAATCCGCAGCGGACTCGGAAACGGAGCCCCCAGCGCCTGGCGCCGGTCCCCCCTCCCGCTGCCCACCAGCTGGCCGGCCCAGCCCCCACCCCACCCGCCACCGCATCCATCCCCGGCGCCCGGCCCGGGCCGGGAGGGGCTGAAGCCGGAGGGGGGCGTCCACAGCTGTCCCTGCCCCCGACAGCTGGGCCCCGGACCCCAGGGGCTTCGAAGGCCGCGGGAGCACCGTCCCCGCCCCCAAGTCCCGCAGCCTCCCCGCCCCACACCAGGCCCAGACGAGGGGACACAACGTCCTCCCGCCCGGCCCCCGCGGCGCGGGGACGGCGACAGGCTGGGGCCGGCGACAGGCTGGAGACGGGGAGGGGGCCCGCAGTCCCGCGCCGCCGCCTCCGCGAAGCCCTCCGGACACGCCCCCCGCGTCCACAGGGCTCGGAGAGAGCCCCTCAGGCACCCCCACTGCCCCGGGACCCCCGCCGCGCTCCCGCCCCAGTCCCGGCCGGAGGGAGCGGGCGGGACCCCAGGCGGCGGCGGAAGGGGGTCGCGGGGGCGGGGGAGGGGCGGGGGCCACGTGGGGGCGGCCGGGCCGGGGCCGCGGGCGGCGCTACCTGTTGATCTTGTGCGCGAAGGCGCGGCGCTCGGCGGCCGCCATGGTCCGGTGTCCCGCCGCCCGCCCGGTCCCCGCCGCCGCCGCCGCCGCCGCCGCCGCCGCCGCCGCCGCCGCCGCCGCCGCCGCCGCCTCCCGGTTCCGAGCAGCCCGGGCTGGGCGGGGCCGGCGCGGGGGCGGGGCCCTTCCGGGTGTCCCCGGCAGCTCCTTGCTGCCCCTGCCGGCCGGAGGGGCAGCCTTCGCGCCCGACGGGAGGTGCTGGGGAAACTGAGGCCGGGGAGCGCAGGACCCAGGCCGGGGACCCCGGGACTCCTGGGGTGGGTTGCGCTTTTTCTGTCCTCCGGCCGCTGCCTGGGAAACAGCAACGTCGTGCGCACATCTAAGAATCGTAACCTCAGCCTGGGCGACACGAGACGAGACCCATCCCACAAAAATTTTAAAAATGAGCCAGGCAGGATGGTGCACACCTGTAGTCCCAGCTCCTCCGGCGGCTGAGGCAGAAGGATGGCTTGAGCCCAGGAGTTTGAGGCTGCGGTGAGCTATGATGGTGCCACTGCACCCCAGCCTGGGTGACAGAGCGAGACCCTGTTTCTAAAATAAAAATATATAATTTGTAGTTCCGGTGAAGTGGCTCATGCTTGTAATCCCGACACGTTGGGGGGCTGAGGCAGGAGGATCGCTTGAGCCCAAGATTTCGAAACCAGCCTGGGCAACATGGTGAGACCATATCTCTACAATAAAGTAAAAAAAAAAAGAGTAACCAGGCATGGTGCTGCACACCTGTAGCCCAGCTACCCTGGTGACTGAGGTGGAAGGATCACCTGAGCCCAGGAGGTTAAGACTGCCATGAGCTGTGATTGCGCCACTGCAGTCCAGCCTGGGCAACAGGGTGAGACACTGACTCAAAACAATAATAATAATAATAATAATAATAATAACCAAAAGCACAGTCACTAGGATGTTTTGGGCATGGCCCTGCAGTTCATACATGCAGTAAAAGGGTTGTTTTCCTCTATTTCCCAGGTGAGTAAACTGAGGCACAGTGGTAGGGGTGTTGTGGTGCTTGCTGACAGTGACTCACAGAGTTTTCTGGGGCCTCCATGCAATGTGGCCCCCAGTCTGGAGTTGAGGAGGTGGAGGGGTCTGTGAGGGCTTTGGAGTCCTGGGAGATATAGCCCAGGGTCTGGCAATGGGGCCCAAGTGTGACCATCTGGGGCCTGGCCTGACCTCCTGGAATGGATGTGGGGATGTCTCCTTCATCTGTGGCCCCAAATCTCCCCAGCAGCCCTGCACCCAAACCCCCACTGCTGCATTTCTGGAGAACTTTCCAGCCTCTGCTCACCGCTGGATGTGCCAACCCCTGCCACCTCTGCGCCTTGGCCTAAATATGTCCCTCCTGGACAGCCTGTCCTGCCCTGGTCACCAAATGTCCTAGGGAGAACTGGAGGCTGAATAACACCGGGATGTGCCTGTGCCTTTGCATGTGCTGTTCTTGTTCCTGGATAAGGGTGCCAGCATGGTCCCCATGTACAGATGAGGAAATGAGGCCCAGAGAGAAAGAGGGACTTGCCCCTGTTGCCCAGGGCCAGATCCTGAAGCCACAGGAAGGAGGCCTGCATGGTGGGCCAACCCCCAAACCCTGCCACTTAGACCCAGGGTGGCATCTGGGCGAGTGAGACCACTGCAGAACTGGTCACAGCCGGCACATGACGTGTGCACATAGGTGTTGGCAGTCCCCACACCTGCCCAAGTGGTTCAGCCACTCCGGGCCAGGAGACGCCAGGTGTCACTCCCTGCTGGGCTCCACCCAGCATCACCTGCAGTCTCCTGGCTCAAGTCCCTGCCTCACCTTTCTGGCGGCTGGGAGTCGGGCTCGGCTGGTCACAAAGAGATGAGCAGAGATTTGTGGTCTCACCTGCCTTCTGCAGACCCCGTTATATCCGGCCTCCTGGCTAACCCCCCCCCAGTGTCCACTCCCTCCATGACCAGAAGGAGCCTGGAAACACTCGAGTCATGTCAGGTCCCTCCTCTGTGTAGAAGCCTCCATGGCACCCACCTCTCTCAGGGTAAAAACCAAATCCACCCACGGTCCCGGGAGACCTGGCATAACCTGCACCTGCCACCTGTCTGCCTTGGCCGCCTCGCTCTCCCTCTGGACAGTCCTCTAAACACAAGGCCATCACCCCTCTCTCTCAGGGCCTTTGCACAGGCTGTCCCGTTCCCATGCGTGGGTGCCAGCACAATCCCTCTTTGACAGATGAAGAAACTGAGAACCCAAAGAGGGCCCTGTCTGCCTGAGAGTCAGGGTTGGATTCGGGTCCAGGCAGCCCCCGACGCAGCCATTTCTCTTTTTTTTTTTGAGTTGGGGTCTCACTCTGTCGCCCAGACTGGAGTGCAGTGGCCGCTCCCGGCCACCACAGACTCGACCTGCTGGGCTCCGGCGATCCTTCCACCTCAGCCTTCCTAGTAGCCAGAATTACAGGCGCGCGCTACCACACCCAGCTAATTTTTGACTTATTGTAGAGATGAGGTCTCGCCAAGTTGCCCAGGCGGGTCTCGAACCCGCGGGCTCAGGCAATCCACTCACCTCAGCCTCCCAAAGGTGCGGGATTACAGGCTGAGCCACCGAGCTCGGCTGAAGCAGCCATTTCTAGAGAACCACCAGCTCCCCCAGGACCTGACTGCGTGACCCGGGGTAAGCTTCTCTGAGCCTCAGTTTCCTCTATGAGCGCTCAGGGTGCAACCTGAGGAACAGGCATCAGGAGGTTGGTCAGGCCCCAGGGCAGCAAGTTCCAGACCCTTCCGGGCCCTGTAGGACTCAGTTGGGGCTTTGAGTCAGTGACTCCCAGGTCCTAGTGAAAAGGCTGTTCCAAGGTCCCTCCACGCCAAGGCCCCGCCCGGTTGCCTGGAGCCCGGTGCCCAGTGCCCGCCCAACCTGACTGGCAAGGCTGCTCCTTGGCAGGGCGGGGCTGGCCCTGACTCAGCAGGGCGGGGCTGGGGTGACCCCAGCAGCTGCTCAAACACAGGCTGAGCTCTGTGGCGGGGACTTTGGCCTCCTCTGGCAGCTGTGGAGAGGACACCGCGTTGGGGGAGAGGGAGCTGGTGGCCCCGGGAGGAGGGTCTGGTGGGAGATGTGGGGGCTGGGCAGGGTGGGGCTGAGGGGGAGGCAGGGGGTCGGTGAACTCTGGGCAGATCACCGACTCCGGATGGAGAGGAGTTGAAAGCTTAAAACTGTCCCCTTCACCCACACCCCTGTGCGATGCTGTTCCATTCACTTCTCATTTGCCTGATTGTGTCTTTATTTCATTTGTTTTCTTTTGTTTTGTTTTGTTTTTGAGTTGGAGTTTCACTCCATCACCCAGACTGGAGTGCAGTGGCTGCTCCTGGTCACCGCAGCCTCGACCCACTGAGCGATCCTTCCGCCTCAGCCTTCCGAGTAGCCGGAATTACAGGCGCACGCTACCACACCAGCTGATTTTTGATTTATGGAGAGATGAGGTCTCACCAAGTTGCCCAGGCGGGTCTCAAACCCGCGGGCTCAGGCAATCCACTCACCTCAGCCTCCCAAGGCGCAAGATTACAGGCTGAGCCACCGAACCCAGCTTCGTTTTGTTTTGAAGAGAAAGGGTCTCACTCTGTTGCTCAGGTGGGAATGTAGTGGAGCAATCATAGCTCACGGAAGCCTCCAATTCCTGGGCTCAAGCTATCCTCTTACCTCAGCCTCCTGAGTAGTTGGAAATACAGGCGCATGCCACCATGCCCAGCAAAATGTTTTTCTTTTCCTTTTTTTGAGTTGGAGTCGCACTCTGTCGCCCAGGCTGGAGTGCAGTGACACACTCACGGCCACTGCAGCCTCGACCTGCTGAGCTCAAGTGATCCTTCCGCTTCAGCCTTCCAAGTGGCTGAAACTACAGGCACGTGCTACCATGCCTGGCTAATTTTTTGATTTATTGTAGAGGTGAGGTCTTTCCATGTTGCCCAGGTTGGTCTCAAACCTGTGGGGTCGGGCAATCCTCTTGCCTTTACCACCCAAAGTGCTGGGATTACAGGCGTGAACCACTGTGCCTGGCTGATTTTTTCCATATTTATTGTAGAGACGGGATCTCGCCATGTTACCCAGGCTGGTCTCAAACTCCTGGGCTCAGGCAATCCTCCTGCCTGAGCCTCCCAAAACACTGGGATTCCAGGCATGAGCTCTAAATTCTCTTCTCTTCCTATCTACTGCTCCATGCCTGTCCTGGGTCCTCACGACTGGAACCATCCTCACGTACTAACGTGCTTTGTCTCTCTCTGTCCCAGATGCAGCTGCCTTCTGGCAGCCCCCTCCTGGACACTGCTGCCCCCACTCCTTCCTGAACGAACCTCCCTTTGTTCCAAGGTCTCTCCTCCCTTGACCAGCTCCCTTGACCAGCTTGCCGAGGCCGCGTCAGGGCTCTGCTGGGCTCCCGTCCTTGCAGCCCTGGGTCTCACACACACAGTCCTGATCACCCCCCAAATGACTGCCCGGTCTTGTGGCGTCTGTCCGCCACGCTGTCCGTTCCACAAAGGAAGCGACTATTCTTGGTCTCACTCACTGCTGTGTCCCCTGCACCCAGCACAGAGCTGTGCATACTATCGGTGCTCCATAAGAGAATGAACGTGCCAAAGAAGTTCAGGGGCCCACTGGCCAGAGGACCCCGCTGCCTCACTGTCCCCTGGTGCATACTGTTGGGTGACATTCCTGTGACAGGAGCCACAGGCCCAGAAGAAGGGGCATCCGTTTCTTTGTCATAGAGAGGTGAGGAGGGTCCTGGGCCTCCCAAACTGAGAGGTTGGGAGGGGGTGGGGATGGGAGGGAAGGGTGATGTGGCTGTTCACTGCCCCCTGGTGCCCATGGCGGGAATGGTGGGTCCAGCCGGCCCCAGGACACGGGCTGCCCCCTCCCACAAGTGGGGGACTCTGCGGCCCCACGCAGAAATGAGGCAAGGGTCAGGCCGGGGGTGGGACAGACTTGCTAGGGACATCGTGCCACCCGTACCCACTGGCCCCTGCCCCCTGCAGGAGATGACCAGCCCCGGAAGGTGGTGCCATCAACCCCGGCCACCGTCTTACAGGCGAGGAAACTGAGACTGAGAAAGAGGCAGCAACTGCCCTCAAGTCACGCAATGCTGAAATCATAGGACTTGAACCCGTGTCTGACATCTTCAGGGAAGCTCCCTCCTGGTTCTTCAGATGCATTTTGGTGATTGAGTGAATCACTTGATGAATGGATGGATGGATGGATGGACGAGTGAATGAGCGTCAGGCGGTCAGGGGTGAACTTAGAGCAGAAACAGCCATGGAGGCCAGACAAGGTGGCTCATGCCTGCAATCCCAATATTTTGGGAGGCCAAGGTAGGAGGATCGCTGGAGTCCAGGAGCTCAAGACCAGCCTGGGCAACATAATACAACCGACAAAGGAAAGAAAGAAGCCGGGCTCGGAGGCTCAGCCTGTAATCCCGCGCCTTTGGGAGGCTGAGGTGAGTGGATTGCCTGAGCCCACGGGTTCGAGACCTGCCTGGGCAGCGAGACCTCATCTCTACAATAAATCAAAAAATCAGCCGGGCGTTAGTAGCGCATGCCTATGATTCCGGCTACTCGGAAGGCTGAGGCAGAAGGATTGCGGAGCCCAGCAGGTCGAGGCTGCGGTGGCCGGGAGCGGCCATTGCACTCCTGTCTGGGCAACCGAGTGAGACTCCAACTCAAAAAAAAAAAAAAAAAAAAAGAAAGAAAGAAAGAAAGAAAATTCGCTGGGCATGATAGTCTGCACCTGTCATCCTGGCTGCTGTGGAGGCTGAGGCAGAAGCATCGCCTGAGCGCAGGAGGTGGAGGCCGCAGTGAGCTAGGCTCATGTCCCTGCACTCCAACCTGGGCCACAGAGTGAGACTCTGGCTCATAAAAGAAAAAAGAAACAGACAGGCAGGACTTGGAGTTAAGAGAGACCTGGATTCGAGTCCCAGCTTGGTCACAGTCAGACCACCTGACTTGAGACTTCCCTGGTCCACAGTCTCCTCATCTGTGAAATGGGTGCAGCCACCTCAGTGCTGAAACCTGCAGGGCCGTGATGGGGGCCTGAGAGGAGCCATCAGGAGATCACAAGCCCAGGCAGACGCTGCCCGGCTAGGGGGTTTTCCCTGCTGCTTCCAGAGCCTGGGAAGGAAACTGGAAGGAGCTTGGGGTGTCCGGGCTTGTCTTCAAGAGGCTGGGCCCAGGGAGGCCATGGGAGCGGCCACAGGCTTCCTGTTTGCTTTGACCGGATGGCCACATGCCTGCTGGAGGCGTGAGTGGTCCCTTGGACTCCGTCCTCCTTCCTCTCATGGCTGCTCCGTGACCACCACAAATGTTCACATCACACCCCAATGTCCAGAGGCCCAGATGCCCAAGGAGTCTGTAGAACCGAGGGGCATGGCCGGGAGGGGGAGAGCTTTCCCCATGATGGGCACAAAGCTCTGAAACTGAGCTGATCTCCTTCTTTCGTGAACGTGGGCAGGGAACGGTGGCACTAGCCCGCCCAACGTCCCTAGCCCTAGACACCAAGAAACCCTCAGGTAGCAGGCAGCAGGTCGCAGGTGCCTAGAAGCACCATTCTCCCTCTCCCTGCCTTTTTTTTTTTTTTTATTTTTTTGAGTTGGAGTCTCACCCTGTCACCCAGGCTGCAGTGCAGTGGAATACTCACAGCCACCGCAGCCTTGACCTGCTGGGCTCCGGCGATCCTTCCACCTCAGCCTTCCAAGTAGCTGGAACTACAGGCATGTGTCACCACGCCCGAATGATTTTTTGATTTATTGTAGAGACGAGGTCCCGCCACGTTGCTCAGGCTGATCTCGAACCCCTGGGCTCAGGCAATCCTCTTGCCTCTGCCTCCCAAAGTGCTGGGATTATAGGCATGAGCCACTGCGCCCGGCCCTTTCCCTGTTTCTAAATGGCAGCAGTCATGGGACTTGCCACTGGGCCTATTTAATATGGGTTTTTTTGAGTCAGTCTCACTCTGTTGCCCAGGCTGGAGTGCAGTGGTACATTCACGGCCACCGAGCCTCGACTTGCTGGGCTCAGGTGATCCTTCCGCCTCAGCCTTCCAAGTAGCTGGAACTACAGACACACGCCACCACGCACTGCTAGTTCTTGTGTTTATTGTAGAGATGAGGTCTCATCAAGTTGCCCAGGCTGGTCTCGAACCCCTGGGCTCAGGTAATCCTCTTGCCTTGGCCTCCTGAAGTGCTGGGTTTACAGGCTGAGCCACCGTGACCGGCCTTAATATGTTAAGAAAGACACACAGCCGGGCTCGGTGGCTCAGCCTGTAATCCCACGTCTTTGGGAGGCTGAGGTGAGTGGATTGCCTGAGCCTGCAGGTTCGAGACCCGCCTGGGCAACTTGGTGAGACCTCATCTCTACAATAAATCAAAAAATTAGCAGGGCGTGGTAGCGCATGCCTGTCGTTCCAGCTACACGGAAGACTGAGGTGGAAGGATTGCCGGAGCCCAGCAGGTCGAGGCTGCAGTGGCCCGGAGCGGCCACTGCACTCCAGTCTGGGTGACAGAGTGAGACTCCACCTCAAAAAAAAAAAAGAAAAGAGACACACAGACCAAGCTCAGTGACTCAGCCTGTAATCCCAGCACTCTGGGAGGCTGAGGTGAGCGAATTGCCTGAATCTGCAGATTCGAGATCAGCCCTGGCAATTTGGTGAGACCACATCTCTACAAAAAACCAAAAAATTAGCCGGGCGTGGTAGCATGTGACTGTAGTTTCGGCTACTTGAAAGGCTATGGCGTAAGGATCGCTGAAGCCCATATGGTTGACGCTGGAGTGGCCGTGAGCATGCCACTGCCCTTCAGCCTGGGTGATGGAGTAACACTCCAACTCAAGAAAAAAATAAATCCTATCAAAGGAAGACATCTTTCTGTCCATCTCGCTATATTTTTTTAGAGTGGGGGGCTCGCTCTGTCGCCCAGGCTGGAGTGCAGTGGTGCAGACATAGCTCACTGCAGCCTTGACCTCCTGGGCTCAGGAGATCCTCCTGCCCCAGCCTCCCAAGTAACTGTGACCACAGGTGTGCGCTACCAAGCCTGGCTAATTTTTAAATTTTTATAAAGTCTCGCTATGTTTCTCAGGCTGGTCTGGAACTCCTGGACTCAAGCGATCCTACCTCTGCCTCCCAAAGTCCTGGGATTACAGGTCTGCGCCACAACTTAAATACCTGGCCTAAAACTTTTTTTTTTTTTTTTTTGAGTTGGAGTCTCACTTTATCACCCAGGCTGGAGTGTAGTAGCACATTCACAGCAACCCCAGCATGGACCTGCTGGGTTCCAGCGATCCTTCGGCCTCAGCCTTCCGAGCAGCCAGAAGTATGGGCACGAGCTACCATGCCTGGCTAATTTTTGATTTATTGTTGAGATGAGGTCTAGCCAAGTTGCCCGGGCTGGTCTTGAACCCACAGGCTCAGGCAATCCACTCGCCTCAGTCTCCCAAAGTGCTGGGATTACAGGCTGAGCCAACAAGTGGCCTAATACACCTCTTGATACATTTTAAATCCCAGGGGACAGGTTTCCTTTGCCAGCCTGGGTTCCGTTCTTCCCCACCATATCTGCCCCCAAGGGTGGTGTCTTTGATCTCCATGGACCAGGGCCTGACCCACAGGGCCTCCCTCAGCCGGGGGAAGTCAGGACAGGCCCTCACCAAGGAGACACCTGCGACGCTGCGACCACCCTCGTCACCAAGGCCCCCGCGCGAGGGCTTTCAGCCCCAGCTGGGCCCACACAATCCGCAGCGGACTCGGAAACGGAGCCCCCAGCGCCTGGCGCCGGTCCCCCCTCCCGCTGCCCACCAGCTGGCCGGCCCAGCCCCCACCCCACCCGCCACCGCATCCATCCCCGGCGTCCGGCCCGGGCCGGGAGGGGCTGAAGCCGGAGGGGGGCGTCCACAGCTGTCCCTGCCCCCCGACAGCTGGGCCCCGGACCCCAGGGGCTTCGAAGGCCGCGGGAGCACCGTCCCCGCCCCCAAGTCCCGCAGCCTCCCCGCCCCACACCAGGCCCAGACGAGGGGACACAACGTCCTCCCGCCCGGCCCCCGCGGCGCGGGGACGGCGACAGGCTGGGGACGGCGACAGGCTGGAGACGGGGAGGGGGCCCGCAGTCCCGCGCCGCCGCCTCCGCGAAGCCCTCCGGACACGCCCCGCCCCCAGCCTGGACTCCCCGCCGTCTCCAGCCTGCAGCCCGGGACAGAGGAAGCAGGCGGGACCCCGGCGGAGGCAGAAGGGGGTCGGCGGACTGGCGGGGCTGGACCACGCGGGGGCGGCCGGGCGTGGGGCCCCGGGCAGCGCTGCTTGGTGATCTTGTGCGCGAAGGCGCGGCGCCCTGCGACCGCCCCGGTCCCCGGGCGGGGCCGACGCGGGGCGGGGCTCTTCGGGTGTCCTCCGCCCCTCCGTGCAGCCCCTGGCGGCCAGAGGAGTCGCCCTCGCGCCCCTGGGGCGGTGCTGGGGAAACTGAGGCTGGGGAGGGCAGGACCGAGGCCGCGTGGACCCTGACCCCTCGGGGAGGGGGCGCTTTCTGTCTTCTGACCCCTGGCCGGAAAACAGTAGCGACATTCACACATCTGATAATCATAACCCCCGTCTGGGCAACATAGCAAGAGCCCACCTCTACAAAAACCAAAAAATTAAAACAAAACAACAAATAACAAAAATCAAAAAATTGTCCGGACGTGGTGGTGCATACCTGTAGACCCAGCAACTCAGAAGGTGGAGGCAGGAGGATCACTTGAGCCTGTGAGTTGGAGACCAACCTGGGCAAAATAGTGAGACGCCCCCTCTCTACAAAAGAAAAATAAAGAAACAAAATACATATACGGAGGCACTGACAAAATACTGAATCAAATGATGGGTATACTGGCCTTTGCTCTTGGGTTCTTTCTGTGTATCTGAACATTTTCCTTAAAAGATGATTGGGGAGCCGGGCTCGGTGGCTCAGCCTGTAATCCCGCGCCTTGGGAGGCTGAGGTGAGTGGATTGCCTGAGCCTGCGGGTTCGAGACCCGCCTGGGCAGCAAGACCTCATCTCTACAATAAATCAAAAAATCAGCCGGGCGTGGTAGCACGTCTGTAATTCCGGCTGCTTGGAAGGCTGAGGCGGAAGGATCGCCGGAGCCCAGCAGGTCGAGGCTGCGGGGGCTGGGAGCGGCCAATGCACTCCAGTCTGGGCGACAGAGTGGGACTCCAACTCAAAAAAAAAAAATGATTGGAGGAAGATGTCTTCCTCCCTACTGGATGGTGGCACCCTTAACCTTTCTGGGCCTCAGGTTCCTCACTTGGGAGACAGCCTGAGGACCGGGTCAAAGGTTAGAACTCCAGCTTGTTAACATTCGGGGCCAGTTCGTTCTCTGCGATCAGGACTGTCCTGAGCATTGTGCCAGGCTTCTGTCCAGGAGAGCACCCACCCCAGGTGTGAAGACCACAAGTGTCAGGAGCTCATTATCACAGGGATGAGAGAGAAACACTGGGTTAGGGTGAGGATTAAACGAGTCCACCTGTGGAAAGCTCTTTGCCCAGGGAATGCTTTTTTTTTTCACTTGGGGGGGTCTCACTCTGCTGCCCAGGCTGGAGTACGGTGGTACCATCATAGCTCACTGCAGCCTCAAACTCCTGGCCTCAAGCAGTCCTTCTGCCTCAGCCTCCTGAGTAGCTGGGACGACAACCACCTGCTACTATGCCCAGTTAAGTTTTTATTTTTTGTAGAGATGGGGTCTTGCTATGTTGTCTAGGCTAGCCTCGAACTCCTGGGCTCAAGCAATCTCCTGCTTTGGCCTCCCAAGGTGTTGGGATTAAAGATGTGAGCCAACATGCTAAGCCAAGATGTAAACCCTTGTTGTTGTTATTTTGTAGGTGAGAAGCCTAAGGCTCAGAGAAGGGAAGAAATTTGTCTGAGGTCTCAAAGCCAGTCAGAAGCAGAGCTGAGCATTGAGCCTGGATCTGAGTGACACCCAAGTCTGCCCCCACTGCAGTGTGGCATTCTCAGCCCCCAGCTATGAGTGGGTGGAGGTGGCCATGGACATCAGGACATGGGTTTGGGTGAGGGCCTGGGCAGCCAGCCTAGCCCCCTGGAGGGAGGGTGGAGCCTGGGAGAGGATGGAGGCACCTGGGAGGGGAAGAAGGGCAGAGCCCCGGGAAGGGCAGAGCAAGATGGGTGAGCCCTGAGGCGCAGCTCTGGGGACCAGACTTGGGCTTGGGGCTGAGGATTGTTCCAGGGCTGGGCAGTGTCAGAAGGTGGACAGCTTTGTCCATGAGAGACTCCAGGCTGGCCGTCAGGATGTCTGTGGCAAGAGCCGCCTTGACCACTGCAGGGAGGCCAGCTTGTTGGGGGGGGGTGCTCGCAAGTAGTGATCATGGTGATTGTCATGGCTGCCTCTTGGTGGGTAGGGACTGCATACCAGGGCCACATCAAGCTCTTTTTTTTTTTGAGTTGGAGTCTCACTCTATCACCCAGACTGGAGTGCAGTAGCCGCTCCCGGCCACCGCAGCCTCGACCTGCTGGGCTCCGGCGATCCTTCTGCCTCAGCCTTCTATGTAGCCGGAACTACAGGCGTGTGCTACCACGCCTGGCTAATTTTTTGATTTATTGTAGAGATGAGGTCTCGCCTGCCCAGGCAGGTCTCAAACCCGCAGGCTCAGGCAATCCACTCACCTCAGCCTCCCAAAGGCGCGGGATTACAAACTGAGCCACCGAGCCCGGCATGAGACCCTATTTCTAAAAATAAAAATAAGAAGCATTGACTTTAGAGTCAGGAGACTGGTCTTCAAACCTCACCTCAAGCCTGTAATCCCAGGACTTTGGGAGGCCAAGATGAGAGGATTGCCTGAGCCCACAGGTTCAAAACCAACCTGGGCAACATGGTGAGACCTTGCCTCTACAATAAATCAAAAAATTAGCCGGGTGGGGTAGCGCACGCCTGTAGTTCTGGCTACTTGGAAGGCTGAGGCGGAAGGATCGTTGGAGCCCAGCGGGTCGAGGCTGCAGTGGGCTGTGAGCATGCCACTGCACTCCAGCCTGGGCGATGGAGTGAGACTCTGACTCAAAAAAAACGAAAAGAAAGAAAGAAATCCACAAATCCATACCCCGACGCTCCCAGATCTTCTGTAGAAGAGCAGCACAGAAAACAGCCTGAACGCCTCCTGCAAGGAAGATTCCTGCACTGGGCGGTGTTGTTTTTGTGACCCCCGAGGATCTGGCTAAGTGTCAGTTCAGATCTGTTTTTTGTTTGCCCAGATTCTCTCTCACTTGCCCCGTTCCAAGTTGAGGTCCTGGTTCCCAGGGTCCTCGCCAAGCTCAGCAAGGAGCATCCACTGAAAAAACCCTCCCAGGAATGCAGAGGCCTTGGCTGAGGACCATACTTGTACTTCAGCGGGGCTCCTGGCCCAGGCACCTTCAGAGACCATTGTTGGCCGGGCGCGGGGGAGCATGCCTGTCATCTCAGCTCTTTGGGAGGCCAAGGCAGGAGGATCATTTGAGGCCACGAGTTCGAGGCCAGCCTGGGAAATACAGTGAGACCCATTCACTAACAAAAATAAAAAATTAGCTGAGTGTGGTGGCACCTGTAGTCCCAGCTACTCAGGGGGCTGAGGCAGGAGGACTTCTTGAACCCAGGAGAGAGACCTTGTTTCTATTAAAATGATAATAAAATAAAGACAATTGTAACATCGCTTTGTTTTCTTAGCAGTTTTTTTTCCTGAGTACCCAAGAAATATGCTTAAGACAATTTTTTGAAAAAATTCGGAAAAATCCCATGTAAGAAAAAAATTAGGCAGATGAGGTGGTATCTTTTATACTTTGATAGTCTGAGGCGGGAGGATCACTTGAGGCCAGAAGTTTGAGACCAGCCTGGGCAACATAGTGAGACCTTGTAGCTACAGTTTAAAAAAAAAATGCCAGGCATAATGGCTCAAGCCTTTGATTTCGGCACTTGGGGAGGCCAAGGTGAGAGGATTGCCTGAGGTCACCTGTTCAATACCAACCTGGGCAACATGGTGAGACCTCATCTCTACAATAAATAAAAAAATTAGCCGGGCATGATAGCGCATGCCTGTAGTTCCGGCTACTTGGAAGGCTGAGGCTGAAGGATCGCCTGAGCCCAGTAGGTCGAGGCTGCAGTGGCCATGAGTGTGCCACTGCACTCCAGCCTGGCCAACAGAGTGAGACAGGGTCTCTCTCTGCCACTAGAGTGCAGTGGCACGCTCAGGACCCACTGCAGCCTCAACCTCCTGGGCTCAAGCGAGCCTCCCACCTCAGCCTCCTGAGTAGCTAGGCTACAGGAACATACCACCACACCTGGCTAATTATTTTTATTTTTATTTTTGCAGAGACAATGTCTCACTATGTTGCCCAGGCTGGTCTCGAACTCCTGGCCTCAAGCGATCCTCCCACCTCAGCCTCTCTAGTAATTGGGTTTATAGGTGAGAGTCTACAGGCCTGACTTTTACCACTTTATTTTTTATTTTTGAGTTGGGGGTCTCACTCTGTCACCCAGGCCACAGCCTCAACCTCCTCAAGTGATCCTCCCACCTCAGCCTCCCAAAGCTCTGGGATTATGGGTGTGAGCCACTGCAACTGGCCAGGAGGTGTTTTGTCAAACAGCATCTGGCATTGCCTCCTGCGCTGTTACCTACTTCTGCACTAGTTATTCTCTGGGTGAGTATGACCACCTGGATGAAGTAGTAAGCCTCACCTGGGGTCACACCATGCGCCAGGCACCTTATTGAGCTGACGTGGCCTAATCTTGCTCTCTTGGCGTCTAGGACCTGGTACTCTGCTCCACGCAGAAAAGAAGAATCTGGCCTTACCTTGAGCTCCTGGGAGGGGGCTGAAGGCTCTTAAAGGGGCCTGTTGAAAAGAGTGTCTTTGAAGCCGGGCTCAGTGGCTCAGTCTGTAATCCTAGCACTTTGGGAGGCTGAGGTGAGTGGATTGCCTGAGTCCGCGGGTTCGGGACCCGCCTGGGCAACTTGGCGAGACCTCATCTCTACAATAAATTAAAAATTAGCCAGGCGTGGTAGTGCGTGCCTGTAGTTCCAGCTACTTGGAAGGCTGAAGCAGAAAGATCGCCGGAACTCAGCAGGTCGAGGCTGCGGTGGCCAGGAGCGGCCACCGCACTCCAGTCTGGGCGACAGAGTGAGACTCCAACTCAAAAAGAAAATAAAAGAAAAGAGTGTCTTTGTCCACCTGGGGACCTTGGACTCAGCATTCTTATTGAGAAAATGGGGCCAGGCTCGGTGGCTCAGCCTCTAAAAAATCAAAATTTAGCTGGGTGTGGCAGCGTGCCTGTAGTTCTGGCTACTTGGAAGGCTGAGGCAGAAGGATTGCTGGAACCCAACAGGTCAACGCTGGAGTGGCCGTGAGCATGCCACTGCACTCCAGCCTGGGTGACGGAGTGAGACTCCAACTCAAGAAAAAAAAAGAAATAAGAAAATGGGCATAGGCCTGGTGTGGTGGCTCAAGCCTGTCATCCCAGCACTTTGGGAGGCTGTGGTGAGAAAACCCCTGAGCCTGGGCAAGTTGGTAAGACCTTGTCTCTACAACACATAAAAAACAAATTAGCCAGGCATGGTGGCCAGTGCCTGTGGTTCCAGATACATGGAAGGCTGAGGTGGAAGGATCACAGAGTGAGACTCCAGCTCAAAAAAAAAGGTTAACTACTTCCTTTTTTTTTTGAGTTGGAGTCTCACTCTGTCGCCCAGACTGGAGTGCAGTGGCCGCTTTTTTTTTTTGAGTTGGAGTCTCACTCTGTCGCCCAGACTGGAGTGCAGTGGCCGCTCCTGGCCACTGCAGCCTCGACCTGCTGGGCTCCGGCTATCCTTCCGCCTCAGCCTTCCACGTAGCTGGAACACAGGTGCGTGCTAGCACGCCTGGCTAATTTTTTGATTTATTGCAGAGATGAGGTCTCGCTGCCCAGGCGGGTCTCGAACCCGCGGGCTCAGGCAATCCACTCACCTCAGCCTCCCAAAGGCACGGGATTACAGGCTGAGCCACCGAGCCCAGCTGGTTAACTACTTCTTATAGCATTTATACCAGTTCGCAAGCCTTCACTGTGGACAGTAAGCTTCTTGTGACATTTACCCCGAGACCCCTTTCCTCAGTATAATTTGCCCAGTTGTTGCTGGACTATTTGGGCTTCATATTTCTTCACATATTTCATGATGAGGCAGGAGGTTTTCCATAATAATCAGAAGAGAAAGAAAGAAAGAAAGAGAAAGAAAGAAAGAAATGAACCAAGCATGGTAGCTTGTGCCTGTAATTCCAGCAGTTTGGGAGGCTGAGGCGGGAGGATTGCTTGAGCCCAGGAGTTCGAGACCAGCCTGGGCAACATAGTGAGACTCCATCTCTAGAAAAGAAAAAAAAATCAGAAGATGTGTGGACTGGGTGCAGTAGCTCACACCTGTCATTCAAGTGCTTTGGGAGGCTGAGGTGGGAAGATTGCTTGAGTCCAGGACTTCGAGACCAGCCTGAGCAACATAGCAAGACTTTACGCATCTCTACAAAAAATAAAATAAAAAATTAGCCAGTCATGGTCGGACTCGCTGGAGTCCTTGCTACTGGGGGAGCAGAGACAGGAGAATCTCTTGAGCCAAGACTGGGGAGGCTGATGTGAGCTTTGATCATGTCACTGCACTCCAGCCTGGGGGGCCAACGGGAAACTCTGTCTCCAAAAAAAAAAAAAAGTGGAAGGCTGGCCATTGCATTAATTCACTCTTTCATCGATAATTTATCGAGCACCTACTGTGTACCTGGCACTGTGGAAACAGCCTTGGACAAGACGAACTTCTCTGCCCTCGGGAGCTGATAATCTGTTGGGGGTGGGTGGGCAACAAACAGCTACTTACTTAAAATGCCAGGTACTATAAAGATAAATAGGGCAGGGGAAGGTCGAGAGATGGGCTCTGCTTAAAAGGGCAGTCAGAGAAGGCACCCCGGAGGAGACGGCGTTTGACCGGAACAGAGAGCTCTCGTGAGACGGAACAGCCCGAGCGAAGGCAGGAGCCTGGCGCGTTGGAGGAGCAGCGAGGCGGCGGCCAGCGAGGCAGAAACAGGCGGGACAGGGCGGGACAGGGCGGGAGGGCTCCAGGGCCCCGCGGACCGCGGGGAGGACTTTCGAGACGACTCAGGTGTGCACCGGTGCCCTCTGGTGGCCGCGGAGGGAACGGACTGCCCCAGGCGAGGGCGGGAACCGGGAGCCCGGGGAGGAGGCTTAGGGTCCCCGGGGTTCCGGAGAGCCACCGCAGCCTCGACCTGCTGGGCTCAGACGATCCTTCCACCACAGCCTTCCAAAGAGCTGCAACTACAGGCACGCGCCACCACGCTCGGCTAATTTTTCTTAATCTGTTGTAGAGAGGAGGGCTTGTCAAGTTGCCCAGGCTGCTCTCGAACCCGTGGGCTCAGGCAGTCCTCTCACCTCGGCCTCCCACAGTGCTGGGATGACAGGCGTGAGCCACCGCGCCCGGTCCCCACTTTTAAAATTTCAATAGCAAAATTTCAATTTTCAATTTCAATTTCAAGGGCTACACATAGTTGTGGCCTGTGCTTTCAGTGTACTCACCGACCGCCCCTCTTTTTTTAAGTAGAGATGGGATCTTGCTATGTTGCTCAGGCTGGCCTTGAACTCCTGGCCTCAAGTGATCCAAAGCAGGAACTTCAACTTCCCAAAGTGCTGACAGATGTGAGCCTCTGCAACTGGCCTGGGTTTTTCAAGAGAAGCTCCAAATCCAGATTTTTTTTTAATGGAAAATATTTGGATTTTTTTCTTTCTTTTTCTTCCTTCCTTCCTTCCATTCTTTTTTTGTAAGAGAGCAGGAATGCCAGGCTCGGTGGCTCAGCCTGTAATCCCACGACTTGGAAGGCTGAGGTGAGTGGATTGCCTGAGCCCGCAGGTTTGAGACCCACCTGGGCAACTTGGCGAGACCTCATCTCTACAATAAATCAAAAAATTAGCCGGGTGTGGTAGCGCGCGCCTGTAGTTCCAGCTACTTGGAAGGCTGAGGCGGAAGGATCGCCGGAGCCCAGGTCGAGGATGCGGTGGCCGGGAGTGGCCACTGCACTCCAGTCTGGGCGACAGAGTGAGACTCCAACTCAAAAAAAAAAAGAAAAAGAAAAAAAAAGAGAGCAGGATTTATTGAGAGGACAGAAAAACTCCCACAGTGGAAGGGGACCTGAAGGGGTTGCCCAGTATTTGGATTTTATAAAGCCAAAGCCACCAGCAAGATCTGTCATTCTGTTCTTTTTTTGAGTTGGAGTCTCACTCTGTCGCCCAGACTGGAGTACAGTGGCCACTCCCGGCTACCACAGCCTCGACCTGCTGGGCTCCAGAGATCCTTCCACCTCCGCTTTCCAAGTAGCTGGAACTACAGGCATGCACCACCACGCCTGGCTAGCTTTTTGGTTTATTGTAGAGATAAGGTCTCGCCAAGTTGCCCCGGTGGGTCTCGAACCCGCAGCTCAGGCAGTCCACTCACCTCAGCCTCCCCAAGCGCTGGGATGACAGGCTGAGCCACCGAGCCCGGCCTGTCATCCTGTTCTTAAGAAAGAAAAGGCCCTAGCCGGGCTCAGTGGCTCAACCTGTCATCCCGCGCCTTTGGGAGGCTGAGGTGAGTGGATTGCCTGAGCCTGCGGGTTCGAGACCCGCCTGGGCAGGCGAGACCTCATTTCTACAATAGATCAAAAAATCAGCTGGGCATGGTAGCGCATGCCTGTAATTCCGGCTACTTGGAAGGCTGAGGTGGAAGGATCGCCGGAGCCCAGCAGGTCGAGGCTGCGGTGACTGGGAGCAGCCACTGCCCTCCAGTCTGGGCGACAGTGAGACTCCAACTCAAAAAAAAAAAAAAAAAGAAAGAAAAAGCCCCATTCCCCGGATGCAGACCCTTTCCCCAAACCTTATGCCGTGTTTCTCAGCCCCCACAGGCAGCTGAAATATCTGTCATCACCCACCCACTGTTTCCTGTCTGTGTTGGTTTCTTGGGGGCTGTCATAACAAATCAGAATAAGCTTGGTGGCTTAAAACCACGGAAATATGGCCGGGCATGGTGGCTCACCTTGGTAATCCCAGCACTTTGGAAGCTGAGTCAGGAGGATTGCTTGAGACTAGGAGTTAAAGACCAGCCTGGGCAACATAGTGAGACCCCATCTCTGTATAAAAGAAAATCAAGGCAGAAGCGTTAGGGGCGACGCCTTTCTTACCTCTTCCAGCTTCTGGTGTCCCCCGTGGTCCTTGGCTTGTGTCTACATCACTCTGCTCACTGCCTTCTCTGTTGCCCTCATGGTCTTATCCCCTCTGGGTGTCTCTCAGTGTCCAAATGTCCCACTCCTGTCTCTTGAAAAGACTTCAGGCTGGGCATGGTGGCTTGCGCCTATAATCCTAGCACTTTGGGAGGCTGAGGTGAGAGGATTGCCTGAGTGTGCTAGTGTATCCTGTAGTCCCAGCTACTCCAGGATCCTCCTGCCTCAGCCTCCCCAGTAGCTGGGAGTACAGGCATCCACTAGCACGCTTGACCAGTTTTGTAAAGACCCTGTTTCTCAAAGAGCTCAGTATCACATGTTCTCACTCATAAGTGGACCTTGAACAACTACCGTAATACTATAAGAAAAGGATGGACAGTAGCGGGAAACTGCGGGGAGGGGGAGGTGGGATTGACAGCAGCCGATATCTGCCTGCGGTGGGGGGGCACACCTCATCGACAAGGGTACCTGCACAGTGAATATCTATATACTTCACCCTGAATTGTACCCCACAATTTTAAAATAAAAATTAAAAGAGGGGAAAAAAGTCACTCATTTTTCAAAATCTAAAAAAAAAAAAAAGAAGACCCTGTTTCTGAGTTAAGTCACATTCTGAGGCTGCAGGTGGACATGAACTGGGGGCGGCGGGAACAGAACTGGGTGCCGGCCCGAGTCACTCCTTGTCTTCCCACCAGGAGGCTTTCCGCCCTTGTTTCTTTCACAATATTTATGTATTTATTTGAGACGGGGTCTCGCTCTGTCTCTCAGGCTGGAGTGCAGCGCTCATAGCTCACGGCAGCCTCGACTTCCTGGGCTCCAGTGATCCTCCCAACCTGGCCTCCCAAAGTGCGGTGATTATAAGCATGAGTCACCCTGCCCGTCCCAGTATTCATTTATTTTTATTGTGGTACAAGAGACATAACATAAAATGTTATCATTTTTCTTTTTTTTTTTTGAGTTGGAGTCTCACTCTGTCGCCCAGACTGGAGTGCAGTGTCCACTCCCGGCCACCGCAGCCTCGACCTGCTGGGCTCCAGGGATCCTTCCACCTCAGCCTTCCAAGTAGCTGAAACTACAGGTGCACACTACCACACCCGGCTAATTATTTATTTATTGTAGAGATGAGGTCTCGCCAAGTTGCCCAGGCAGGTCTCGAACCCGCAGGCTCAGGCAAATCCACTCACCTCGGCCTCCCAAGGCACGGGATTACAGGCTGAGCCACCGAGCCCAGCTCATTTTTCACACTTAAAGCGCACAATTCAACTGGGCTCGGTGGCTCAGCCTGTAATCCCGCGCCTTGCGAGGCAGAGGTGAGTGGATTGCCTGAGCCCGCAGGTTCGAGACCCGCCTGGGCAACTTGGCGAGACCTCATCGCCTGTAGCTCCAGCTACTCGGAAGGCTGAGGCGGAAGGATCGCCGGAGTCCAGCAGGTCGAGGCTGCGGTGGCCGGGAGTGGCCACTGCACTCCAGTCTGGGCGACAGAGTCAGACTCCAACTCAAAAAAAAATAAAATAAAATACAGTGCACAGTTCAGCAGCATTAAGACACTCACACTGTTGTGTAACCATCACCACTATCGTCTCAGAACTTTCTCATCTTCCCAAACTGATACTCTTTCCCCATCAGACACTCACTCCCCATCCCCCACCCCAGCCCCAACACCCTCCAATCCACATGCTTTTTTTTGTTTTTGTTTTTGTTCTAAAGTTGGGTGATTTTTACTCCCAAACTGCAAATTTCCAACGTTTATGTATGTATGTATGTATTTATATTTATTTATTGAGAAAGGATCTTGCTATGTTGCCCAGGCTGGTCTTGAACTCCTGGCTTTAAGCAATCCTGCCTTTGCCTCCCAAAGTGCTGAGATTGCAGGTGTGAGCCACCGCACCCGGCCATGGTTAGGCATGTTTAGATCTACACATCCTTACCATCATGTCACAGGTGCCTACAGTGTTCAGTATAGGAACATGCTGCCAAGGTTTGTAACCCAGAACAAGATGCTGTACGTCCGGCCTGGACGTGGAGTGGGGTGTGGTCCTGCCTCAGCCTCCCAAGTCCCAAAACTGCGAGAAAATACCTTTCTGTTTTTAAGCCACCAGTCTCTAGCACTCGGTTCCAGCAAAACTAGCAAACTCATATGCTGGCTTATGTCACTCAGCATGGTGTTTTCTTTCTTCTTTTTCTTTTTTTTTTTTGAGTCAGAGTCTCACTCTGTTGCCTAAACTGGAGTGCAGTGCCACAATCACAGCTACTGCAGCCTCGACCTGCTGGGCTCAGGGGATTCTTCCACCTCAGTCTTCCAAGTAGCTGGAACGACAGGCAAGTGCAACCACGTCTGACTAATTTTTTAAAAATTTATTGTAGCTGGGCTTGGTGGCTCAGCCTGTAATCCCGCACTTTGGGAGGCTAAGGTGAGTGGATTGCCTGAGCCCATGGGTTCAAGACCTGCCTGGGTAACTTGGCAAGACCTCATCTCTACAATAAATCCAAAAATCAGCCGGGTGTGGTAGCGCTTGCCTGTAATTCCAGCTACTCGGAAGGCAGAGGCGGAGGGATCGCCGGAGCCCAGCAGGTCGAGGCTGTGGTGGCCGGGAGCGGCCACTGCACTCCAGTCTGGGCGACAGAGTGAGACTCCAACTCAAAAAAAAAAAATTTACTGTAGAGACGAGGTCTCGCCATGTTGCCCACGCTGGTCTCGAACAGCGTGCTCAGTGGGCTCAGGCAATCCTCTTGCCTCCACCTCCCAAAGTGCTGGGATTACAAATGTGATCCACTGCACCCAGCAATATGGTGTTTTCAAGGGACATTTTATTTTATTTTATTTTATTTATTTTTTTGGGTTGGAGTCTCACTCTGCCGCTCAGACTGGAGTGCAGTGGCCGCTCCCGGCCACCGCAGCCTCGACCTGCTGGGCTTCGGCGATCCTTCCGCCTCAGCCTTCCGAGTAGCCGGAATTACAGGGGCGCGCTACCACACCCAGCTGATTTTTGATTTATTGTAGAGATGAGGTCTCGCTGCCCAGGCGGGTCTCGAACCCGTGGGATCAGGCAATCCACTCACCTCAGCCTCCCAACGTCGCAGGATTACAGGCTGAGCCACCAAGCCCGGCTTTATTTTACTTTTTAGGAACAGTGTCTCACTCTGTCACCGAGGCTGGAGTGCAGTGATGTGATCATAGCCCACTGCAGCCTCCAACTCCCGGGCTCAAGTGAGCCTCCTGCTTCAGCCTCCCAAGTAGCTGGGACTACAGGCTCGGGCCACCATGCTCCATTAATTTTCTCATTTTTTGTAGAGATGGGATCTCGCTATGTTGCCCAGGCTGGTCTTGAACTCCTGCGCTCAAGCGATCCTCCTGCCTTGGCTTCCCAAAGTGCTGGGGTTACAGGCGTGAGCCACTGTGCCCAGACCCCACAAGCTCTAACAGCCCCATCTTCAATTGTTCCTGGTCCTCCTGAGACTTTAGAGTTTGGGCACCTGTTTCCCTGGCTCAGCCTCTGATTGGGGAAGACTTACGACTGGGGCGGGGCAGGTAGCCAGGGAACAAAGGAACAGAGCAAGTCAGCTCTGGTGTCCCCCCATTCCCAGGCCTCCATTATCTTGGGAAACAGCAGCCCAGAGGCTCAAGAAGATCCTGACTTGAATGTCCTGGGCACCCTAGACAGGCAAGAATGTCCAAGCTGCAGAGTTCATCTTCTTCCTTCAAGAAACTGCTTGCCTTGCTGGATGCAGTGGTTCACGCCTGTAATTCAAGCACTTGGGGAGGTCGAGGCTGGAGGACTGCTGGAGCCCAGGAGTTTGAGATCAGTCTGGGCAACATAGTAAGACTCTGTCTCTACAAACATTTTTTTTTTTTGAGTTGGAGTCTCACTCTGTTGCCCAGACTGGAGTGCAGTGGCACACTCCCAGTCACCGGAGCCTCGACCTGCTGGGACCCAGCGATCCTTCCACCTCAGCCTTCCGAGTAGCTGGACCTACAGGTGTGCACTACCATGCCCGGCTAATTTTTTGATTTATTGTAGAGATGGGGTCTCGCCAGGTTGCCCAGGCAGGTCTCGAACCCACGGGCTCAGGCAATCCACTCACCTCAGTCTCCCAAAGCACAGGATTACAGGCTGAGCCACCAAGCCGGGCTTACAAAATATTTTTTAAAATCTGCCAGGTGTGGTGGTGAACGCCTGTAGTTCTAGCTACTTGGGAGGCTGAGGCAGGAGGATCGCCTGAGCCCAGGAGGTTGAGGTTGCAGGGAACTGTGATTGTGCCACTACACTCCATCCCAGGTGACAAAATGAGACCTTGATTCAAAAAAAAAAAAAAAAAAAGCTGGGCACGGGGGCTGTCATCCCAGCACTTCGGAAGGCTAAGGATGGGATGATTGCTTGAGCCCTGGAGTTCAAGACCAGCCTACACAACACAGTGAGATCTCATCTCTACAAAAAACATTAAAAAATTAGCCTGGCAAGGCAGTGTGCACCTGTAGTTCCAGCTGCTTGGGTGGCTAAAGTGGGAGGATGGCCAGCGCCTCGGAGGTCGAGGCCGTGAGCCAATCATGCCACTGCACTCCAGCCTGGGCTATGTAGTGAGAGGCCAACTCAGAAAAGAAGGACAGAAAGGAAGAAAGGAAGGAGGGAAGAAAGGAGGGGGGGGAGGGAAGAAGGAAGGAGAAAGAAAACTGCTGTCTGTGCTCAATGGCTTCGCAGCTGTAAGTATGTCACAACCCCGGCCCTTCCTCCTTGGTGGCTGCCTGAAAGACAGAAATAAGTTGATCCAAATTAGCATCGAGTTCTGCGGGCCCCGGGGAAGCAGGAGGAATGTAGGGCGGACGGAGGAGGTGCGGGCTGCACTGGGAACAGGTGGGTGAATTCAGGCACGAGTGCGATCTAGGGGACCCGACTGTGTGATGGAAGAACTGGTTCCCAGTCAAATCTTGCAGAACACCAGGCTGTCTGGGGAGGTCAGGAAGGGCGGGTGATTTTCTTGATATATTATTATTTTTTTTTTTTTTTGAGTTGGAGTCTCACTCTGTCACTCAGACGGGAGTGCAGTGGCCGCTCCCGGCCCCCGCAGCCTCGACCTGCTGGGCTCCGGCGACCCTTCCGCCTCAGCCTTCCGAGTAGCCGGAATTACAGGCACACATTACCACCCCCGGCTGATTTTTGATTTCTTGTAGATAAGTCTCGCCAAGTTGTCCGGGTGGGTCTCGAACCCGCGGGCTCAGGCAATTCACTCACCTCGGGCTCCCAAGGCATGGGATTACAGGCTGAGCCACCGAGCCTGGCCAAAAAAATTGTTTTAAATAGAAAATTAGGGCAGAATGCAATGGCTCATGCCCGCAATCCCAGCACTCTGGGAGGCTGAGGTGGGAAGATCACTTGAGGCCAGGAGTTTGAGATCAGCCTGGGCAACACAGTGACACCCATCTCTACACAAAGTTCATTTCTAAGTAAAATTAAAAAAAAAAAAAATCCATGCACAGCTGAGGCCAGGCGTTCCAGATCAGCCTGAACAGCACAGGGAGCTCTCATCTCTACATTCGTTTAAAAAGCAGGCGGGCATTAGCCGGGGGTGGTGGCCGTCACCTGCGGTTCCCGCTGCGGGAGCGCCTGCGGGGGCCGGATCACCCGAGCCCCGCGGGGCGAGGCTGTGGGGCCGTGAGCGTGCCGCTGCGCCGCAGCCTGGGCGACAGTGAGGCTTCGACTCACAAACCACAAAACACACAGCAATGTAAACGTGCCCCCGGCGTGCCGGAGGCGGCTGATCGAGTCCCAGCCGAGTCGCGGGCGTCGCCGGCGTGGAAGAGCCGCGACGATTCGGAGCCGGCTGTGCCGTGCCGGGAACCCCCGGACGCGCCCGCCGCGGACCCACGCGGCTCCCGGGGCCGCTCTCGCGGGGGCCGCGGCGGCCTGGACGCCTCTGCTTCCCGCGCGGACGGGGAGCCCCGCGGGGGAAAGCGCAGGGCCCCTCCCCCACGGCAGCCCCCAAGCCCGAGCGCGCGGGTCCCCGTGCCCCTCGGGGGTGCGGCCCGCCCCCCGCGGCCCCCGTGAGCTTGGACGGGGCCTCGGGGCAGGCTTCGGGCCCTGCGCGAGAATGACCCCGGGCCCTGACAGCGGGGCTGTTCTGCAGAACGGAACCGGGTTGTGGAGGGCGCCACGTCCGCCTTTTATTTATTTATTTTTTCCCGCCAGTTTCCTTTTATTTTATTTATTTATTTTTTTGAGTCGGAGTCTCGCTCTGCCGCCCAGACTGGAGTGCAGTGGCCGCTCCCGGCCACCGCAGCCTCGACCTCTGGGCTCCGGCGATCCTTCCGCCTCAGGCTTCCCAGTAGCTGGAACTACAGGCGTGCGCTACCACGCCCGGCTGATTTTTTGATTGATTGTAGAGATGAGGTCTCGCTGCCCAGGCGGGTCTCGAACCCGCGGGCTCAGGCAATCCGCTCACCTCAGCCTCCCAAGGGCGCGGGATGACAGGCTGAGCCACCGAGCCCGGCCCCATTTCCTTTTATTCCTCAACAATCCTGAGTGGCACATATTATGTTTCCCATTTTGCAGGTTAGTAAACTGAGTCACAGGGAGATTAAAGCCACACAATTAGGAAGGGGCTGAACTGGGATTCAAGGTCAAGTCGCCTTTTAAACATTTGAGGTAAAATGCAAAAAACATGAAACGTACCCTTTTAACCTTTTTTTCATTAAAAAAAAAATTTTTTTTTTGAAAGCCGGGCCCTGTGGCTCAGGCCTGTAATCCCAGCACTTTGGGAGGCAGAGGCAAGAGGATTGCCTGAACCCAGGGACTGGAGACCAGCCCGGGCAACTTGGAGAGACCTCATCTCTACAATAAATCAGAAAATTATCCGGACATGGTAGTTTGCACCTGTAGTTCCAGCTACTTGGAAAACTGAGGCAGAAGGATCACCTGAGCCCTGAGTGACAGAGTGAGAGAGCCCTTACTCATTAAAAAAAAAAAATGTAGAGTTCCCCTGCCAAGTTGTGATGGGCGTGTAGTGTAAGTGAGAAATGAACTACTGAGATGAGGGGCTGTTTGTTACTGCCCGGCCTGGCTGATTCAGGTGATGGGACTAATCTTTCTATATTTTCTTCACATCACCCAATCATAGAAAGCGGGGCCAAGGAGGGCCTTTCTGAGTGAAATAAAGGAGAGAGTCGTGCAGATTTCTTTCTTTCTTTCTTTCTTTCTTTCTTTTTTTGAGCCAGAGTCTCACTCTGTTGCCCAGGCTGGAGTGTGGTCATACAGTCACAGCCACCGCTGCCTTGACCTGCTTGCTGGGCAATCCTTCCACCTCAACCTTCCAAGTAGCTGGAACTACAGGCATGCACCACCACACCCAGTTAATTTTTTGATTTATTGTAGAGACGAGGTCTTGCCATATTGCCCAGGCTGGTCTTGAACCCGTATGCTCAGGCAATCCTTTTGCCTCTGCCTCCCAAAGTGCTGGGACTACAGGTGTGAGCCACTGTGCCCAGCTGCCATGCAGCTTTTTAAGGAAGAATATTCCAAAAAGAGGAGACAGCCTGTGCAAGGGTCCTGAGGCTGGAATTTGCTAAGTGTATTTGAGGAACAACAAAGCAACCTGTGTGCTTGGAGCTGAGTGAAGAAAGGGGACAGTTGGGGAGGTGACAGAGGGAGGTGAGAGAGGCAGATGTGGAGGACCCAAACTGAGGAGTTCAGCTTCCATACCAAGGAAGCTGGGCGCCATGGAAGGTTTGGAGCCACAATGGGATGGTGCAAGGAGATGTTTAGCACAAACCCAAGAAGGTTGTGACCACTCTAGATAGTAGCCATGGTGACCATTAGTTTTGTTCTTTTCCCTTCCTTCCTCTCTCTCTCTATCTCTTTCTCTTTCTTTCTGACAGCGTCTCTCTCTGTCACCCAGGCTGGAGTGTAGTAGCATGCTCACAGCTCACTGTAGCCTCGAACAGCTGGGTTCAAGGGATCCTCCTGTCTCAGCCTCCCAAAGTGCTGGGATCAAGCGTGAGCCACCACACCTGGGCAGATTTTTTTTTTTTTTTTGAGTTGGACTCTCACTCTGTCGCCCAGACTGGAGTGCAGTGGCCGCTCCCGGCCACCGCAGCCTCGACCCGCCGGGCTCCGGCGATCCTTCCGCCTCAGCCTTCCGAGTAGCCGGAATTACAGGCGCGCGCTACCACGCCCGGCTGATTTTTTTATTTATTGTAGAGATGAGGTCTCACTGCCCAGGCGGGTCTCGAACCCGCGGGCTCAGGCAATTCACTCACCTCAGCCTCCCAAAGGCGCGGGATTACAGGCTGAGCCACTGAGCCCGGCTTGGGCAGATTCTTTTAATCCTCACAAACTCTTGTGAGGGAGATCACAAGATTTACGGATGGGGAGACTGAGGCACAGGAAGATATAGTTACTTCTTCAAGTTCACACAGTAAGTAATAACATAGGATGTCCAGTCACGCTTAAGTGCCACCTCCCATGTCTGCACAGATAGGTAGAAGAGAGTGACTGGTGTGACCCGCAGCAGAAACAAGGATGCCAGGAAAGTGCTGGAGTGGGGGCGGGGCAGTCGAGCAAGACAGAGCCGAGGTCCTTGGGGTTTCGTCCCTTCTCTGAATCGGAGAGGAATCTGGGTGGCCTCAAGGGTGAGGGTCAAGGAGGACTGAAGAGGCCTGGAGTCCCTAGCCAGCTGTCAGCTTGGATGTTTGTATACTCCGTGCCGTTTTTCAATAAACTCCTGAAAACAGCCAAGACTCAGGCTGGGCACGGTGGCTCATACCTGTTATCCCACTTTGGATAGGCTGAGGTGGCACTTTGGAAGGCTGAGGCGAGAGATCACTTAGGCCAGGAGTTCGAGACCAGCCAGGACAACACAGAGAGACCTCGTCTCTACATAACATTTATTTTTGTTTACTTACTTATTGAGTTGGAGTCTCACTCTGTCGCCCAGGCTAGAGAGCAATGGCACGCTCACGGCCACTGCAGCCTCGACTTGCTGGGCTTAGGTGATGCTTCCAGCTTAGCCTTCCAAGTAGCTGGAACTACAGGCATGCGCTACCATGCCTGGCTAATTTTTTGATTGTTGTAGAGACGAGGTCTCGCCAAGTTGTCCAGGCCGGTCTTGAACCCATGGGCTCAGGCAATCTTCTCACCTCGGCCTCCCAAAGTGCTGCGTTTATAAACATGAGCCACCATGCCCAGCCTATTTATTTTTTTGAGTCAGGAGTCTCCCTCTGTCACCCAGGCTGGAGTTCAGAGGCTCGATCACAGCTCACTGCAGCCTCGACCTCCTAGGCTCAGGTGATCCCGCTGGAGTAGCTGCGACTACAGGTGCATGTCCCCACACCCAGCTAATTTTTTAATTTTAAGGTCTCACTGTGTGGCCTAGGCTGGTCTTGAATTCCTGGGCTCAAGTGATCCTCCAGTCTTGGTCTCCCAAAGTGCTAGGATTACAGGCTTGGCTCTCAACAAAATTTAAAAATTAGTCAGGTATGGTGGCACTTGTAGTCCCAGCTAGTCGGGAGGCTGAGGCGGAAGGATTCCTTGGGTCCAGTAGGTTGAGACTGCAGTGGACTATGATTGTGCCACTGCACTCCAGCCTGGGAGATAGAGCAAGACCCTGTGGTTAAAAAAATAAAATAACAAAAGCCACTCTTATCTCTCCAGAGATTTCAAGGGTTACAGGAGCTGAGTGCCAGGAACCATCAAGGACAAAGACTAAATATTTATTGTTTTTATTACACCATAGTTGGAACAGAGCTGGGTGTGGCAGTAAAAAAAAAAGGCAAAAAATCCCTGCAATGAGGAGATAACATGATCGGGGAGGAGACACTTGTTTAAGCTAAATGAATACAACCTGGCACAGTAGCTCATGCCTGTAATCCCAGCACTTTGGGAGGCTGAGGTGGAGTTTGAGACTAGCCTGGGCAACATAGTGAGACCCTCCTCTCTAATAAAAAAAAGTTTAATGAATAAATGACATAGTAGTTAAGATTTTAGGGACCATGGGGGGGCATCAGAAATACTTGGGGAGGTGGTTACAGTACTAAGTGGAGGAGGCAATGAGAAGGTGGGATTTGCAGAAACCCTGAAGGAAAAGGTGAGAGGGGCAATGTAACTCCCTGGGCAAGAGTGGTCCAGGCAGTGGGAACAGCCAGTGCAAAGGCCTTGAGGCCGCAGCCTGGTTGTTCAAATAGCAGCACCTCGCCGAGCACAGTGGCTCACACCTGTAATCCCAGCACTTCGGGAGGCTGAGGCGTGAGGATTGACTGAGACCTGAGTTCGAGACCAGCCTGGGCAACTTGGCAAGACCTCGTCTCTACAAAAAAAAAAAAGAGAGAGAGAGAAATAGCAGCATGTGTGCAGCAGGGAGATGAGGGTGAGGTGGGGTTGGTGACATCATTCAGGGCCTTGGGGCCACAGGAAGGATTTTGAAATGTACTCCAAGTACAGTGGGAGCCACGAAAGGTTCTGAGCCGAGGAGTAACATGCCCTGACTCAGGTGTTCGCAGGTGCCCTCTGGCTGCTCTGGGGGGGATTCTTTTTTTTTTTTTTCTTTTAAGTGGGATTTATAAAGAAGGGTTCGAGACCCACCTGGGCAACTTGGCAAGACCTCATCTCTACAATACATTAAAAATTAGCCGGGCATGGTAGTGTGCGCCTGTAGTTCCAGCTACTCGGAAAGCTGAGGCGGAAGGATCGCCGGAGCCCAGCAGGTCAAGGCTGCGGTGGCTGGGAGCAGCCACTGCACTCCAGTCTGGGCGACAGAGTGAGACTCCAACTCGAAAAAAAAAAAGAAGACAGAAAAGCTCCCACAGTGGGAGAGGACCTGAAAGAGGTTGCCCTGTGGGGAGGACTCTTCACAAAAGATCCCAAATTCTATAAAATATTTAAGATGGTTTATTCTGAGCCAAGTATGAGTGGCCTGGGCCCATGGCATCTGTGCCCAGCAGGTCCTAAGAAGGTGTGTTTGAATTGTATGGGAGGACAACAGTTATAGAAAACCATAGATCAATACACATGAGATTCACATGAGTTTGGTCCAGGAAGGCAGAAATCTGTAAGGATGGGGGGCAGTTGCACATTATAAGTGGATTAAAAAAAATGTCCTGACTGGCATTTAGTTAGAGTTATGAAGAAATTCTTAAAACAATAAAGGAAATGTGCAGATTGAGGAAGGATGAGGGAATCGGGTTTCTCTCTTTTTTTTTTTTTTTGAGTTGGAGTCTCACTCTGTCACCCAGACCGCAGTGCAGTGGCTGCTTCCGGCCACGCAGCCTCGACCTGCTGGGCTCTGGCAATCCTTCCGCCTCAGCCTTCCAAGTAGCTGGAACTACAGGCGCGTGCTACCACGCCGGCTCATTTTGATTTATTGTAGAGATGAGGTCTCACCAAGTTGCCCAGGTGGGTCTCGAACCCGCGGGCTCAGGGAATCCACTCACCTCAGCCTCCCAAAGGCGCGGGATTACAGGCTGAGCCACTGAGCCCGGCAGGTTTCTTTCTTTCTTTCTTTCTTTTTTTGAAACAAGCTCTGCCAAGTTTTATTATAAAGAAAAATTTTGCATGATTTCCTTTTCACCAGTCTGTTCTGGCATGCTTCTCATGATATCAGAATCACCTGGATCAATGATAGCCAGTGTGCATACTCTGTAGTATTTTCCACACGCTGTGCCCAATTCAATATTATTGCCACTGTAATGATGGACACCAGTTTTGGCCAACATAGCGTAGTACTCTATGTCAGATTTCCTCAAAGCCGGGCAGTTGTTGGCGAGGATGACCAACTTCGCTTTGCCTTGTCGGATCATCTTCAGAGTCTGTCTGTACCCCAACACGTACTTTCCACTTTTCATAACGAGTTGGAGTCTTGAGTTGATGGACTCCAGCGACTTTTTCGTCTTCTTTGCGGCCACCATTTTCCTGCCTTAGGTGCGGGACGGCCCCCAACCAAAAGCAGCCGCCAAGATGGCCAGTGAGCGAACCCGGCAGGTTTCTTGACACATAAATGAAGCTTCCTGGGTGGTGGCATACTTCAAAGAGAGATGTCTTTTTTTTTTTTTTTTTTTGAGCTGGAGTCTCACTCTGTCACCCAAGCTGGAGTGCAGTGACATGCTCCCGGCCACGGCAGCCTCGACCTGCTGGGCTCAGGCTATCCTTCCGCCTCAGCCTTCCAAGTAGCTGGAACTACAGGCATATGCCACCATACTTGGCTCATTTTTCTTGATTTATTGTAGAGATGAGGTCTCGCCAGATTACTCAGGCTGGTCTTGAACCTGTGGATTCAGGCAATCCTCTCACCTCAGACTCCCAAAGTGCTGGGGTAGATGTCTTTTATAAACTTAAAAAAAAATTTTTTTTTTTTTTAAGAGATGAGGTCTCGCCAAGTTGCCCAGGCTGGTCTCAGACTCCTGGGTTCAAGCGATCCTCCCACCTCAGCCTTCCAAAGTGCTGGGATTCCAGGCTTGAGCCACCCGCCCCACCAGGTAAATGTTGTAAAGCCCCCAAAAGACAGCTTGACAGGGTCATAACATACTTTGATTTTCCTTCATCTGTGATGTGAATTTACGCCAGAGCCAGGTTGGAAAGTGAACGACATTTGACATAATTCATAAAAAGCCTGACTCTCCAGGCCCCTTAGGAATTTGGCAAGGTAAAGAAAAGTGGTCAGAGTTTGGTCCTCAGGACTGACCTTCTTACTGGGATTACATGGGGAAGCACTGTCCTCTGTGCCTCTCTCACAGCAGGACTTTCTAGGGTCAAGGTCTTTCTTTCAAGCCTTGGGACCTGGCTCCTGGCAGCTCCTGTCCTGGTGAGGGTTTTGCTGTATGGATGGCCCTGACTAACATCTACTTAGTTGTTAACCAATACCCTCTTTCCTGAAAACTGTTTTTTTGTTTTAGTTGAGATCTCACTCTGTCACCCAGACTGGTGTGCAGTGCATGATCATAGCTACTGCAGCCTTGACCTCCTGGTCTAAGCCAATTCTTCTGTCTCAGCCTCCCAAGTAGCTAGAACTACAGGTGCGTGCCACCATGCCTGGGTAATTTATTTTTTTTTTTGTAGTGTCTGGGTCTGTGTTGCCCAAGCTAGTCTGGAACTCCTGGCCTCAAGTAATGCTCTCTCGCCTCATCCTCCCAAAATGCTGGGATTACAGGTGTCAGCCACTGCATCCAGCTGGAAACCACATTTCAGTCATGGAAATAAAAGCACACACATGCCAGGCACTGGGGCTCACACCTGTAATCCGAGCACTTTGGGAGGCAGAGGCGAGAGGATTGCCTGAGCCCGGAGGTTTAAGATCAGCCTGGCACTCCAGCCTAGGTAACAGTGAGACTCCGACTCAAAAAAAAAAAAAAAAGAAAAGAAAGAAAAAGAAAAAAAAGGCACACACATTTGAGTATAACAAATTATTTATTTTGTGTGTGGCGAAAGTATATGCCTTTCCAAATCAGACATGAAGAAATCCCTACAGAGAAGACCCACATCCAGGATAGCAATGGCCAGCCAAGAGCATGCTCAGTAGTGATCAGAATTGCCAGGGAGGAGTCAGCAGCAGAGTGAGCATTTCAACAGAGACCAAATTTCACCCTTTACTTGTTTTTCTTTTTTTTCGCCCAGAGCCTCTCTTTGTCTCCCATGCTGGAGTGCAGTGGCAAGCTCATGGTCACTACAGCCTTGACCTGCTGGACTTAGGCAATCCTTCTGCCTCAGCCTTCCAAGTAGCTGGAACTACAGGCATATGCCACCAAGCCTGGCTAATTTTTGGATTTATTGTAGAGACGAAGTCTCATCACATGGTCCAGGCTGGTCTCGAACCCTTGGACTCAGTCTTGCTATGTTGCCCAGGCCAGAGTGCAGTGGTGCAATCATACCTCACTGCAGCCTCGACCTCCTGGACTCAAGCAATCCTTTTCGCCTCAGTCTCCCAAGCAACTGAGACTATAGGTGTGCACCATGACACCCAGCTACATTTTTTTCTTTTTAGTATTTTTTGTAGAGTATGTTATGTTGTCCAGGCTGTTCTTGAACTCCTGGGCTCAAGCAATCCTCCCACCTTGGCCTCCCAAAGTGCTGGGATTATTAGGCGTGAGTCTCTGTGCCTTGCTTACCCTTTACTTGTTTTTCTGAGTAGAAGTGAAAGATGAAGAACTTGATCCTGAGAGAAGTCAAAAAGACAAAGAGGAAAAGGAATAAAAAGGAGAACCCTAAACCACTGTGGTTGTGGTTATGTTCCACCAAAGCTGCCTGTTAAGATGGAAGGCACTGGGAGGCAGCTGCTTCTGACATCATTCCTTGGCACCAGGAAGCGATTTTCTCACGGCCTTAGGTTTAATTTCTGTTTGTAAACTCAATAAATCTCCCTCCCCACCCAAGGTGATCTGTTCAGACATGAATTTCAGTTCCTCAGAAACCATCTGAAATTAAACCTTCCCGTCTCTGAAAAAAAATCATAAAATATAAACTTGCCTTATTTTTAGGCAAAACAAAAAAAATTTCTTTTCCCACATTATTCCCAGTCTTGGGAGAACCCACAGGCAGTACTCACAGTTGCTACTTGAAACTTTACTGTTGAAAAAAAAAATTATGCAATCAGAAAGTTTAGGCCAGGGTACAAGAAGCAACCAAAACTGTTTCTTTTTTTGTTTTTGTTTTTATCACATAGGCAATCACAAGGCAGCTCAGCCCTATTCAAAGCAGTCTGAGTTATCACTTTTTGGGGTGGAAGCTTAAGGACAATGAACTGGGCAACCAAACCTTGACAGGCCACATGCATTTTAAGAAGTCTTTTTTTTAGATGCTTTAATCTGACTTTAATGTTAAAGCAACTAAAAAAAAAAATAAGAATGGGCTCCCACCCCAAATACTTAGATGCCCTCACTTTGTGTGTTTATAGGAACTTTTCCCATTTCATCTAGGTCACCTAATTTGTTAGTATACAAAGTTATCCTCATTGAAGTTTTGTTCTGCTTTTGCTGTTTGAGAGGCAAAGTCTTACTCAGTCACCCAGGCTGGAGCGCCGTGGCGCAGTCTTGGCTCATCGCAGCCTGGACCTTCTGTGCTCAAGTAATCATCTTGCCTCAGCCTCCCAAGTAGCTGGGACTATAGGTGTCACCACCATGCCCAGCTAATTTTTAAAATGTTTATAGAGATGAGATCTCAGTATGGTGCCCAGGCTGGTCTCAAACTCCCAGGCTCAAGCAGTCCTTCTGCCTTGGCCTCCCAAAGTGCTGGGATTTCAGGTGTGCACCATTGCACCTGTCCCACTTTGAAGTTCTAAGAGCAGCCTCTAGTAGGACATAAATGGGGTCCCTAGAAATAAACTCAAACTTGAACCAGGCCTTCCCCCTCACATAGCCCCAGGAGGAGTCTGAGCTCTTATGGCTGCTGGAAGTCACTCTGGCTGCAGGGGATGGGGGAACGGACAAAGCCCTTGATATGGATTCAGGGAAGTGGAAATATAAACCACCCGCTTAGCCATTCTCACAGTGTTGGTCATGTTGTGGGGTGTCAGTTGGTGTTCTGGGGCGGAAAGGTGCCATGCCACTGGAGATTGGACTCTGGTGGCCAGGAAGAGCCACTGAGCTGGAGGTGGGGGGTCAAGACACTGAACACCAAACTGCACGTAACCTGCATGCTGGCAGGCGGGGATCCCGGCTTTGTGGACTCCCGACACTGACCACAGCCCACGCCTCATCAGCAGAAGGATCCGCCACTCCCAAGCTGTCTCCATGAAATACACAGAGACGGCAGGTCACATGACTGGCCTCCTCACCCCTTCTGCACAACCACAAAGCGTCCCTTAGAAGTTTCCCCCTATTGGAAAAACACATTCCATCACCCGGGCCTGTCGAGGGAGGACACGGCTCGAGAAATGGTCATGAGGTCTTCAAAGGTCCCTGAGTCCAGAAGTCCAGGTTGTCATACTGGGAAGTTGCCAGTGAATGCAGGCTGTGGGAACGTTGCCCAATTTCCTTTCTAGCAGGATGTGCAATTTGGAAAGATCTTGCTTAAAACTCAAGCAGCCAAACAGAGCTGGGTGGGAGGGCCCTGGGCCCCGGCTTGGAGATGAGCCCCTGGCAGGGAGCTTGGGGTTAGGTGAATCCCTGCCCTGCCGGATGTAGCCCAGAGCTCCAGAATTCAACCCAGGTTGGAGACGTAGCAAATACAGCAAAACAGTGGCTGGGTCATGGGTGATGTGAACTCTCGGGAAGCTTGGAAGGCACTTCTAGAACTTCTGAGTCCTTGACCCTTACCCCTTCTATTATGGAAAAGCTGCTTTTTTCCCTTGCCTTTTGGTCGCCCTTGGAGCCGGGGCGGGAGGAACCACAGCCTTTGGTTTCATTTTTTTTTTTTTCCATATAGAGATGAGCGTCTCACTATGTTGCTCAGGCTGGTCTTGAATTCCTGGCCTCAAGTGATCCTCCTGCCTCAGCCTCTCAAAGTGCTAGGATGATAGGCGTGAGCCACTGCGCCTGGTCAAAGCTGTCTTAATACTACTTTCACAGGTAGAGGGTCTACAGGGGCCCACACCACCATGTTCCAGGCGGGTTCAGGGAACAGACAGTGGAACCTGAGAAAGAGAAGTGGCCTTCCTCACCTCCCGAGATGAACTCAAGAACCCACTCAGCACACGGGAGAAGATCAACCACCCAGGGCAGCTCATGAATCCCACGCCCAACGCAGGATGGTCCGGAAAGCGGTTCTGACCCAGAAGGCATCAGGTGGGGGTGGGGGCACGCCGCCCATGGCCACCCTCTTCACACATACTGAGAAGCAGCAAGCTCATGCACATCCCGTCCCCAGGCCCTGCTGGCAATGCAGGGCTCTGTCCCAGGTCTGCAGCCTCTGCATGAAGGAGTGAGCCATGCAGGAGTGGGGGGCGGCTGACGGGAGGGAAGGGGTTGCCCTGAGCTTGGAGACAGTCCCTGCAGAGGCAGGAGGGGTGGGGGGCCGGGGGCCATCTCTAGCAGCTACAGCTGCTGGCCTGGGGGGGCGGGGCGTCCCCCAAGGCCGGGCCTTTCCCATTGCTGCCTGAACTGGGGCCAGGTTCCAGTGACTCTGTCATCTTCTCACAGATGATGTCCACCAGGCGCTCAAAGACCTGCTTCACGTTGATGTTCTCTTTGGCGCTGGCCTCGAAGAACTCGAAACCTGGACGGACAGAAGGTGGCTTGTGAGACCCCTGAGGCAGGGCCTGGGTTGTGGCATCGCAGGCTCCGAGCCTAGTTCTGCCCTAGATACTACTGTTGGATCCTGGCTGAGTGCCATTGCCGCTCCCAGCCTCAGTTTGCTCACCTGTAAATGGGAACACCTATGTTGCTGTTGCTGCTGCTGATAAAAATGGCAGCCATCAAGCACAGTGGCTCACGCCTGTAATCCCAGCACTTTGAGAGGCTGAGATGGATGGATTGCTTGGGCCCAGGAGTTTGAGACCAGGCTGGGCAACATAATGAGACCTCATCTCTACAAAAAGATCAAAATATGAGCCAGGCGTGGTGGCATGTTCCTGTAGTCCCAGCTACTCAGGAGGTTGAAGTGGGAGGATTGCCTGAGCCTAAGAGATCAAAGCTTTGGTAAGCCATGATCATGCCACTGCACTCCAGACTGGGCAACAGAGTGAGACCCCGACTCAAAAATAAAGAAACTTTCTGACTCTCACCGTATTTGTATGTGAATGCAGGGACTGACAGGCCAAATCTGGTCCACTGACTGCCTTTGTAAATGTTTCATTGGCAGATGGTCTCACCCATACGTTTATGTGTTGTTGCTGGTGATGCTCAAGCAAAGCTAAGCAATGGCCACAGAGAATGTATACCCAAAAATATTTCCTCTCTGGCCCTTTAAGAAGAGGTCTGGCCGGGCGCAGTGATTCACACCTATAATCGTGGCACTTTGGGAGGCAGAGGCCAGAGGATTGCCTGAGCCCAGGGATTCAAGACCAGCCTGGGTAACCTGGCGAGACCTTGTCTCCACGATAAAATAAAATTAAAGAATTAGCTGGGTGAGATGGCGCACACCTGTGGTTCCAGCTACTTGGAAGACTGAGGCAGAAGAATCGCCTGAGCCCAGCAGTGACCATGAGTGTGCCACTGCACTCCAGCCTGGGCGACAGAGTGAGACTTCAACTCAAAAAAAAAAAAAAAAAAGGACTGGTGACCCAAGACTAGAAAAATCCAGCATATCTGCTCTTCTGAAGTTTGACTTTTCCACTTAACCCCATATCCCAGAGATCTTGCCACATGAGAATGGAAACAAGAGTGTCTTCCTTTTCCACAGCTGCATAGTATTCCACCAAGTGAATACACTTTATTTCTTTATTTTTTAGAGTCAGGGTCTCTCTTTGTTGCTCAAGCTGGAGTGCAGTGGTGCAATCATAGTGCACCATAGCCTCGACCTCTGGGACTTAAGGAATCCTTCCATCTTGGCCTCCCAAGTAGCTAGAACTCTAAGCACATGCCACCATGCCCAGCTAATATTTCAAAAAACTTTTGTAGAGACAGGGCCACGCTATGCTGTCTAGGCTGGTTTCAAACTCCTGGGCTCATGCAACCCTCCCGCCTCAGCCTCCCAAGTCACTGGGTAACCATGTGAGCACACTTTCTGTTTAGTTGGTCTCCCTCTGTGAGCCATCTAGAGGCAGGCCAAGGCTGAGCTCTCACACGTCGTAGAAAACACTTCCCCCGTGGGTGAGGGTACCTGCAGGATACATTGCCGGAAGTGGTTTTGCTAGGTTCTCAGGGCACGGCTGCGGGGTGGGGGGTTCCTGTGATGGGTCCCCTCAATTAAAAGGTAAAGGTGGCACACACAGGCCATTTCTGGGCAGAGCCTCAAAGGGCTGGTGACTGGGGCTGGATCTGAGACCTGAGGATGCAGGCGGGACTTTGGTTCTGGGAGATCCAGAGCCTGGGGTCTGGGCTGGGCACTCACCAAGGTCGTCGGCAAGCCTCCGGCCATCCTCGGCAGGCACGACACGCTCGTCCTCCAGGTCACACTTGTTCCCCACGAGGATGACCTGGGCGTTGTCCCAGGAGTAGGTTTTGATCTGCGTGGCCCTGTGGGGTTGCCAGCCATGAGCCGGGGTTGGAGGTCAGGAGAGAGGGCAAAGGTTGGGGGTCGGCAGTCAGCAAGCACTCACCAGTCCTGCACGGCAGCAAAGGACTCTTGGTTGGCGACATCGTACATGAGCAGGAAGCCCATGGCACCGCGATAGTAGGCCGTGGTGATCGTACGGTAGCGCTCCTGGCCCGCCGTGTCCTAGGCAAATAGCCGTGTCAGATGGCTAGAAGCCACCCTGTTCCCACCCACCTTTTCAGGGACCTGTCTGAGAGAGGCCCTTCCATATGCTCGCAGCCCCAGTCTGATGGCGGAGGCACAGCCTTGTCTACACAGGCCCAGTCTGAGGGGGGAGGCATGCTCTCATTCTCAAGGGACCCCTCGGTCTGATGGGGGAGATACATGGCTGTGTCCTTGAGGGGTTCCCCGTCTGAGGGGTAAGTGGCCTCTCCCAGACTTATGAGCCCTTGGGCCTCATCTCCAAGAACCAACTTAATGACCACCACCAAGTGCCACCTGGGTCAGAGGGGACCACCCTGATAGGACATCTCGGTGCACTGGTTACCATGATGATCATTACCAGCAGCTGGGTTGGGAGGGGGTGGGTGTAGCTCTAAAGACCAGTCGGGCTCAACGGGGCTCCCTGGGTTTACCCCTGAGATGGTCACCAGCACTTTTTTTTTACCCGGGAATGCAGGGACACGATCAGCCTCAACCTCCTGGGCTCAGGCAATCCTCTCCTCTCAGCCTTCCGAATAGCTGGGACTCAGACATGTACCACCACACCCCACTCGTTTTGTATTTTTTTTTTGTAGAGACGGGGCCTGGCTATGTTGCCCAGGCTGGTCTTAAACTCCAGGCCTCAAATGATTCTCCCCGCTCGGCCTCCCAAGATTACAGGCCTGAGCCACAGCACTGGATGCCACCAGTACCCTGAACATGCCTTGGGCTAGTACTGTACCCTCATGGGAACTCCCCGGGTGGGACATGTCTCCCTCCTCCTGATAAATTCACCTCATAGACCACACCCACTCGCCACACCTGCCCCGACCCTTCCCAGCTCTGGACCACTCTGCCTCACCTGGGAACCCTCCCCGCAGCCTGAGACCTCAGGCGAACTTCCCTGGAGGGACCCCCTCGCCCACCCCAGACCCACAGGCCACCGCCTGGCCCACCCAGATCTGCAGCTTGATCCTTTTGTCATGGCGGTAGACGGTCTTGACCTTGAAGTCGATGCCCACGGTGCTGACAAAGGCGGGCGTGAAGGAGTCGTCGGCGTAGCGGAACAGGAACGATGTCTTGCCCACGCTGCTGTTGCCAATCAGGAGCAGCTTGAACATGTAGTCGAAGTTCTGATCGGCTGCATCCCGGGGGCCCGCGGGAGGCTCTCCGGCGGACGCCATCTTGGCAGGAGTCTCCGGGGGGGAGGCCTGAAGTCCTCAGATGGGGATGCCTGGGGACCTGCAGGGGAATCCAAGAATGGTAACAGCTCCAGTGCACAAACCAGGCCTGGGTTCAAATCCCGGTCCTGCCACTTCGAAGTCAAGTGACCCTGGAAGCATTGCTTGATCTCGCTGGACCTCAATATTCCCTTCTGACAAATGGAATGTTTGTCATATTCCCTGTCTGAAAGAGTATCTTTTCCTTCCTTCCTTTCTTCCTTCGACGGGGTCTCACTATGTTGCCCAGACTGGCCCTGAACTCCTGGCCTCAAGCGATTCTCCTGCCTCATCCTCCCAAAGTGCTGGGATGACAGGCATGAGATACCATGCCTGGCTCGAGCTTCTTTTTTTTTTTGGAGTCAGAGTCTCACTCTGTCACCTGGGATGGAGTGCAGTGGCGTGCTCATGACCACCACAGTCTCGACCTACTGGGCTCAGGCAATCTTTCCACCTCAGGCTCCCAAGTAACTGGAACTACAGGCGTGCACCACCATGCCCGGCTAATTTTTCTTGATTTATTGTAGGGATGAAGTCTCGCCAAGTTGCCCAGGCTGGGCTTGAACCCCTGGGCTCAGGCAATCCTCTCGCCTCAGCCTCCCAAAGTGCTGGGATGACAGGCATGAGCCACCATGAGTCTTTATTCATTCAACAAACACTACTTGAGGGTCTAATCTGTACTCCCTGAAGACAGGGCTGTGAAGAAGACAGAAAAAAGCCCACCCCTGAGGCGGATGGTCACATTCCTTCCAGTGGGAGGTTACTGACGCACATAACGGTCATAAGACTGAGCCTGATGTGTAGTTAGTGCACGATAGTCGTGACGGCTGTTTAATCTTCACACCCTCTGGTGAGAGTGTTTACTGTGGTGGGGGCGGGAGGCCCTTTCTGTCTTGCAGCCCAGAGGCTTAGCAAGGGTTCAAATGCAAGGCGGAGGGGAGGTGGGCACACAGGGTGCTTCCTTGGCGGCTGAGGAACCAGGCTCCGCAGGTGTGGACTTTGCCCCAGTGGGAGCAGCTGGCGTGGCCCAGGTGTGAGCTGGGGGGGCTGCCAGCTGGATGAAGCCCCCCCAGGGCCTAGGTGTTGACTTTGGCAGGCGTCTGCCCCTGGGATGCCTGCCCTGCCGCAACCCAGTTTAACCCCTTCTGTGACCCCAAGGCGAGGGGGGCTTCTGGGGATGCAGTCCAGGTGTCAGTTCCCTGCCATTTCCTATTTGTCAAAGGGGCAGGGCCTGCCACCCTCCCGGCCACGGCTGACTCACTGGCCCAAGCCCACGGAGGCAGGAGTGAGTCCTCAAATCCAAGGAAACCGTCCCAGCAAACCCCACCGCCTCACAGCCTGGGCCTTCCTCTCCAAGCAATCTGCCCACACTCCAACATGCTGCTTCATCTGGGTGCAGGATGCACCCTCCACCCTTTCCCTCCCCAGGCCTCAGTTTCCCCAGCCATCTGTGGTTGCTCCCTGAAGGGCACAGGCACGAAGGGAGGGCACGCGGGCAGAGGACACCCTGACAAAGCTATTTCTCAATCGCCTTTGGGGTTTCTTCCATTTGAAACGGGGACCCAGCCGGCTCCACCCTGTGTTCCGGGAGAACGAGTTTGAGGAGGCAGGAAACCTTTCTTCACGCCGGGCAGGGCCGCCCGGCCGGAGACTCGCCCCACCCTCTGCCCACCTGTCTGTCAGTCGGTCCCACCTCTTGCTGACCCTCTGCCGACCCTGGAAGGCTCGTTCCGCCCCCCTGCTCGGGACTTGGGGCGCCCCAGCCGGTGCAGGGGAGCGCAAAGCTTCCCCCCATCACCATATGGTCCCAGCGCGTGTCGCCCGTTGGGCTCCCTGCCCCGCCCGCGCGCCACGAGCGCTCCCGGGGAGCCCAGCTGGGTGGCGCTGAGGACGGAGGCGCCCCGCAGCCCCGCCTTTGTTCCCCGGGCAGCCCCCCAACCTCCCCTTGCTCCCCGGATCCCCCAGCGCCAACGCGCAGGGGTGGGGGGTGCGCGCTCTCGCGGGGGGGTCACCTCGGGTGGGGGGCGCCACCTTCAGGGGTTCCGCCTCCGAACTCGCCGCGGCCTGGCCCCGGCCGCGACCCCGGCCCCGCAGCCGCCGCCGCCGCAGCCCGCAGCCCGCAGCCCGCAGCCACCCGGATCCCGCGCGGGCTCCGCCCAGGCCGGAGAGGCGGGGCCGCTCCCGGGGAGAAGGGCGGGCGGGGCCGAGAGCGGGGCGGGGCTTGCAGAGAGCGTCTGGGCGGGGCTGGAGGCCGCTCCGCGTGTCCGGAGCCTGCCCCTCCCAACGCACTGCGGTGGGGAGCTTGGCGTCGGGCGGTTCGAATCCCAGCTACGCCACTTTTTTTTTTTTGTTTTTTTTTTTGAGTTGGAGTCTCACTGTCGCCCAGACTGGAGTGCAGTGCCCGCTCCCGGCCACCGCAGCCTCGACCTGCTGGGCTCTGGCGATCCTTCCGCCCCAGCCTTTTTAAGTCGGAGTCTCACTCTGTTCCCAGGCTGGAGTGCAGTAGCACGCTCACCGCCACGCCAGCGTCGACCCGCTGGGCTCAGGTGATCTTCCACCTCAGCTTCCAAGTAGCTGGAACTACAGGCTCGTGCCACCATGCCCGGTTAATGTTTTTGAATTATTGTAGAGATGAGGTTTCGCCAAGTTGCCCAGGCTGGTCTCAAATCCGTGGGCTCAGGCAATCCTCTCACCTCGGCCTCCCAAAGTGCTGGGATTATAGGCGTGAGCCACCATACCCAGCCCTTTATTATTTCTTTTTTGTTTTTTGAGTTGGAGTCTCACTCTGTCGCCCATACTGGAAGGCAGTGGCAGGCTCACGGCCACCCCAGCGTCGACCCGCTGGGCTCAGGCGATCCTTCCGCCTCAGCCTTCCGAGTAGCTGGAAGTACAGGCGCACGCTACCATGCCGGGCTGATTTTTGATTTCTCGTACAGACGAGGTCTCGCCAAATTGCCCGGGCTGGTCTCGAACCCCTAGGCTCAGGCAATCTTCTCGCCTTGGCCTCCCAAAGTGCTGGGATAACAGATTGAGCCACCGAGCACCGCCTTTTCTTTCTTTCTTTTTTTTAAGAAACCGAGTATCCCTATGTTGCCCAGGCTGGTCTCAAACTTCTGGCCTCAAGCAGTCTTCCTGCCTCAGCATCCCAAGGTGCTGTGATCACAGGTGTGAGCCACCATACCTGGCACCACCACTTTCTAGTGTTGAGACTTTGGACGTGACTTAACCTTTCTATCAATTGGTCTGTTTCAAGAGTACCCACCTCACAGGGTTGTGTGAGGATTCTGATCTGAGTTAATGTTTGTAAAGTGCAGTGTCTGGCTCTAAAGTGGGCTTGGGCCACTTTGCTAATTTTTTTTTTTCACGGAAGGGGTGTGCTCTGTCATTCAGGCTAGGGAGCAGTGGCACAATCATAGCTCACTGTGGCTCACGTCTGTAATCCCAGCACTTTGGGAGGCTGAGGACGGAAGACTACTTGAGGCCAGGAGTTCGAGGCCAGCCTGGGCAATATAGCCAGACCCTGTCTCTCTACCAAGAAAAACAAAAACGGAAACAAAAAATTAGCCAGGTGTGGTGGAGCATGCCTATAGTCCCAGCTACCCAGGAAGCTGAGGCAGAAGGATCACCTGAGCCCAGGAGGTCAAAGCTGTAGTGAGTCATGATTGTGCCACTGCACTCCAGCCTGGGTGACAGAATGAGACCTCACTCAACTCAATTAAAAAAAAAAAAGAAAGAAAGAAAGCCAGGATTGGTGGCTCAGCCTGTAATCCTGCGCTTTGGGAGGCTGAGATGAGTGGATTGCCTGAGCCTGCAAGTTCGAGACTCGCCTGGGCAACGTGGCAAGATCTCATCTCTACAATAAATCAAAAACTAGCCGAGCATGGTAGCGTGTGCCTGTAGTTCCAGCTACTTGGAAGGCTGAGGCGGAAGGATTGCTGGAGCCCAGCAGGTCGAGGCTGTGGTGGCCGGCAGCAGCCAGTGCACTCCAGTCTGGGCGACAGAGTGAGACTCCAACTAAAAAAAAAAAAAGAAAAAAAAGAGAGAAAAAGAAAAAAACTCACTTCAACCTTGAACTTCTGGGCTATAGTGATCCTCCTGCCTCAGCCTCCACAGTAGGTGGACTACAGGTGCAAGCATTAAATACTCTTAAGGGCTCTTGTAATTAACCCTCCTTTACAGATAAGGAAACCAAGGCTCAGAGAGGGGCAACCCTTGTCTGAGGCTGCACAATAAGGAAATTTGGTACCCAGGCCCAGCTGAGGTCCCAGGGTTTACCTTAAGCCAGCAGGAGATGGTCTGCAGTTATAATTGTTCAAGCTTTGCTGGTGTTCAAACCTCAGAGCTTCACCGTAAGCAGAACTTCTGTGAGCCCCCAATGCATCACTGAAACAAGAGCTTCCCCCAAGGGCCACCACAAAAATGAACCGAGATGAGGTGCATTTGTTAGGAAGGGCTGGGTTATGCTCAGAACAAGCAACCCCAAAAACCCCATGGCCCCAGCAGCCAAGGTTGGCTTCTTTTTATTTTATTTTTTTATTTTTATATTTTTGAGTTGGAGTCTCGGTTGCCCAGACTGGAGTGCAGTGGCCGCTCCCGGCCACCGCAGCCTCGCCTGCTGGGCTCCGGCGATCCTTCCGCCTCTGTCTTCCGAGTAGCCGGAATTACAGGCATGTGCTACCACGCCCGGCTGATTTTTTTTATTGTAGAGATGAGGTCTCGCTGCCCAGGCGGGTCTCGAACCTGTGGGCTCAGGCAATCCACTCACCTCAGCCTCCCAAAGGCATGAGATTACAGGCTGAGCCACCGAGCCCGGCTGGCTTCTTTTTATTATATCATTTTTTTTTTTTTTTTTGAGTTGAAGTCTCACTCTGTCACCCAGACTGGAGTGCAGTGGCCGCTCCCGGCCACCGCAGCCTCGACCTGCTGGGCTCCAGCGATCCTTTGGCCTCAGCCTTCCGAATAGCCGGAATTACAGGTATGCGCTGCCACGCCCAGCTGATTTTTTGATTTATTGTAGAGATGAGGTCTCGCTGCCCAGGCGGGTCTCGAACCCACGGGCTCAGGCAATCCACTCACCTCAGCCTCCCAAAGGCGCGGGATTACAGGCTGAGCCACTGAGCCCGGCTTATATCATTATTTTAATGTTGAGTTGGAGTCTCACTCTGTTGCCCGGGCTGAAGTACAGTGATACAACCACAGCTCACCACAGCCTCTCCCTCCTGGGCTCAAGTGATCTTCCCCCCTCAGCCTCCCAAAGTCACTGGGACTACCAGTGTGCGCCACCATGCCTGGCTAATTTTTTGACTGACAAGATCATGCTATGTTGTCGAGGCTGGCTTTGTACTCCTGGGCTCAAGCAATCCTCCTGCCTTGGCTCCTAATGTGCTGGGATTACAGGCATGAGCCACTGAGCCTAGCCCAACGTTTGCTTCTTATGGGTTGTGGTGAAGGAAAAATGCAGCAAATTATGCATTGTCTTGTACTGCTTCTCCTTGGAAGGGACACATGCCACCTCTGGTCACATTTCATTGGCCAGAACAAATCACATGGCCCATGGCCACCCCCAAAGTCTGTGGGGCAGGAAATATCGTCCTCTAGGGTCAGAATCAGCCATTGTTACAATAATACATCATATGTGCCATGGTTTGCACCACACCCTGGTATACAGCAGGCGCTCAATCCATGGACAGCATTATAGGAGACGCTGACAGGCTGCAATGGCTGACACTCCAAATCGTCACCCTTTGTGATTGGAGAAACTGAGGCCCTCAGCTCTACTCTCACCCACCATCCCTCTGCTTCTCATGGGGGAAGGAACTGAATAATGACAGTGGTCATTTCTGAAGAAGCTTTATTGACACACAGGGCCTGGGCTAGAGGCTTCTCAAACCCAGGGCGAGGCTGGCGAGACACAGCCCGTTGCTCAAGAGGCAGCCCAGGTTGCACATGGAGGACAGGCCGTGGTAGTGGAAGAAGTCCTGGCGGAGAGCCTTGTACTTGGGGTCCTTGTCTCGCAGCTGGCGGTAGGGGTCGGGGCCCTGGTGGCTGCCTGGCATCTCCCCGCCCAGGCCCCGCTCCTTCTCCACCGTCTGCAGGGCCCACATGGTGGCCGTGGTGCGAGGCCCCAGCCAGCGGGCATTGAGGGTGGCCAGTGTGAGGCTCAGGAACAGCAGGCAGAGCTGGCGGGGATGGTGGGAGGAGGTGAGTGGGGGTGGGAGGGAGCACCCTCTAGAGGTGTGTCTGCATGTCCAACAGCCGGAGGGAGACAGGGACGGCATGGGCGAAGCCAGCCTCACCGTCTTTCCACAAGCCCAGACTGAAGGCCCAAAGTGGAGCGCTGGCTTTGTGCCCTGAAACTGGCAGCCACTAAGGAAGGCTCCATCTCCTCTATTCCCCTCAAAATCTCCTCCCCTCCTCTCCTCTGATACCTAGACTGGAAGTTCTCACCCCAGCACAGGGCCTCTTTCCTCTGTGGCCCTAGCTGAGGCCCCAGAAGCTGACACTGGGTCCTCAGACAATGACTAAAAAGTTAAAAAGTTGGCCGGGCACAATGGCTCAAGCCTGTAATCCCAGCACTTTGGGGGGCGAGGTGAGAGGACTGCCTGAGTCGACGGGTTTGGGACCAGCCCGGGCAACTTGGTGGGACCTCATCTCTACAATAAATCGAAAAAATTAGGTGGGTGTGGTAGTTCTAGCTACTTGGAAGGCTGAGGCGGAAGGAACGCGGGAGTCCAGCAGGTTGAGTCTGCAGTGGCCATGAGCGTGCCACTGCACTCCAGCCTGGGCAACAGAGTAAGACTCCAACTCAATAAAAAAAAAAGTTAAAAAGTTGGCTGGGTGCAGTGGCTCACACCTGTAGTCCCAGCTACTCAGGAGGCTGAGGCGGGAGGATCGCTTGAGGCCAGGAGTTAGAAGCTACAGTGAGCTATGATCCCACCGATACACTCCAGCCTGGGCGACAGGGTAAGACCCTGGCTCAAAAAGAAAAAAAAGTCTGCGAATAACTTCTCAGCCTGTTTCAAAAACAAAACAAAACAGATGAAAGAAAAAAATCTCTGTGAAGTTCAAGTTACCCATAATTCTCTCTTGTCTCTGTGAGCTTATTCTTGAAAACCTGTCAGGTCTCACCTGCCCACATCAGAGGAACACAGAGACAGCAGGGTAGAGAAATCTGAGATGCAGAGATGTTTCCCTGCCTTGTGGCTGAAAAAATGTGTGGATGGACGTAGGAAACCATAAGTTCCCAGTTGGGCTGGTTTTAAAACAATAAGCTGGGGTCAGTGTCCTTGCCCAGCTGAGTCACTGCAGCTTGGCAGTAGGCCCAGTCAGGGGGAGGAGAGGGAGCAGCAGCCAGGGGAGAGATAGAAGGGGATACACAGGGCTGCGGGGGACAGTTGTACAGGCTGTGAACTGCTCAAGGGAATCCAGAGCCCCACTATTTATATACCAAGAAGGGGCGCTTTTAAGTTTTTCTCAAAAAGGTGTAGCCACCTTAGGTGCTGGGAACAAGTTTCCAGAGGGTAGTGGCACCCACGCCCGCGTACCTGACTGGCCTCCCAGAATGTGAGCTGAGCCCAGGCATGCTGTGGGGCCAAGATGCAGAGGTTGATGAAGGCGCAGCCCATGGAGATGTGAAAGTAGAAAGGGAAGAGCTTGCTTTGCGCTAGGCCGAAGGTATGTCGGGGAAGGCCTCGGAAAAGCAGGAAGCCTGTGGGGTGGGGGTCCGCATGCCTGTTAGGACGCTTCCGGGCCCCCTCCTCTTTCTGTCCCCACCCGTGGTACCCATGAGGTCCTGGCCGAGGGTCCCTACCTGAGACGAAGGTCACCCACATTTGCATGCCCCAGGCACCTGACAAGACCAGTAGGTGCACCACCTTGATCAGGCCTCCCGGGTTCCTGCCTTCCTCCATCTTGCAGCCCTGGGAAGGAGGCATCAGGTGGCTCAGAGCTTGACCTTTGCCCCCTGGCCTTCAGACCCCGTGAGCCTGCTCAAGGTCAGGTCCTGGCCTATCCAGCAGAGGTCCAGGACAGACAACCCAGGAATGAGAGTGACAAGGACCCAGAGCAGTCCCGTGACGACCCCCGACCCCATCCCTCCAAATGTCAGCCCTCGAGACTCGGTGCTCTCTGGACCCCAACATCCACGCCACCTCCGACAGCCCCAAATTTCGGCCCCGGCAGCTCAAGCTCACAGCCCTAGGTCTTCAGAGGTCACCCTGATGACTCCCCAGTATCCACCCAGGGATCCAGTTCTAACAGTCAAGACCCCTCCCCTAGTAACAGGATATCATATGCAGAGCCCCCCAAAGCAACCCGGTGACCCCATCTACTCCTGGGGATCCCCAGATCTCATCCCAAGGACAACGACCTCCCCCCGCTGGGAACCGGACCTCAACCCGCAGCACCCGGAATCCGAAACCAGAGGCGCCAGGGCCACACTGACCGAGCTCGGTACCTCACTCACTCACTCGGTACTTCTCTCCCAACCAAGAAGTCGTCCCGCCTCCCCGCGGAGCTTGAAACCAATCAGATCGTAGATCTGCCTCCTTTTGTCCCGCCCTCTAGGGTGCCGACTAATAACTAAGCAGAAACTTGCCTGGAATCCCGCCCCCTCCTCGGGCATTTATCCAATGACACAGCGGCTGCTGAAAGCTACGGAAGCCGGAGGCCGCCAGTAAGGCCATCGGCTACCCCTGCGGGGGCGGAGCCAAAAGACTGGCCACGCCCTCCCCTCGCTGTGACTCCACCCCCCCTCTGTGACTCCACGCCTCCGCACGTTTTAATGCCGTGGTGTCCCCGCGGGATGAAATTTCAGCATTACAGCTGGGGACTGGCTTCCCGGTCCCAGATGGGAGAGCCTAAGCAGGTGGTATGTGGTAGGTGGGGGTCGGGAACCTGGCCGGCACAGGATTCCCAGCCCTGGGGGCGGGGCCGAGGCTGATGATCCCGCCCCCTTCCCCAGGAATTCTCCCGGGAAGGACAGTGAAGACACTGGGGTGTGTGTGGGGGGGAAGGAGGCACGACTTGGGACCTGCCTGCCGCTGGCGCGCGGAAATGCCTTTCCTTTTCCTCTCTGTGCGTCCCAGATCTCCCATGGTCCCCAGGTTCCAGATTTCATCTTGACATCCAAGAACAAACATTGAGCTTCTCATTCCGCGTGCCAGACGCTGGCATGGATTAATTTGTTTAATCGCAACAACCCAGTAAGGTGGACATTGTGACATCCTAGTTTTATAGTTGGGGACACTGAGGCATGGAGAGGTTAAATAAGTCTTCCAGTATCACACAGCTGAGAAGGGGCAGAGCTGGGTTCTCAACCCCCGCCATCCAGCTGGAGGGTCTCTTTGCTTAACCATCATGCCTTCCTGCCTCTGGAAGTGAGGACCTCCCCAAGGCAATGCCTCTTGAAGGGCAACCTGGAATGTTCCAGGCATAAGAGTCACTTGTACACCACAGGATGAGTGTGAAGGCCTAGTGAATGCTCAGAGGATGCCAGCACTCAGTTAGGTGTTCAGAAAAGATGCACCTAAAAGAGGACTAAAGAAGATTTTACAGATAATATGCTGAGTAGGGTTTTGAAGGGTGTGTAGAAATTTTCCAGGCAGACTGAACCAGGGGAAGGACATCAGGCAGAGGACCCAGCAAGGGCAACCAAAAATAAAGGTCTAGAGGATTTGGGTAACTGGCTGAGTGAAATTTCACCTAGAAGTTTCTCCAGGCAAACCTGCCCCAGACTTCTCCATCTGTGCCAGTCCTGACTATACTGGCAGGGGAGGGGATGTGGCCATGAGACCCAGCGCTGAGTTCTTGCCTGTTCCCAGCCTCATCTGGCACAGGCCTGGACCCCAATTCAGCATGCATTTATTAAATAGGTAGGTCCTGCCTCTCCTGCACACACTCTAGGTCTCCCGTTTATCTGTGGGGCCAAATCCAGACTCCTATGCTTGGCCTTCAATGCCTCACTTGAACTGCCTTGCTAACATCCTGCTGCTTCCTCATGGACCCTGCCTTCAGCCATCCTGAATTCACCAGCACAGAGCACATCGGTCCATCCCTCCAAGTTTTTGCACACACTGCATCCTGCTAGGAGTGGCCTTCCTTTTAGGACCCATGTTAAGGTCCTTTATATGGGCCCTTCTGAGGCTTCGTTTCTTTCTGTGGGGTCTTCTGGGTTTTATTCACTGCCCAGCGCAACTGCTGGGGCTGGGATCATCCTTCATCGAGCTTCTGTGACTGTGAAGCCCAAGTTCAGGACTGAGGCCTCTCTGGCATGTCAGGGAAGGCTTGGGGGCATTGGGGACACGGGGACTTGTCTCCAAGCAGCACCTGTGCTCCCTACTCCCAGTGACCCTCTTTTGGCTGGCCTACCCAAAGACCCTGACCACTCCGTGTCCTGCCCCTGCTCACCTCCCTCATCCTCCAGCGTGTGTCTGCCTGCTAACGAGTGTGACAAGCACTGGGGTTCGTTGGGGGTGGGGAGCTGCCCTGGGCCTGGGTGCCTGGGAGGGGCTGGGAGGGGCTGGGGATGCAAGGAGTGCTCTGGACTGTCCCTCAAGGAAGCCCTCACCTCTAGGCTCTTCCTCAGACAAGGCCCTAGACTGTATGACCCGCTGGTCCAGGACCCTAGAGCTGGAGACCTTGGGACCCTCTGCTTCCGAGGACACAGTGAGGAGTGTAGACCAGAGGCTAGAGTGGGGCTCGAGGCCTCTGCTTCGTGGGGCTCCCCCTTTCCCCAACTCAGACCTGCACCGGGAGCGCTGCAATGACCAGGACATTTTGAAGAGGCCTCACAACGGAGCTAAGGTCACCCCCACCCAGGAAACCCCTTCCATACAGGAAACTCCTTCAATCCAGGAAATCACTGCAATCTACCACTGCTGAGCTTGGAGAAGGGACTGGGGCAGGGGGATCTTTCTGAAGACGACGCCCATTCACCACGTGTCTTCAGCCCCTGGAACAGCGCCCTGGCACCCAGAGGGCTAAACATGTCTTAAGTGAATGGAAGGAATGAGTGTGATTGTGTGTCTTCGGTGAGGCTTTGTGGTTGTTTCTTGGTGTGCCTTTGCTTATGTGTCTGTGTGGCTGTGGTTGTGTGTCTGGAATGTGTCGTGAGTAGATGCCCTGGGTCTTATAACTTAGCACACATGGCTGTGTCTGAAGTTGTGTGACTGTGGTTGTGTATTTTGGCGACAGTGTGTGGTTGTGTCTCAGGTGCTATTGGTGCCCACAGCATACATTTTCAATGTCCTTTGCTTCCTAAGAAGGAGGGTCATTATTTGAGCCCAAGCCAGAGACAGGGCTGGAGTTTGGCGGGATCCAGGGGTCCTCAGGCATGTGCTGTTGGGGGCAGCCCACAGGCCCACACATGTATGGGTCAGCCACACAAGTGCACTTTTGAGCTTGTGCAGGCAAAAGGGGAGGTGCATGAATGTGCCTGGAGTGCAGCTTTACCCGCACTTGTGGTTTGGCATATCTAGGACTCAAGAGATTCAGCTGTTGTTTAGCCCTCCAAACTGGGTTGGGGTCATCAGGGAGGCAGCCTAGGGACAAATTTTCACTTCCCTCTTGTTCCCCTTCCCTAGAAGTCCTTGGAGACTGGCTTCTCCAAAATCAAAGGTGAGAACCCTCCTTCCCAACAGGACTGGGGGAGAAAGGCCTGCCAGTCCCTACCTCCACCCTCTGCCACAGTCTCAGTGGGTTCCTACCCCTACTCTGAGCCTCTGCTGACCTCTGCCCTGCCCTTAACCTAGCCCCCACCTCTTCCAGTCCTGGCTCAACCTCACCTCTGTCCACAGTTAAGTCCATCACGATGACTTCTGACCCCCAGAAGTTCCTGCGGTGTGAACTGGAGTCACTCAAGAGTCAGCTACAGGCCCAGTCAAAGGTGGGTCCCCTCAGTCCTTCCCTCCAGCAACCTCTGTCCCCGCCCCCCACCCTTCCTTCACCCCACCTCGGGCCTGATCTCTTGGCCCCAGGCTTTCGAGTTTCTGAACCACTCTGTGACGATGCTGGAGAAGGAGAGCTGCCTGCAGCAAATCAAGATCCAGCAGCTTGAAGGTGAGGACCCACTAGAGGTCGAGGTCGGGTTGGGGTGGGTCCTGCTGGGGTTATCTGGGTCAGGCCAGCGTGAGAGAAATCAGGAGAGTCTGGGTTCTGAGTCGAGGTGAGGGCGAGCTGGGTTCAGAGGGGCATGGGGTGGAGTCAGGGGTACACTCAAGGCACGGCCCCCTCTGCAGAGGTGTTGAGCCCCACAGGCCACCAGGGGGAGAAGGAGAGACACACGTGGTCCTTGGAGCAGGGCCAGCCGGAGCTGGGGGAGGCCCTTGCCCACGGCCTGAAGGGGCTGCAGAAGACCCTGCGGGACAGCGAGGAGGTGCAGCGGGCCCGCCTGCAGCTGCTGGCCCAGGAAATCCGGGACAGGTGGGTGATGGCAGGAGAGCAGGCCGGGGCCAGGAACGAGGAGGCCAGAGAGGGGGTGGGAGGAGGGATGGAGGAGGCAGGAGAGGCCTGGCCAAGGTGGCGGGGGTGGTGGAAGGCTTGGGGGACAAGAGGGAGGGGTGGGAGGTTTGGGGGAGACAAGAGGCTGGCAGGGGCGGGCAAGCGGGAGACTGAGGCCAGGGAACACAGGAAGCCGGAGGTGGGTGGGAACGAAGGCCAAAGGATGAGGAAGCAAAGCGGCGGGTGGCAGGGAAGGCTGAGGCCGGCAGGAGACTGAGGGTGGGATGGAAGAGGGGGCCAGGGAGGAGGAAGGTGGGCTGGCAGGGGAGGCTGAGGGGGTGGGAGGTCAGGGAACACAAGGTGAGAGGCAGGCCAAGGGGTGGGAGGCCAGCTAGGAGGCGGGAGAGGCTGCGTGAAGGGGAGGCTGGGGGTCCAGAAGAGTGGACATTGGGAGGATCCTAGTAGGAGGGGAAGAGTGGGCAGAGGGGCCGACCTCAGCGGAGGGGTGATTGGCCAGGTGGGGGCATGGCCGTGGGGGAGGTCAGGGGCTGAGAGGCAAGTCCGGGCCACACTGTCCGGGCAGCAAGAAGTTCCTGTGGGAGGAGCTGGAGTTGGTGCGGGAGGAGGTGACCTTCATCTATCAGAAGCTTGGTAAGTGCCTGGAGCCCACAGCAGGGGATGGGGAGGGGTCCTTCTGCCACCCCTGTCCCCTGAGCCCCTCACTCCACAGAGGCGCAGGAGGATGAGATCGCCGCAAACCTGGCGAACATCCAGAAGGTGCAGAAGACGCAGGTGAAGTGTCGCAAGGTGAGAGGACAGGGACCCTGAGGGAGATGGGCCGGGAGATTGCTGCCAGCCTCTGCCATCAGACTGGGACCTGGGTTCAGATCCACCTCTGCTACTCACTGCTGTGTAACTTTGGGCAAGCCTCTTGGCCTCTCTGGGCCTCAGCTTCCTCATCTGTGTAACGGTGTACCCTTCCTGATCAGGTAGCTGTGTTAACTGAGCATTAAGCACTTTGAGTGTGACCTGGCATGTATTAACTGCTATGGAACAGTCATCTTTCACGACCATCATTTTTTTTTTTTTTTGAGTTGGAGTCTCACTCTGTCGCCCAGACTGGAGTGCAGGGGCCGCTCCCGGCCACCGCAGCCTCGACCTGCTGGGCTCCGGCGATCCTTCCGCCTCAGCCCTCCAAGTAGCTGGCACTACAGGCGCGCGCTACTAAGCTCAGCTCATTTTTGATTTATTGTAGAGATGAGGTCTCGCCAAGTTGCCCAGGTGGGTCTCGAACCCGCAGGCTCAGGCAATCCACTCACCTCAGCCTCCCAAAGGTGCGGGATTATAGGCTGAGCCACCGAGCCACCATCATTATTAGTTTTTTTTTGAGTCAGAGTCACTCTGTCACTCAGGCTGGAGTGCAGTGGCACACTCACGGCCACCATAGCCTCAACTTGCTAGGCTCAGACGATCCTTCCGCCTCTGCCTTCAAAGTAGCTGCAACCACAAGTGTGCGCCACTATGCCCAACTATTTTTTTTTTTTTTAATTGTAGAGACGAGATCTTGCCATGTTGCCTAGGCTGGTCTCGAACCCCTAGGCTCAGGCAGTCCTCTCGCCTCCACCTCCCAAAGTGCTGGGATTACAGATGTGAGCCACTGTGCCTGGCTACTAACATTATTATTATTATTTTAAGAGACAAGGTCTCACTATGTTGCCCAGGCTGATCTTGAACTCCTGGCCTCAAGCAATCCTCCCACCTCAGCCTCCCAAAGTGCTGGGATTGCAGGCATGAGCATCGGGGCTGCACTGTCATTATTACGATTTTTCCTGCTCTCCCATCCTCCCCCACCTCCCACCCCAGATACTGACCAAGATGAAGCAGCAGGGGTATGAGACGTCTGCCTGGCCAGAGACAGAGGCGATACTGCCAGGAGGCAGTGGGTGCTGGAAGAATGACCTTCAGAAGGAACTGAGTGACATATGGTGATGCCCAGTCCCCAGGGTGACCCCTGGCCCTCCTCTGACCTGCTTCGCCCAGTCAGATATTGGGCAGTGCCCACAAGAACTCGGAGCCCACTACATTCCAAGCCCCCCGCCCCTCGCAGAACTCATCCTTGCCATGGCCCCTGCCTTAGCCCGGCTGCCTCCCTGTCTTGAGCAGCCTGGAGTCTCCTGGATCCCCATCTCCCCATCTCCCCACAGGTCTGCCTTGCATGTGCTGCAGAACTCCATCGACAACTTCACCATGTCCTCGGGGGCCCACCCCAGGACCTCAAGCCTCAGGGGTGAGGGGCACTGAGTGTTGCTGGGGGGGAGGTCACATCCTCAGGGTCTATTTGGAGTCTCATTCTGTGGTTCCATTAAGGAGTCACTGGAGGTTTTACTCAGGGTCCCTCAGAGTTATGATCAGGGTCAGTGGAATCTTGTAAGTCAATGGGAACGGTGTGCCTGTCATCTCGGCACTTTGGGAGGCCAAGGCAGGAGGATCGCTTGAGTCCAGAACCTCAAGATCAGTCTGCGTGATTTAGCAAGATCCCATTTCTACAAAAAAATTAAAAATTAGCAGACATTTTAGCACAGCCTGTAGTTCCAGCTACTCGAGAGGCTGAGGTGGCAGCGTTGCTTGAGCCCAGGAGTTTGAGCCTGCAGTGAGCATGATCACACCACTGTACTCCAGCCTGGGTGACAAAGCAAGATCCTGTCTCATAAAAAAAGAAGAAGAAAACACCCAGAGGAGTGGTACATGCCTGTTGTCCCAGCACTTTGGGTGGCAGAGGCTAGAATTGCCTGAGCCCAGGGGCTCAAGATCAGCCTGGGCAACTTGGCAAGACCTTGTCTCTACAATAAATAAAAAAATTAGCCAGGTGTGGTGGCACACGCCTGTAGTTCCAGCTACTTGGAAGGCTGAGGTGGAAGGATCGCCTGAGCCCAGCAGGTCAAGGCTGCGGTGGCCGTGAGTCACTGCATTCCAGCCTGGGTGACAGAGTGAGACTCCAACTCGAAAAAAAAAAAAAAACCCGACAACAACCAGGAGTCAATGGAATAAACTGTAAGGGTCATTGAAGTCATAATTTGGTGTCACATTGGGTCACATTCAAAGGACTTGGGGGTCATGGTCAAGGATCAGTGAGCTATAATATCAAGGGACACTGAGCCTGTATTTGGAAGTTACTTGAGGCTCACATTCAGGGTTCCTGTCCCTCCCACAGGTCACAAGGGGCACCAGTGCCTGAGCCCTCCGCTCCCCTCCTGGGACTCAGACTCCGACACTGCCCAGGATCTTTCCCAGCCGACTTTCAGCAAGAGCCGGTACTTCCTGCCCGGTACAGATCCTGCACGCCCCCACCCTACCCCTGCCCCATCCACTCCCCTCCTGGCCTGCCCTTGACCCCCACGGTCTAGATCTTCGGGACCATCCCAGATCCCGACCTGGGCATCTGGTCCCCTGGGGGTCCCCTGGGCTGGGCCAGACCGATACCCTCCCCCTCTCTCCACAGCTTGAGCAGCCGGAACTGCTCTCCCTGAAGACTAGTCCAGAGAGAAAATAAACTAGCCAAGACCCTCCTCTACTCCTGGACTGTTACTCCTGCTGCTTCCTGTGCCTAGGAATCCCCCTGCCCCCTAATTTACCTCTCAGCATTAGGGGGAGGGGAGTAGAGACCCCAGGAGTCCTTCGGGATGTGTGAGCCAGTTTACAACACCGGGCTAGACTGGTTATATGGCAAAATCAGGGTCAATCTGTCTAGGTGCGAACAGCCAGACAGGCTCTTCCTCACTGACCACAGAGCCTTCCTTTCCGGTGGGCCCTGGCCATCTAGTCCAGGGCCAGTAGGAGCTGTGAGGACCCTGGTCCGGGACCTGAAAGAGTAGCAGAGACCCTGCGCGACAGCACGGCCCAAATGGGGAAACTGAGACCCAGAAAGGGGAGGGCGTGGTCCAGGGTCATACTCTGAAGCACTCTCCTCCTTGTCCCCTCGGTGTCCCCAACCCCTCTTTTTATTTTTATTTTTTGAAAAATGCAGCTTTTATTTATTTATTTTTAATTTTCATTATAAAGATGTGGGGTACATTTCAGGGTTAGGTATATAAACATTGATCATGCAGGTACCCTTGTTGATGAGGTATGCCCCAACCCCTCTTAACCTTGCTTGGTGGTTCCCTCCCAAATCTATGCTAACGCACCCAGCCCACAAGAGCAACCGAGGCCCCGCCCCGACATACTAATAAGACACCGCGAGCCCCGCCCCACGGAGCTATGCAAATAAGGCGCCCGGAGGCCCCGCCCTTAAGTGCTAATGAGACACCGCGAGCCTCTCTGTGCGCAGCTATGCAAATAAGGTGCCAGGAGGCCCCGCCCCTCCCTTCGCCGCGGAGTCTGCGCGGCGCGGCTTGGCCGGGCCTACAGCATCTCTCTCCGCGTCCGCCCGCCGGGCCAGCTAGTCCGTCTGTCCGTCCCGCCGCGCCGGGGCCGCCTAGGTGGAGCTGGGACTCGGACGGCGGCGGCCTAGACCCGGTGAGGGGAGAGGCTTGGGGCGCCCCTCACCCCTTCCCACGGGCTTCCCCCCCTCGGTCTGCCAGCCCGGTTCTGGCGGGTCCGGTTCCTCCGGGTTCAGCGCGGGGAGGGGGAGGGGAGGCGACGAGCTGGGGCTACGAGCCGGGGCTGGGGGAGGGGACCCCGGGCCTGAGGGTCCAAGCCACGGTGGCTAGGGTGACTGTGGGTGGCTGTGACTGTGTGTCAGTGTGTGATTGTGTAACTGTCAGCGTGTGGTTGGCTGTGATTGTGTGGCTCTGGGAGTCCGCGGATGTGTGTGACTGTCACTGTATGGCTGTCATTGTGGGTATCGCTCTGATTGTGTGTATGTGTGTGTGTGTGTGTGTGTGTGTGTGTGTGTGGCTATGTTGTGGCTGCCATTGGGTCGCCGTGTGACTGTTCTCACTCTGTGTGGCTGTCTTGCTGTCCACGCGGCTGTGTGCCTGTGACTGTCATTGTATGGCTGCTGGTGTGTGTTCATTCTGATGGTGTGTCTGTGATGGTGTGCCTTTCTTGTGTGGCCCTCTGAGTGAGTCTGTGTCACCATCCATGTATGTGTCCTTGTGTGGCCATATGACTGTGGTGGTGGGTGGCCCTGGGTCTCTCCTGGGAACGTCAGTGTGAATGAGAGACTGTGTGTGTGTGGCTGTCATTGAGTGCCTTGTAATTGGGGGTGTGACTCTGTGACGGGTTCCATGACCCTCACTGTGTGCAGTGACTCACACACAATGACTCTTAAGGGTGTTGGCAGCCCCCAGTGTAAGTCTCTGACTGTGGTGGGGGAGGGCTGTGAAGTGTGGAGGGTCTCCTGATGTCTCCCTCTGACTTTGGTTTTGCAGGGGAGATTGGTCTGTGTGGGTGTCTGTGACAGGCCATGTGCCTGCTCTGCCTTGTGTGTGAGTGTGCAGTGATGCGTGTTGTGTATGCCCGACACCTGTCTCAATGAGCGACCTGTGGTGTTCGCCCAACACAGTGCCTGGATGTCAGCAGGTGCTCAGGCCTCATTGTGGGGTGGGTGGATGCCTGCCATGGTGTGTGGGTGGGTGGGGGGGATGTTGGGATGGAGGTTGTAGCTGGGATGTGCACTCTGGGGGTGCTGGCATGCTGGCATAGGTGACTCCCTGGGTATCTGGGACCTCTGGTGACCTTTACCCCACGTCACAATGCAGAGTGAGCCTCGCAGATGGGGCCCTGGGCCCAGAGTGCCTGTTCTCGCCTGCCTGGGCCTCAGTTTCCACATCTGCACAATGGAGGTGACCATCCCTGCCCTGCTGTTTGCCAGGAGTGGCTGTGACTCTGTGGGCGTGGTGGCGGCCTGTGGGAGGCCGTAGGGTGCTTTCCCAGGTGAGATCAGGCTGGGGCATGGGTGTGAGCTGGTGTGACTGTTGTCCCCTGAAGCACTGAAGACTGAGGGTAAACTGGGAGGAGGGAAGAGGAGAAGGGGGAGGCAGACCAGCTGGGAGGAGGGGTAAGGAGAGAGAGGCAGCTGGGAGAGAAGGAGGGCCTGGCTATCAGCCCACACCAGACACCAACACCACAGCCTTGGGGACAGAGAGGGACAGAAAGAGAGGGGCCCCTGTGGACGCCATGGGCTCAGGGGAAGGGGCTGGCTCCTTCTGGGGAAAGAGGAAGGGGTCCCCTAAAAACTGGTGGAGAAGGGACCCCCATAAAGATGGCGAGTCTCTTCTGAGACTCTAAACGGTCTGTGTCTGAGGAAGGCTGTAGAGGGAAGGGGGTCACTATAAAACCCCTGGGGGGTGGGGTCAGGAAAGGCAGGAGTCTCCAGTGGGCAGGGTTGGGTTGACAGTGTGGGCCTGGACTGCAGAGGTGTGGCCAGGAGGCTCAGGGGGCAGGACCTGGACTGCAGAGGCGTGGCCAGGAGGCTCAGGGGCTGGAGCTAGGGCTTCCAGCAGGCTTCAGGGTCAGGGCTGTGGCCAGAAGACTCGGGGATGGGGCCAGGCCCCGCCTTGGAGCTCCTCCTCCTCCTCACCTCCGCAGGCCTGGGCTTCACCATGGCGGGGAGACCGTACCTGAAGCGGAGTTTCTCCATCATCCCCTGCTTTGTCTTCGTGGAGGTGAGAACCCAGGACTCAGGGGCACTTGTCCTGTCTCTCTCTCTGCCCCCACACCTGCACCCATGCTCCCATCTCCCTGGCTGCAGTCCCGCTGTCTCTCTCCTTGATCTCTCCCTCTATGTCTCTCTGGGATCTCGGCTGCTGTCCCCTTCCTCTTGAGAAGTGGCAACAAGTGTGGACTCAGAAGTGGCATGCCCTGGGCTCCAATCCCGCTCTACCCCATTCGTAATTCGGGATTCTGGGCACCTCAGGTATCCTGCTGAGCCTGTTTCCTCATTCATAAAATGGGCTGTTATGAAGGTGAAATGTATTACTTCAGGGAAGAGGCCCTGCCTGCCCACAACTGCTTGTGGTAGCTGATATCACTTCTGTTTCTTCTTATTTCCTTATTGGGGGTCTCTCTCTCTCTCTCTCATCTGACTCTTGTCCCTATTCTCACTTTTTTCCTCCACTGACATCTCTTCTCTCTTGTCCCCTTCCCTTCCTGATCCATCTCTTCTTTCCCTTCCTCCTCCTCCCCTCCTCTTCCTTCCTCTTCCCACTTTAGTCGTGTGTGTGTGTGTGTGTGTGTGTGTGTGTGTGTGTGTGTGTGTGCGCGCGCGCGCGCGCGCGCGCGCGCGCTACTGGGCCCACCCTCACGGTGAGGCTGTGGGGGTCGCCTCAGTCGGCCATGGGGAGGCCCTCCAGGGAGGCAGGCGTGCTAGGTGTGGGGGGATGGGGAGCTGAGTTTTGAGGCCAGGAGGAACCGCCTTGGTCTCACCCACAGATCCTGCTGGGGGAGCTGGCGCTCTCTCTCTCTCACTCTCTTTTGAATCAGAGTTCTACTTTTTCACCCAGGCTAGAGTGAAGTGGCATGCTCATGGCCACCGCAGCCTCAGCCTGCTGGGCTCAGGCGATTCTTCCACCTCAGCCTTCCAAGTAGGAACTACAGGCGCATGCCACCATGCCTGGCTAATGTTTTTATTTATTGTAGAGATGAGGTCTCGCCATGTTGCCCAGGATGGTCTCGAATCCCTGGGTTCAGGCAATCCTCTCACTTCAGCCTCCCAAAGTGCTGGAGTTACAGGTGTGAGCCACTGCACCCGGCTTCTCTCTGTTTCTCTGGAACCTTTTTTTTTTTTTTTTTTTGAGTTGGAGTCTCACTCTGTCGCCCAGCCTGGAGTGCAGTGCCACTCCCAGCCACCGCAGCCTCGACCTGCTGGGCTCCGGTGATCCTTCCAAGTAGCCAAAATTACAAGCATGCGCTACCATGCCCCGTTGATTTTTTTTTTTTTTTTGAGTTGGAGTCTCACTCTGTCGCCCAGACTGGAGTGCCGTGGCCGCTCCCGGCCACCACAGCCTCGACTTGCTGGGCTCTGGCGATCTTTCCTCCTCAGCCTTCTGAGTAGCCGGAATTACAGGCATGCACTACCACGCCCGGCTGATTTTTTGATTTATTGTAGAGATGAGGTCTCGCTGCCCAGGCGGGTCTCGAACCCACGGGCTCAGGCAATCCACTCACCTCAGCATCCCAACACTGACCCTTCTCTCACCCCATTCTCCACCTCTCTCCATCTCTCCCCCATCTTGATCTCTCTCCATCTTCCACTTTCTACCTCCATCTCACTCTATCCCTGGGCCTCCGCCTCTGGGGCCTCAGCTCAGGCCCTGACCATTTCTCTCCTCTCTCTGCTGCTCCTCCTGCGCTGGCCGGGTGGCAGTCAGTGCTGCTGGGCGTCGTGGTCCTGCTGGCTTACCGCCTGGAGTTCACGGACACCTTCCCCGTACACACCCAGGGCTTCTTCTGCTATGACAGTACCTACGCCAAGCCCTACCCGGGGCCTGAGGCTGCCAGCCGCGCCCCCCCTGCGCTCATCTACGCCCTGGTCACTGCTGGGCCCACCCTCACGGTGAGGCTGTGGGGGTCGCCTCAGTCAGCCATGGGGAGGCCCTCCAGGGAGGCAGGCGGGCTAGGTGTGGGGGATGGGGAGCTGAACTTTGAAACCAGGAGGATCTGCCTTGGTCTCGCCCACAGATCCTGCTGGGGGAGCTGGCGCGTGCCTTTTTCCCTGCGCCACCTTCGGCCGTCCCCATTGTTGGGGAGAGCACCATCGTGTCCGGGGCCTGTTGCCGTTTCAGCCCCCCACTGCGGAGGCTGGTCCGCTTCCTGGGTGAGAGACAAGACCCCAACCCTGGTAATGGCGGGGGGTGTTGGTACAGAAGCAAAGGGGTGTGAGCCTGCTTCAGCCCCAATAAGAAGGCCTGGGGGAGGCAGGGTGCCATGGTACATGCCTATAGTCTGAGCTCCTCGGGAGGCTGAGGCAGGAGGACTGCTGAGCCCAGGAGTTCGAGACTAGCCTGGCAAACCTAAAAATAAGGATAAAGAAATAATTCTAGGGGGAGGAAGAGGGCCTAGAATTACCACGATGGGGCAAAGAGTGACTTGGACTCAGGCCAGATGTAACAAAGGTTCCAGGGACATGGGTGGGGCCTAGGACATGGGCAGGGCCTACCCCAACCATGATAAGGAGGGCCCAAAACTGCCACAAAGGGAGTCCCAGGCCGAAGAGAGGGACATCTGCACAGGACAAACACAAAAGGGTCCCAGGACAAGGATATTAGACTCTGGTTATATTTTACATGGAGTCCCAGGCCAGGCATGATGGCCCACACCTGTAGTCCCAGCACTTTGTGAGGCTGAGGCAGGAGGATTTCTTGAGGCCAGGAGTTTAAGACCAGCCTGAGCAACAATAGTAAGACCCATCTCCACATAAAATTTTTAAAAAGTAGCCAGGTGTGGTGATGGGCACCCATATTCCCAGTACTCAGGAGGTTGAGGTGGGAGGAACACTTGAGCCCAGGAGTTCGAGGCTGTACTCCAGCCTGGGCAACTGATGAAGACTCTGTCTCTTAAAAAAAAAAAAAAAGAGTCCCAGCCACAAGTGGTGGCCATAGAGGAGGTGGGGAGCAGAGCTTATCTGTAACTGTAGTCCCTAGGCAGAGGCCTAGAGTCCCTGCTTTGGCTTGTTGGAGGGCCCCGGGTAAGAGTGATCAGCTCAGTCACAGCCAGTGCAGGGGCAGGTAGAAAGAGGCCCAGCCATGCCCTGGGGGTGTTCTGGGAGGTCCCAGTCCAGGTGTGCTGGGTTGCGGGTCCAAGTTCAGTTACAATGGGTTCTGAGGGAAGAACCACTCCTGACATAGTGGCAGTCACAGAGGGACAGAGGCCAGGTGACGAGAGCCCCAAGGACAGGACACCCAGAGTGCCTTCATGGTGGTCCCCAAGAACGCAGGACCTGCCCGGCTAGAATGGGGTTCCAGCTGTGCTTTAATGGCCGCCCCAGGAACAGCAGGGCCTCTGGCGGTGCACGAAGCCCCTCTCCTCTCCCACGCCTAGGGGTCTACTCCTTCGGCCTCTTCACCACGACCATCTTCGCCAACGCGGGGCAGGTGGTGACCGGCAACCCCACGCCGCACTTCCTGTCCGTGTGCCGCCCCAACTACACGGCCCTGGGCTGCCTGCCGCCCTCCCCAGACCGGCCGGGGCCCGACCGCTTTGTCACTGACCAGGGCGCCTGCGCCGGCAGTCCCAGCCTGGTGGCCGCGGCGCGGCGCGCCTTTCCCTGCAAGGACGCGGCCCTCTGCGCCTACGCGGTCACCTACACGGCGGTGAGCCCCAGGAGCTGGGAGTCGGAATGGGGGGCGGGCTGGGCGGCGGCCGGCGGGGGGAGCTGGCGGGGCTGGGGCCTCTGCAACCTCCGCGGCGGAGCCTCCTGGCGGCGCCCCGACCTGTGTCTGGCCATGGCCCCGCCCCCGAGCGTCTGGCCCCGCCCCGAGCGTCTGGCCCCGCCCCCGGCCCTAGCAAGGCCCCGCCGGAGGGAGGCTGTGGACGCCACCCTACGGGGGCGTCTGGACACTGTCCCTGGAGCCCAGCCAGGCCCCCTTCTTGCTACAGGTCCTGGATGTCGACTTGGGGACGAGGCGGGTGGGTTTTGCCTCGGCCCCCTGGAGTCCTTTCTCCTCCCTGGGGCCTTATCCCCGGCCCTTGTGGCCCTGGCCACGCCCCTTGCTCTTGGCCGTGCTGAGTCTTCTTACTGTGTCCCCTGCTTTTCTCTGTCTCTCCACCCCGTTGCTTTGACTCCTTTTTCTGGCTTCTGGGATTATGTCCCTAACCCTGCCCGTGGTCCCCCACAATTCCTCCCCCCGGCTGGGGACTCTACCCTGCCCTTTTAGCTCTGACCCCACCCTCTGGTTCTGAGGCCAGCAGACGTCTGTCCTCTTCTTTGACTCCGCACCTGGGACACGGGCCCGACTTTGTCCACTGCTCTCGGGTGCACTGCCTACGCCCCCTAGCGCTACAGGTGGTGCCCCGGAGGCTCCCACCCCTCTCTGAGCCCTCTCTGAGCCCTTATGGCCACACCCCCTCAGGAGCCCCTGGGAGTCCGCGATCCACCCCCGCATGGAGCCTCCCGCCACACCCTGCAGCCCTGCGCCTGGCCACGCCCCCTAGCCCCGAAAGCCTGATCCTCTTGGGTTCGGGACGGGGCCTCCACGTGACCCCTAACGAGTCCGGCTCCCACAGATGTACGTGACTCTCATGTTCCGCGTGAAGGGCTCCCGCCTGGTCAAACCCTCGCTCTGCCTGGCCCTGCTGTGCCCGGCCTTCCTGGTGGGCGTGGTCCGCGTGGCCGAGTACCGCAACCACTGGTCTGACGTGCTGGCCGGCTTCCTGACCGGAGTGGCCATCGCCACCTTTTTGGTGAGTCCCTCCCTAGCCGTCCCAGCTTGGGAGACTCCTCGTGGGCCCTCTGCTCTGAGAAGCAGGACCGCACTATGGTAAAGGGTGTGGACCTGTGTGACCTTGGTTCAGTCCCTTAACCTGACCCTGCCTGGATGGTCTCATCTGTGAAATGGGATATCAGGGCCAGGGTGAGGCACGGCCTTGAGTGCAGATTTTATGAGGGTGCCCACTCAGCCACCAGCATTAATAATATGGGCTGGGCTGGGTGTGGTGACTCACCCCTGTAATCCCAGCACTTTGGGAGGCAGAGGCGAGAGGATTGCCTGAGTGCAGGGGTTCCAGACCAGCCTGGGCAACTTGGTGAGATCTCTGCAATAAAACAAAAAATTTGCCAGGCGTGGTGGCACATGCCTGTAGTTCCAGCTACTTGGAAGGTTGAGGCAGAAGGATCGCCTGAGCCCAGCAAGTCAAGGCTGAGGTGGCTGTGAGTGTGCCACTGCACTCCAGCATCAGTGACAGAGTGAGACTCCAACTAAAATAATAATAATAATTATTATCAGCTGAATGCAGTGCCTCACAGCTGTAATCCCAGAACTCTGGGAGGCCAAGGCAGGAGGATTTCTTGATCCCAGGAGGTCAAAGCTGTGGTGAAATGTGATCGTGCCATTGCAATCCAGCCTGGGTGACAGAGACCCTGACTCAAAATAAAATAACTCCAAAAAGATGAATACTATTTTAATGAAACATTTTAAAGAATAAAAATTGGCTAGGTACGGTGACTTACAGTCATCATCCTTGCACTTTGGGAGGCTGAGGCAAGAGGATCGCTTGAGGCCAAGAGTTAGAGACCAGTCTGGACCACATAGCGAAACCCTGTCTCAATTTTAAAAAATATCTAAATTGGTTGATCTGATGACAGTGGGTTGTCAGATCTTATTAACATCAGTGTCAGCCGGGCTCGGTGGCTCAGCCTGTAATCCCGCGCCTTTGGGAGGCTGAGGTGAGTGGATGGCCTGAGCCCGCGGGTTCGAGACCCGCCTGGGCAGCGAGACCTCATCTCTACAATAAATCAAAAAATCAGCCAGGCCTGGTAGCCCATGCCTGTAATTCCGGCTACTTGGAAGCCTGAGGCGGAAGAATCGCCAGAGCCCAGCACGTCGAGGCTGCGGTGGCTGAAAGCGGCCACGGCACTCCAGTCTGGGCGACAGAGTGAGACTCCAACTCAAACAAAAACAAAAACATCAGTGTCACTGAAGTTGATATGCAACACCCCCACTGCTAAATTTGACTGACTAAAAAAAAATCAAAATTAATACAAAACTACCACAATGCATAGAACATAAAAATGTTAAAGAAGGGATCATATCCTGCCCCTGTGCAACTCAGTCTCACTTCACCCTAGTCTGGCCCTGTGGGATAAATAAAGCACCCACCCAAGAGCAGTAAGCTTGGCACACAGTAAGCACTAGCCACTTATGAGAACCCGAGCCTCAGTTTCCTTATCTGAAATATGGGGATGGTGCCGACATAATGCCTGCATGATTGGCTCCAGCCTCAACACTCCCCTCTTCCCCTGTCCCAGGTCACTTGTGTCGTGCACAACTTCCAGAGCCGGCCACTCTCTGGCCGAAGGCTCTCCCCCTGGGAAGACCTGGGTCAAGCCCCCACCATGGACAGCCCCCTCGAAAAGTTAAGTGTGGCCCAGGTAAGGGGGGCCGGGGGCACTCCCGGCTGGAGAGGGAGGTGGGCGGAGGGGGCCCAAGGAGGCAGGAAGCCAGGGAGCCTTGGGGAACTTGGGGCCATGGGGAGGTGAAGGGATTGCCCATCTCTGTGGACACGGGGCCTGGGAGGAGCTCACTACTGAAGGAGACGGACCCCTTATCCCTCCGGAGGGGTCACCACCAATCCTGAGAACTCTGGTTGTCTTGTCCATGGGGCTCTCGGCCTGATGAGCCCCTCGTGGCCATGGCCGGTGAGGCCCAGAGGGCCGCTAGCCCTCTCCTCTGCCTCTCTGTCTCAGGAACCCGAGGCCTGCAGGCCGCATTCGACACCGGCACGGCTCACCCCATCCAGTGAGTGTTGAGGGAGTGAGGGGATAAACAGGGGAACTTACAGGTGGGCGACCACGACCGGGTTGCCTCTCCAACTTTCTGATCCCTTGATCTCTGACTCCTGACCCCCAGAGCCGCAGAACTGTGCCCGCCGTGGCCACCTGATCCCCAGCTGCGTGTCCTCCAGGGCCCCAGCCATGTGTTCGTCGCCCCGTGTGCCCCGTCCTCGGTTGAGGTCTGAGCCGACACCCCTGCCTCTGCCCCTGCCCCTGCCCGCGCCCGCCCCCAGCCAGGGCCCCTCCCCTTCCTCCCCTGGACCTGGGGGGCCAGGCGGGGGTGGTGGCCGTGGTCGTAAGCTACTGCTGCCCACGCCCCTGCTGCGGGACCTGTACACTCTGAGTGGACTCTACCCCTCCCCCTTCCACCGGGACAACTTCAGCCCCTACCTGTTTGCCAGCCGTGACCACCTGCTGTGAGGCCCGACCACCCACCCAGAACGTGCCCAGGCCCCATTTCTTCCCCACCACGCGTGTGTGTGCGTGTGCCACGTGAGTGCCAAAGCCCTCTGCCCCCCAAGCCGGCCAAACCCAGACACGACGAGATGGCTGGAGGGACATTTGGGAGACTCCTGCCTCTCTTGCCCTCTGGGACATCCCAGTGAGCCAAGGTGCGAGATGGGCCCGTGCCCTTCAGATAGTCCTTTTAAGGGCCACACCCAACCCCACTGGCCACTGCCCAGCCAACCAGGGCCCCCAGTTCTCAGGATTCTACCCAGAAGGAGTGAGCTCCGGCCAATGGGAGCCTCCCCTCACTCTTAGAATCCTCAGGCAAGAGGTCAGCTCCAGCCAGGGTCCCGTCTGAACAGCCCATAGGAGCCCTTGGTTGCCAGAACTTCTAGAGTGGGTGGGTATGATTCCAGTCAATGGGGGACCGCCCGTGTCTAAGCATGTGTGAGGGAGAGGGGGGAGACGAGGGTGTTCTTTGTCGTCAAGTCCTCGCTCAGAATCGGGAGTCCAGATGTAGGGTGGGGGGCAGGTTCCCCCATGACAGGGTCCCTGGGGCACCCCCCTTCTTCGTCCCTCCCCTGTGAGCAACCTATTACCCGGCCCCTCCTCACCCCCTACTTAAGCAGGGCTTACCCCAGTTCAAAAGTTTTGGGGTTCAGGGTGCTGTGTCTCCCCTTGCCTGTGCCCAGGTCACCCCAACCCTCCTGCTACTTATTAGGGCTGTGGAAAAGGATTTTTTTTCTGGGAACCCACCCCTTCCTTTCCTCTTCCCCTCATGCCTCAGCCTTGTGCAGGGGATATGGGCAGAGCAGAGGGTCTCCCTTCCCCTGGATGGCCAAAGGCAACAGGCAAAGGAGACACTGCCCCCCCTTCCTGCCCCCTCCTCATCTTTAATAAAAGACCTGTTTGTAACAGAAGTTTGGCCACCTGCCTTCCTCCCCCGGGTTGGGGGGTGTGGAGGGCTGGTGTCTGGAGCTGGGTGTGGGTGTATTGCTGCAGTGTATCTGAGGACGATGGTGGAGAGGCAGGGTGAAGCCACGGTCCAGGGCTCGGCGTGTCTTGACTGTGTGCTCTCAGGAAAGTTAATTAACCTCTCTGTGCTCGTTTCTTCCCCTGCCAAATGCAGACAACCCCTCAAGCCACCAAGGCACACAAACACACAGTGAGGGGCCTTACCTGCCTGGGTGTCTGACCATGGCTAGGGTGCAGGGGCACGGGATTACTGTGAGGACACTGTGGGGGTCTTGAGAGTGATGGGGGGACCCTGAGGGGCACCAGGAACCTTCAAGACCAACACCTGGTTGTATGGATGAGGGCAGGAGTGTCGGTTACTAGGATGTGCCAAGTCCCAAGCCCCTGAGAACTCATCAGAGACGAGGGCTGGAGGCACCGGCTGTGGCTCTGAGGGACTTCGGACATGCCATTCGGGACCCAGAGTCAGCCAGGAACCAGGAAAGGGGAGTCTGCATCCCTCCTTTCCCCATTCATCGATCCGTCCATCCATCCATCCGTCCGTCCGTCCATCCATCCATCCATCCATCCATCCATCCATCCATCCATTCTTTCATTCATTCAGCACACACTATGGCACCCACTGTGTGCCAGGATGTCTTTGTCTGGGCTACTGAAACAAAACACCACAGACTAGGTGGCTTATAAGCAACAGAAATTCATTTCTCATAGGCGTGGAGGCCGCTAAGTTTAAGGTCAAGACCTCAGCTGATTCCATGGACCCTCTTCCCATTTGACACCATCTGGCGATAGTTACTTGGCAGTGGGGTGAAGGAGCTCTCTGGAGCCTTTTGATAAAGGCACTCATCCCTTTCCTCAGGGCGCTGTCCTAACGATCTAGCCACCTCCCAAGGGCCCCATCACCTTGGGGATTTGAACATATGAACTTGGGAGGACACAAACACTCAGCCCCATAGAACAGGTGCTGTTAGGCACAGGAACCATAGCAGTGAACAGAACAGACATGAATCTCTGCCCTCATAGATGTGAGTATTCCAACATGTGAGAGATAATGAACAAGATAAATAAGCCATAAACAGGTCCACAATTCCAAATTTTGTAAAGTCTGAAAACTGGGCCAGGCATGGTGGCTCATGCTTGTAATCCCAGAATTTGGGGAGGCAGAGACAGGAGGAGCTTGGATCAGCCTGGACAAAATAGCAAGACCCCATAGCTATAAAAAAATATATAGAGAGGGCTGGGCACGGTGGCTCATGTCTGTAATCCCAGCACTGTGGGAGATGGAGGCGAGATTGCCTGAGCCTGCAGCTACTTGGAAGACTGAGGCAGAAGGATTGCCTGAGCAACGCAGGTCTAGGCTGCAGTGGCCATGAGCAGCATGCCACTGCACTACAGCCTGGGCAACACAGTGAACTCTGACTCAAACAAACAAACAAAAAAGGTTGGGCCCAGTGGCTCAGCCTGTAATCCTAGTACTTTGGGAGACAGAGGTGAGAGGATTGCCTGAACCCAGGGTTCGAGACCAGCCTGGGTTACTTGGCAAGACGTCATCTCGACAATAAATCAAAAAATTAGGCTGGGCTCAGTGACTCAACCTGTAATCCCAGCTCTTTGGGAGGCTGAGGCGAGTGGATTGCCTGAGTCCAAAGGTTCGAGACCAGCCCTGGCAACTTGGTGAGACCTTGTCTCTACCATAAATAAAAAATTAGCTGGGTGTAGGAGGGCGTGCCTGTAGACTTGGAAGGCTGAGGCAGAAGGATCGCCTGAGCCCAGCAGGTCGAGGCTGCGGTGACCGGGAGCGTGCCACTGCCCTCCAGCCTGGGCGACAGAATGAGACTCTGACTCAATAATAATAATACAAATAAAATAAAAGAGAGTAGTCATCTGAGAAGTTCTCTCTGGGACGACACTGACATGCAGGCGGGGAAAAAGGAAGCCATGCAAATATCTAATGGGGGTGGGACACGTAGCGTTACGGGGAAGGGGAATAGCGAGTGCAAAGGCCCTGGGGTGGGAGAGAGCCCCCGTGTCTGGGGAGCTGGGAGCAGGTCTGTGTCGCTGGCGCCAGAGGGATGGAGGGGGCGGTGGAGAGGCTGGTCCTGGGTCACGGGGGACGAGATGGAAGTTTAGCTGGAGGCCGAGGACAGATAGGATCATGGTGTTCCCCGCTCGACCGACCAAGGCTTCCGTTTCAGAGCTCATACACCTGGGACCCGCGGTCCTTCCTGGTCCGCTCGGGCAAAGGCTCAGCACTGCGGACAGCGCCTCCGCGCAGTCCCGCGGGCGCTGTCCGCGGTGCTGATTCCGCCCGCCAGCGGGGACGGGAAGGACAGCCATGGCCTTGCCCCGTTCCCACCCCGGGATGGACGGTCTTAGGTAGAACTTAGGAGAACACAGACTCGTCTGTGCTTCTTCCAAAGATTCTCGATGCGTTCCTGAGGGTCTCACAGCACCTCAAACTCACCTCGACCAACCCAGAGCCCTGATTCAGAATGTAAGTTGGCGCACGACCCTCCTGAGTGCAAAGCCCTCCATAGCTCTCCACGGCACTCAAGAAAAAGGCAACCTTCTCCTCATGCCTCAGGAGAGGCACTTGCTGGTCTCTCCCCAAGGAAAGCTCTCCCGTGTATGTGCATGATTCACTCCCTGACCTCCTTCAAGCCTTTTCTCAAATGTCACCTTCCCAGTGAAGCTTGTCCCAGTCACCCTATTCAAAATTGCAAAAACAGGCTAGGCACCGTGGCTTATGCCTGTAATCCCAGCACTGTGAGAGGCCGAGGAGGGAGGATTGTCTGAGGCCCGAAGTTCTAAACAAGCCTGGGCAACATGGTGAGACCTCATTTCTACATAAAAAATTTTTTAAAAGCCAGATGTGGTGGCACGGGCTTGTAGTTCCAACTACTTGGAAGGCTGAGGTGGAAGGATTGTCTGAGCCCAGCAGATTGAGGCTGTGGTAGCCGTGGGCGTACCATTGCTCTCCAGCCTAGGTGGCAGAGTGTGACTTCAACAACATTTTTTTTTTTTTGAGTTGGAGTCTCACTCTGTCGCCCAGACTGGAGTGTAGTGGCCGCTCCCGGCCACCACAGCCTCAACCTGCTGGACTCTGGCGATCCTTCCGCCTCAGCCTTCCAAGTAGCCAGAATTACAGGCATGCGCTACCACGCCCGGCTGATTTTTTTATTTATTGTAGAGATGAGGTCTTGCTGCCCAGGCGGGTCTCGAACCCGCGGGCTCAGGCAATCCACTCACCTCAGCCTCCCAAAGGCGCGGGATTACAGGCTGAGCCACCGAGCCTGGCTAACATTTTTTTTTTTAAGAGATGGGAGGCCAGGTGGCTTATGCCTGTAATCCCAGCACTTTGGGAGGCAGGGACTAGAGGATTGCCTGAGTGCAGGGGTTTGAGACCAGCCTGGACACCTTGGAGAGACTTCGTCTCCACAATAAATAAAAAAAATTAGCCGGGCGTGGTGGCTTGTGCCTGTGGTTCCAACTACTTGGAAGACTGAGGTGGAGGGATCATCTTCCAGCAGGTCAAGGCTGCGGTGGCCGTGAGCAGTGTGCCACTGCACTTCGTTCTGGGCAACAGAGACTCTGACTCAAAAGAGAGAGAGAGAGAGAGAGAGAGGGAGGGAGGGGGGGGAGAGAGAGAGAGAGAGAGAGAGAGAGAGAGAGAGAGACTTGGTATGTTGCCCAGGCTGATCTCAAACTCCTGGGCTCAAGCAATTCTCCCACTGGGACTGCAGGCATGTGCCGCCTCATCTGGCTAATTTTTTTTCCCTCAATTTTGTGTAGCGAAGGGGTCTCATCATGCTGCCCAGGCTGGTCTCAAGCGATTCTCCTGCCTTGTTTTCTCAAAGTGCTGGGATTACAGGTGTGACGCCGGGTTGGGCTGAGGTGATGTATTTAGCAATGCAATTTAGCAGTGTGCCTCATGGTGTGTATGTCTTTGTGCAGTGGCAATGGCAAAGTGGCGTGTTTGTGCAAGAGTAAAAGTGTGGGTGTGTGGATGTGGGACCGAATGTGTATGGGTACTTTGTATCAGGGCAGGGTAGAGCTATATGCTTGTGGGTGATGGGGATTCTGAAAGTGGATCTAGGCAGAGATGCCATGACGTGTGTGTGTGAGAGTGTGTGTGTGTGTGTGTGTGTGTGTGTGTAGTGTGCAGTGCCCAGCTGCGAGAGTGGGTGTGTTGGGGGGTGTTGTGGAGCTGTTCTCTGGCCCCAGAGGGAGAGAAAAAGCCCAGGAAATCTCAGTTCCGCGCTGCCCTGGGTCTCCAGGCAACGGCACCACTTTGAAGTTACCAGGAGACGAGGTTGCCTGGGCAACACAGGCGTGAGTGGCAGCTCCGGGGCGAAGTCTGGGTGAGGAGACCCAGCCAGGGATCACGATCACTCCCTTTGCTCCTCCCTCTCTCCCAGTTTCTCATCAACCCCACCTGCCTTCCTTCATTGAGCTAACGAGCATATATTTGAGAACCCACAATGTGCTAGGTACTATTCTGGGTGCTGGAGAGACAGAAGTGAACAAGACAAACAAGGTCCCTGCTGTGTCTGTCTCTTCAGTCCGACCCCGACTTTGGTCTATGGCTCCACCTTCCCCAGTACCACAAGCAAGACCCAGGAAGCCCCAAGGCCAGTGAGAAAGTAGGCTGACGGCCCTTTTCTCACAGACCTTCAGAAATGGCTGCAATGTTCTGCACACGAGTGTCCCCAGGTCTGTGACCCCTGACACACGCTAGGCCCAGACTCAGGTGCACAGAAGGACAAGCACATAGCTCGTGTCTGACTCCACCTCTCAGTTGTAATTGGGTAACACCAGCAAAAACCACACAAACTCACGCCCGTCATCATGTCTCCCGCTATATCAATAAGCTCCATTTTACGGGAGGGCAAACTGAGGCTAGGAGACTTTAATATGTCCATGATTTGGGTCTGCTCCCTCCAACTCTCAACCTTTATATTTCTCTGACTAGCTTATCAGCTCACAAAAATAGTACTCGTGCTGCTTCCGCCAGCAGCCTCCCTCGGGGAAAAGTCACCTCTCTCTGGAACGCCCTCATTCCTGCACGCGCAGACTAGGTTATAACCATTTGCCCATTTCACCAGGGAGGCGCTAGACAGGCCGGCCTAATTTTGATGGACAGATCCACAGACCAATGGAGAAGATAAATGCGCCACAACCAATGAGGCCTCAGCTTAGGCGGGACTAAAGCTGGAAACACGCCACGGATTGGACAGAGGCACGTCGCGAATGGCGGAGACGCTGAGACGGGTGCTAAGTCGGGGCAGCGCGGCCTGGTCCGGAGAGGCGGTCACGGTTGAGGCCGGATCGCCTTTGCTGCTGCTTGGCGTTCCAGCCTCTGGAAAAACAGCACTGCTATTCGCGGCGGCCCTGGAGGCGGCGGGGGAGGGTCGAGGCCCAGTTCTTTTCCTGACCCGGAGGCCTCTTCAAAGCCTCCCCCGCGGAGTCGGAGCGGCGCTCGACCCAAGGCGACTCCAGGTAGCTTCGGGGAGGGACAGTAGGCGTACTGGCCAATGGCGGGGCGGATCGGAGGTTGAGTGACAGGTAGGCAAGCCAGTGGTGGGGACAGTGGAAGAAAGGCGAGTCGAAGAAGCCATGATGGGGTGGAGCCGGGTATGCGCGAGGGCTGGGACCGGGCGCTGCTGAGTTCAGAGTGAATGAGAGTCCAGCCAATGACTGGCGGTGTCCGCTGGTTGGCGGGGAGGCGGGGGGGGCGGTGCCCAAAACGTGGAATCGGGGCGATTGGGGAGGGGTGGGCTAAACTTGGGTCTAGTCTGGACAGGACTTGGTTCCAGTGGAGTCCGGGATGGGATCTGAGGGTGCCGGGGGCCGGTTTTCTGCGGAAAGGTTGCCCCGGAGATTTGGCATTAAAGCATGACTTTAATGCTTTAAAGGCAGGGACGAGTGTGGTGAAAGAGAGGTCAATACTCATGGAATGAGTGGAAGGAGGAAAAGAAAAGGGGGATAAATACAGGATATTTGACAGCTCTGAGCGCTTCCTCCCGGAACCTGCTGCCTGGGGAGTGAGAGCCTCGTCTGGGAGGGGTGAGGAAGCCGTTTGTCGTCGTGGAGAAGCAGGTTTGCCGTTGCGGGGTGCCATTTCGCTGAACCTGGCCCTTTCTTTTTTTCTCGCTCCAGAAGGTCCGCTTCCAGTACCCACCCTCGACCCGAGAGCTTCTCCGGCTCCTGTGCTCTGCCCATGAGGCCCCGGGGCCCGCCCCCTCCCTTCTGCTGCTCGATGGCCTGGAGGAGTACCTAGCGGACGACCCGGGGCCCCAGGAAGCCGTCTACCTGGCTGCCCTGCTTCTGGACACAGCTGCCCACTTCAGCCGCCGGCTTGGGCCCGGCCGGGACTGTGGGCTCATGGTAGCCCTCCAGACCCAGGAGGAGGCAGACAGTGGGGACGCCCTGCAGCTCGCCCTGCTCCAGCGGTATTTTCCTGCTCAGTGTTGGCTGCAGCCGGATGCGCCAGTCCCTGGAGAGCACGGTGTCCGTGCCTGCCTGGAGCCAGGCGAGCTGGGCCCCAGGACCGAGTGGTGGCTGACTTTCCAACCAAATGGAGAAATGATGATCACCCCGTGGCCCACCCGTGCTGGAGACTTCAGCTCAGACGAGGGGTCAAGCTCCAGAGCCCATCCCTGCGCTTTGGTGTGTGACAACCCCTCTATGCCTCAGTTTCCCACGGCTGGAATATGTACCTCAGGGGCATGTGCAGATACAAACACCTAAATACTATAAAGTGCTTTTTCTCTGTAAAAATAGAATTATTACCCGGTGTGGTGGCTCACACCTGTTATCCCAGCACTTTGGGAAGCTGAGGCAGGAGAATAGGTTGAACCCGGGAGTTTGAGACCAGCCTGGACAACATAGTGAGACCCTATCTCTGCCCGAAAAATTAGCATTATTATGTACCTATTATGCCCAGCTACCTTATTGTTTACTTTTGCTGTTTTAAACCTTCATAGAAGAGTTTCATGATAAATGTAATCTTCTGAGACGCCCGTCTTTTTCCAGTCAACGTTGTTACTAAGATTCAGCCTCATTGTTTAGTTCACTCCTTTTTCCATGTTGCATATAATTACATGGGTGACTATACCCAAATTTATCAGGTTGCCTTATTGCTGTGAATATTCTTGTACTCGTGTCCTGGTAATGTGTGATTTTGTGTTATATACCAAGACATGAATCAACGTTTGTATACCTAACCCTGAATTGTACCCCAAATCTTTATAATAAAAAAAAAGTGGAATTGCTGGAGCATAAGTTAAGCTTTTTTAGATTATGCAATTTTTTTTAATCTCTTTTTTTAATAGTCTTTTATTTTTTATTTTTTGAGTTGGAGTCTCACTCTGTCACCCAGGCTGGAGTGCAGTGGCCGCTCCCGGCCACCGCAGCCTCGACCTGCTGGGCTCCGGCAATCCTTCCGCCTCAGCCTTCCGAGTAGCCGGAATTACAGGCATGCACTACCACGCCCGGCTGATTTTTTGATTTATTGTAGAGATGAGGTCTCGCTGCCCAGGCGGGTCTGGAACCCAAGGGCTCAGGCAATCCACTCACTTCAGCCTCCCAAAGGCGTGGGATTACAGGCTGAGCCACCGAGCCCGACTGATTATGCAAATTTTAAAAAGTAGTTAAACCAGAGCATTCACTGAGTCACTTGATGACACCAAGTGTCATCAGAGTGCTTTCTGAGAACATGACCTGATTCAGAATAAAGACCTATGAATTATTGTTGGCATTATTTATTGGTGGCAGAGACTAGGTAGAAACTTACTAGATAGTTTTCCTCTTCCTGAATGTACAAGTAAACACATTTCATAGACTTTTATGGGTCTAGCTGAGGTCACGTGACTGTTTCTAGTCAATGAAATGTAAGGAGAGCCCATTTCCTGGCCAGACCCCTAAAATGACCAGTGGAATCTTTCACTCTTTCTTGTTGACTGACAGGATGTAGAGGATCCATCTAAAGACCCCAGGGTGGGACAACTCCCTTGGGTCCCCTCCCACTATGGGAGCTCTTCTGTTCTCTCAGTAAATCCTGCTTTTTAAAAAAATAAATAACAACCTCAGGGTGACCCCAAGGGAAGGTGAAGGTACTGACTGGAAGAGTCTGGGCTTCTGCTTCATCTCAGGGATGGCTGCCCATCTGTCTGAATCCAATATCAGAGAGAGCTGGATATGGTAGTTCACACCTGTAATCCTGGCACTTTTGGAGGCCAAAAGAGGATTGCCTGAGCCCAGGGGTTTGAGGGCAGCCTAGGCAACTTGGTGAGACTTCATCTCTACAGTATTTTTTAAAAAATCAGACTGGGCACGGTGGCTCAAGCCTCTAATCCCAGCACTTTGGAAGCCTGAGGCAAGAGGATTGCCTGAGCTCAGGGGTTCGAGACCAGCCTGGACAACTTGGTGAGACCTCATCTCTACAATAAGTAAAAAAATTAGCTGGGTATAGTAGCACGCGCCTGTAGTTTCAGCTACTTGGAAGGCTGAGGCGGAAGGATCACCTGAGCCTAGCAGGTTGAGGCTGCGGTGGCCTTGAGCATGCCACTGCACTCCAGCCAGGGCGACAGAGTGAGACACCAACTCAAAAAAAAAAAAAAATTACCTGGGAATAGTGGCACATGCCTATAGCTCCAGCTACTTGGAAGGCTGAGGTGGAAGGATCACCTGAACCCAGCAGGTTGAGGCTGCAGTGGCTATGAGAGTGTCACTGCATTCCAGCCTGAGTGACAGAATGAGACTGACTCAAAGAAAAAAAAATCAGAGAGAAACTGCTTAATGTGTTAAGCCACTAAGACCTAGGAGTTGTTTGTTACAGCAGCTGGCGAAATGTATATGGACTCATTTATTTTATTACGATTAGTATTCAGATTGCAGGTCCAGAACTTCAGACTGAGTTCCAGGACTTTAACAGCTGTCCTTATGGCCTAGGCCCAGGGAAAGATGGGGTTTACAGGATGTTTGTAGAAATCATGGTAGAAAAACATACATATATACAAATATATAAAAAAAGAAACAGTACATATTTCAAAATACTGCAAGGTTCTGATTTCCTGAGCCAGATGGGCTGAGAAGATAGCCAAAGTCAGTAACGCCCCCAGCCCTGAAGGAGGCCTCATCATTCCTGTTTAATAAGCCTTTGGCCTGCACTAGCACTTGAGATTGAATCCCTGAGTATCTGCAGGCTGGTGTCCTAGGAGCAGGCCACATAGCTGGGGGGTGGAGGCTCAGGGGCTGTGATGAGGCTGTTCTCATAAGGGTTGGTGTAGGGGCCATCAGATGAGCCCCCCTGGGCTTCCTGGGAGCCCCCTGAGCTGTAGTCAGTTGAGATGCCAGAGTCAGACACCACGAGGTACAGGTACTTTAGGTGGGGAGGGGTGGGTGGCAGCTCAGGGGGCAGTGCCCGTGGGCGCAAGAGCTGAGAACTGGGGTCCAGTATGGTATACTCAAAGCTGGCAGCAGAGATCCCCTCTGGGTTGGGCTTCAAGGCCAAGGCCGAAGAGCAGGAGGATGCTTCTGTGCCCTCATCCATGGCCACTGCATCCACACAGCCACCAGGCCCTAGGAGGCCCTCACTGGGCAGGCTCCTGGGCAACAGCCATGTGTCCAGCACAAGGTAGGTATCCTGGGCTTGCTCAATGCCCACTGGCTCCAGCTGGGGCCCCTCACCGTCTGCCCCTGGCTCCACTGCCTGTGTCTCCCCCCAGCAGCGCTCAGAGAGGACTTCCAGGGGGGCAGAAGGGTCTTCCGTGAAGGGGGTGCAGGGGCTCCACCACAGACAGCCATCGTTCTGGTACAGCCACAGCTGAGGAAACAGCACCAGCTGCTTAGGGGTCTGGGGTGGGGCTGCAGGGACTCCCCAAGCGGTGACAGGACAACCAGGCCACCTACCTGGAAGTTACCCTTGTGGGTGGTGAAGAGGCCTTCAAACTCACTCTCGGGACTCGGGATGCCAGGCCAGATCTTCTGCTTCAGAGCCCTTTGGAAACCGGTAGAAATGTGACTCACTGAATACTCACTACAACCCCCTCAGCTCCCAGTCACAAGGGCTCAGATACTCCTGGTTCCTGTCAGGAGGCACAGGGGTGCATCAGGGCTGAGGAGCAGGGGCTTTGGCTGAAGGGTAACAGGAATAGAGTTCTGAAGGGTGCCTAGGAGTTCGATACACACTAATCATGCTCCCTTTAACTCTGGAGGCCCATGGATGGAAGACCATGATGCCACTCTCCTCCTCACTCCTTTCCCAAGGTTCCCCAAGGCATTCGGAATAAAATCCAGACTCCTCCCCACAGCCCTGCAAAGGCTCTGCGTGACTTAACCCCTGTCACCTCCCTTACCTCATTGTCCTCCACATACACACACTGTTCTACCCAAATGGCAGTTCCTGAAGCTGCTTCAGTGTTCCAAAGTCATTCCCACCTCAGGGTCTTTGCACTTGCTGTCACTTCTCTCTACTTTTCACATGGCTACTTCCTTGCCACCTTCAGGTTTTGGCTCTGTTGTCACCTCCTCCCAGAGGCCTCCCCTGACTGTTCTGCTATGCCCCCATGTCCTGTTTGTTTCTGTGTTATCACTCATCACAATTTATAACCAAATATTTGTTGACTCCCTTGCTTGCTGACTTGACTGTGAGATCCAGTAGGTCAGGGACTTGTGGTCAGGGTCTGACTGGTTCTCCGCTCTCTCTCTCCAGGACCTAGCACATAGCTGGTGCTCAATATGTATTTTCCAACCAAGTAGATTCACAAGGCCATGAAAGACAGCTAGAAAACTGCTGCCAGCATAGTGGCTCACACCTGTCACCCCAGCACTTTGGAAGGCTGAGGCGAGAGGACTGCCTGAGCCCACAGGTTCAAGACCAGCCTGGGCAACTTGGCGAGACCTCATCTCTACGATAAATGAAAAAATTAGCTAGGCATGATGGCACATGCCTGTGGTTCCAGCTACTTGGAAGACTGAGGTGGAAGGATCACCTGAGACCAGCAGATCAAGGCTGTGGTGGCGGTGAACATGCCACTGCACTCCAGCCTGGGCGACAGAGTGAGACCCAGACTCAAAAGAAAAAAAAAGAAAATTGCTTAGCAGACAAGGCAGGAAGGGCATTCCAGGCAGAAGGAACAATATGTGCAAAGACTTGGAAGTATGAAGCGACATGGTGTGTGCTTGGAATTACAGATACCTCGGGATGACTCGTCAGGTCATAAAGTATCTGAAGAGGAGCTTGACTACAGGGGAGGAGAGGCGTTCAGGGGCTTAAATCTTTCCACGAAACCACTCGGTTGATTTTACAAAGTTGAAGACATTGGGAAAAGAAATTAGCAAAGGAACCCAAGAAGTGGCAGCAGGTGATGTAGAAGGAAAACTAGGTGAATGTCCCCAGGAGCAGAACACTTTAACAAAGAGTCTGGGTCTGGTCTGGCATGCATCCCAGCCCTGCCACCGCTCTTCACTGTGTGACCTGGGGCAAGTGGGCACCCTTCTCCGAGCCTAGGTTTCCGGAGTGAGAGAGAGACATGGGTGGGAGGAGTCTGGGCCAAGTGCCCGACGCGGGGCTCACCGGCGGTGGGAGAGCAGGGCGAGCACGGCCAGCAGCAGCAGGATGAGCACGAGGATGAGAGAGAGCGTCAGGATGAGGGGGTCCAGGTCTGGGAGGCGGGGAGGAGGTCAGGGCGGCGGGCTGGCCCCGTGTCTCGCCCCGACGCCTCCTCTGCCCGCTCCTGGGCCTCACCGCTAGCTGTCAGCAGCGACACGGGCTCCGACCAGGCGCTCCAGAAGCCACTGAAGCTCGGCTCGGCCATTCGCGCGCGGACCGCGAACGTGTAGCGCGTCCGGCTCCGCAGGTTGCTCAGCACACACTCGGTGCGGCCCTCCAGGATCTCCACCTGGGGGCGGGGCCGGGTGAGGGGCGGGGACAACAGAGGAACCGCCCTTGGGGCGGGCCTTGGGGAGACCGAGCCAATTGGGGAGAGAAAGGGCGGTGCCCAAGCGTCACACCGGGGCCAATGAGAGAAGGGGGCGGGGCCCGAGGAGGCCCAGGATCATCAGGGCCCGGGTCCTGGCGGTGGAGCGCGGCAACTGGGCTATTTAATAACAGGCCCTGAAGGGGTCCGGGTTTAGGGACCACGGGGTGAGAGGGGTTGGGCTCAGGTGGGCTGGGGGAGGCATGAGGAAAGGGGGCATGTCTGTGGGCGTGGAGCTGTCTTAAGCATCAGGGAAATGGGCTGGGGGCGTCAGGGAACTGGAGGGGCGAGGCCATGAGGGCGGGGCTTCGGGAGCGGAGACTTGGGGCGCTGGGCGGGAGCGGCAGGCCTCACCCTCTGCACCCCTCCCGCGCCGCTGCCGGCCGAGACGTCCACCTCGTAGCGGATGTGGGTCGTCATGGGAGCCCGGGGAGGCGGGAGCCAGCGCAGCACCACGTGGCCGCCCTCGTCGGCCTGCCGCGCCAGCAGCCCCGTGGGGGCGTCGAGGAGCACTGCGGGCGGGGCGCGGGGTGCTGGTCAGGCGGGCGGGGACGCAGCCCTCCTCGCCCGGGGACTTCCCCGTCCCGGCGCACCTACCCACTTCATTGACGTGGATGGTGCGGCGATAGCGCGGAGCGCCCGAGGAGGCCGCTGTGACGCGCAGCTCCAGGGGCACGAAGCTGGACGTGTCGGCCGTAGGCAGCGCGCACCAGAATCGCACCGCGCCCCGGGCCGCGGGCGCCTGGTGCAGGCGACATGGCTTCCACGGCTCGCCCCTGGGCGCCGCGGGGCCCGGGAGGGAAGGAGGCAAGTTGGGAGGGCGGACGGGAGAGTTTGTGTGGCCCAGGCCGGCGGCGGGGAGCTTCTGGACACGACCGCGAGGGGACGGCCCGGCGCAGACGCGGCCACGCCCGAGCCCCGATTTGGAGGGGCCGTCGCCGCAGCCCCGAAGTTCGGGGTCGCGTCCCGCGGCGGTCGCGGGAGAGCCCGGGCCCGGCCAGCAGGGGGCGTGCCGGCACCGGCCCGCAGGCTGCCCCCCCGCGACCGCGCCCGGAGGCGCCGTCGAGCCCCGAGCCCCGGGGGACGCTCGCGGCGACGGCCCCGGGCGCCCCGCCCCGCCCGCCCCCGCCCGCGGGGGCGCCGGCGGGCCGCACTCACTCGAGCTGGTAGGAGAAGCTGTAGTCGTCGGGGCCCGCCCCGGCGCTCGCCGCTTCCTCCCAGAAGCACACCAGGTCCTCCAGCCGCTCGGTGAAGCACAGAAGCTCCTCGGGCCCGCGGGCCGCCAGCAAGGCCGCTGGGGAGGGAACGCAGGGACGCGATCCGGGGGCCGAGCCCTGTCCTCGGGCCGCAGCCTCCTTCTCCCCGCCCGCCCGCCGCCTGTGCGGACCCGATAAGAAAGAGGCCCGCCCCTCCCCAGCGGGCCCTTCGGGGGTCCGCAGCGGGGGCGCCCGAGCCCCCGAGCGCGGGAGGCTCGTCTGGCTGCCCCGCCCCCCGACACGCACAGCCCGCGCGTCCCGCGGGGCGCGGCGCTCGAGACCACGACCCGGGGCGGCCGCGCGGGCCGTGCGCGCCGCGGGTGGCGGCGGAGAGGCGGCGCCCTATCTGCGCCTGCAGGCCCCGCGCGGCCGGATAGCGCCAACCGTGGTCCCCGCCTCGCCCCCTGGGCCCGGCCAGGCCGGGGATCTGGCGCCCGCCCGCAAGCCCGGCCCTCGGACTCGAACCCGGCTTTGTCCTCCCGCGCTCACTGGAGGGTCGGCCTCGTCCCCTCCCCGCGCCACGCCTGCCCCCTAGGACTGAGCGCGTCCTCGGCCCCCTGAAAAGGTAAAACAGGAACCTCCAGCCCCTCTCCGGTTTCCCCCCAGGACCAGTCAGGAGACTCGGACCGGCAGCCCCACCGGGATCCGGTCTGGGGGTCCAGACGCCGGCTTGGCCCCCAGGACCGGGTCTGGGGGTTCAGAACCAGGCAGGGCCACCCGGACCCAGGCGGGGAGCTCAGGCCCCGCCCAGCAGGTCCTCCAAGCGCCAGCGCTGGGGTCCGCACACAGCTCCATCCTTACCTTTGCTCTCAAACTTGGGGTCCAGGAGGTCAGGTGGGGGGGCCCAGGCGGCCCCAGCGAGCAGGAGACAGAGGGAGCCGACCCGGGGCCAGAGGGGCGCCCCCAGGGGGTCCATGGTGCAGCCCCCGGCCCAGGGGATCCAGGGCTCCTGCCCCTCCTTCCCCCACCCCTGGCACAGGACACAGCTGGGTCAGTCGCCGCCTCCTCCGGACACAGCTGGCCAGGCCCTTCCCGACCAAGCGCCTCCAAGTGGCAGCTCCCCCCAGGGGGCGTGGCCAGCACTCGGCCCGGGCAGAGATAAGCCTGGCGGGAGGGGACAGGGGCCCTCCAGGGCCCAGAGGCCGCTTGGGGGGCGGGAGCAGCCCCCCTTCTGGCGTCAGACACACCATTTTGCTATGTGATCCTGCCCAGGCGACTTTCCTTATCTGAGTTTCAACCTTCTCATCTGTAAAATCTAGTCTGGTACATAGCGAACATTCCAAAAAAATGTCAGCTACTGATATGATCGCACTAATCAGCATCGTTTCCCAGTCTGGAAATAAGCAAATAAAAATCCGTATCACGACCAGTGGTGCTGTGCTGCTGGACAGTCCAATACATCCTGTATTTGTTTTGTTGTTGTTGTTGTTGTTTGCTTGCTTGCTTGCTTGCTTTTTTTTTTTTTTAATAGAGACAAGGTTTCGCTAGGTTGCCTAGGCTAGTCTTGAACTCCTGGCCTTAAGTGATCCTTCCACTCCAGCCTCCCAAAGTGCTGGGGTTACAGGCATGAACTGCCGTGTCTGATCCTGTATTTGAAAAATTACATATTGTTTATACTCGGTATTTTATTTTTCTTCCTTTTTTTTTTTTTGTTTGAGTTGGAGTCTCACTCTGTCGCCCAGACTGGAGTGCAGCGGCCGCTCCCGGCCACCGCACCTCGACCCGCTGGGCTCCGGCGACCCTTCCGCCTCAGCCTTCCGAGTAGCTGGAACTACAGGCGAGCGCCACCACGCCCGGCTAATTTTTTGATTTATTGTAGAGATGAGGGCTCGCCAAGTTGCCCAGGCGCGTCTCGAACCCGCGGCTCGGGCAATCCACGCCCCTCGGCCTCCCAAGGCGCGGGATTACAGGCTGAGCCACCGAGCCCGGCTAGCATTTTATTTTTCAAGGACTGCGAAGTCTTTTTCTTTTTCCTTCCTGCCTCTGAAGTTCCTTTAAATAATCTGGCAGCTATTCGCCCGGGCCAAGATGCTTAAACTGGTGGAAGCCCGCGCGGGAAGACACGCCTAGAAGGCGGTGGGTACCTCAGTGCGCGCCCCCAGACTAGCCAATCAGGCACGCCATTTCCCGGCGCACGGTGATTGGTTTAGCGTGGCCATGTGACCCCCCAAAGGATCCAATGAGCCGCATCCTGGGACTTTAACCGGCTTACTGGGAAAAGGTCCCCCTTTCTATTGGGAAATGGAGAGGAAAATGGGAGTAGCCAGGGTCGTCTTTGCCACTAGGAGGAGAGAAATCGCCTATCCTGAAGCTGACAAGGGATTTTGCAGAGTTCGTTTCCTCTACCTGGAGGCTCTTCCTGTAGATATCCACTGTGCTCACTCCCTTGCTTTATTCGGGCCTCTGCCCAAATGTCACCTCCTCAATGAAGCCCTCCCTGATCAATTTTTTTCTCTGTTGTTGTTTTTATAGAGACAGGGCCTCACTCTGTTGCCCAGGATGGAGTGTAGTGGAGCAATCACACCTCACTGCAGCCCTGAACTCCTGGGCTCAAGCGGTCCTCCCACCTCAGCCTCCCGAGTAGATGGGATTACAGGTGCACGCCACCATGCCCGACTAATTTTTTTATCTTTTGGAGAGATGGATTCTCCCTATATTGCCTGGATTGCTGTTGAACACCTTACCTCAAGTAAGCCTCCCACCTCTAAAACAGTAAAAAGGAAATGTAAAAAACAGCAACTCTTCTTATTGATATTAAATAGGTTAAAAAAAAAATTAGAGAGATGAGGTGTCACTATGTTGCCCAGGCTGGTGTTGAACTCCTGGCCTCAAGTGATCTTTCTGCACCAGCCTCCCAAAGTGCTGGGATTACAGGTATGAGCCAATGTGCCTGACCTAAACAATCTTTTCTTTTTTCCACAACTACTCTGCTTATTATCATCTGACATATATTTGATGTTCTGTTATTCATATGTTGCCCTCACTAGTGTATGAGGGCAGGAATTTTTAACCATTTTGTTCATTGCTGTATCCCCAGCACCTATAACAGAGGCTGGCACACAGTAGACACTTAAGAAATATTTTTGTGGAGTAAAGAGAGAAAAACCAAGCTGAGAAACACTTCATCTCGTTAGCCACAGGGTGCCTCTGTGCCTGAGTAACCCTGTACTTTAAAAAAACAGAAGTCACTGAGAAGCTCTCCCTCGGGAAATTGGCATTTGGACTGTGTGTGTGTGTGTGTGTGTGTGTGTGTGTGTGTGTGTGTGTGAGAGAGAGAGAGAGAGAGAGAGAGAGAGAGAGAGAAAGAGAAAGAAAGAGGCAGAAACTGTACATTGTGATTATGAGAGGCAAAATAGCCCTGAAGTTAGGTGCATAGATTTGGAAGTCCTGTCACTCAGATTTGAACATCAACCATCTGCTTGCGACCTTGGGTAGGTTACTCAACCTTCCCTAGGCTCTGTTCTACATACATAAAATGGATAAGATGATAATGCCTACTCCAGGCCTGGCACAGTGATGCATACCTGTAATCTCAGATGCTTTAGGAGGCCAAGGCAGGAGAATTGCTTGAGGCCAGAAGTTTGAGACTAGCCTGGGCAACATAGTGAGATCTTGCCTCTGCAAAAAAATTTAAAAATTAGCCAAGTGTGGTGGCTCACATCTGTAGCCTCAGCTGTGGCCTTGAACTCCTGGCCTCAAATGATTCTTCTGCCTCAGACTCCTAAAGTACTGGGATTACAGGTGTGAGCCACTGCACCCAGCCTGTTTTAGGTCTTAATACTCACAGAAGAAGACAAAAAAAATGTATAAAGTAGCATACTGTGTACAGTCACTGGTCTTTTATCAGCCTTAGAGTCCTCTTTCTCCTCTCCTATCCCAGACAGTGCCTGGGCATTCCCTCATTATTGCTTTAGGGATAAAGTTAAAACCTTAAGGATGACTTTTTACCCATTTACCAGAATTCCCCATTCCCCTATAACAGCACCCACATTTAATTTTAATTTATGTGCATTCCCAGATGCCACTCCTATGATTTGAAGTTCCTCTGTCAGCACAGGACCCAGACCCAGCTAATCAGCATATCCTATTCCTCATAACACAATGATTAGTCCAGGGGTGGACCCATGACAGGAGTTGGTCCAATGAGCATTTGCTCTGGGACTTTTGCTGGAACTGATGGGAAGGAGGGGCTCTGATTGCATGGAAGTGGGGAGCTGGTGGGCTGTTGGCCTGGCACTGCCCCCACAAGCATGAGCTTGCCCTGGAGTGAGGCAACATCAGTTACAATGTTATTTGGACTACTGTCACAGAGATGCAAATAATGACGGCTTAAGTCAGGTAGAAATTTATTTCTCTCTTATGCAACACACCAAGTAGCAGTAAACCAAGATGGTGCCTCTGTGGTCTCAGAGGCCTAGGTACTTTTCAACTTGTGACTTAGCTATTCAGAGGGTGTGAGCCACTTAATCCAAAATGATCCATTCATCTTCATTCCAGCCAGCAGCAAACAGAAAAGGGGGACACAGCCCTCCCTTTTAGCAGCAGGGCCTGGCATTTTCTCACAACCTTTCCCTTTGTATCTCATTGGGCAAGATGTAGTCACGTGACCAGATCCTGCTGCAGGGTAGTTAGGACATGTGGATTTTACTTGAGGCGGCCAGCTAGAAATCAGTGGTTTTATTACCACAGAAGCAGGTAACTGAATTTGGGGGGACAATGGCCTGTCTCATTCTCAGAGCAAATCAGAGCCAAGAGACAGTAACCAAATCCCAGGCTGGTCTTGAACCCCTGAGCTCAGGCAATTCTCTCGCCTCAGCCTCCCACAGTGTTGAGATTACAGGTCTGAGCCACTGCACCCAGCTGGACACTCATTTCCTTTTTCTTTCTTTTTTTTTTGAGTTGGGGTCTCACTCTGTTGCCTAGGCTAGAGTACAATGGCATGATCCCAGCTCATTGCAGCCTCAACCTCCTGAACTCAAGTGATCCTCCTGTCTCAGCCTCCAGAGTAGCTGGGACTATACGGATGCATACCACCACACCCAGCAAATTTTTAAAAATTTTGTCTTTTTTTTTTTGAGTTGGAGTCTCACTCTGTCGCCCAGACTGGAGTGCAGTGGCCGCTCCCGGCCACCGCAGCCTCGACCTGCTGGGCTCCGGCGATCCTTCTGCCTCAGCCTTCCGAGTAGCCAGAATTACAGGCGTGCGCTACCACGTCCGGCTAATTTTTTGATTTATTGTAGAGATGAGGTCTCGCCTGCCCAGGTGGGTCTCGAACCCATGGGCTCAGGCAATCCACTCACCTCAGCCTCCCAAAGGCGCGGGATTACAGGCTGAGCCACCGAGCCTGGCTAAATTTTGTTTTCTGTAGAGATTAGGTCTATGTTGCCCAGGCTGGTCTTGAATTCCTGGCCTCAAGCAATCTTCCTGCTCAGTCTCCCAAAGTGCTGGGATTATAGGCACTAGCCACTGCACCTGGCAATTAATTTTCTTCTTTGCACATGCTTGTTTGGATTGGATTTTGCGCCCTCGAAGCATAAAGAACCCTGATTAATACAGTGAGGTGTGAAGCCCCTAACTGATGTCCAGTGTAGCAGGAGCTCACAGGTGGGCATGTTGTTGCTGTCGTCACTTGTTCTGGATGACCCTGCCGCTGTCCTCACCTCCGTCTTCTCCACACTTCCCCAGCACCGACAGAGAGCCCGCCCCGTCTTTCCACGCTCACGGCCCTTATTGATTTAACGCGTGATGAGAGTTCTCTCATTCCAGTGGGATTTCACTTCTTCACTCTCCCATTAGACAGCAGGAAAGAGGCACAGGACCCCGGCAGTGCTGGGGGAGCAAGTCCCGACACCTCTCTGGGCGAGACGGTCCTCCCTGGCCCCGGCCCCTCCCCAGGGCTCTTCGCTGTTCCCTGTTGATGTGGTGGGTTTCTATCCTGGTAGCGGGTGAGCCTGGCACGCAGACGCAGAATACACAAGGCAATGTCTGACTCACCGGACCGGTGACTGTTTTCATCACATCTGTCAGTGCTGATGCATCTCTAACAGTTACAGATTTTTTCAGGGAAGGTCCAACAACCCCCTCCCCATGACCCACTCCCTGCTACGTTTATGGGCTGATGTCTTGACCTAATCTTTCTCTCTTTCTTTCTCTCTTTCTTTCAAATGGAAATGAGGGCTTGCTATGTTGCCCAGGCTGCTCTTGAACTCCTGGCCTCAAGTGAGTCTCCTGCCTTGGCCTCCCAAAGGATTACAAGCGTGAGCCACTGCACCTGGCAAGATGATGTCTTTGGAATAAGGAGCCGGTACCAACAGCGTCAGAGAGATGGGACTCAAGGGGCTGAAGCTGTGGGCTCATGGGAAACAGAGCACGGGGGCCTCTCCTGGGGGTGGAGGCTTTCCCGGAGGGGAGTCCCCTCCGCCCTGGCGGGCACAGAAGCCAGCCAGGTCCTGAGCGGCCCACGGGACCTGTCTTGGAGTGAGGAGAGGGCTGCCTCAGGTTGGGGAGGGAGGGGAAGTGTTCCGGCCCCCCGCCTTCCGCCGTAGCATGAAGTCTCCAGGGGCGGCCGGACTCATTGCGTAGAAGACGTTGGCGTTGTCAGGAATCAGGAGCTCTGGTCAGGGGTGGAGATGACGGTGATGGACCCACCCGAGCCTGTGTCTCCCCCACAGATGACCTGTGCAAACTTCCACCGTGCTCCGCAGGGACTAAACGCCCTCGAGTTCCTGTCCTGCTGGCGCATAGCCAACCTCACTCTCCTCCCACTGGAAACCTGGACCACTTCCCACTTGAAGCTTGTACAACCTCACTCTTCCGCATAAGTCTGGGCAACCTCTTACCATTCCCTCTCCTCCCATGGCATCTAGACAACCCACACTACACGTCTGGGCAAACTCAGGCCACCCACCCCAGACAACTTTCTGCCTGCCCCTACCCCACACCCACTGCCCAGATGAGTTCACACGGCTCTCACCATGAACTTGGACTTCTTCCCACTTCCTGCTGACATAAGTCTGTGGCACTTACACCTGAACAACCTCACCTATTATTATTATTATCATTATTTTAAAGAATAAGTTCTTCGCAGCCAGGTGCAGTGGCTCACATCTGTAATCCCAGCACTTTGGGAGGCAGAGGCAAGAGGATTGCCTGAGCCCACGGGTTCAGGACCAGCCTGGGTCACTTGGTGAGACCTCGTGTCTACAATAAATAATTAGCCAGGCATGGTGGCATACACGTGTAGTTCCAGCTACTTGGAAGGCTGAGGCAGAAGGATTGCCTGAGCCCAGCAGATCGAGGCTGCAGTGTCTATGAGAGTGCCACTGCACTCCAGCCTGGGTGGCAGAGACTCAGAGACTTAAAAAAAATAAATAAATAAAAGAACAGGGTCTTCCTCTGTTGCCCAGCTGGAGTACAGTGGCACGATCATAGCTCATTGCAGCCTTGAACTCCTGGGCTCAAGCAATCCTCCCACCTCAGCTTCCTAAGTAGCTGGGACCACAGACACACCACTGTAGCTGGCTAATTTTTTTTTTTTTGAGTTGGAGTCTCACTCTGTCACCCAGACTGGAGTGCAGTGGCCGCTCCTGGCCACTGCAGCCTCGACCTGCTGGGCCCGTGATCCTTCCGCCTCAGCCTTCCAAGTAGCCGGAACTATAGGCACACGCTACCATGCCTGGCTAATTTTTTTGATTTATTGTAGAGATGAGGTCTCGCCAAGTTGCCCAGGCGGGTCTCAAATCTGCGGGCTCAGGCAATCCACTCACCTTGGCCTCCCAAAGGGCTGGGAATACAGGCTGAGCCACTGAGCCCAGCCAGCTGGCTAATTTTTAAAAAATACTTTGTAGAAGCCTGGCTCCATGGCTCAGTCTGTAATCCCAGCACTTTGGGAGGCCAAGGCGAGTGGATTGACTGAGCTTGTGGGTTGGAGACCAACCCTGGCAACTTGGTGAGACCTTGTCTCTACAATAAATCAAAAAATTAGCCAGACGTAGTAGTGCGTGCCTGTATTTTCAGCAACTTGGAAGGCTGAGGGGGAAAGATTGCTGGAGCCCAGCAGGTTAATTTTGGGGTGGCCGTGAGTGTGACACTGCACTCCAGCCTGGATGACAGAGTGAGACTCCAATTCAAAAAATAAACAAACAAATAAATATATAAATTTTAAAAAATACAGCCGGGCTTGGTGGCTCAGCCTGTAATCCTGCGCTTTTGGGAGGCTGAGGTGAGTGGATTGCCTGAGCCCGCGGGTTCGAGACCCGCCTGGGCAGCGAGACCTCATCTCTACAATAGATCAAAAAATCAGCCGGGCGTGGTAGCGTGTGCCTGTAGTTCCAGCTACTTGGAAGGCTGAGGCGGAAGGATCGCCGGAGCCCAGCAGGTCGAGGCTGCGGTGGCCGGGAGCGGCCGCTGCACTCCAGTCTGGGCAACAGAGTGAGACTCCAACTCAAAAAAAAAAAAAATACAATCAAAATATTGTGTAGAGATGGGGTCTCACTATGTTGTCCAGGTTTGTCTTGAACTCCTGGCCTCAAGTAATCGTCCCACTCAGCCTCCCAAAGTGCTGGGATTGCAGGCATGAGCCACTGTGCCCAGTCCTCTGGGTGCTCTTTCCTGTTGGCCAGTCAATCCCCTGTTATGCTCTTTGCCATCAATGCAGTCAGTCTCTTGCCTCTCCCTGGCAAAGACGACAACTTCCTGCTGTCCTCCCCTGAGTTCATACCACTTGGTCCTTTCCCAGCCCAAGTTCAGGTAACTTCAGGGTCCCCATGGTGAGCCTGAACTAGCTCACTTACTCAAATACAAATCTAGACCCCCTTGGGCCTCCCACTCTGCTGGGCTGAGCCTGAACAATCTTCAACTTGAGGTCCTACAGGCTGAAGTCCTATAAACTCAGGTCAGACAACCATCTACATTCCCTCCTCCCTTTGACCCCGGACCATCTCATGGTCCCGTAAATCCAAGAAAGACATCCTCTGGTGCCCTCTCCCTCACACTGGGCCAGGACCCCCTCACGACCCCCCATAACTGAGGCACAGGCATCCGATGGCATCTTGTTCGAGCCTCGCTTCTTCCTCTATTCTGCGCCTGAACCACCTCATGGCCCCTGTGAGCCCAGGCAACGCCGGACACCCTCCTTGACCCCAGCCAGTTTGCTGCCCTCACAGCTGCCCCACTGCCTGGCTTCCAGCTGCCCCTGCTCACCCCTGTCCCCAGGGAGGACTTGGAAGAGCTGGTAGTCCCCTGCCCAGGGCTGGGGCACATTGTGCTTCTGCAAGGCTCGCAGCACCACGCCGGGGGCTTTGTCCTGACTTGTGAGCTGGAAGAGACGGCAGGGAGGGAGGGCGGTGAGGGCCCAGCCCCCAGGGCACAGCTGCCCTGGTGGCCCTGGCCCAGCCCCTCACCAGGATGCTCCGGTACAGGTTCCCGTGGTCGTTGTTGATGCTGACACGGATCACGCGGGCCTCGGAGCTCTGCTGCCCCGGGACGGGGGTGCGAGGGTCACTCGGGCCCAAGGCCAAGGGCCGGGGGCCAGGCAGGTCTGGGCTCAGGGGCAGCTGTGGGCAGTGGGGGGCAGGAGCTGCAGCCTTGACCATCTGCAGATGCTGGAGGGTGGGAGAGCCCCCCCAACTGCTGTACTCAGTAGGCTGACATTTATAATCCCGAGCACTCAGGCAGTACATCCCCCAAACACCCAGGACTTGAGCCGTGCTATGAGCATCAACACAGGCATCCGCAAATATGCCCTGCCATCATACAAGACCTGGCACCCTGTCCCAGAAGCAAACACACAGAGTGCATTTAAACACACACCCAAGCCGGGCTCAGTGGCTCAGCCTGTAATCCCGCACCTTGGAAGGCTGAGGTGAGTGGATTGCCTGAGCCTGTGGGTTTGAGACCCGCCTGGGTAGGCGAGACCTCATCTCTACAATAAATCAAAAATTAGCCGGGTGTGGTAGCGCACGCCTGTAGTTCCAGCTACTCGGGAGGCTGAGGCGGAAGGATCGCCGGAGCCCAGCAGGTCGAGGCTGCGGTGGCCAGGAGCAGCCACTGCACTCCAGTCTGGGTGACGGAGTGAGACTCCAACTCAAAAAATAAAAAAATGCACATTCACACACAAGAACTCCAGTGTACACACATGTGCTCACAGTGGTCAGGCCCCCAGAGCCATGTCAAGGAGTAACCCCACGCACAGTCTCACACATATGAACATGATCCCACACTTCTCCTGCAGGTATGCAGGCTCCAGGGACACACGTCCTCAAAGAAGTGTGTGATCGTGACCTGGAGTGCCCTGTGGGTGAGCTGATGAGGGCAGGTCTGAGCTCAAGGCAAGGGGGGTGGCTGATCGCTCAAACAGGGCCCTGGCTGGGTGCAGCGCTCCAAAGAGGGTCTTGGAAGGAGCTGGACACCTGGGGGCTCCGCGAGTCTCCTGCATCGACAGCTGGCCACGGACATGCACACACACTCGCACACACACATGCACACACACGTACACGGACGCACACACACGTACATGGACACACACAGAGCCTGGGCCCCCAAAGTCCCCCCCACAGGCAGTCTTGATACCTTGGTGCTGGGGCTCTGGGGCCCTGGAGAGGCTGGGGGACTGCCAGGAGGGTCCTTGGTTCTCGGACTCGACGGTGGGGACCCTGGGGACACACTGGGGGGGACGCAGAACCCGAGTGGGGCAGCCACCGCGACCCCTGACCCTGCCTCCTCCAGCCCCTTCACAAGTGGGAGGCTCACCTGGAGGCAGGTGATGAGGGGTCCCCGGGACTCCCTCCAGGGCGCGAGCCTCTCTCTCGGGAGAGCTTCCTGAGGAGGCGGATGGGGTAAAGCGCTTAGGCAGGGGCGGCTCCCCGGCCTGCCCACCTCACCCCCACATGCCCCCAGACTCACGCACTGAGGCGCTTGGTGAGGCTGATTCGCCGCCGCACGCGTGGGGAGCTAGGGCAGGAAGCCGCTGGGGGCTCGATGACACGGGACACTCGGTAGCTGAGGGGTCGCCGTGTGAAGGGGGCGGGAGCCACAGGGGGTGAAGAGGTGAGGTTAGAATCCGCAGGGAGGTGGGCTTGGGGGGAGGGCAGAGCTGCCCAGGGTTGGCCCCAAGGGTCAGGGCCAGTGTTGGAGGTGGGGGTCATCAGGGCCTCAGGGTCCTGTCAGGGATGGGGTGGGGGTGGCTGGAGGTCACATGGGAATCCACAGGGCAGAACCCATGGGTCAAATCAGGTTGAGGCTGAAGGTCAGAGTCAGGCTGGGGCGGGTGAGCCCTGGGGGGAATGTCAGGGGCACACTCCACAGAAGGAAAGGACAGAGTGGGCAGTCAGCTGCACCATCCAGAAAACAGAGGCAGCCAGGCTTGGTGGCTCAGCCTGTCATCCCGCGCCTTTGGGAGGCTGAGGTGAGTGGATTGCCTGAGCCCGCGGGTTCGAGACCCGCCTGGGCAGCGAGACCTCATTTCCACAATAAATCAAAAATCAGCCAGGCGTGGTAGCGCACGCCTGTAATTCCGGCTACTCGGAAGGCTGAGGTGGAAGGATTGCCGGAGCCCAGCAGGTCGAGGCTGCGGTGGCCGGGAGCAGCCACTGCACTCCAGTCTGGGCGACAGAGTGAGACTCCAACTCAAAAAAAAAAAAAAATGGAAAACAGAGGCAGAGTCGGTCACTTGGGGCTGGGGTTGGCGATCGGGGTCAGAAAGTCAGACGTGGGTCACCATGGGGCCACAGTTCGGACAGGACCCATGTGGGAAGGAGGTCCGACTGGGCAGTGGAGTTCAGTGTTAAGGGACCAGGTCAGAAAGGCAGGTAGGGTCAAAGTTTGAGGTCAGAGGTCCACTGGGGCCCTGGATGGGGCCGGTAATAATGCAGGGTCATAGGTTGGGGTCACGGTCCTGGGAGGAGCTGGAAGTGGCCTGGGGTGAGCGGGGCCACCTGAGACCCAGGGTCAGCTGGGGTGGGACCGGACCGGGCCGCGGGGTGGTCACCTCTGCTCCTCGCTGAGCTGGCGCTGGGCTCGAAGGGTGGCCAGGATGTCGGGGCGGGGGCTCAGGCTGTAGCCCTGACAGCGCCTCTGCAGCTGCTGGATGTGGGCCAGAACCTCCCACTCCTGGAGGGGCAGCCTCTGAGACCCCATCCCTGCCCTGCGCCCACCCTTGGGTACTGCCCCCCACCGGCCACCCTGGTGCCCACTCACCTTCCTCCTCTTCTCAAAGTTAATGAGATCCCCCTGGGGGCAAAGTTCGTCTGAATTATAACGTCCAAGGTCAGGGGTCAAAGTCAGGGGCTGGGATGGCAAGAGGCCACCTCTGCTAAAGGGGCGGGAGGGTGTGTCGAGGGGTGCTGGCAGGGTTAGGGGTGAGTGTTGGGAGGCCCACTATGCTGGGGTCAGGAGTCAAAGGTCAGGGGTCCGACCTCCAAATTGTCCGGCAGGGCTGTGTCCAGCATAACCAGGTCCGTGAGAAAGGTGCCGAGGTAGGGGACAGGACCTGGGGGCGGTTTCTGTAGTCCCCAAAGCTCCAGTCACTCTGGGCCGTTACTGCCCACATCACCCTCCACGACCCTCCGTGAGGGTCCCGCTTGTCCCCGCCCGCCTCCAGCCCTATTCCAAATCGCATCACTCACTGGAGGCAGGATTCCTGGGGGCATGTCCTCCTTTGGGGGTCCCTCAGTGACTTCTTCCTGGAGAAGAGGAAGGTCTTAGCAGCCCTGAACCCTCCACTGACCCTTCCTGGAGACCCACCCCAGACAACCCACCAAATGTCTCAATCTCAAGCCGGTAGACCAGGCCCAGCCCAAGGGGTTGGACCACCCTGAGGGGCAGGAGGGAGGGGATAAACAGCGGTGGGACTGTGGGGGCTGTGCCCTGATCCAGGGGAGAACCCTTGTTCCTGGCCTGGATGGCCCAGGCCCGCCGAGGAGCCCCTGGGAACAACTTGAATTTGCCTTTGTAGCGTTGCTTTGCCTGGTGATGATGTCATGGCTGGGACAGTTATTTTTGCATCCGGTGTGTCCCCATCAGGGGACTGAGTCCCCTGGGGCAGGAACCACATCTGGTTCACGGTGGAGCAGAAACAATGCCTGGTGCTTAAGGCACCAACAAGATATTTATTGAGTACCTACTGTGTGCCCGTGCACTGTTCTGGATGCTGGGGAGCAGTGAACAAAAGAGACACAATTCCTGGCCTCCTGGACCGGTCATGAGGGAGGAGAGAGGAGGAAACAAGCTAAATGCATCACAGGACAGGCAGAGCACCCAAGCCACATGGGGAGTGTGGGGTGATGGGGCTCAGGGAGGGCCTCTCAGAGGCAGGGACATTCGGCCGGAGACCTGCAGGAGGTGAGGGAGCTGACTGCATGCATATCTCGAGGGGTGAAGAATGTTTCAGGCCAGGAAGTAGGCTCCCTGCCCCATCTATTCTAGATTCACTCTAAGAACCAGCTCCCGTTTGCATGTACAACCTAACTCAGCTGGGCCCGGTGGATCATACCTATAACCCAGCACTTGGGGAGGCCAGGGGGAAGATCGCTTGAGGCCAGGAGTTCAAGACCAGCCTGGGCAACATAGTGAGACCTCGTCTCTACAAAAAATTTTTTTTAAAAATTAGCCAGGTGTAGTGGCACACTCATGTAGTCCCAGCTACTCCAGAGATTGAGGCACATGGATTGCCTGAGCCCAGGAGGTGGAGGCTGCAGTGAGCTATGAGAGTGATACCCTGTCTCTAAAAAAATATATGTAAGCCGGGCTCGATGGCTCAGCCTGTAATCCCACGCCTTGGGAGGCTGAGGTGAGTGGATTGCCTGAGCCCGTGGGTTCGAGACCCGCCTGGGCAACTTGGTGAGACCTCATCTCTACAGTAAATAAAAAATTAGCTGGGCGTGGTAGCGCGTGCCTGTAATTCTGGCTACTTGGAAGGCTGAGGCGGAAGGATTGCCGGAGCCCAGCAGGTCGAGGCTGCGGTGGCCGGGAGCGGCCACTGCACTCCAGTCTGGGCGACAGAGTGAGACTCCAACTCAAACAACAACAACAACAACAACAACAACAACAACAACAAAAAATATATATATACACACACACACATACATGTGTGTGTGTCTGTGTGTGTGTGTGTGTGTGTGTGTGTGTGTGTGTGTGTGTGTGTAGAAAATAAAAAGAACCCAGGCTGGGCACTGTGGCTCAAGCCTATAATTCCAGCACTTTGGGAGGCCAAGGTGAAAGGATTGCCTGAACCCACATGTTCAAGACCAGCCTGGGCAACTTGATGAGACCTTGTCTCTACAACAAATAAAAAACTTAGCTGGGTGTGGTGGCGCACGCCTGTAATTCCAGTTTCTTGGAAGGCTGAGGCAGAAGGATCACCTGAGCCTGGCAGGTCGAGGCTGCGGTGGCTGTGAGCGTCACTGTGCTCCAGCCTGGCAACAGAGTGAGACTCCAACTCAGGAAAAAAAAAAAAGAACCCAACTCTCGCCTACAATCAAGCCAGACTTGTGGACACATTTTTTTAGTTTTGCTTACCAAGGTAAAGTCCTCAGCACAATTTTTTTCCCCAACTCTGCACTAAGATCCTGGCCTGAAGTAACCTTTTCCTTGTGACTTCTTGTGTTTTGTTGAATAAATAAATGAGGCAGTTACCGAGTGTGAACCATGACGCAGGAAGGGGAGGAAGTTAAAATGTGGGGCTGGCCACGGACAAGGGCAAGGTCATTGCTGAGGTGCAGGCAAAGGACACTGAACATTATGGCCACGACAAGGCCATTCCCCCTGCCTGGCCTCAGTCCCCCTTCTGGGACCCGGAGTCCGCTGGGTCCCCATCGCATCTGTTTATACCTGGGAAAGAATCTCTCTGCTGCTGAGGTGATTGTTCTCATCAGAAAAAATCTGTGAAAGTTTCCGGAAAGTGGACAGCAGTTCCCTGAGGGGACAAGAGAGGGGTAGTCAGGGGTTAGTAGCTGGAAGAGCCAGAGATGGGATTAGAGGGGAGGTCCCTGCCCAGCTCACCGGCTCACAGCCCCCCAGCTGCGCTTGAGCCGGTAGATGGGGTTAGACTGCAGGGCGGACAGGATGGCGCGCAAAGAAGAGAAGTTTCGCAGTTCTCGGCAGCGCTGGGGAACGGAAGGGTGCACCAGTCAGACTGCACGTCTGACCCCAGACACCATCTACCTTTGATCCCGTGACTTTTTTTTTTTTTTTTGAGTCATAGTCTCACTATGTTGCCTAGGCTGGAGTGCAGTGGCACCATCACAGTTCACTGCAGTCTCGACCTCCCGGGTTCAGGCAATCCTTCCACCTCAACCTCCCAAATAGCTGGAACTACAGGCACACACCACCATGTCCAACTAATTTTTTTTTTGGTAGAGATGGGATCTCGCTATGTTGCCCAGGGTGATCTCAAACTCCTGGCCTTAAGCTGCCCCTCTCCATCCCAAAATGCTGGGATTACAGACATGAGTCAGGGGTCTTGGTCTTTGATCCTGTGACGTCAGGTCAGACCCCTCTGTCCTGTCCCACATCTGACAAGACATCCTTAAGAGTCCCCTCCTCAGGCCAGGCGTTGTGGCTCACACCTGTAATCCCAGCACTTTGGGAGGTTTGAGGCGAGAGGATTTCCTGAGCCCAGGGGTTCAGGACCAGCCTGGGCCACTTAGCGAGACCTCGTCTCTACAATAAATAAAAAAATTAGCAGGGCATGGTGGTGCACGCCTGTGGTTTCAGCCACTGGAAGGCTGAGGCAGAAGGATCGCCTGAGCCCAGCAGGTCGAGGCTGGCGTGGCCGTGAGCATGCCTCACTCTAGCCTGAGCGACAGAGACTCCAACTCATAAAATAAAATAAAATAAAGAGTCCTCTCCTCCCTCCTCCTCCCTCCCTTGGACGCCCCCCAGCTGCCCTCCAGTCGCAACCTCTTCCTTTGGTTTTTCCTGTCTCTGCCCCTCAAGTCCGTCAGTCCCAGGGCCCAGAGTGCACACACCTCTCTCCTAGGCCCAGACACCTCCTCCCTTCTCCCAAGTGTCATGCCAGGTGTCCATTTTCTATCCCTTCTCCTCCCACTCTTAGATATGCCCCCTCTTTCCCAAGCCCCCATTTCTTCCTCTCTTCCCCAAGCCCCCATTTCTTCCTCTCTTCCCCTGACCCTTCCCTCCTGTTCATTTTGGGACCCTGCTCAGATTCTATGACCTGCCTGTCACCCCTGTCCCTAGACCTGCCCAGTGTCCCTCTGCTATCCCAGGCCCCAGCCCCGCCCAGGCACCTCCTGACTGTCCCCTTAGTTACCCCCAAGGCTCACCCTCCCCTCGTGTCTGCCTCCCCCCCACCTCCCTGGGGGACTTCACCCCCCAACTAAACACACCTGGGCGATGCGAATCCACTTCTCCAGCCTCTGAGCCCGCTGCGGGCTGGCCAGGCCTGGTGTCCCTAGCACCGAGCCCAGCACACAGCCCGTGACTGTGTTGAACTGGGCCACGGTGGCACGCACGGTGGGGGAGGACCCAGCGGCCCCTGGCCGGTCCCTCTGGGACCACACAGAGCCCAGGCACTCACAGGGCCGCACACGCAGAAAGAGCTCCTAGGCAGGAGAGGGAATGGATTGGTGCTGGGGGGGGAACTCCTCTCCCACCTCTCGCCCCCCCTTCCTGGTTCAGGGTCCTCACCACGTCCATAAGGGTCAGCTGCTCGGCTACCTCATCTACGCTGAAGTCCAGGAGCTCGGGACCTTCCTGCATGGACCCGTCCTTCTCCTCCAAGCAGCCCTCCAGGGAATCTGGCCTGGGAGGCTGGGCAGTTCTGGGAGTTCCTGAGCATTATTAGAGGGGTTAAATGTTCAAGGCTGGCCACGGTGGCTCACACCTGTCATCCCAGCACTTTGGGAGGAGGAGGCGAGAGGATTGCCTGAACCCGGGGGTTCAAGACCAGCCTGGGCAACTTGGCAAGACCTTGTCTCTACAATAAATCAAAAAAATTAGTCCAGGTGTGGTGGCACACACTTGTAGTTCCACCTACTTGGAAGGTTAAGGTGGAAGGATTGTCTGAGCCCAACAGGTCGAGGCTGCAGTGGCTGTGAGTGTGCCACCGCACTCCAGCCTGGGTCACAGAGTGAGACTTCTACTCAATAACAATAACAAAAACAACAACAAAAACACACTCAAGGTTGAGTCCAAGACTGGCTCCGTGACCTTGGCCAAGTCCATTCCAGTCTCTAAGTCTCACATTCCTCATCCGTAAAATGAAGACTTCCTTGTCTTCAAGGTTGGGGGACGTTCATTGAGCAGCTAGCATGGCTAAACTTGGAAACTCAACAGCTAATTCAGTGAGGGAGGTACTATTAGACATTCACCTTTGTTGTTGTTTTTGAGTAGGGGTCTCACTCTGTTGCCCAGGCTGGAGTGCAGTGGCACGATCACTGCTACTACTGCCTCAACCTCCTGGGCTCAGGTGATCCTCCCACCTCAGCCTCCTGAGTAGCTGGGACTGCAGGCACGGGCCATCACATCCAGCTAATTTTTTAAGATTATTTTTTGTAGAGACGAGGTCTTGCTCTGTTGCCCAAGCTGGTCTCAAACTCCTGGCCTCAAGCAATCTGCCCGCCTTGGCCATCCAGAGTGCTGGGATTACAGATGTAAGTCACCGGCCTGCTTGGATTCTTTTTTTTTTTTTTTAAGATGGAGCAAGAAACTGGGGTCGGTGGCTCAGCCTGTAATCCCGCGCTTTGGGAGGCTGAGGTGAGCGGATTGCCTGAGCCCGCAGGTTCGAGACCTGCCTGGGCAACTTGGCGAGACCTCATCTCTACAATAAATCAAAAAAAATTAACCGGGTGTGGTAGCGCGCGCCTGCAGTTCCAGCTACTTGGAAGGCTGAGGCGGAAGGACCGCCGGAGCCCAGCAGGTCGAGGCTGCGGTGGCTGGGAGCGGCCACCATACTCCAGTCTGGGTGACAGAGTGAGACTCCAACTCATAAATAAATAAATAAATAAATAAATAACAGTGTGTTCCAGATCCTGACATATAAATGCTTGTTTTATCCTCTGACCTCAAGAAGCCTAGAAAACGACTTTCCATAGACTTTTCTGTGGTGATGGAAATGTTCTCTCCCTGTCTCCAGTGTGGCAACTAAGCAATGGAAACATAGCTAATGGGACGAAAGATCTGATTTTTTAACGGCTATACCACCCTGAACACGCTCAATCATGCCTGGTTTTTGTAAATTATATTTTAATTGGTTTAAAAACCCACAGAGGTTGCCACCACATTGGACTACCCAGCTGCCTCTAATGGCTGGGAATCTGCTGGTAAAATCTTGGAGGCTGGAGAAGAAAGACACTCAGTAACCAGGAGGGAAGAAAACAGGATAAAACTGTATAAATAACGGAGTCTTTGCAATTGGGCTAGAGAAACTGCTAGTTGCTGCTTTGTAAAGGGGAATGTGGCCACTTTAATCTGGGAATTAAAGAATGGGATTAGGGATAGAGATGCTTTTGCCATAAGGATTAGATCAAACACAGATGGGTGAAAGATGATACGTTATAAGCAGGCTGCAATTATTCGGTGAACTAATTTATGTGTTTCCTGCCCCTGGGGACAGAGCCAGGGACCAGACTAAAGCTGTCCTCCTCGCTACAGAAATGAACAAAAGCTGGGAATTAAATAAATCATGAGTGCCATGCAGAGAAGCAAGTCAGGCTGGAAGGACATGGGGTGGGAGGTGTTTTCATTGGGAAGAGGTTAGAGAAAGCCTCTCTGAGAGATGCCTTTGAACAAAGACCTGAGTAAGGTGTGTGGATGTTTTCCCCTCCTCCCAAAGTGCTTACACAGGGGTCACCAAACTTCTTCTACAAGGGCCAGAACTGAGATGTGCTAGTTCCTACTCTACAGGAATATATCAATATGGATCAGACTTGAAGACAGGTGGAGGAAGCTAAGAAAGAAAGAAGACTTGGCCGGGCTCGGTGGCTCAGCCTGTAATCCTGCGCTTTGGGAGGCCGAGGTGAGTGAATTGCCTGAGCCCGTGGGTTCGAGACTCGCCTGGGCAACTTGGCGAGACCTCATCTCTACAATAAATTAAAAAAAAAAATTACCCAGGCATGGTAGCGCACGCCTGTAATTCCAGCTACTTGGAAGGCTGAGGCGGAAGGATTGTTGGAGCCCAGCAGGTCGAGGCTGTGGTGGCGGGGAGCAGCCACTGCACTCCAGTCTGGGCAACTGAGACTCCAACTCAAAAAAAAAAAAAAAAGAGAAAGGAGACTTGCAGATAGGTAGAGGAAAGAAAGAAAGAGAGAGAGAGAGAGAGAGAGAGAGAGAATAATGAAAGAGAATATCAATGCAAGTCTTACACTGTCACGCAGGCTGGAGTGCAGTGGCACAATGATAGCCCACTGCAGCCTCCAACTCCTAGGCTCAATGGATCCTCCTTCCTCAGCCTCCTGAGTAACTGGGACTACAGGCAAGCACCACCATATCCACCTAATTTTGTAATTTTTCGAATCAGGGTCTCATCCTATCACCCAGGCTGGAGTGCAATGACAGGACCACAGCTCACCACAGCCTTAACCTCCTGGGCTCAAGCCATCCTCCTGTCTCAGCCTCTCAGGAAGCTGGGACTACAGGCACACACACAGCCTGATTTTTTGTAGAGACATGGACTCGATATGTTGTCGAGGCTGGTCTTGAACTCCTGGGCTCAAGCAGTCCTCCCGCCTCAGACTCCCAAAGTGCTGGGATTGCATTGAGCCAGTGGGATTGTATTGACCTCCATATGACTTCTTGTATGCATTTTAAGTAGTAGATTTCTTTTCTTTTTTTTTTTTTTTTTTTTTGAGTCGGAGTCTTACTCTGTCGCCTAGACTGGAGTGCAGTGGCCGCTCCCGGCCACCGCAGCCTCGACCTGCTGGGCTCCGGCGATCCTTCCGCCTCAGCCTTCCAAGTAGCCGGAATTACAGGCACACACTACCACGCCTGGCTGATTTTTTGATTTACTGTAGAGATGAGGTCTCGCTGCCCAGGTGGGTCTCGAACCCGCGGGCTCAGGCAATCCACTCACCTCAGCCTCCCAAAGGCACGGGATTACAGGCTGAGTCACTGAGCCCGGCTCTAGATTTCTAATAAGTAAAAATCAGTGATAACAACAATAATGAAAATAATACTATTAACCAAGTCTTCATTGCTTATTGCTTACTTGTTTAGTGATTTTTTTTTCTCCTAGGAAACTGGGAGCCCTTGTTTGCTGTATGTGTTCAGAGTCAGTAGTTGAATATTTATTGTGTGAATAAAGAGCCCAGTGCGGTAAGTACCCCATTTTTGCAGCTAATGAAACTGAGTCTCAGAGAGGTGAAGTGACTAATTCAAGGTCACACAGCCAGCAAATGGCAAACTGGGATTTGAAACCAGATCCCTGTAGCGCCAAAGACAAGTAGTAATGGAACTATTTGTAGCTAGAAACACTAGGCATCCTAGCCCAATGGTATCTTTTTTTTTTCCTTGAGTTGGAGTCTCACTCTGTTGCCCAGGCTGGAGTGCAGTGGCACACTCACACCCACCACAGCCTTGACTTGCTGGACTCAGCTGATTCTTCTGCCCCAGCCTTCCAATTAGCTGGAACTACAGGCACATGCCATCACACCCAGCTAATTTTTTTTTTTTTTTGAGTTGGAGTCTCACTCTGTCACCCAGACTGGAGTGCAGTGGCTGCTCCTGGCCACCGCAGCCTCGACCTGCTTGCTGGGCTCCGGCGATCCCTCTGCCTCAGCCTTCTGAGTAGCCGGAATTACAGGCACGCGCTACCACACCTGGCTGATTTTTTATTTATTGTAGAGATGAGGTCTCGCCAAGTTGCCCAGGCGGGTCTCGAACCTGCGGGCTCAGGCAATTCACTCACCTCAGCCTCCCAAAGCGCGGAATAACAGGCTGAGCCACCAAGCCTGGCTTAATTTTTTTATTTATTGTAGAGATGAGGTCTCGTCAAATGGCCCAGGCTGGTCTCAAACCCGTGGGCTCAGGCAATCCTCTCACCTCAGCCTCCCAAAGTGCTGGGATTATAGGCGTGAGCCACCATGCCCAGCTGCCCAGTGGTATCTTTATCATTAGGATGGAGTGACTGGGAGCAGCAGCAGCTCACACCTGTAATCCCAGCACTTTGGGAAGCTGAGGTGGAAGGATCACTCAAGCCCAAGAGTTCAAGACCAGCCTGAGCAGCACAGCGAGACCTTGACTCTACAAAAAACTCAAAAAGTGAGCTGGGCATGGTAGTGCACACTTGTAGTCCCAGGTACCTGGGAGGCTGAGGCCAGAGGATCACCTTGAGCCCAAGTGGTTGAGGCTTTGGTAATATTTGATTGCACTAGTTCATTCCAGCCTGGGCAATAGGGTGAGACCCCAACTCAAATTTTTTTTTTTTTTTTTTTTGAGTTGGAGTCTCAATCTGTCGCCCAAACTGGAGTGCAGTGGCCGCTCCCAGCCACCACAGCCTCGACCTGCTGGGCTCTGGCGATCCTTCTGCCTCAGCCTTACAAGGAGCTGGAATTACAGGCATGCGCTACCACGCCTGGCTGATATTTTTTTTTATTTATTGTAGAGATGAGGTCTCACTGCCCAGGCGAGTCTCGAACCCACGGGCTCAGGCAATCCACTCACCTCAGCCTCCCAAAGGCGCGGGATTACAGGCTGAGCCACTGAGCCCGGCTAAATTTTTTTTCTTTTTAATTACAAAATAAAAAAAGTGAAGGATGGGGGAAGTATTAGACACATGCTAATAGTTCATCAAAGAATGATTATCCCCATTTTACTGGTGGGTAAACTGAGGCTTAGAGTTAAAAGCCTTGCCCAAGACCTGTAACTCTGAAGGAAGAACATGTCCCCCTTTTTCTTGAGTTGGAGCCTCACTCTGTCGCTCAGGCTAGAGTGCAGCAGCACGCTCACGGCCACCATGCCTCAACCTGCTGGACTAAAGGGATCCTCCTGCCTCAGCCTTCCAAGCAGCTGGAACTACAGGCACATGCCACCACACCTGGCTATTTTTTTTTAATTGTAGAGACGAGGGCCCACCAAGTTGCCCAGGCTGGTCTTGAACCCCTGGACTCTAGCAAATTTCTCACCTCCATCTCCCAAAGTGCTGAGATGATAGGTGTGAGCCACCACACCCGGCTGAACACACCCATTAGAGATGCTTTTGCAAAAAGGATTTGATTAACGCAGTTGGATTAAAGATGATACATCATAAGCAGGGTGTAATTACTCAGTGAACCCATCTGTGTGTGTCCCGTCCCAGAGACAGGGCCCGGGGCCAGAGCCCCGGCCAGGGGGCATGCGGGAAGGGCCTCCTCAGGGTGCTGCCCGGGCTGAAATCCCTCACCTGCCCACGCCTGGGACGGCTCCTCTTCCTGCTCTGGCTCAGGCTCTTCCAGAAAGTCTTCCAGAAGCTTCTCTGCTTCTTGGGCCTCAGTCCCCCCTGGGGCTGCCCAGTCCAGAAAGGCTCGGACACTGCCCAGGTCCGAGTGAGCAGGGGGGTCTCGGAAGTCCTGAGGGTGGTCCCGCAGCCAGGAGCCCAGCACAGACACCACAGCCCTGGCCAGAGGGGCAGGGCCTCAGGTCTGGCTCCTGATCTTCCGTTACCCAGCCCTCCAGTCCTGGGGCCTGGCTGCTGACTTGGACCTCCGGCACCCCCATACCCCCAGCCCCCACTCCAATAGGGAACCAACCTCAGGTTCTTGTTGAAGCTCCTCTCCTGTCCTTCTGCCTTCTTGACCTCCACCCTGTGAGGAGGTCCCGCGTCAGGAGAGAAGAGGGAGCCCGGAGCCGGCTCTGGGTCAGGGAGTGTTTCCTGGGTCCCAATCTGAGGAGGTGGGAGGGGGTGCCCGTGGGGGGGCTGCAGGTACGAACTTGGGCGGCTACTGACCCAGGAGGTGGGGGCGGCGGCGTGGGAGGCAGAAGAAAGCCCAGCACTCGGGCGGTGGGGACGAAGGCGCGGTGGGTGGCCAGGAAGGTGGGCACGAAGCTGGGGTCCTGCTGGGGATCTCCAGACACCAGCTCGGCCACCAGCCGCTCCAGCCGCGCTGCCCTCAGCGCGCGCACCCTGCTGGTGCGGTAGTGGAGGAAGCTGTCGGCGGCGGGGCTGGAGGTCTGCGGAGCGGCGGGAGGGGCGGCGTGAGAGCCCGGGGCGTCACCGGAGCGCCCCTTCTCCCACCGGCCGGTCCCAGCACCGCCCTCGAATTCGAGCCCCCTGAACCCCGGTTTCCTGGGGTTATTTTGCCCCACCCACAAGTGACTTCTGCAACCGCCCCAGACACCCCGACCTCCTAGACGCCGCCACCTGCCCGCCCAAGCGCCAGGCCACCGCCTTCCCTGGCCTGCGAGTCACGCCTCACTGCCCCCCCCCCCCCGCCTTCCAGCCTGGTTCCCTTAGACCTGCGTCCCTTCTGCCCTTACCTGGCTGCTCCCAGGTCCCTCCCGAGAGCCCCGTTGTCCCCAGCCCGCCCCCACTCACCCGGACGCGCGGCCCCCTTCTCCCCTCACCCGTCGCCTCAGAGCCCGCCCTTCCTCGCCCACCGCCCCTGGTGGCCGGAGCCAGCCCTCCGCGCCGCCCCCACCCCGCCTCACCTGGCCGCCCCCGGGTGCCTCCCCCGGGCCCGCGCGCGGAGTGCGCTGCCGCCGCAGGGAGACGCTGTACACCGCGCCGTCCTCGGTCTCCTCGCCCCAGTCCTGCAGCGGCGCCTGGACGCGGAGGCGGGCTCAGGACCACACCGCGCGACGGCCGGCGGCCTCCGCGCCCCGCGCCGCGCGCCCGCGGCCGGGTCTCCCGGCTCCATCCCCGCCCCCTCCCGCCGGAGCCTGCGAGACGCGGGCTGGGGCCCGCTCCCAAGTCCTGGGACGCGGGGGGGCACTTGCGGCCTCCGAGGGGTCCCTCTCCTGGACTGTGCCTGCGCCTCCCGCAGACGCCTCGGAGACCCTCGCCCGCCCCAGGGGGAACCGGCTGCTTCGCTGGGTCCCAGGAGGGGGCCCTGGCGACTCGGATGCGGCGGCGGGAGGGCCCGACGGGCGCGCCGGGAGTTTCTGGGCCGCGGGCCGTCCGGCACGCCGCGTCCCGGGAGCCCCGTGCCCTCACCAGGGCGAGCTCCTTGCCCGCCGGCGGCTCCATGGTCTGCGTCCTCCCCGCTCCGCGGCGCGGCCGAGTGAGGCGGAAGGGCCGCGGGCGGCGGGGGGGCCTCGCCGGGGCAGCGGGGCGGGGCGGGCCGCGCGGGGCGGGGCTTTCGGAGGCCTCCAGCCCGACGCCCAGGTCTACTCGCCCTTAGGAGAGAGAGGACACGTCTGTCCCCCGGGAGCGGCCTTTGCTCCATCCTCAGGCGGGGGGGCGGCGCGCGCCCCCAGCGAATTTCCCGCGTCCTCGGCGGCGAGGGCTGCCCCGGCCCACGCGCCCCCGGTCGTCGCGCCGCGGGCTGGGGCTGCGGTCCGGGGCGTGAGGGACCGCCCCCTCTCGGCGGGCAGGGGCAAGACGCGGACGCCGGGGCTGGCGGGGGACCTTTATTGCGCGATTCCGCCCGCGGGGAGATTGGCCGTGGGGACGTCCGCCCGGCCCCGCGCGGCCCTCGCGCGGCCGCCGCCGCGCTCCTGGCCCGCCGCGCTCGGCCCTGGCGGGGCCCCGCTGTCCGCGCCGGGCCCGGAGGCGTCGGGCTCCGAAGGAGGGCGGGAGCCGAGTCAGGACCTCCGCTAGCGGCTGCGCTTCTTGCGGCTTTCGAGGAACTTCTGGGAGCGGGCCTTGATCGCCGCGCGGGTCACCACCTCGCTGTCCTCGTCCTCGCTCTCTTCCTCGTCTGCGGGACCGGCGGGGCCCAGGCCCCCTCCTGGCTCAGGCGCCCTTCCGGCCCTCGCCGCCCCGGCCCGCCCCGCCTCGGCCCGGCCGGCGGCCGACCAGCCCCACCGCCCAGCTGGGGCCCCAGCGCGTCCGCTTCCCGCCTTGCTCACCGAAGAACTTGTCCTTGGGGGCGGCGACGGGCAGCGCGATGCGGGTGTTGTGCGGGGGCAGCTTCCCCTCGAGGCTGACGAGGAACTGGGGCGCGCCCACAGAGAAGTCTCGCTGTGCCCCCCATCCCGAGCCGCGCCCTGACTCCGGGAGCCCACACGCCCGCCCCGCCGCTGGCCGCGCCCATGGTCTCTGGGGCCCCGCCCTCCTCTCTGGGGCGACCTCTGCCCCCAGCCGCAACTTCTGGCCCCCTGGGACCGCCTGCAGCTCTTCGGGTTCCTCCTCCCTGGGCCCTGGGCTCACCTGTGGTCCCTGAGGCCCCGCCTGGCTCCGCCCACACCCTGATCTCCCGAGGGTCGCCCGGCTCCGGGTTTGCCCGCCCAGCCTGCACCCCAGTCCACGCCCTGGACCCTCCAGCCCGGCCCCCGGCTGCAGGGCACCTCGCGGTTGGCGATGTGGCGCAGCATCTCCGGCACGTCGTGGCTCCTGAGCTGCTCCTGCAGTTTCAGCAGCTTTTCCTCCACGAGGCCCAGCAGGTTCGACAGGTAGTCACTTGCCTTGGGGTCCAGCTCTTTCCCTGCGAAGCGGCTGTTCTCCTGCGGCCAGGGGCGGAGTCGGGTCAGCGGGGGGCGGGGCCTCTTCTCTCGGGGGCGGGGCCTTTCCTCCTGGGCTAGGGGCCACAGACTGGGGTGGTACTAGTAGTCCCTGTGGGGCGGGGACTCCGAGGTCAAGACCAGCCTGCGAGGGCGGAGCCTCTGAACTAGCAGCATGGGGGGGGTCTCTGGAGGGCGTGATCACTGAGGGAGGCCGCTGTGGGACGGCCTCGGCTGCGGGAGGAGGGGGCCTCTCCTGTCTAGGGCCGCTCCAGGACTGGAGAGGGGTCTCTGGGGGTCTCCGAGGTTTGGGGTGGGGCAGGGTGGGACTCTCCTATGGGGACGGGGCTTGAGGCGGAGCAGGGTCTCTGAGGTCTAGGGGAGTGAGAGGCCTTCCCCAGGGCGGGGGGGACTGATGAGCGGGCAGGCTTCCCCTGCAGGCGGGGCCGTGACGTCCGAGGCACAGGATGGGGGGTGTGGCGGGAACTACCCCCTTTCCCCAGCATGCAGGCCTCCTCAGTCCAGGGAGAGTCTGGAGGCTTCCTCGAGGGGCCTACCACGGCGATGTGGCTCAGCCTGCCCGCCAGGTGCAGCAGACTATCCCCGACGGTCTGCATCGCCTGCGACATGCGCTTCAGTTGCTCCCGGGACTGGGCCAGTCGCTGCTCCTCCTGCCGGAGGCGCCCCTCCGCCTCGGCCTGGAGCTTCTGCTGCCTGCAAAGAGTCGGCGTCGCTAGCGGGAGCGCCGTCCTGCGCCGTCCGTGGCCTCCCGTGGCGCCGAGGCCTCACCTCACCAGCGCGGCCTCCCCGGAGAACTTGAGGTCTTCCAGCTCCCGCTGCAGCCGCTGCTTCTCATCCTTCAGCCTCGCCAACGTCTGCTCGTTCTCCGTCTTGAGCGTCTCCAGCTGCGCGAAGGTGTCGCCCTGGGCCAGGAACCGCCGCACCACCGACTGCCGGCGCCCGCGTGTCAGAGCCAGCCCGGGCGGCACGGGCACCCCACCCTGCCCCGCGCGGGACGGGGCACGGCTGGTGGCTTTCGCACGGCGGCGGGTGCCGTGATGGGGCCCCGCCTCGTCCACGCGTGGCATGCGCGTCTGCCCAAATCAGCACGGCCGGAAGGGGGTGCGCAGAGACCCTTTCGAGTAGACACCACCAGGGTCCCCAGCCGTGCCCCCGGCCCACTCCTGGTGACAGCCAGAGCCTCATGCTCAGATGACCCCAAAGGTCGGCGGCCCTGGACTCCTCGGGCTCGACTCCACGGGAGGAGCGAGGGTTGGGGGCCCTCAGAGGGGAGAAACCGGGCGGGGTCCAGCGCTCGCCAGCGGGAACCAGCCCCCGGTGGGGCACAGAGGCCTCGGGACAGTTAGGGTAAGGGAGAGGCCCAGGGCAGGGGTCTGTGTCCCAGACCGTGTCACAGGCGCTGAGACACAGAACGAGACAGAGAAGCGCTCAGGTCTCCTAAGGCTGACACGGCAAGGGAGTTAGTGCGGGCAAGAAAGAACGGAAGTCCACGAAGTGAGGAGCCGGCGACTGCAGACAGCCGGCGCAGGTTTAGCCGAGAAGAGCAGCTGCTGGAGGAGGAGGGGTTGTCTTTCGAGAGGGCAGCGGGCTTGTGTGCTGAAGGCGGAGGCGGGCGTGCTGGGCCGCAGGCCTAGGCACAGGGGGGCGCCTGGGGCGGAGAGGGCCCGGCAGCACTCACGTGCGACTCGACTGCACCGGTGGCGTCCTTGACCTTGCCGAAGAACACCTCCATCTGGTACATGCTCCAGCGCCGCCGCAGCTCCTCCTCCTTGGCGTACTGGCCGTCCTGGGTCGAGTCATCCGACTGCAGCATCAGGTGCTCGCGCTGGGTCTGCTTGCGGGGTGAGGCCAGGGCCAGGGTCAGCTCGCGGCCGAGGCTCGGCGCGAGGGCAAGGAAGGGGTATCCAGACCGGGGCCTGGAAGGGGACAGGGCTCAGACAGGGTGGGCGTGAAAGGCAAAGGCGTGGGGCCAGGCAGGGGTGTCCAGGCAGGGTCAGAGCCGTGCAAGGGGTGGAGCCGAGAGAGGGGGCGGGGCCTTAGGCAGGGGGCGGGCTACAGGCAAGGTCAGACTTCGGACAGCGCGTCTAGTCGGTAGGGAAGGATGGGCAGGGGTCAGTCAGTAAGGGGAGAGGTGGAGGACAGGTCAGAGCCAAAAAGGGAAAGTCGGGTGGGACAGGAGAGGGCGGTTAGGGGGTAGGAAGGAACCCTTGATCTAGTGAGGGCGGAGTCAGGGAAAGGGCGTGGCCAAGGATGTGGGAAAAATCCCAGGTCTCGTGGAGGGGCAGCAGGGAAGGGGCGGGGCCAGGGGGGTGGGCGGAGTCCTCGAGCTAGTGAGATGGTGGAGCCACAGAGGGGGCGGAGTCAGGGAGTGGGAAATGTCAACCCAATGGAGGCGCGGAGTCAGGTAAGGGGCGCGGTCAGGGATGTGGGCGGAGTCCTAGGTGATCCAGTGGGGGTGGAGTCAGGGAAGGGGCGGGGACATGGGAGGAGTCCGTGATCCAGTGGAGGTGGAGTCACAGAGTGGGCGGGGTCAGAGATGCGGGAGGTGTCCTTAATATAGTGGGGTCGTAGAGCCAGGGAAGGGTGGGGCCAGTCAGGGATGTGGGCGGAGTCCGTTTTCCAGTGGGGGTGGGGCCAGGGAAGGGATAGGGTCAGAGTCGTGGGAGGTGTCATCAATATAGTGGAGCGGGCGGAGTCGTGGAGGGGGCGGGGTCAGAGGTGTGGGTGGTCCCTAATCTCGTGGGGGGTGGAGTCACAGAGGGACGGGGCCGTGGATGTGGGAGGACTCTGCGATCCAGGGGCCGAAGGTCACGGAGGGGCGGGGGCGGGGTGGGGTCGCCCCGCCCACCCTGCGCTCCATGCGCTCGTTCTCCAGTTTCTTCTCCTCCGCACGCTTCTTGTACTCGCTTATGTAGCGTTCACGTTTCTTGCGCTCTCGCACCAAGGTCTCCTCCAGATACTGTAGCTGGTTCTGGAGGGCGGGCAGGGGACCGGGGGAGCAGCTGGCACCAGGAAGGCAGCTGGAAGGGGCTCGGGGTCAGCGGCATTCAGATCCCACGGCAGCCAGGCAAGGCCCCCCAGGCAGGTGGGCTGACACCTTGGCAATGTCCCGGGCGTTGAGGGCCTCTCGGTTCACCACGTGCAGTTCCTCCAGCTCGTGTTTGATCCTCACCACCTCGGCCTCCATGGAGTCTAGCCGGTTCTCGAAGTTAAGGCTCTCCTCCTAAGGCGTGGGTGGGAGTAGGGTGGGCCTACCACTGCATCCTGCCCGGCCGGCCGCCCCGCTCTCCTCCCCCTCGCAAGCCGGGTCCTACCTGTAAGTAGGCCTTGAGCCGCAGGTACACACTGGTGATGTGTTCCGCCCCCTCCGCCTTCATCCGGGCCTTCTCCAGTCGGTTCTCCAGGTTCCGCATTGTCTAGACATCAGCGGGCGGGCTGTCTTCTGTCCCCCCAGGTCCTGCCCTAGGACCCCGCCCCGCAGGCCGGGCCGGCCTCACCTTGGCCACCTCAGTGTTGCTGTCCTGCGCCTCAGCCATCTCCAGGCGGCGCAGGCTGTGCTGCTGCCGGAGCTCGTCCAGCCGGCCCTGCCGCAACACCACCCCGTGCCGCAGCGCGTTCAGCTGCTTCACCTTCTCGCTCAGCCTGTGCTCCAGGAGCTCTAGGGCCTGCTGCAGGGAGGGGAGCGGGAGCAGGCGCCTGAACCCCCCACCGAGCCCTTCCTCCCCTCCTTCGCTGTACTGTGGCTTCCAGGACCCCCACCCTCCAGGGGTCCACCCACCTCCCTGGCCACCCCTTCTCTGTCTCCTTTGCCTTGGCAGAGCGCGCCAGGACTCTCTGTCCGTATCAATCCCCTTGGTGATCATACGCAGTCTCAGGGTTTTCAAAGTCATTTAAACACTGAAGACACCCACATCGGGCCCCTTCCTGCAACCAAAGGCCCAGATAGCTGTCTCTGCACACTGCCTTCCAGACATGGCGCACGGGCACCTCGAAACCATCGCGTCCCAAACTAAGCGCCTGACCATCCCCAAACCTACATTTCTCGAATCTTTCCCATCTCAGCTCATAGCAGGACCATCCTTGCGGGTGTTCAAGCCCAAAACCTTGATGACATCCTCAACTTTTTTCTCTCCCATCTACATGCAATTTGTTAGTGAACTCCCTGTTCTACTCCAAATGTTCCCCTGGAGATATCTCTTTCCTTCCGCTTCCACCACTTTTTTCCTCCTTTCCTAGGGCCAGGAGCAGGTAGGAAGGAATCCTTGATCTAGTGGGGATGGAGTCATGGAAGGGGCAGGATTAGGAATGTGGGAGGAGTCAGGGAAGAGGCGGGGTCAGGAATGTAGGACGAATCTTTGATCTACTGGGGTAGAGTCACAGAGGGGGCGGGGTCAGGAATGAGGGAGATGTCCTTAAACTAGTGGAGGCAGAGGCAAGAGGATTGCCAGAGCCCAGGGGTTCTAGACCAGCCTGGGCAACTTGGTCAACACTACCTTTCACCTGGATGACCTGCTCCTGGCCTGCCCTCTTGCCTAAATGATGTCCATTTACCAGGTCTCGGATTCTGGCTAAAAAATTCACTTCTCTTTTTTTTTTTTATAACAGGGTCTCACTCTGTTGCCCAAGCTGGAGTACAGTGGCACCACCATAGCTTACTGCTGCCTCGACCTCCTGACCTCCTGGGCTCAAGTGATCCTTCTGTCGCAGCCTCCCAAGCAGCTAGGACTACAGGCGTGAGCCACTAGGCCCAGCCCTACTTTGTTCCCATAGTTGTTGTTCTTGTTATGTATGTTGTTCTTGTTATGTATTTAGAGACAGGGTCTCACTCTGTCACTTAGGCTGGAGTGCAGTGACATGATAATGGCCCACTGCAGCCTCAAATTTCTGGGCCCAAAGGATCCTCCCACCTCAGCTTCCTGAATAGCTGGGACTACAGGCATGCACCACCACACCCTGCTGATTTAAAAAAGCAATTTTTTTTTTAGAGATGGTCTTGTTATGTTGCCCAGGTTGGTCTTGAACTCCTGGCCTCATGCATCTTCCTGCCTTGGTCTCCCAAGGTGCTGGGATTATAGGCATGAGCTACCATACCTGCAACCCCTCCCCTATTTTTTAAGCCTGTTTTCCCACTGGGATATGAGGTGGGGTTTTTTGGTTTTTTGTTTTGTTTTGTTTTGTTTGAGTTGAAGTCTTACTCTGTCACCCAGACTGGAGTGCAGTGACACATGGCTAATTTTTCTTGATGTATTGTAGAGACGAGGTCTCACCAAATTGTCTAGCTGCTCTTGAATCCCTGAGCTCAGGAAATCCTCTTGCCTTGGCCTCCCAAAGCTTTGGGATTACAGGCATGAGCCACTGCGCACAGCTGGGATATGAGCTTTTTTAGGAGTGGAGGTTTGTTTTTTTTTGGCTTTTTTTTTTTTGAGTTGGAGTCTCACTCTGTCGCCCAGACTGGAGTGCAGTGGCCGCTCCCGGCCACCGCAGCCTCGACCTGCTGGGCTCCGGTGATCCTACCGCCTTAGCCTTCCGAGTAGCTGGAATTACAGGCATGCGCTACCCCACCCGGCTGATTTTTTTATTTATTGTAGAGATGAGGTCTCGCTGCCCAGGCGGGTCTCGAACCCGCGGACTCAGGCAATCCACTCACCTCAGCCTCCCAAAGGCGCGGGATTACAGGCTGAGCCACCGAGCCCGGCTTGATTTTTTGATTTATTGTAGAGATGAGGTCTCGCTGCCCAGGCGGGTCTCAAACCCGCGGACTCAGGCAATCCACTCACCTCAGCCTCCCAAAGGCACGGGATTACAGGCTGAGCCACTGAGCCCGGCTGGTTTGTTTTTTCATTGTACCTAATGCAATGTCAGATACAAGGACAGTACATCATAAAGATTTAATTGCATGAGCACATGAATGGTGGCTGGCGGGGAGAGAGGATTGGAGAGGAAGAGAATGGAGGCAGGACATCCAGCAGGGAGGGGACCCAGGCTGGAAACAAAGGGAGGTGGTCAGTGGGGGGCAGGGAAGCCTACCTGACCTGTCCTGGTCTTCAGGTATGGCTTCTCTGCTTTCCATTCCTGAATCACTGCCTGGACCACCTTCTCCTCTCCCTGCAAGGAGAGCAGTCCTGTCACTTCATCCAAGCCACCTCCACCTGAGGCCAGGTGCTGTCCCCTATGTTCCAGAGCCCCTCCTTCCATCTCTTCACCCTTACCTTGAGCAGGTCTGACAGCTGTAGTTCCAGAGCCTTAGTTTCCTTTCGGAGTTGGCTGATGGTCTCCTGGTTCTTCTTGATGGTACCCTGGGAACGCTCATAAAAGGCCTTCCGGTCACCCTCTGGGAGCAGGTGAAGTGGACAGACACAGTCATTGGGTGAGTGGGTGTAGCATCCCGGAGGAAAGACTTTTTGCAATTGTCAACTTAATATTATAGCTGGACACGGTGGCTCATGCCTGTCATCCCAGCACTTTGGAAAGCAGAGGCAAGAGAATTACCAGAGCCCAGGGATTCGACACCAGTCTGGACAACTTGGCAAGACTTCATCTCTACAATAATAATAATAATAATAATAATTAGCTGGGCGTGGTGATGCATGCCTGTAGTTCCAGCTACTTGAAAGGCTGAGGTGAAAGGATAGCCTGAGCCTAGCAGGTTGAGGCTGTGGTGGCCATGAGCACGCCACTGCACGCCAGCCTGGGAGACAGAGTGAGACTCCAATTCGAAACAAAAAAAAAAAACGTATTTATTTATTTATTTATTTTTTTGAGTTGGAGTCTCACTCTGTCGCCCAGACTGGAGTGCAGTGGCCGCTCCTGGCAACGGCAGCCTCGACCTGCTGGGCTCCGGTGATCCTTCCGACTCAGCCTTCCGAGTAGCCTGAATTACAGAAATGCACTACCACGCCCAACTGATTAAAAAAAACCCAAAACATTATTATAGCAATACAGTTACTTCTCAGTATACTCAGGGGGATTGGTTCTAGGGCCCCGAGTATAACAAACTCCGTGCTCAAGTCCCACAGTCAGCCCTGTAGTGCCTACAGATACAAAAAGTTGGCCTTCCAGTGTGTAAGCGCTGATTATTTAAAGAAAAAAGAAGTTGGCCCTCCCATACTCAGGTTTGAATCCTGCTGAGACTACTTTATTTTTATTTATTTTTTATTTACTTATTTTTGAGTCAGAGTCGCACTCTGCCATCCAGGCTGGAGTGCAATGGCAAGCTCATGGTCACCGCAGCTTCGCCCCGGTGAGCTCAGGTGATCCTTCTGCCTCAGTCTTCCAAGTAGCTGGAACTACAGGCATGTGCCACCATACCTGGCTAATTTTTTTGATCTATTGTAGTGACGAGGTCTTACCAAGTTGCCCAGATTGGTCTTAAACCCCTGGACTCAGGCAATCCTCTCGCCTTTGTTTCCCAAAGTGCTGGGATTACAGGCGTGAGCCATTGTGCCCAACTCTTTATTTTTTAGAGACAGGATCCCACACTGTCACCCAGGCTGGAGTGCAGTGGCACCATCACAGATCACCTCAGCCTCAACCTCCTGGGCTCAGGTGATTCTCCAATCTCAGCCTTTCAAGTAGCTGGGACTACAGATGCACACCACTGCATCTGGCAAATTTTTTTATTTTTGGTAGAGATGCAGTCTTGCTATGTTGTCCATGCTGGTCTCAAACTCCTGGGATCAAGAAACCCTCCCACCTTGGCCTTCCAAAATGTTGGGGTTACAGGCGTGAGCCACTGCATACAACCAATACTGTATTTTTTATCTGAATGTGGTTGTGGGTGCTGAAACTGCTAATGTAGAGGGCTGACTGTAAAAAAAAAAATCCACGTACTTCAATTCCATTTTGTTCAAGGATCAACTGTACTTCACTTTGAGCATTTATCATGTGTTGGATGCAATTAGGCGACTCTTAGCCCTCCAAGGTCGAACAACTATCGCAAAGAGACAGGATTGCAACCCAGAAAATCTGGCTCTAAAATCAGCCAGGTGCAGTGGCTCATGCTTGTGAAATCCTAGCACTTTGGAAGGCTGAGGTGGGAGGATCGTTTGAGCCCAGGAGTTTGAGACTAGTATTGGCAACATAGAGAGATCTGGTTCCTACAAAAAATAAAAAATAAGCCGGGTGAGGTGGCACATGTCTGTAATCCTATCTACTTGGGAGACTGAGGCTGAAGGATTGCCTGCGCCCAAGAGTATGAGGCTGGGGAGTCCTGATCATGCCACTGCACTCCAGTCTGGGTGACAGGAAAATAAAATAAAATCTATGCTCTTGGCTGGGCTCAGTGGCTCAGCCTGTAATCCCAGCACTTTGGGAGGCTGTGGCAAGTGGATTGCCTGAGCCCGCGGATTTGAGACCAGCCTCGGCAACTTGGCGAGACCTTGTTTCTAAAATACATAAAAAATTAATTGGGCATGGTAGTACGCCCTTGTAGTTCCAGCTACTTGGAAGGCTGAGGTGGAAGGATTGCTGGAGTCCAGCAGGTTGACGATGGGGTGGCTATGGGAGTGCCACTGCACTCCAGCCTGGGCAACGGAGTGAGACTCCAACTAAAACAAACAAACACGCTTTGGGAGGCCACGGTACGTGGATTGCCTGAGCCCACGAGTTCGAGACCCGCCTGGGCAACTTGGCGAGACCTCATCTCTACAATAAATCCAAAAAAAAAAAAAAAAATCGGCTGCTCGGAAGGCTGAGGCAGAAGGATGGCCGGAGCCCAGCAGGTCGAGGCTGCGGTGGCCGGGAGCAGCCACTGCACTCCAGTCTGGGTGACAGAGTGAGACTCCAACTCAAAAATAAAATAAAATAAAAATAAAAATAAATAAAAATAAAACAAACAAGCAAACAAAAAAACTATGCTTTTAACCACCACATCCACAACAGAAGAGGTGAAAGTACAGGAAAGTATGAAGTAAGTCCACTCGGTTCTGGGTTCAGGAGAAGTTTTCAAAGAGTAGGAAAACCATGAACAAGTACGAGCTTTTCTCCTCCAGAAACTGGTCACTTAGACTCATGCTGGTGGAACGCCTTTGTCACACCATGCCTGGTCAGAAGACTTCGTGGACACTGTTGACCCCTGACCCTTCTGTGCCCTCCAGAGTCATCTTACCTAACAGTTGTATCTTTCTTTGTAACTCAACCACCTGAAAATGCACAGTCGGCTTCCCTACACCGCTGTGGAAGGGTCCCGCCTTGGAACGGTGTGGGGGCCTGGCCTGTGTTGCGCTCTTGCCTCGGGGGCGGCCGGGCTTGACCAGAGCCTTCATGCCCTTGACCTTGGAAGATGGCGTCGAAACCTGGTCTTGAGTAGGCGCGGGGTTGGCGAAGGCCAGCCTGCACAGGGGAGACGTCATGACTGGATTGGGGCCGGGGCCCCTAAGGGTTAGAGGGGGCAGCGACGAGTCAGTCGCCCTTGTCCAGGATCCCTCGTATTCCTCGGGCTCTGAAAATGCACTTTCCAACCGCCGGGCAGTTGCTCTCAGCATCTCCCAGTTGCTGTGTAACCGCTAACCCCGCCTTTCTCCGATGTTTCCATGGAGAGCACTCGCGTTCCATGCCGCCACTCTCATTGGCTGATGCTGCGCAGGGCGGGGTCGAGTGGCTCAGCAGGGCGGTGGGGCGGGCACTTTGGAGTCACGTGCTCAATTATTTCCCTCCATTTTCCCTCCGCCCCTTCCGCCGGGGGTTCGCGGGCATTTTTCAGGAACTTTTCCGGCTGCAACAGCCGCCACTCCCAAGATGGAGGTAGGTTGCGCCGCCATTAGGAGCAAGCCTTCCGAAATAGCCTCCCTCAAAGACTTCACAGTCCAAGATGGCCGTCTCGATTCCGGCATCACCCCCGCCATTGCCACTCCAAACATGGCGTCCGTGAGTCGTCGTTCCCGGTGCACGACGCACGACCGGAAGTGACGCATACCCGCCTTTCTCGCTTTCTTTCTGCAGCAGGAACCGTGATTGCCGGGATACCGGGGCGGGGGGGCGGCGCGGTGGGCATTGACCTTTGCCCTGACCTCGTGTAAGTGATGAACTTAGCGCGTGGGAAGGCACCCCGATTTTCTCTAGGGGACAGCCGGAGGGTGCACGTGTTTGTGGGGGGGTTGTTAACTCCGTTGGCCTGTTGGCGTGAAGTGGGGCTACTGGGAGCGGAGGTTTGGAAAGCCCCGCCGCTGATTTGAACAAAGTGAGACTCTCCTCCCCGGCCAGGATTGCGGGGATACCCTCCCCTCGCCTTCGCCCCTTTCGGAAGCCTGGAAGCTGTGGAGGAATCCCATGGGCTGGGAGTAGCCTTCTGCTGATCCAGCGCCCCTTCCTTGCCGCAGCGTGGGGACCCAGCGCCTGTCCCCAAGCCTGCTTTCTCCCGCGGAACCCCTTTTCTGGCCTCGGAGCTTCCGCTGAGATGTTGCTGCCGCTGCTGCTGCTGCTGCTACAACTACCCTTCTGTGGGGCAGTGGAGGTCAAGAGACCCCGGGGCGTCTCCCTCACCAGTGAGGCCTGTTCGCTGTCTCGCCGGCCTGGGGGTGGGAGTGGGGCGTGGGAGGGGCCAACCTGGGGCTCCTGGGATAGGCTTTTACAACCTTTTGCCTCAGTTTTCCCGGCAGTGCCCCGCTGGTGGGGGCAGGGGGCAGAGGTGGTATTTGATGGAGAAAGCCCCTTTCTGAGCTGGGCTGAGCCTCTTGCACTCCCACCCCCCATCCCCCAGACCATCATTTCTACGATGAATCGAAGCCTTTCACTTGTCTGGACGGTTCGGCCACCATCCCTTTTGATCAGGTCAACGATGATTACTGTGACTGCAAGGATGGCTCAGACGAGCCAGGTGAGCTTTTCGTGCATTCATTCATTTAGTGAGCACCTGCTAAGTGCCAGACCTGGCCCTGCCCTCCCATGGCTCCAGGTTGAGTGGGCAGAAATAGGCATGAAGTCAGCGGTCAGTGTTAATGGTGGGGATAGCTGTGGGAGCCCAGAGGGTCCCCCCACCCCCCAGTCTAGGGGTCAGGAAGGGCTTCTGGGAGGAGGTGAGGTTTCAGCTGAATCCTGAAGGTGCCAGCATGTGCAGACCCCCTGAGGTGGGAGAAAGGGTGGGGCCAAGAGCACTCTAGTTGGAGACAGGTGAGGGTGGAACCTTGTTCTGAAGGGTTTTGGTGAGGAGAGGCAGGAAGGAGCTTGGGAGAGCTTTATTTCAGTTCTGGAGTGTGCAGCTCTCTCTCTTTTATGGATGGTGTGTGTCTGGCCCTGAGTGGACTCCGGACGCCTCTCTCTCCCCCAACAGGAACTGCTGCCTGTCCTAACGGCAGCTTCCACTGCACCAACACTGGCTACAAGCCCCTGTACATCCCCTCCAACCGGGTCAATGATGGAGTTTGTGGTGAGTGAGGCCGTACCAGGCTTGGAAAGCAAGGTGGGGGGGGAGGAGCCTCTGCCAGGTCTGACCTGGGTCCCGCTTCTGCCTCAGACTGCTGCGATGGGACGGATGAGTACAACAGCGGCATCATCTGTGAGAACACCTGCAAGTACGTGGGTGCCAGGACCCCTCCTGCCACGCTACTGGGAGACTTTGCCTGGTTCCCCCCCCTCTGGTGAATTGGGCCCACTCTCTTTTTTGCTTTTGTGTATTGGCATTCATTCCATGCAGGCACCTGTGAACCGTGACCACTGGTTTGCCCTGTAGTCTGGAAGCAGGTGCAGTTGTTTCTGTCTTCAACAAAAGAGAAACCTCAAGTTTAGAAAGGAAAAGAACTTTTCCAGAGTCACTAGCTAGGGGATAACAGAGCCAGAACTCCAACCCAGGTCATCTCACTTCTGACTCTAAACTTTTAGTTGCCACACTTGGCAGCGGGACTTGAAAATGTAATCACCCACAGGCAGGTAATTTCAACAACAGAAGCCGGCTGAGTGTGAGGCAGTAGGGAGTGGTGGGGATTGTTGCATCTAGAGGAACGGCTGTTCTGTCAATTTTTGGAAGTATTGGATTTTTTTTTTTAATGTTTTAGAGATAGGGTCTCGCTCTGTTACCCAGGCTGGAGTGCAGTGGTATGATCATAGTTCACTGTAACTGCGAACTCCTGGGTTCAAGGGATCCTCCTGCTCAGCCTCCCAAATAGCTGGGACTATAGGCATGTGCCATCACACTTGCTTATTTTTTAAATTTTTTGTAGAGATGAGGTCTCGCTGTGTTGCTCAGGCTGGACTCTAACTCCTGGGCTCAAACAGTCCTCCTGCTTCAGCCTCCCAAAGTGTTGGAATGACAGGTGTGAGCTACTGCGCCCAGTTCTAGTTTCTCAGAGAAGCTGCAAGTCCTGCTACTTGTGTAAACGCTCCAGATTTCCAATCTTTTGAGTAGGGGTGGATGGAGCACGGCACTCTTCCTGGCTGGTTTGCCTTTTTGTCTGGGAGTCTATGATTTGTTTCTTTTCTCTCCTTTGTCTCTTGAGAACCGTCTGGCTCCCAGCACTCCCTGATCCCTTCTCTGACCTGAGGTGGGCACACCCTGCCTACTGGCCCTCCTCCTGAGGCCAGGGATGAAGGGTGCTGAGGTCAAGAGAGCCTGGGGGCTGGGAGAGGGGTTTACTGTCTCTTTTTTTTTTTTTTTTTGACTTAGAGTCTCACTCTGTCGCCCAGACTGGAGTGCAGTGGCTGCTCCCGGCCACCGTAGCCTCGACCTGCTTGGCTCCGGCCATCTTTCTGCCTCAGCCTTCCAGGTAGCTGGAACTACAGGTGCAGGCTACCACGCCCGGCTAATTTTGGATTTATTGTAGAGATGAGGTCTCGCCAAGTTGCCCAGATGGGTCTCGAACCCGCGGGCTCAGGCAGTCCACTCACCTCGGCCTCCCAAAGTGCTGGGATTACAGGCTGAGCCACCGAGCTGGCCTCCTTTTTTTATTTTTTGAGTTGTAGTCGCCCTTTGTCATCCAGGCTGGAGTGCAGGGTCCTACTTACAGCCACTGCAGTCTCAACCTGCTGGGCTCAGGTGATCCTTCTGCCTCAGCCTTCCAAGTAGCTGGAACCACAGGCATGCGCCACCACACCTGCCTAATTTTTTGACTTATTGTAGAAACAAGGTCTTGCCATGTTGCTCAGGCTGGTCTCGAACCCCTGAGCTTAGGCAGTTTTCTCGCTTCCACTTCCCTAAGTGCTGGGACCACAAGTGTGAACCACCGTGCCCAGCTTACTTTCCCACATGGTTAGGGTGGGGCGTGGGCAGATGGCATGGGCCCTTCCTTGGCATGAGGCAGGCCTGGTGGGCCCTGACTGCCCATGGCAGTGCCTGTGTCCCCTGCACCCCAGAGAGAAGGGTCGTAAGGAGAGAGAGTCCCTGCAGCAGATGGCAGAGGTCACACGGGAGGGCTTCCGCCTGAAGAAGATCCTCATCGAGGACTGGAAGAAAGCCCGGGAGGAGAAGCAGGTAAGGCCTGGGGCCGATCAGGGCACTCTGGGCCTGGAGACTTCGAGGACAGGATGGGAAGGTTGGCATGGGGCTTACCCTGCCCTGACTGGTAGCATCCGAGGCAGCTCACTGCCTCCCTGCACCTGGCCTTCTCATTGGTGGGCTGGGTGTTTAGTTGCCGGCTAAGGCAATCCCTGGTGGGGGCAGTCGATTTAGGTGTCCATCAGGGCCTCACATCAGACTGGATTGGCCTAGGAGGGGCTCTGCTGCCTCCTGAGGTCAGGAGGAGGTCTTCTCTGCATCCCAGTTCTGTGGGTTCGTTTTCTGCAACGCGGGCTAGTGACCATGTGACTCCCCAGTTCTGGAGGGAGCACTCTGCAAGATGTCAGCAGTGCCTGGATTAATTCCGTAGGGTGAGCCCTGGGGATCCCTAGGCATGTGTCTCTCCCTACCCACCACCCCCTGTGTAATGGGTTGGAGTCCCCAGCACTGTTGCTGTTCAATCCACTGAGAGCTCCAGCTCTGTTTCCCTGCCCGAGGAAGGCTCCAGATCTTTCCCCCTCCATGTCTAGTGAGGTCCCTCAATTCAGGAGGCTCTGTGGGAGCTATGTGATAGGTCGGCTCCGAGTGACCTTTGCCTTCCTGGGGTGGGAGAAGGATCCTGGCAGGAGGCCAGGCCAAGGTGTTTTCCAGTGTCTTGGGAGGAAAGTAGTCCCATGGGAGCTTGGGCTAAAGCCCTACAGTCCGGGGCCCCATCCTCAGACCAGAGCCAGCCCAGTGTACTTGTTCCTTCTTGAAACATCCACAGAGGCCCAGGATGTGCCGGGCATCGGAGATGAGGCCAGAACCAGAACCAGATCAGCCTTAAGGGGCTCATGGTCCAGTGAGAGGGACAGACAGAAGGTAGCCCCCAGAACTGCTGGGTGAAGGGAAATCTGAGGCTGTGAGACTTGAAGGAAGCTCTTGCCTGGTCCCCTTCCCTCTCTGTCTTAGGGCAGGAAACAGGGAAGGCTTCCTGGAGGGGGCAGCCTCTAATCAAACAAATCTGTAGGGTAATTTGGAGTTAGCTAGGGAGAGTGTTCTGGGCTGTGTTTGAAGAAGTAGAGGCAGAAGAGTGTTTGAGGGTCTGAATGTTGTCAGGGCAGTTGGATCCTCAAAGTAGTGGAAAAGCCGCGGGGGTCTGATGATTTGAGGCCTTGTGGGTTGTACTAAGGCTTGTCTCTAGAGGATCAAGGGGAAGGCCCACTGAGGTGTGTGCTTTGGAAGAACTCCGGTTTCCCTGTGGAGTAGAGGTCAGGAGATGGCAGTCAGAGGAGAGGAGAGCTGGTTTCTTTCCTTCTGCCCACCCAGAAAAAGCTCCTTGAGCTGCAGGCTGGAAAGAAGTCTCTGGAAGACCAGGTGGACATGCTGCGAACGGTGAAGGAGGAAGCCGAGAAGCCGGAGAAAGAGGCCAAAGAGCAGCACCAGAAGCTGTGGGAAGGTATGTCGTGGGTGGCCAGAGCCCTCGCCTCCACTTCTGGATAGGAGGTGACCTGGGTGTCTCTTACTCATTAGCTGCTGTCAGTGTCAGCTGATTTTGATCATGGTACCTCTATTCCTCATGTGTCTAGTTATCTTTGACTATGTGCTGGTCATCATGTGTGGAAATTATTTACAGGAGTAATTTGCAGCCTAGGAATAGAGGGTCTTCTCCAGGGAGAATCTCCTTTAATTTCTGTCAAGGGTCCGGGAACACTGCTGTCCAGGGAATCCCTTGAATCCAAACTCGGGGTCTAAGGTTCCTCCAGCCTCGCAGTATGTGATCCAGCCTGCCACTGAGGGGCAGCCCCTTGGGGTTGTCGGGGGCATCGCCTGTTAGCCCCCCCTAGACTTTGATCCCCTTACCCCACAAGGTCTTATCAAAACAGACATCCAAACTGGCCAGGATTGGCAAAGTACATTAGGGAAAAGTGGCTTCTGTGTACTGTTACCTTCCTGAGTTCAGCCCTGACAGTTTCTGTTGTCTTTGCTGATTTTTTTTTTTTTTTTTTTTTTTTTTGAGTCAGAATCTCACTCGGTCGCTCAGACTGGAGTGCAGTGGCCACTCCCGGCCACCGCAGCCTCACCTGCTGGGCTCCGGCGATCCTTCTCCCTTAGCCTTCCGAGTAGCCGGAATTACAGGCATGTACTACTATGCCCAGCTAATTTTTTTATTTATTGTGGAGATGAGGTCTCGCTGCCCAGGCGGGTCTCGAACCCGCAGCCTCAGGCAATCCACTCACCTCAGCCTCCCAAAGCGCGGGATCACAGGCTGAGCCACCAAGCCCGGCAGTCTTTGCTGATTTTTAAGAAGATGATTTTTTTTATGCTCTGTCTGGCGTTTGGCTTTTGGTGAACCGTGCTGTCATTACTGGAGATCCGTGGAAGCAGGATAGGATGGGGTGGTGGGCGGAAACCACAGCAAACGAGTTAGAGGACAGAGCATTGCTGTGATGCTGTGGAAGCGTGGTCCCACCTACCACAGAGCTGGGCACAAGGAACTGGGAGGCTGTCAGAAACCAGGGCAGCTCCCTCACCAAGGTGATGCTGTTGACCGCCGTCTTTGGGCATCTGCCACATTTTCCATCTCCCTTGCCCCAACTGGCTCAGCCTGTTCTCGTAACAAGGTGTTCAGTAGTTCTTCTCATAAACGCGCTACAGATGCCAGCAGCACAGCATTGCCCTGGGCAGACACAGCCCCTGCCTGCAGAGGGAACAGGTGCAAAGGCCCTGAGGAGGCTTAGTGTCTGCTTCCAAGGAGCAGGAAAAAGGACACATGGCTGGAGAAAGTAGGGAATCTGTGGAGACAAGGGCAGGGTGCTTGTGGTTTGGGTCATTCAGGACCTTGGAGGCCACAGGCAGGAATGGGCTCTCACGCCTAGTGTGGTGGAAGCCACGGAGGGTTCTGAGCAGAGGAGGGACACACACGGGTTGGGGGTTTGCGGGTTCTTCTGGCCACTGGCCTAAGACTGAGAGCCGGGAAACGGGGGAAGAGCTGAGTGTACTGGTCCAGGCTGGTGAGAAGGGGGTGGCTGTGGAGAGAGGCAGGGGGTCTTGGGTGTGACTTGCGGGCACACTGAGGGTGTCCCCCCACCTCCCCACCCTGGGGCGGCATGTTCCCCGGCCCACTGAATAGTGAGGCTTCCGCACAGAGTCCCAGCGGCCCACTGGGAGCACCTGCAGAGACTCCCCTCCCCCTCCTCAGCAGAGGCCGCTTCCTATCCCAGACCCTGGTTTCCACTGCCCCCCTCCCCACAGGCCTGTGGTTACCTCCTGCCGGCACACTCTCCTGCCCAGGAGCACCCCCAGGCTTCTGCAGCCCCAAAAGCCGGCCCCAGTCTCCGCCTGCCCCTGTGGTGCCCTCACCACTCTTTCCAGCCTCCCCAGGGAAGGGGCTGCTGAGTTTCCTGTACCCCCGCCCTCCGTGGTCCCTGAGCTTCCCGTAAGGTCACCGTTACTAGCACCCTTCCTGCTGCAAGTCCAGGCAGCCTTGTCTCTTCCTTCTGGTTGAAGTTGACTTCCTGAACTGCCTTGTTCAGGCTTCCGAGGCCCTGGTGCCCCGGGTCCCTTTCTGAAATCTGAGCCTTTGCTCTGCCTCCTTCGTGGAAGCCCCTGCCTGGGGAGGCTGGTCCCCTGCCTTCACTGCCTGTGGTCTGGACTCTTCTCCGTCTGCTCAGCAGGCCCACGACCCTGCAGACTCTTCTGGACTGGGCCCCTGACCTCTGTCATCTCCCTGCCTTGGGTCCCTACCTGAAAATCCTGCTGCCCCCAAAAGCACCTGCATGTCCCACAGGGACCCTGGACTTGCCAGGCTGCCCCCTTTGCTCCCCTGAGCCTCCCTCCCTCCTCAGTACTGACCAGTCACCCAAGGCTATCAGAACTAAACATAGAGACCAGGCGCTGGCAGACTGTGGTGCACAGGCCAACCGCAGCCTGCAGGCCAGATCCACCATGGCTTGCTTTCACACGCGGAGTTTCACTGACACTCTGGCATCATGTCTGTGGCTGCTCTGGGATGTGACAGAAGAGTTGAGTGCTCAGAACAGCGAACCCTCTGCCCCCTTGAAGGCAAGGGTAGTTTCTCCAGTATTGACCTTCACCCAGAGTTTGTTTTATGTCAGTCATCCCATTGCTTTCTACCCCATGAGGTGCACCCAGAGAGTCCCATTCCACAGATGAGGGAGCCGAGGCCAGAGAGGTCACTGGCTTGCCCAGAGCCTCACAGTAGAGCTGGGTTGGCACTAGATCTCTGATTGCAGGCCCTGCATGTCACCTATGTGTCCCTTCCTCAGTCGGGACCCCTTTCTGGCCTCCTTCTGTGGGGTCATGCTGCCAACCAGCAGCCTTGGTAGGGATGGCATTCAGGGCTCTCACTTCCTGGTTTTGATGCCCTGCCCCCGTGCCCTGTCCCCTCACCCCATCGATCTCACTGCCATTGCCTTAAGACCTTTGCCTCGGCCATTCCCACTGCCCTGACCTGCTTCCCTGTGCTAATATCAGACCAGCAACACTGGCTGATGTGCCTTAGCCCCTCGGAGGCCACTGCCCTCCCCCCCAAGACTTCCAGCTTCCTTCTAAAGTTGAGGGCTCATCGCAGGGGAGTAAACCCCAGCTTGAATCCTTGTCATAAAAAGTTTCCGGGCCAGCAGGACCCAGGGTTTCCAAATGGCAGGAGTCCTCCCCCTACCTCTGGCTCTGTCTCTTCCTCCCACCTCTGACTCTGTCTCCTCCTCTGGGGCTTGTGCCCACCTGTGCCAGCGCAACCACTGGCAGCCAGGCTTTCGCAGCTCAGCAGCCCCAGTGAGGAGAGAGCACTGCTTTCCTGCCCCCCAGCACAAATCCCAGGGCAGGCTCCCCTCCCACTGGCTCATCCCAGGTCACACAGCTATCCACGAAGCAGTCTGCAGCCAGGGATTACAGTGAATGCTCTGACTGGTCAGCAAGAGCTGGGCTTAGCTTCCAGGTCCTAAGACCTGACTGTAAAGATGGCCAGCTGCCTTCAGAAATATGGGGGAGGGGTAACCATAAACAGTTAGGGGGTGATTACTGAAAGGGCAGAGCTGCAAGTCATGATTACCCTCGTTCCCCATGTCCTGACTCCTGTTTTACAGTTGGGCACAGCACAGGATCCCCCAACTCAGACTTGGAAGGACAGTGCCAGTTCATCAGGGTACGAGAGATGTGAGGTGTGTCTTAAGCTTGAAAGAAGGCTAGGAATCTCCCTTTTTGCTTTTCCTAGTTTCCACTGATTTAAAAGAAATTCAAGCTAGGCATGATGGCTCACACCTGCAGTCTCAGCTACTTGGGAGACTGAGATGGGAGGATTGCTTGAGCCTCGACCTGCTGGTCTCAGGCGAGATCCTTCTGCCTCAGCCTTCCAAGTAGCTGGAACCAGAGGCACATGCCACCATGCCCCACAAATTCTTTTATTTGTTGTAGTCCCAAAGTGCTGGGATTGCAGATGTGAGCTACTGCACCCAGCTTCATTTTTTAAATTATAGTAAAATACATGACACAAAATTTGCCATTCATCATTTGTGTTGGGAACATTCAGCGTCTTCCTAGCTATTTAAAACTACAGTATGTTGTTAACTATAGTCATCCTGCGGCAGCATAGAACAGAGAACTTATTTCTCCTATCCACTTAACCTTTCTTTTTTTTTGAGTTGGAGTCTCACTCTTGTTGCCCAGGCTGGCAAACAATTCAATGGCATTAAGTACATCCACAGTCTTGTACAACCACTGTCTAGTTCCAGAACATTCCATCACCCCAAAAGAGAACCTGTCCCCATTAGCAATCACTCCTCATTCTCCTGTCCCCTCAGCCTCTGACAACCATTAATCCACTTTCTGTCTGTGGATTTGCCCATCTTGGACATTTCGTGAACATAGAATCCTACAGTATGTGTATGGCCTTTTGTGTCTGGCTTTCTTCAGTCAGCATAGCATTTTTGAGCTTCGTCTGGGTTGTAGCTTGTGGCAGGACCTCCTTTTAACAGTGGTGTGGATTCCCTTTTATGACTTTGGTAGGATTTATTTAACCTGGATACTATTTTTTCTATCAGGTTTTTGATATTTGTTTTCATTATTTGTAGGCGCTTTTTATATATGGAGTTTGGCCTTTTGTGACAGATTTTTTTCCCCCTTCTATTATTCTAGGCCATGATTTATTTATTTATTTACTTATTTGTTTGGTGTTTGTTTAGAGTTGGGGTCTCCCTCCAACACCCAGACTGGAATAGTGGCACAGTCATACCTCACTGTAGCCTCGACCTCCTGGTGCTTTTTTTCCAGGCCATTATTTATTTATTTATTTGGAGGCGGGGTCTCCCTCCGACACCCAGGCTGGAATAGTGACACAATCATAGCTCACTGCAGCCTTGACCTGGACTCAAATGATCCTCTCCCAGGCCATGCTTTAGAAAATGAATTCAGAGCCGGGCTCAGTGGCTCAGCCTATAATCCCGCGCCTTGGGAGGCTGAGGTGCGTGGATTGCCTGAGCCCGCGGGTTCGAGACCCGCCTGGACAACTTGGTGAGACCCCATCTCTACAATAAATCAAAAATTAGCCGGGCATGGTAGTGTGTGCCTGTAGTTCCAGCTACCTGGAAGGCTGAGGCAGAAGGATCGCCGGAGCCCAGCAGGTCGAGGCTGCGGTGGCCGGGAGTAGCCACTGCACTCCAGTCTGGGCAACTGCGTGAGACTCCAACTCAAAAAAAAAGAAAAGAAAGTGAATTCAGGCCCAGCATGATGGTTCACACTTGTAATCCAAGCATTTTGGGAGGCCAAGGCAGGAGGATGCTTGAGGCCAGTTCAAGACAGGCCTGGGCAACATAGCAAGACTCTGCCTCCACCAAAAAAAATAAAATAAAATAAAACAAACCAAAAGAAACTGTACTCAATCGTCTGGGCTTTGCCTGCCTCTTTGCTGCAGCAAGCTTCCTTTCAGGTGGGTCTGGGCAGACTTGGGGCCTGTTGCCCTTTGGAGGTGCAGAATCAGAGGACAGCAGCACATTTGGACCAGATTCCCAGAGGGGCAGGGCTGAGTGGGGCATCTGGGGGCAGCCAGCCTGGCTTGGGCCTTGACTGCTTCCCTCATTGGCTGCCTTCACCAGCCTGAGCCTCGGGGACCCCTGAGGCCCTGATCGCTGGCAGGGACCGTGTCAGCCGGGTCTGCTGGGACACTGGAATCTCCCGGGGTGCCCCAAGGCTCTGCAGAAGAAGCACCAGCTGTATTATCTTGTTTTTAGAGGACCAAGCTGAAACCTAGTATACAGTAGGTGCTTAATCACTGGAGCCACAGCTGTGGCAGCATTTTCCTCCACCCGGGGTGGGTGGAGATGTGAGAGGCAAAAGAGGGACTCTTGGAACAGAGGTGCAGCTCATCTCAGTCCCTCCGTTGGCCGGCCCCTCCCGGACTGTCCTTGGGCCTGAAGCCTTGCCCGCCCCCAGACTCGCCCCCCGTTGCCTCTGCCAGGCCCTAGTTGTTCAAACGGAAGGAGTCAGGGTCTTCTCTCTCCGCCCTGCCCCCACACCTGACCCGTCTGCAAGCCCGTCAGCTGCCCTGAGAATCTTCCGGAGTTGGCTCCTCTCTGCCTCTTTCTCGACTCCCACCCTCATCCCGCCATGGCCCAACGTGGGGCCTACACTCCTCTGCGCACGTCCCGCCCTCCCCCACGCCGGGGGTCCTCTGCCCGCTCCCCCCACATGCCCTGCCCTCCCCCCACTCTACCTTCTCCCTGTCCCTGTTCCCCCCAGCAGCCCCCTGGGCTGGGCTTCAGCCGGGCATCTTGTTTCTCGTCCGTCCTTCCCCCGCAGAGTACGGGACCCCTGTCATCTCTTCCCCAGCTGTGTGTCAGTGTGGGGTCGGGCACACAGCAGGCACTTGGTGGTGAGCAGCGAGGGGTCCCGTGGGGCATTGAGGGTGGCCATTTTGGGGGAGCCGGTGGGCAGGCCACAAGGTGACGGAGCGGGCCCTCCACAGAGCAGCTGGCCGCCTCCAAGGCCCAGAGGGAGCAGGAGCTGGCAGCTGATGCCTTCCAGGAGCTGGACGATGACATGGATGGGACGTGAGTGTCCTGGCCCGCGGCCCCTTTCCCCACCGCGACTTGGGAAACCAGCCAGAGCCCTTCTCCCCTGAGGGCCTGAAGCATTTTCAGGGTGGGCCCTGGCAGGCAGAGTGGGCAGGCCCCATGGTGTGATGGGCCTCATCCCGCCTGCCTGCTCTACTGTCCCACAGGGTCTCAGTGGCCGAGCTGCAGACCCACCCAGAGCTGGACACGGATGGGGACGGAACGCTGTCGGAGGCGGAAGCCCAGGTACCCAGCTGCCTTTGGCCTGCGACTTCTAGGGCCATTGTCCGGGGCGGCCTTGGGGCAAGGGGGACTGGGGAGGGCTCCTGCCCGCCCCCATGATGCCTCCCTGGTGAGTGTGAGCCCGGATGCCAGCTGCCCAGGGCTGCATCTCCCCGCTGAGTGGGGCCCAGGATAAAGCCTTTGTCCCTGTGCCTGCTCCACCCTGTGTCCCCCTGTCCCCTCCAGCGTGTGCATCTGATGCCTCTCCTCACCTGCCCAGGTCCTGCTCCCAGCCTTCTGCTCAGCCCTGCCTATTGTCCCCCCTCAGGCTCCACCTGTCTCTGTCTCAGTTTCTCCCCTGGTCTCCAACCTGCGTCCCCTCTGGCTTCTCACAGGCCTGTGTGGCCCCCGCATGACCCTGGCCTGGTCATGAGGACTCAGGGCCCGGCCTGCCCGCGCCTGGCACCACAGCCCGAGTGCCTGTGGTGGATGGTGAGGGGGTGGGAGGACATGGGGGCCCCGATCCTGACGCCGCTCCCAACACAACAGGCCCTCCTTGGGGGTTATGCGCAGACGGACGCTCCCTCCTTCTTCGACCGCGTCTGGGCCGCCATCAGGGACAAGTATCGGTCTGAGGTGAGTTTGCAGGGGGAGGGATACAGTCCTGCCCCCACCCCGCCCCCACTGCTTCACAAAGGAGCTGCCTCCAGCCCTGGCACTTGGCCAGCCTGGCCAGCTGGGTGGCCCAAGCACCCCCGCGGAGGTTCCCCCCACTCCAGCTGTCCATCTTTCCCTGCTGGCCCCTCAGGAGGGGTGGAGACACCCAGGCCACACCCCTTAGGCTATGGTTGCGACTTGTGAACCAAGCTCGAGGGGTGGGAACAGACAGACCCCTGAGTCCATAGCACCGACCATCCCGCTCATCCACCAGGCGCTGCCCACAGATCTGCCAGCGCCCTCTGCCCCAGACTTGACAGAGCCCAAGGAGGAGCAGCCCCCGGTGCCCTCGCCACCCATGGAGGAGGAGGAGGAGGAGGAAGAAGAGGCTGAAGAGGAGGAGGAGGAGGAGGAAGATGATTCTGAGGTGCAGGGGGAGCAGCCCAAGGTGTGTGTTTGGAGGATTAGTGGGGACAGAGGGTGGGGAGGGGCTGCTCGCTGACTCTGCCCCTCCCCCAGGAGGCCCTGCCCCCGCTCGCACCCCCCCAGCCAGCCAGCCCCTCCGAGGAAGACAAAATGCCACCCTATGACGAGCAGACGCAGGCCTTCATCGACGGTGAGGGTGGGCCTGAGCGGGGAGGGGGCTCCCCAGATAGGCCCAGCTCCCTGCTGTGGGCTGGGCTGACCCCAAGCAAGCCCCGAGTCTTAGAGAGTGCGGAAGGGGGGACCTGGGGCCTGGGCAAGGTCATCCCACCCTGCCAGCCCCGGCGCTCTCCTGCCTCCTGGGATGCAGCTTGTTTGTGCCAGAGTCAGTGGGTCCTGGGAGCCTGGGCAGTGGGGTGGGGCTGCTGGCAGCAGGTGAGGCCCCCGGGGGCCATCCTCAGCCTAACCCTGACCCACAGGTGGGAGGGGCAGCGGTGGCACCCTTCCCTGTCTGGGTAGGGTGAGGGAAGACACCGCTTACCTCAGCCCCCCCCTCAGCTGCCCAGGAGGCCCGCAGCAAGTTCGAGGAGGCAGAGCGCTCCTTGAAGGACATGGAGGAGTCCATCAGGTACCGGGGCTGGGGAGGGCGGCCCTCTGGCGGCCCCACCGCCCAGCCTGGCCTTCTGTGTCTGTCCTCCTGCGTCAGGCTCTGACGTCCTCAGCTGCCCCTAACTGCCCTGCCTCCCCTCAGGAACTTGGAGCAGGAGATCTCCTTTGACTTTGGCCCCAACGGGGAGTTCGCCTACCTGTACAGCCAGTGCTACGAGCTCACCACCAACGAGTGCGTGTGGGCGTCAGGGGATAGAGGCCCCATGGCAGAGTGGGAGACGGGTCGGCCTGGAGGCGGGTGGGGCCTGCGGGGTTCCCGAAGGGCTGTCTGGGTGCAGGGATCCCGCTCTGCTGCCCGCCCTGTGGGAAGTAGGAAGTAGGCCCGGTGTTGGGTCGGTCCGTAGGCTTGTGGCGCCCTGTGTGCCAGGAGGCTCCCACCACCCTGTTCCCCCAGGTATGTCTACCGGCTGTGCCCCTTCAAGCTGGTCTCGCAGAAGCCCAAGCCGGGCGGGTCCCCCACCAACCTCGGGTGAGTGGGCTCAGCTTTCCTTCCCTCTGCTCCTCCCGGTGCCCCAGCCCGCTGGGCTTCAGCACCCGACTCTCCCGCAGCACCTGGGGCTCCTGGGCTGGCCCCGAGCACGACAAGTTCAGCGCCATGAAGTACGAGCAGGGCACAGGCTGCTGGCAGGGCCCCAACCGCTCCACCACCGTGAGTGCCGGCGTGGGGGGGGTGGCAGGAGGGGGCCCGAGCCTGGGCCCTTGGGGCGGCCTGAGTGCTGCCTGCTGTTCTAGGTGCGCCTGCTGTGCGGGAAGGAGACCATGGTGACCAGCACCACTGAGCCCAGCCGCTGCGAGTACCTCATGGAGCTGATGACACCGGCCGCCTGCCCGGAGCCGCCGCCTGAGCCTCCTGCTGACGGCGACCACGACGAGCTCTAGCCGGCCAGTGCAGAGGTGGGTTGAGACATGTCTGCCACCTCACTTTGTAGGGACCGAGGAAGGTGGGTCCACATTGAACCCCTCCTGGCCTACATCTCAGCTTTTTCCTTTAAATTTTTTAAGAAACGGAGATGGAATCTTGCTATGCTGCTCAGGCTGGTTTTGAACTCTTGGCCTGAAGCGACCCTCTTGCCTCAGCCTCTCAAAGTGCTGGGGTTATAGTCGCGTGCCACCCCACCTGGTGCGTGGCCCCAGCTTCCCAGTGTGGTCTTTTCTGCACACTAGAACCTCAAGAAGGTTTGAAACCAGCCCCTTCAGAGCCGCGGACCAAGGCCTGCCCCTGGACCTGCCTGCCCTTCTCTGTGGGCACAAGACCTGTGGGGGTCCCTGTGCCTGCCGCCCCCGGGCCCCGGTGGGGAAGAGCCATGCCCCCAGGCCCCAGCTGCCTCCGAGGATGGGATCAAGGAGCTCGCCCTCCTGGCACCCTCGCCACGGCTGGTCAAGTCACCCGGCCCCTGCTCTTGCCTTCCTTCCTGGTGGGGATGAGTGAGTGCCTTGACCTGTGACCTGAAAACAATAAATGTGATCCCCCACCCGAACTGTGACTGCCTCGCTTTGCTGGCGCGGGCGCAGGGTGAATGTGGGGAAGACTGTCTGCAGGTCCTGCAGGGCTTCCCCACCGTCGAGGGGTGGGGTGTTCGGGGGAGGCCTTGTCAGCCTGGCCTGCCCCTGAAGATGCCCAGTGGATGGACCTTGGGCCGTTTCCATCAGCTTCCCTTGTGTCCTACCCTCCCCGAGTCTCACCTGACCTCACCCCCACTGGATTAAAGACGACGCTCACATCCCTGGCCCCCCCTTACTTGGTTTCTCCCCACTGGCTTTGACGCCCCTCCTCTGACTCCACCCCCACTAGATCAGGGGCTCCTCCCACACCCGACTCCACCCCATCCCCAGCTCCACCCCGCCCCTCCCTCCTTTCCTACCTGACTGCCCCATTTTGGCTCTGGCCCGCCTCCGCCCCCTCCCTGCTTGGCGACCATCCCTCCCCGCGTGACTAGATCGGCGGTCCTAAGCTCGATCTTCCCTCTAGCCCGCCCCCTACCTGAGGCTCCGCCTCCTCCCTTGGCTCCGCCCCCTGCGATGCTCTGCGGCCCAGAGGACTGCAGACGGCGGGGCCCACACACAGATAGCCCGAGGCGGTAAGATTCTGAACTTTTATTTTCTGGCATGAAAAGTACAAATAATTAAACAATTCCATGTAAAAGTCTGTTACCGCGGCCAGGCCTGTAATCCCGGTAATAAATAGTCTAAACGCAACGCAAAGTGTTCTTGTTGGGTTTTTTTTTTGTCTTTTTTTTTTTAAACAGTTCTTTCACCTCCAACATGGACTTCGTCGTGATTTGAAACCTTCCGAATAAATAACAGGATGAAGGGAGGGCTGGAGGGGCTGAACCCCCTCCCCCGGCCCTGGCCCTACCCCCAGGGTCTTGGAAGACCCAAGGACCCCTCTCTGGGAGCCCTGGCCTGGCCCCCTGGGGTGAGGGGCTGGCCTCCAGGGAGGGGGCCTGGCTGGGCTGAGTTTTGTGTTTTAGAAAAAGAAGTCCCCCTCCCAGTCTCGGGGTTCGCGACAGGGGCCTAGGCCTCTGTGGGGGGTGTGGGGAGATGCCCCCTCTCTGCAGCCTGGCCCCCCCAGGGTGGGGGACAAACCCAGCCCTTATTGCTCAGACGCCTCCTGCACGCGTGCGGAGGGCGGAGGGGAGAAAGCCCCAAGAAACAGCGGGGGAGACGGGTGGACCCGCAGGGGGGTGGTCCCCGCCCTGTTGGAGGGGAGGGGGCGAGGGCAGGGAGGACTTAAAACCACAAGAATAAATAGGTTCGTGTATCAAGAACAAGCTAGGGTTTTCACCAGCTAAATAGGACTGAAAAAATTCTCAAGACAAGAGCAAAAATAATCCCATGGAGACCCCGGGAGGGGGGGACAGTCGCCAGCCACGGGGACCGCCCCGCGGAGCACACGCCCCCGGGTGCCACATGGCTACCATTACTGTTATTAATAATTATTACTTTAATGACTCCACTTCCCCGTTTATAAATAAATTAGGCATAACCACATCTCGGCAAAACTTAAAGAAACAAAGAGAACATCGTCGTTCCTTTAAACTTGCAAACTGGATGAAATAACAGAAATATACACAAATGTCCTTACAGGGCAACAGGGCAATAAATAGTTAACATAGCAATAAGTTAAAACTACAAGAAGCTAAATTCAGCAAAAAAGTACAAGAAAGTTAACTGGTGCCAGTTTATGTCTTTTTTTTTCCTTTTTTAAAAATCTCTTCTGTGTGTGTGTGTTTTTTTCTTTTTCTGTCGCTTTTTTTTTCCTCTTCTGTTTGTGTTTTTTTGTAGCTTTTTTGATTTTTTTTTTTCTTTTTGTTCCTTGCAGCAGAAGCTCCACAGACGTTTAATAACAACACCGGGAGGGGTGGGGGAGAGAGAGCTGGACACTCAAGAGGGTCCAAGGCCAGACACCGAGGGCGGGGGAGGGACGTGGGGGAGATGACTTAACTACAGCTAAAGTCGGGGCTTTGCAGTTCTCGGTTCTGATGGGCCCGAGGGTGGCGCTCCGGCCTGTGGCTTCTGTTGGAATTCATTTTGTAAAAAGAAAACTAGGGAGATGCCAGGTCCAGACAGAAGCCGGGGCTGGGGCTCGGAATGGCGGGGGGTGGTGTCCACTGCCCTCACCGATCTGGAAAGACGAAAAACCCAACAAACCGAAAGGGGTAAGGGACAGGTGGACAGGGAGGGTGTCTGGGGCCAGGCCCCTGGGCCTGTCCACCAGGGCCTGGCGGGGGTGCTGGGGGCTTGCTGCTGGGGAGGCTGGGCCCTGGTGGGGGAGGCTCAGGGCTGGGCCTCCCCCTCGGCTCCGTGGGCCAAGGCCTCGGCCCAGGGAGGCTGAGCCCCGGGAACGGGGGGTCCTTTGGCCTCAAGTATTGGGGGCGGCTGCCTCCAGCCCTCCATGATGCCAGAGTGGACCGAGGTATTGTGTGTCTGGATGCATGGACGCCGCGTGAGCGCGCCTGTGTTCGTGGGCAGCAAGGAGACCCCCCCGAGGGTCCCGGAGAGAGCTCTGCAGAGAGCCTGGGGTCAGGGTATGGGGGCCCAGAGAGCGCAGGGATGATGGGTTGGGGCCTGGGGTGGGGCCTCCTGCCTGGGCCCGTGGGATACCATGGCATGCCTCTGTCCCTGGGTGTCACTGGCGTTTCTCTGTGGGTGTCCAGATTTGATGTCCAAGTCTGTCTGTCCACTCCCACCCAAGCACGTGGACGGGGGGCCGTATTCGCGTGCCCACGTGTGCGCATGTCCACGTTGACGCAGCCCCAGCCCCTGTCCCTTGCGGTCTGTCCCTGTCCACGTGTCTGACTTTGGCCAATGAGTCCCCTACAGTCTCCCGGGCGTGTCTCTGCATCTGTCTGCATGTTCCCATGGTGTGTCTCTCGTGGTGGTGTCTCTGTGGCCCCGTGGACTCCCCGATCCTAAGACCTGCTCCCTGGCCTCCCCTGCCCCAGTTGGTAAACATAACCTGCCAAAATATTTTCTTTTTTTTTTTTTGTCTTTTTTTTGTTTTTTTTTTTCAAGTTCAAGAATCCCCAGTAAAAATTCTCCACGAGATCTTTTTCCCTTTTTACAAAAATAGAGTTTTTCTTCCCCTCCCACCCCCCCCTTTTTTTCATTTTGTCTCTGCTTCCAGCCCCACCGCCCTCTCCCCACATTCCACCAAGGGCTCTGGGCCGGGGGTGCCCACACCCCTCCTCACAGCTCACTTTTTTGGGGATTTTTAAACCTGTTTCCCTCCCCACCCCCAGGCCCACCTAGGTGCTGGGGAGGCCTGGGACAAGGGGGTCTGGGTGGCCCCCAAGCCACACCGTGGAGGGTGGTTGAGGGTGGGGGAGGGGGCACATCTCTGCATTCTTTTTAGCCAAAAAAAAGGAACAAAAGCCTTCGCCATGAACCAAACCAAGATGAGAGAGTGAACAGCCCAGCCTGGGGGTTTGTTGGGGGGGGAGGAGGATGGGGTGGGAGACCCCTGGGCACACCCCTTCCCCGCAGACCCTCCTGCCCCCAGTGCTCACCCTGTGGTTTCCGCAGGGAGGTGGGGCCCTGGCGTCGTTCGTAGGCCGGCCTGTCTCTTGGGCCGCTTCTCTTCTCTCTCTCTCTCTCTCTCTCTCTCTCTCTCTCTCTCTCTCTCTCTCTTTCTCTGCTGCCCGGGGAGGGGTGGGGGTGGGCGGGGGGCAGCTCAGGCCTTGTGCTGTTTGCTGGTCTTGAAGGACACCTGCAGCACGCGCTCGCCCAGGCGGTAGCCGTTGAGGCTGGCGATGGCCATGGCCGCCTCGTCGTAGTTGGTCATGGTCACGAAGCCGAAGCCTTTGCACTTGTTGGTGGTGAAATCGCGGATGACCTTGACGTTGGTGACTGCCCCAAAGGGCCCGAACAGCTGCCACAGCACGCTCTCATCTGCCTCCGGCGATAGGTTGTACACAAAGATGCACCAGCCGGCACCCGCTGCGCCCCCGGACAGGCCCACGCCCGCCAGGCCACTCATGCCGTCGATGGCGATGGGCGAGAACCTGGCGATGAGCGACAGGGGACTACTTTGGGGGTCACGCGGGCTCTGCCCTGACCCCCCGCACACCTCCGACCCCGGTGACCCCAACATCATTATGACCCCTGATGGGGCCCTGACTTTGGAGCTGTGTGGTTCTTACACTGTGTTGACCCTGCTGTGGCCTAGGCATCCACACCTGACCCCCTCTGAAACCCCAGTTCTGACCTTCTGACTCCATCTGACACCCTAACTCTGACCTACTGACCCTATCTGAAACCCCGACTCTGACCCTCTGACTCCATCTGAAACCCCAACTCTGACCCTTGGACCCCATCTAAAACCCCAGTTAGTGGCCCTCTGATCCCATCTGAAACTCCAACTCTGACCCTCTGACCCCACCTGAAACCCCAACTCTTAGCCTCTGACCTGTCCGAAACCTCAACTTTGACCCTCTGACCCATCTGAAATCCTAGCTCTGACCCTCTGACCCCACCTGAAACCCTAACTCTGACCCACTTACACAACCGCCCCTGACCCGTCTTAACCTCTGACACCCCCGAACATAAGCCTGCAACCCATGATCCTGCCCTGAGACCTGGCCTCTGCATTGACCTTGTGACCTTTGACCCTGCCTGCCCTGTTGATTTCAATCCCTCTGGCTGCCACCTTTCCCTCCATACATTCTCTCACCTGAAGCCTACCTCTGCCCAGCTCTGCCCCGACCCTGGGCAACTCTGCCTGCATTTTGTCTGAGAGGCCGCCCTGCCCGTGTGGCTCACCCTGGAAGGGCAACATGTGAGCATATCCATGAGGCGCCCTCTCCCATTATTCAGGTCTCAGCACAACCGTCACCTCCTCAGGGCAGCCTCCTCTGACCCCATAGAGTGACCGGCCTCATTCATCTGCCTCTTCCTACTCAAATCATAACCTATTATCGGCTCTGCCTTCCCTCCAGGGTTTGTTCAGTCCAGGACACACCTAAAAGGCTCTTGGCAGGAGTTTGCTGAGGGGATTGATGAAATGCTACAGAGGTGTTTGTTGAATAAATTAATGGAAAGACAGAATGGGGGCCACTCACATGCCTCACTGGCAACCCAGGTCTCGGATGAGGCCCCTCAGCTGGGCAGAGAGGACCAGAGGGCTGAACTGTTCAGCCTTGACCTCGGGACGAACTGCTTGCTCCCTGCTTGGGGCTTGGCACAGGCTGTTCCCACTGCCAGGAACTCTGCCTCCTTGCTGCTCTGTCTTCAGGCCTCTGCACAGAGGTTGCCTCAGACTGGTCAGGGGTCTCTGCTGAGTCTCCATTACCCCTTGTCCGGCCCTGCACAGCCCTAGTCGCTGATCATTTGTCTGTCTCCTCCTTGCCTACACTGAGATCTTTTTTCTTTCTTTCTTTTTTTCTTTTTGAGTTGGGTCTCACTCTGCTGCCAGGCAGCCTCAACCTTCTGGGCTCAGGCAATCCTGCTGCCTCAGCTGCCCGAGTACCCGGGATTACAGGCGTGTGCCACCACACCTGTCTATTTAATTTAATTATTTATTTTGAGTTGGAGTCTCACTGTGTTGCCCAGGCTGGAGGGCAGTGGCACACTCACAGCCACCCCAGCATCGACCTACGGGGCTCTGGCGATCCTCCTGCCTCAGCCTTCCAAGTAGCCGGAACTACAGGTGCACACTACCACACCCGGCTAATTTTTTATTTATTGTAGAGACGAGGTCCTGCCAAGTTGCCCGGGCTGGTCTCAAACCTGTAGGCTCAGGCAATCCACTCCCCTTGGCCTCCCAAAGTGCTGGGATTACAGGCTGAGCCACTGAGCCAGGCTCACCTGGGTATTTCAAAAACTTTTTTTGTAGCGAAGAGAGCTCACTGTTGCCCAGATGGCCTCGAACTCCTGGGCTCAAAGATCCTCCTGCCTTGGCCTCCCAAAGTGCTGGGATTACAGGTAAGATCTTCTTCAAAAGAAAAATTTTAGAGACAGCGTCCCACTCTGTGTCCCAGCCTGGAGTGCAGTGGTGTGATCACAGCTCACCACAGCCTCGACCTCCTGGCTCAAGTGATTCTCCTGCCTCAGCTGAGATTACAGGTATGCACCACCATGTCCAGCTAATTTTTTATTTTTTGTAGAGGCGGGGTCTTGCTATGTTGCCTGAGATCGTGCTAGTGTTGGGCTGAGATCATGAATAACAGTAACAGTAATCATCATGGTGCCTACCTTTCATTGAGCACTCACTATGTGCCAAGCACTGGACTCACCACCATGAAGGACCAAGTCTGGCTGGGCCACGCTGGATCCAAGCCCAGTGCCCAGCACTCAGCATGAGCTAAGCTCAACAGCTTATGTAATAAACACGTGGGACCGTCACAAGGTCAGGGACTTGGACAAGGACTTGAGGGACCTGAGGCTGCAGAGACCTTAAGGTGTGTCCCCAACTTTGGGGTGGAAGGGGTGACCGTGACCCTTGGCAAAGACGATCAGTAGTGGCCTGGGGAACTCAGACCTAGGGAGCCAGAGTGCATGACTGTGTTCTGCACAAAGCAGACTGGCTTTCACTGAGATGGCATCCACGGGAGGGGGCCTTGGGCAGCCCCCTGCACCCATGTTTTGCAGCAGCCCCTTCTAGACATTTCCATGCCCTATACCCCCCAAAGAAGTGACTTTACAGGGCAGAGAGGTCCTGAGATGCGGAACACCTGATCTGTTTATTCTAGAGACAGGGCTTCACTCTGTGTTTCAGACTGGAGTGCAGTGGCACCACCATAACTCACTGCAGCCTCCACCTCCTGGGCTCGAGGGATCCTCCAACCTCAGCCTCCCAGGTAGCTGGGACTACAGGTGCCACCACACCTGGCTAATTTTTATTTTTTATTTTTTACAGAGATGGAGTCTATGTTGCCTAGGCTGATCTCAAACCCCTGGTCTTAAGCAATCCTCCCACCTCAACCTCCTAAAGTGCTGGGATCACACTTATGAGCTACCACGCCTGGCCTCTATGTCACACCTCTTAAAGGCCATGCTATTCCCAGGCCTGAACAGACACGGCTAAACCGGCAGCAGTCCTGGAGGCAAAGCGGGGGAGGGGGACACATCAGGGCCAGGGCCACTGGGGTGTAGGAACAGCGGGGAGGGGGCACTGTTACCTCTTGACACCGTAGGCCATGTTGAGCAAATTGTCCAGCCTGTGGAGGCAGAAGCGGTGGTCAACGGTGGCCTGGCCGCACACCCCTGTGCTGCGATGCCCGCCAGCCAGCCTGTCCTCTCCACCCCCACCCCGCAGGCCTGCAGCAGAGCCCTGCCCCCGCCTGCCCGCTCCCCGCCCGGCTGGACACTGCCTGGCACGGAACCGCGGGCACTCGGGCACTGCCTCTCGCCTGGGCTGCTGCTGCCCAGCCTGCACCAGCGTCCTCGTTCTTTCCCTCCCAGCCGGCAGCCCCCGTCTGGACCCAGGGGTCGGGATCTCCGGGGAAGGGTAATTCCTAACAAAGGCGACAGTGACAACTACAGCCAGCTCTCGGGGCACTGGAGTAGGGGGGCAACTCGCCACAGTCACCCAGGGGCTCACAAGGGACTTCCATTGTCCCCAGTTGGAGTGACCAGCAACTTCAAATCAGGATCCTGGGTTTGAATCTCTTCTCTGCTCTATTTGGGCTGGGCAAGCCACAGCCTCTCTGGGTTCCCATAGCCTAGACCTGCTGGGCTCAGGTGATCCTTCTGCCTCAGCCTTCCAAGTAGCTGGAACTATAGGTGTGCAACACCATGCCCAGATAATTTTTTGATTTACTGTAGAGACGAGGTCTCGTCAAGTTGCCCCCGGTGGTCTGGAACCCCTGGACTCAGGCAATCCCCTTGCCTCCACCTCCCAAAGTGCTGGGATTACAGGCGTGAGCCACCGTGCCTGGCCACCAGATCCTGAGTGCAAATAATGTTAAGCATAGTGACAACACACATTGAGCGCCTGCTGTCTACGAAGGCCTGGCCTTGGTACCTCCTAGACCCTCCCTTCCTGGGGGTGGGCACTGTCCCAGCGTTCCTCCACTTTGCAGAAGTGGGGTTGGAGGGGGCGGCTGCAGGCAGGGCACCCGGGCGGGTGGTGGGGGCTCACCGGAAGCGCTGCGTCTGATGGTGCAGGGGGCCTGCGTAGCGCCGCGCCGACGACTGGTAGAGGTGAGTGAGCAGGGCCTGCCCTGTCTTCTGACTCGGGTTGTTTGCAAACTTGACCGTGATGGGCTCAGCCGCACCCAGCGGCTTCTGCCCGTTCAGTCCTTTGATGGCCTCCTCGGCCTCAATCCTCTTGTCAAAGCGGATGAATCCCACGCCCCGAGAGACACCTGCCAGGGCACGAGGGGGCCGGTGATGAGGACCCTGTTCCCTTCTGTGTGACCCCCTTTTCTCCTTGCCCCGGGATTAACGGTGTCTCCGGCTTCGCCCCACACACCTGCCGCTTTGCCCTTTTGCCCGGCCTTCATGGTCCCCCCCTTTCCGGGCATTCGCAGTCCCTCCCTTCGGCCCTCGCCCGGCGCCCCTGCCTTTTCCAGGTGTGTCTCCCCGGCAGCCTGACCTGTGACCTGGTCCACGAGGATGCGTGAAGTGATGATGCGCCCGTACTGGGAGAAGAGCTGCTCCATCTCCTTCTGGCTCATGGTCTTGGGGAGCCCGCTGACGTACAGGTTGGCATCCCGGATGGATGCCGAGCTGGGCCTGGCATAGGACACCTGGGCGGGGTCAGACGGACAGGGGCGAGGAGAAGACCCATTTCACAGGCAGAGAGGGCGAGGCCGCACCCAGACCCCCACCAGTGGCCGAAATGCCGCAGCCATTCATGCAACAGACATCCCTTGAGCTGTCACCACGGGTGGGGCTGAGCCCGGAGGCGGGGGCACGCCTACGTGGAGGGGGAAGTCTGTTGCCTGCAGAGCCACACGCCTCCCTGGGGACCTTGGGGATCTTGAGCACCCAGCTCACACCCTCACGCTTGATAGTCTACCAACAAACATCGACTCTCTCTTCCCAACTACGCTGGGCCCCTCAGGGACACTCAGGTCCTTAGCCACCAGCTCCAAGCCGACGACTCTCAAGTGTCACCCCAATCCACACACTTGTGTGGCCCGTGCCTCCATGGGCACCCACAGTCGACACAGCCGCCTATGCCTCCAGCCTGCCCCAACTCTGACCTCCCAAGTGCTTGGGGCCCCAGGCCCAGCTTGTCCTCGACACACCTGTCTTTCACACTCACCTCCAATCCCACATCAACCTCCTCATCCGTAGTCCAGCTCTTCCCCTTACCTCCAACGCCCCTCTGCCACTGACACCTGGAGCAGCCTCAGCCTGGTCCCCAGGTCCCACCCCCAGTCTGTTCCCCGTGAAGCTGCCAGGGGGCACCTGTGAGCACCAAAGCCAGGTCACATACCTGCTCTGCTCAGAACCCTCCAGGGCTCCCACCTTCCTTAGCGTGAAAACCAATGTCCTTCCCTCGGCCACACACCAAGTGCTCCACCCTCTTCCCCACTCCTCCCTGCCCTCATGTCCCCCCACGTTCCCTCCCAATCGGCCTGTTCCAGCCTCCTCCATTTTCTTTTCTTTTCTTCTTTTTTTTTTGAGTCAGAGTCTCAGTGTCGTCCAGGCTGGAGTGCAGTGGCATGCTCACAGCCACCGTAACCTCAGCTTGCTGGGCTCAGATGATCCTTCTGCTTCAGCCTTCCAAGTAGCTGGAACTATAATCACGCACCACCACACCCAGCAAATCTTTTTTTGAAAGTGAGAAGGATTTATTGAGAGGACAGAAAAACTCTCACGGGGGAGGGGACCCAAGAAGGTTGCCCTAACTTTTTGATTTATTGTAGATACGAGGTCTTGTCAAGTTGCCCAGGCTGGTCTCAAGCCCTGGGCTCAGGCAATCCTCTCATCTTCGCCTCCCAAAGTGCTGGGATGACAGGCTTGAGCCACCGCGCCTGGCGCAGCCTCCTTCATTTTCCCCAAACACTCAGGGCCTGTGAACTTGCTGTCTGGAATTCCCGAATCCTTTTTTCCTCCTCCTTCTCCAGGTATTGGTTTAAACATCTCCCTGTCCTTTCCCAGCTGGATTTTCTCCCTCACGTTCACCCATTTTATTCTTTCTCAAAGCACTTCTCTCATTTGGGAACTAGATACTTTTTAGCACCATCATTCAATTCCTGTTCTAATTATGGTCCAACTCCACAATGAAACTACCTGCAACTGTTTTAAAAATGGTGGGCAGAGTGCAGTGGCTCAGGCCTGTAATCCCAGCACTTGGCCAAGAAGGGAGGACAGCTTGAGACCTGGAGTTTAAGACCAGCCTGGGCAACGTAGCAAGACCCCAGGGCTAAAAAAAAAAAAAATATATATATATATATATATATATATTAGCCAGGCGTGGTGGCACCTGTAGTTCCAGTTACTCTGGAGACTGAGATAGAAGGATCACTTGAGCCCAGGAATTCAAGGTTGCAGTGAGCTATGATCATGCCACTGTGCTCCAGCCTGGGCAACAGAGCTACAGGCTCTTAAAAAAAAAAGTTGGGCTGGGCACGGTAACTCCTGCCTCTAATCCCAGCACTTTGGGAGATAGAAGTGAGAGCATTCCCTGAACCCAGAGGTTTGAGACCAGCCTGGACAACATGGCAAGATCTCATCTTTACAATAAATCAAAAAATTAGCAAGGCATGGCGGCATATGCTTGTAGTTCCAGCAACTTAGAAGACTGAGGCGGAAGGATCACCTGAGCCCAGCAGGTCGTGGCTGCAGTGGCTATGGGCATGCCACTGCACACCAGCCTGGGTGACAGTGAGACTCCTACTCAAAAAAAAAAAAAAAAAAGGTGGATGTGTATCTTTATTTCTCTGAAACAGTGATGAGTATTGTAAAGTGGGGGAAAGAAAAGTCTATTTACAATGCAGCGAGTATTGTGTGAGTGGATCTCACTGTGTGTGGATCAGTGTCCTGGAAGTATGGTCAGAGGCCCGCTCCCCCAACGCCAAGTGGCTGACCTGTCACTGGGGCCGGGTCAGGGGGGTATGAGTAGCGCTCCCTCTTGTTCCTGTGATGTCTATTTTCTTTTCTTTTCTTTTTTTTTTGAGTTGGAGTCTCTCTCTGTTGCCCAGGCTGGAGTGCAGTGGCATGCTCACGGCCACTGCAGCCACAACCAGCTAGGCTCAGGCAATCCTTCAGTCTCAGCTTTCCAAGTAGCTGGAACTACAGGCGCACGCTACCACACCTGGCTTATTTTTTTATTTACTGTAGAGACGAGGTCTCACCAAGTTGCCCAGGCTGGTCTCAAGCCCCTGAGTTCAGCAATCCTCTCACCTCAGCCTCCCAAAGTGCTGGGATTACAGGCTGAGCCACCGAGCCTGGCCTTCTTTTTTTTTTTTTAAGTAGAAGTCTCACTCTGTCACCCAGGCTGGAGTACAGTGGCATGCTCATGGCCACTGCAGCCTCAACCTGCTGTGCTCAGGTGATCCTTCCACCTCAGCTTCCCGAGTAGCTGGAATTATAGGTGTGTACCACCACACCAGGCTAATTTTTTAAATTTATTGTAGAGACAAGATTTTGCCAGGTTGCTTGGGCTGGTCTTGAACCCCTGAGCTCAGACCATCCTCTTGCCTTTGCCTCCCAGAGTGCTGGGATTACAGGCGTGTGATACTGTGCCCAGCTTGTTTTTTTTTTTCTTTAGAGACAAGGTGTCACTCTGTCACCCAGGCTAGAGTACAGTGGCGCATAATAACTCACTGCATCCTCCAAATCTGGGATTCAGACAATCCTTCCACCTCAGCCTCCAAAGTAGCTCAGACTACAGGCATGCACTGCCACCACAACCCCTGGCTAATTTTTTAAATTTTTATAAAGACAAGGTCTTGCTATGTTGCCCAGGCTGGTCTCGAACCCCTGAGCTCAGGCAATCCTCTCGCCTTGGTCTCCCAAAGTGCTGAATTATAGGCATGAGCAGCAACTGTGCTTGGCCTGTGCTGTCTATTTTCTATTTCTTCTAAATTGACCTCTGGGCAGGTAAGGGTCATTTTCGAGGGTCTAGCTTTTGTTTGGGACAGTGAGTTGTGGAGGTGTATTCCTTCATTAGAAATAACTAATTTTTAAAAAGGAACAAAATAAACAAATCGGGTCAAGAGCAAATGTGGGTACAGGTGCTTGGGGGAGGTGAGGGGATTCTGATTAATGCAATTGTGCACACCTGGAGCCTTCTGAGAAAAAAAGACAATCATATCAGCTACTGTTATTTTTGTAATATTAATTTAAAAACTCATTAGCTGGGTTCGGTGGCTCACGCCTGTGATCTAGCAATTTGAGAGGCAGAAACTGGAGGATTGCTTGAGCCCAGGATTTTGAGACTATTCTGGGCAACATAGCAAGACCTGATCTTTATAAAAATTAGCCAGGTGTTGTGGTGGCAGCGCATGCCTGTAGTCTCAGCCACTTGGGAGGCTGAGGTGGAAGGATTGCCTGAGCCTCGGAGTTGGAGGCTGTAGTGAACTATGATTGTGCCACTGTACTCCAGCCTGGGTGGCAATGCAAGATCCTGTCTCTAAAGAAAAAAAAAAAAACAAGCCACATGCAGTGGCTCATGCCTGTCATCCCAGAACTTTGGGAGGCGGAGGCAAGAGGATGGCCTGAGCCCAGGGTTTCGAGACCAGCCTGGGCAACTTGGCGAGATCTCGTCTCTATAATAAGTCAAAAAAATTAGCCAGGTGTGACGGTGCATGCCTGTAGTTCCAACTACTTGGAAGGTTGAGGTGGAAGAATCTGAGCCCAGCAGGTCGAGGCTGCAGTGGCTGTGAGTGTGCTACCGCACTCCAGTCTGGGCAACAGAGTAAGACTCCAACTCAAATAAAAAAAAAGAAAAGAGAAGAGAAAAAGATGATGACCATGTAAATGATGGTTTTTTTTTTTTTTGCCCCTGCATGGGGCTGGGAGCCAATCCAATTTGGAGATTTGGAGGCCTAAGATTCTGGGTGGGTGTTTGGGGTCCAGTGTCACTTGAGGTACAGAGTCGGTTATCACAGACCTTCCCCATTCCTCCCATGACATGGGCTTCCCAGAGGCGAGAATGGGCCACGTACCTTCCGCCTCCACAAGCAATGGGGCCTGACACATGGCAAACAGCTGGAAAGATTTGCATCTGTATCTGCCAGAGCAGCCAGTCAGGACTGACCACGAAACACACATGGGAACACACATGAGGCTATGCAGTGCTGCCCGGGCACAACTTCGGTGACAAAACCAGCCAGAAGGCGATTTTTATCCTCCCGCCTCAGCCTCCCAAGTAGCTGGACCTATAGGTACCACCACACCCGTCCAATTTTTTTTTTTGAGTCAGAGTCTCACTCTGTCGCCAAGACTGGAGGGTAGTGGCATGTTCACAGCCACCGCAGCCTCCGCCTTCAGCCTTCCAAGTAGCTGGAACTACAGGCATGTACCACCATACCTGACTAATTTTTTGATTTATTATAGAGATGAGGTCTTGGCCAGGCTCGGTGGCTCAGCCTGTAATCCTAGCGCTTTGGGAGGCCGAAGTGAGTGGATTACCTGAGCCCGCAGGCAGCCCGAGACCCACCTGGGCAACTTGGCGAGACCTCATCTCTACAATAAATAAAAAAATGAACTGGGCGTGGTAGTGCGCGCCTGTAGTTCCAGCTACTTGGAAGGCTGAGGCGGAAGGAGAGGCGGAAGGATCGCTGGAGCCCAGCAGGTCGAGGCTGCCGTGGCCGGGAGCGGCCACTGCACTCCAGTCTGGGCGACAGAGTGAATGACAGAGAGACTCCAACTCAAAAAAAAAAAAAGATGAGGTCTTGCCATGTTGCTCAGGCTGGTTTTGAACCCGTGGACTCAGACAATTCTCTCACCTCTGCCTCCCAAAGTGACACCTGGCCAACTAAAAAATTTTTTTGTAAAGATGAGGTCTCACCATGTTGTCCAGGGTGGTCTCAAACTCCCAGACCCAAGCAATCCTCCCACCTCGTCCTCCCAAAATGCTGGGATGACAGGCTTCAGCCACCAGCCAGAGGGTGACACAAGCCACCATCACATTCACAGTGACATGGGGCAGGATGGTCTTAGAGAATTACGGCACAGACTGTAGAAAGACATGCCCATCACACCAATGCATAAACACACAACACCACAAGACTCCTATCCAAACAGGGCACAGGTAGCCCACACCCCCACAGCATCACACAAGCATCCAGTCAGAGCCAGACACACCCTTGGAGCCAGGTGTGGCGGCGCATGCCTGTTGTTCCAGCTACTTGGAAGGTTGAGGTGGAAGGACCTCCTGAGCCTGGACAGGTGCACACAAGGCACCTGTCAAATAAACACCATGTCCTACAGACATATAGGGACATACCCTGTCTTTTTTATCTCTTTCTTTTTTGTTTTGGAGAAGGGGTCTCACTATGTTGCCCAGTCTGGTCTCAAACTCTTGGGCTCAAGCGATCTTCCCACCTCAGTCTCCCAAAGTGCCGAACTGCAGGAGTGAGCCACCAGGCCCAGCCTACACCCAAAATCTTAATTAGCCAGCGCTACTTGATGACAGCCAGTCTCAAAAACAGTGTCCCACCGCCACTGTCACAGCCAGAGCCACAGCAAGTCCCAAAACACCTGGATCATCACACACACACACACACACACACACACACACACACACACACACACACGTACGTGGAATCTTGCCTCCCACTTAGGGTCAGTCACTAGGATCACCACACCACGCCTGGGGCTTCCGAGTCTAGCTGTCCACGGAGGAGCCCAGTGGCTCTGGCCTTCTTCATGCCATCCCCCACACCAGAACACGGAAGAGATTCCTGCACCTCTATTTCCATGTCAAACCGGGGGCCAGATGGCCACCCCCCGCCCGGCCGCCCCCAGGGTCCACAGCAGATTTGCAGGGCGGAGCCCAGACACCCCAGGCGAGCCTAAAGAGGGGAGTTTCCATGGCGATGCCCCCCAGGGAAGCTGGACGCTCAGGGTCCCAGCTGCAGCTGTTGAGAGGGGAGGTCATGGGGGAGGGATGTTGCACAAAGGTGGGGGAGGAGCCGCCCCTAATCCTGCCCTCCCAGACCCTAATTAGGCTCCAGATGGCAGATGAGCCCACCCCTATTTCCATGACAAAGGCAGGGAGGGGCCCTGCTCACAGGACCCAGTCACTCTGTCCTTCCTTTAGGGTCTGGTTGATTCCCTGAGCCTCCGAGGGATGCAGGGCTGATACTGTCCCATTGACAGGGCAGTAAAGACTGAGGCTCAGCGAGGCAAAGCCACGGTGCCTCCTCACTACAGGGTGGCTCAACTGGGAAGCCTGGGAAGAGACTGGAGCCCTTCGGGGATTGAAGGAGAAGAAATGGACTTATGGAGGGGCAGCTGGGGCAGTCGGAGTGGGCTGTGACGGGGGATTGCGGAGCGAGGCACCAACCTTGATGGTCTTCGTCTGTAATTTGAGGCCGTTGAGGGTGTTGATGGCTTTGTCTGCATCATTGGGGTCAGAATAGTTCACAAACCCGTAGCCGAGGCTCTGCCCTGTGGGCAGGACCGGGATGATGACCTTCCCACCCAACCCTGAGACCTGCCAGCATCCTCCCGATCCCAGGCCTGAGAGACTGACCCCTCCCTGCCAAGAGCCCACCCTCACTTGTTCCCTGAGACCCCAGGGTCCCATCAGCATCCCTCACTCCCGAGACCCTCACCTAGGGTCACATCCATCTCATCCAACCCGGATCCCTAGACCATCTTCTGCCCCATGACCCCGAGACACCCCACCAAGGGTCACACCTGTACCCCTGAGGCTACCACCCTGTCCTCCCCTCCCCCTCAGCAGCCACACCTGTGATCTTGTCCCGAACCAACTTGCAGGACTCGATGTCACCAATGCTGCCGAAGAGACTCTTGAACTCATCCTGGGTCATGTTCTGGGGCAGGTAGTTGACGATGAGGTTGGTCTTGCTGTCGTCAGTGGCTCCGTTTGTACCAAGGAGTGGCCCGTTGGGCAGGGCCGGGCCGGCCGGGCCCCCCCCCACCTGAGACTCCATGGCCCCCAGTATCTGCTGGAGATAACAGGTTGCACCCGCTCACCGCCCAGTCCCCACACCAGGGACCTGGTAAATGAGAAGCTTGGTGGTGATGGATTAGCCAGGTCTGCTTTGTCATGGATTAGCCAGGTCTGCTTTGTCATGGGGAAGGAACAATTTATTAATCTAGTAATCCCGTTCATGTAGCACAAAACACACTGGGGGAAGAAGCACCTGATGTGATTTTACTCTAAGAAATCCTACATATAAATACCACAAAGAAAAGTCTAAAATCATTGTGTGCATTTACAGAATAATAAAATGAACTCAATTGTCTTCAAAAAAACAAAGCTAAAACCTTTAGTAGCTTTGGAACCTGTAAGTCTTTCCCTAATCATGTTTTCTTTTGTTTTTTTGAGTAGGAGTCTCACTCTGTCATGCAGCCTGGAGTGCAGTGACATGCAGAGGGCCACCACATCCTCGACCTGCTGGGTTCAGGTGATCCTTCCACCTCAGCCTTCCAAGTAGCCGGAAGCACAGGCGTGCCCTACCAACACCTGGCTAATTTTTCTTGATTTACTGTAGAGACAAGGTCTCACCAAGTTGCCCAGGCTGGTCTTAAACCCCAGGCAATCCTCTCACCTTCATCTCCCAAAATTCTGGGATTAAAGGCATAAACCACTGCACCCAGCCCCTTATCATGTTTAGTTTCCTCCTCCCACTAAAGGTAAGTCCTATCCCAAATGATTTAATGCTTCTTTTGCTTCATGCCTAATTTTCCTACTAGGCAGTCTCACCCTCCACCTCCCAATTTTCCATTTAGCTATTTTTTGGTGTGTGTAACATAAAACATCTGCAAATCAGAACAGTTTTTATTTCTTTATTTCCAGTCTATGCCTGTTATTTATTTTTCTTGTCTTATTGCAGGGGCTACAATGTGATAGTGGTTTCCTTATTTCTGATGTTAATGAAAATGCTTTAAACATTTCATAGCTAAACATGATTTTTACTACAAGTTTTTTTTAGAGTGCCTTTATCAGATTAAGAATATTTTATTTTATTCCTAGTATCCTAACAAGATTATTGAAAATAAAAAGAGGTTCAGCCTATAATCCCAGCACTTTGGGAGGCCCAGGCGAGTGTATTGCCTGAGCCGCGGGTTCGAGACCAACCTGGGCAACTTGGCAAGACCTCATCTCTACAATAAATCAAAAATTAAGGCCGGGCTCGGTGGCTCAGCCTGTAATCTCGCACTTTGGGAGGCCGAGGTGAGTGAATTGCCTGAGCCTGCGGGTTCAAGACCCACCTGGGCAACTTGGTGAGATCTTATCTCTACAATAAAATCAAAAAAATTAGCCGGGCATGGTAATACGCGCCTGTAGTTCCACCTTCTTGGAAAGCTGAGGCGGAAGGATCGCTGGAGCCCAGCAGGTCGAGGCTGCAGTGGCCGGGAGCGGCCACTGCACTCCAGTCTGGGTGACAGAGTGAGACTCCAACTCAAAAAAAAAAAAAATTAGGCGGGCATGGCAGCACACACCTGTAGTTCTGGTTACTTGGAAGGCTGAGGTGGAAGGATCGCTGGAGCCCAGCAGGTTGAGGCTGCGGTGGCCAGAAGCATGCTACTGCACTCCAGTCTGGGTGACAGAGTGAGACTCCAGTTCAAAAAAAAAAAGAAAAGATGCTGAATTTTTTTGAAAACTTTCTACATCTACTGAATTTTTTGTTAAGCTTTAATACATTAATGTCATAAACTCTGTTAGTTTATCCTTCAATATTAAACCAGCCTTCTTGGGATACATCAGACTTAGTCATGCACAGTGTAGTTTTGTTTACATACATTGCTTGCTTTAATTTGCTGACATTTTTAATGGTTTTTTGTTTAGTGGGGTTTTTTTTGAGTCAGAATCTCATTCTGTCACCCAGGCTGAAGGGCAGTGGCACATTCATGGTCACTGCAGCCTCGACCTCTTGGGCTCAGGCAATCCTTTCGCTTCAGCCTTCCAAGTAGCTGGAACTACAAACGCACACCACCACACCCAGCTAATTTTTTAACTTATTGTGGAGACAAGGTCTTGCTAAGTTGCCCAGGTTGGTCTCGAACCCCTGAGCTCAGACAATCCTCTCACTTCCACGTCCCAAACTGCTGGGATTACAGGCATGAGCCACCACGCCTGGCTGTATTATCTTTTATATCTATATTCAGGAGGGCATGCTGTTTTGGGGTGTTTTTGTATGTTTTTTTGTTTTTTAACTTTCTTTTTTTAGAAAAAATTTTGAAGAGCCGGGATCTCGCTATGTTACCCAGGCTGGTCTCAAACTCCTGGCTTCAAGCAGTTCTCCCACCTAAGCTTCTCAAAGTGCTGGGATTACAGGTGTGAGCCACCACGCCTGGCCTGTCTGTTTTTTATTTAATTCACACAAAGATTCTAAATGGCATAAGTTAACTTACCATGATGGATGAGAAACCTGAGGCTCAGAGATGTTAAGGAACTTGCTGAAGTCACACAGCATATCTGTGTGGTACTCCGAGTCAAACGTAAACTTCTCCAAACCTGAAGACCTCTCTACCATTTTCTGATTATGACAATCAACCAGACTGGCATTGACTCTGACGACTCACTGTGTGTCCTTGGATATGCCTCCTAGGACCTCTGTTTTGCTTTGTTGCAAACTCAAAACAATTGGCAATGGGTATCTGAAGGGCTATGCATAGGAGAAGTCTAAAGCCACCTCCAGGCTTGGCAGGAAACTCTGCTGGGATCGACTGGTGTTGCCTGGCATGGACACAGGAAAGTCAAACATTTCCCTATATCTTCTCCTGCTATATGATTGACAAATAGGTTGCTCTCACTTGAAAACCCAAATCAATTGGTAGGGTCTTCCTGAAGGGCTGAGTTAGGTAGGATTCAGAAGCCACATGCAGTGTTAGCAAGAAAGACCCCTTCGATTGATTAGCAGTGTCTGTCCTGGCCCACAGACTTAAACACAACTGGCAGGAGCACATCACCCCAGCCATCCCTGGCTCAGGATCCAATGCCATCACTGTTCTCAAATATTGAATCCCATGCACTGGCACTGGCACTATGTCAGGCACCATGCAAAACACTCTGTGTGCCTTTTTCTATACTTATTCACAACAGCCCTAAAAAGAGGCATTTCCCTCCTCCACTCCACCTCTGTTTAACACCGAGGAAACCCAGGTTAAATGATATTTTTAAAACTGCCAAAATGCATGCATCATATAGACGGTGGAACAGGGGTTTGCACACAAGTTTTTTTCTGACCCAGTGTGTATTTCCAGCTTCCAATACCAAGCAAGACTAACGCCACCTCTAACACTTCCCAGTTGTGCATCCTCAGGCCACTTAATGCTTCGGGGCCTCTACTCCACTTTGCTGCAAACTCCAAACGACAGCCACAGTAGCCTGGGGGATGAGCGAGGCACACGTGGGTGCAGTGGTAAAGCACTCTGGAATCAGTTAGCAATGTCTGCCAAGGGCAGAATCACGAGCGGAAGCAGGCTTGTCATGTCCACCATTCATGCCTCATGATACTGCTATGTTATTATGGGTGTTTGTTTTGCTTTTTTTGTAGAGACAAAAAACATCTCACTGTGTCACCCAGGCTGGAGTGCAGTGGCATGATTATAGTTCACTGCAGTCTCGATCTCTTGGGCTCAAGCGATCCTCCTGTCTCAGCCTCCCGAATAGCTGGGACTATAGGCATGCGCCGTCACATTCAGTTAGTCTTTTCTTAAATTATTTTTTGTGGAGATGGGGTCTCCCTATGCTTCCCAGGCTGGTCTCCAACTCCTGGGCTCAAGCAATCCTCCAGCCTCCGCCTCCCAAAGTGCCAGGATTATAAATGTGAGCCACCACGCCCAGACTATATTATTGTTGTTAAAGATCAGGTTTCACTATGCTGCCCAGGCTGGAGTGCAGTGGCATAATCGTCGCTCACTGAAGTCTCAAACGCCTGGCCTCGAGCAATCCTCCTGCCTCAGCCTTCCATGTAACTGGGACTACTGGCATGAGCCACCGGGCCTGGCAATACTGCGATAGTAGTCAGCATCCTATGACACTGATCATCTGCAGTGTGCCAAGCACCGCACGGTGTCAATTCACTCATACTCCCAATAATTTTGAAAGAGAGAGAACACATTCTCCATTTTACAGGTGAGGAACCTGAGCTCAGAGACATTGGGTGACATGAAGGGGGAACTTGATTTCAAACCTGGACCCGTTTGACTCCAGAACTCTTTTCATCATCACGGCCAATGCCTTGGCAGAGCTCTGCCCCCTTATTCGTGCGTCTTCAGGGATGATCTTAGCTCTTCTTTGGGCCTCTGTTTTCTTCTCATTTACTTCCTATGTGTGTGTGTGCGCAGAGATGGGGTCTCGCTATGTTGCCCAGGCTGGTCTCAAGTTCCTGGCCTCCAATAACCCTCCCACATCAGCCTCCCAAAGCACTGGCGTTACAGACCGCTGCCTGTGCAGACATTGCTGACCAACTCAGTGCGTGTTCCCTTTGAGCTGGGATGTGTCTTCTGCATAATCCTCCAGGCAGCCCCCCAGAGAGCCACTCTCAGCTGACTGGAGATGTAGGGTTGGTGACCCTCTGTACTGTCCTTTTTATTAAAAAGAGTAAACAGGGGCCAGTCATGATGTCTCACATTTGTAATCCCAGTGCTTTGAGAGGCCAATGTGGGAGGGTCATTGGAGGCCAGGAGTTTGAGAGCAGAGGGAGCAACATAGCGAGACCCCATCACTGCACACACACACAAAGTAAACGGGAAGGAAACAGAGGCCCAAAGAAGCCCCAAGATCATCCCTGAGGACACATGAATAAGGGGGCAGAGCTTTGCCAAGGCATTGACCATGCTTTGCCCTGCGTGCCAGTCTCCTAACATTTATTCTTTACTAACGGCACAGTCAAGTGTCAAGAGCCTGCCGTGTGCCAGACAAAATCCCTTATGTGAAACTTCCGGGTCATTCTTCCAGCGTTGAACGTGATGAGACTCTCCTCCATTTAAGACACGAAGAAAATGAGTCTCTTAGAAGGGACTGGGTGACTTGGGAGGATCGCTTGAGCCCAGGAGTTCAAGAGCAACCTGGGCTACATAGCAAGACCCTGTATCTATTTTTTTAAAAAAGCAGGACATGGGGTGCACACCTGTGGTCCCAGCTACTCGGGTGACTGAGGCAGGAGGAACTGCTTGAGCCCAGAAGGTTGAGGCTGCAGTGAGCTATGAGCAGGCCAGTTTACTCCAGCCTGGGTGACAGAGCAAAATCACAACTCAAAAAAAAAAAAAAAAATGGCATATGGACACACAGAGGAAGGTTGGGCAGGTTGGGCATGATGCAAAAGTTGAACCTAGAATTCAAACCCGGGGTTTGGACTCCAGAGTCCACTCTCCTACCTAAAAAGTCAATAATACAAAAAACATAATAACAGCAAAGCAAAGTTGAGCACCTGCTGTATGTCATGCCCTGGGCATTACTACATTTCAACCTTCTCTGTCGGTTGAGCCTATTCATTCAGTTCAACAAATATTTACTGAGGGCGACCACGTACCCGCCACAGGTCCCATCCTCCTCACTGCTGCCCTGACAGTCATGTCACCTCTCTGGGCCTCTGTCCCTCCAAAGAAGGTGTGGTGCATAGGACTCACATGTACAGTATGGACTCTGAATCCTCACCTGGGGTCATTGAAATAGAGCTCTGCGATGAATTGACAACATTTGCTACTGTCCAGGCGTGGTGGCTCACGTCTGTAATCCTAGCACTTTGGGAGGCAGAGGATTTTCTGAGCCAGCCTGGGCAACTTGGTGAGACTGTGTCTCTATAATAAATAAAAAATTAGCTGGGGTGGTGGCTTGCACCTGTAGTTCCAGCTATTTGGAAGGCTGAGGAGGGAGGAACAACTGAGCCCAGCAGGTAGAGACTGCGGTGGCCGTGATCATGCCACTGCACTCCAGCCTGGACGACAGAGATTCCAACTCAAACAAACAAACAAACAACAAAAAAAACAAGGGAGCCCAAGGAGCAGTAGGTAGCCCACCACAAACCACTGCTTCTGGACACCGGAGACGCAGGGCTCTGAGCCTCCACTGAGCAGTTTCACTGACTTCCCACAATCACACTGGAGGGTGGTGAGGGCCTGCTCCATCTCTCAGAGGGAGAAACCGAGGGTCAGTCGGAGGGAGCTGTGACTTGCTAGGAGTGACAGAAGGAGGTAGAGGAAATGGAGTCAGTGGTGAGCCCCTGATCTGATGACCTCCCAGCCGACAGAGTTATTGGCTGCCGCCCCCCCATGCTGTCCTCAGCTTGGCTGGAATTAAGAAGTGATCCGGCGGGTAAGATCTGGGTACTGGAAACCCAGTCCGCGAATCGTGCCACCCCCTCCTTCTCCCTCCCATCTGTGCTGGAGCTTAGCGGGACAAGTGTCGCGTTTCCTCCGCGGCTGAGCCGGCTCAGCCGATAATGAGGATCAGATTGGTGGAGGCCACACCCGCCCTGCCCAGCCTGCTGTGAATACGTGGCCTGTGGCCGGGGCTGGAAGCAACTTGGGTGTTGAAGGGCCCTCAAGGGCAGGCCCTGGAAAGGGGTCGGGGCTAAAGTCCAAGGGCAGGAAGGTGGATGGAAGCTGGAGAGCCGGGGGCTCTTCCTCCCCAGCCTCCGGCTCTTCCTTTGAGTCTCCCCGCTTTCGGTCTCTCCCTCCCGCTCTCCCCCTCTGTGTCGGTTCTGCTCCCTCTCCGGAGCCTTCTGTGCCCCGTCGCTCTTTCTCCCACTCTTCCCCACCACTGCACATCCATGGGACACATGGATCTTGCTGTGAACACACCTGAGGCCACTGGCTTCCCAGACCTTCCTGTGTCTGGCCCCCACGGCCCCCAGCTGCACCCCTGGTCCCAGTCGCAGTGACAGATGCCTGGACAATAGGGCATTGAGTGGCCATGCCTCGTAAGACGGGGCCACCACGTGGAACTGACGGAGCCTCCTACTTCTGGGCCCTTCTTCCTTCACGCAGAGCCCTGGCGGGCTCCATGTCCCCCTCACTTCCTCCCAGCCGGTGTCCACGATAGCTTCCTGCCTGAGCGCCCCATCAGGGAGAACTCAGACCCCCTCAGCGTCCTCGTGTGACCTCTGGCCACACCCTCTTCCCCTTTGTGCATTAGCTTTCCTTTTTCAAATGAGGGAACCGACGGGAAGAGGCCGAGGGGATGCGGGGCTGCAGGGAGCCCTGAGAGTCCTCAGGAGGCCACGCTCCGGTGCCCAGACCCGGGCGAGAAGCATGAGGCCCAGAGAGGGCAAGGAGCCGGCCCGAGGTCACACAGCAGGTGAGCCTGGCCTCGGGGCCCGGCTTCCTCAGAGCCAAGTGGGCGGGTCCCAGGGTCCAGGAGGGAAGAGGCCCAGGCGAGGAGGGCGTGCTGAGGGTGTCCCACGCGCCGTGCCGGCACGGCGTGAAAACGCAGCCCGGGAAGAGACTCGGTGCACAGAGACACGCACGCAGAGACCCAGAGACGGCAAGAGCGGAGGAGGGAGGCCCGGGCGCCGGGACCAGACAAAGGACGCGGGCGGCGCGGGGAGCGGAGCCGCGCGGCAGGGGCGGGGGTGGAGCCGGGGTGGGGCTACGACTGGCCGGCCCCGCCCCCGGGATACGCCCTGGCTGCCGAGTGGGAATCCGAGGGCTCGGGCGAGGCCGGGCCCCCGGGGCCCCGGGGCGGGGCCTAGATGGGCGTGGCCGGGCGTGGCCGGCCGGGCGTGGCCGGCCGGGAGGGCCGCGCGCTCGGGAGCTGACCAGCTCCGCGGCTGCTGAAAGCGCCCGGCGCGGGGCGAGCGGCGCGGACGGGCGGGCGCGCTCAAGGTCACCCCGCGGCCCAGAACCCTGGCGGGGTGGGGCGCCTGGACCTGGCCTCGGGGGGCCGCCTCAGCCTCCCACCCCACCTCCGGGGGGCGGGGGCCCGGGAACCGAGAGGTCTCCCCCCGCGCGGGCCCTCCTCTCCCCTCCCCCTCCCCGCAGCCCGAGGCGCCCGCGCGAGGCTACGGCCCGCGAAGAAGCGCCGAGAAACAAAGGGACGCGGCGGCGGCGGCGGCGGGCCCGCGGGGCCTCCGGGCGCGCCCCCTCCTCTCCCCTCCCCGCTTGCCGCAAGGTCGACGGGCTCGAGGACGAGACGCCCGCCTCCCCGGCGCGACCGAGGCCCCGGGCGCGCGATCCGACGCCACTCGCTTCCCGGGGCTCTCGGGGACACCTTGTCGCCGCGGCCCGGCCCAGCACAAGCGATCGGGCCCTGCGTTCGCCCGGGCCGCCTGCAGGGGCTGGGGCTGGAGGGAGGAAGCATCCTCCGCCGCCGCGGCCCCTCCCCCATCAGGCCTGCCGGAGGGGGGCCATCCCGCCTCCAGGACGGCGTAGGACGCCCCCCAATCGCAACCCGGCTCCCTGAGGCCTCTCGGGCCTCGGGACTCTGGGCGCGGCCCTGCCCACTCTCAGGCCCCGAGGTTCGGTCCTACCCCCCCACCCGGGCCTAGCTAGGCCTGGTCCTACCCCCCCCCATCTCCGCGGAGCTTGGGCCCAGCCCCTCCCCGCCCCGATTCTCACTCGGCAACAGGGGGATACCTACAGTGACCATTCTTGTGTGCCCGGCGGGCGCGGTCCGTATTGAGGGCGGCTCCGGGGGTCGTGCACTCCTAGAGGGGCGCCCGATGCTCACGCCGGGATCCTGCCCGGGCGGCCTCCGGTGCCGCCGCTGCAGATGTGGCGATGAAGGCGGTGGCTCCCTCGAGGGCCAGGGACGGGCCGGAGCCCGAAGGTGCGCGCGCGGATGACCGGGCCCCGGGGTGGCCTGCGGGCGGCAGGGGATGGAAAGAGGGAGCGGGCGCGGGGTCGGGGACGTCCCCTGCGCGGCCCCGCGGGGCCCGGGAAGGTCGCGCTTCCCAACAGAGATCACGGCACTCTGTCGTTCGCCGCCGCCTCTCGGTCCGGCCTGTCCGGTCCCGAGCGCTCGAGTCCTCTCCCCTCGCCCACCCTCCCTCCCTCCCTCCGGCCCGCGCTGCGCGCTCCGCGCTCTGGGCCGCGCCGCCGCCGCCCCCAGCCCTTTATAGCAGCAGCTGCCAGCGCCAGCGTCGCTCATTGGCTGTGGCGCCCGAGTCCCGCCTCCTCGCGGCGCCCGACGGCGCGGCAGGTGGAAGAGAGCGCGCCCTGGCCAGGACTCCGCGCGCCCAAAAAGCGCGTCCTAGGGACCCGGGTGGCCAGATTCAGGCCCTCCTTCCGCCGCAGGCCCTGCGTCCTGCTGTGGCACCCCTTCTGGGCGGGCTTTCTGCTCTCGACATAGAGGGCTCCCCTCCTCGGCCCACCCCCCAGTGCTGGAGGAGGGAAGAGCGAGGAGGTATCGGGGACCTGAAAGCGCGAACTTCCGGAGGCGCGGTCCACCGAGGGGACTAGAAGGGGACCCGGGATCAAGATTTCAGTAGGCAGAGGCCTGGCCTCTGACTGGGGGTGGGGGTGGGGGGGCACCATACGCAGCTGCTCTCAAGACCACGGGGGTTCTCGGGGAGGCTAGGGTGGCCCTAGAGTGCCTGAGGAAGGAAGCTGGGACCCTCTGGATTTTGAGTGGGCTAGGTGCCTCTAGGGTTCAAAAGGTGGGAGCACCCCTCCAATGCAGGGGAACTCCGCGCTTCTCTGAAAGGAGTGAAGAGGCTTGGGGCTCCGTGTTCCAGACCATCCTCGCTGGAGCCCTGCAGTTCCGGAGCACCACGGATCCTTCCCGGACCCCCTAAAACTGGGGTGGGTGGATCTGTCACGTCAATGTCCTGGCTTTCTGGGTTCGTGCATGATTGGTCCTCCTGACTGTGGAGTCATGCTTCCTCTCTGCTAGGGGGGACCTGGCCTCTCTCGAAGGCGGGGGTGGCGCAGCCTCCCTGGGCGTGCGGCGTTCACGTGGATGTTTACGTCGGGGCCGCAGCGAAGCGCGGGAACAGGCGTCCACCGGCGCGGGGGCACCGCCCGGCGAGGCTTCAGCACCACAGACAGCAGCCCCACGGCCTGGTGGACGGCGCTGCGGGCGGCGTAGCCCGGACCCCTAACTGGAGAGCCGCAGCCCCGCCCTATCCTGGTTCCTGCACATCCCTCTGGGCTTGACTGTCAGGGAGCGCCGTCAGTGCGGAGAGCTACTTTGCCCAATCAGGGGCGGCCCTGAGAGGACCAATGGCCGGAAGATGCCCTAGAGATCGAGCCAATGAGGGCGCGCGCCGGAGGGGGCCGCCACACCGGCGCAGAGGGCCGGCCAATCACAGCGGCCCGCGCAATCGGGGCGGTGGCGCTGCGGGTCCTCGGGTGCACTTCTTCGGCTTGCCAGGGCGACCCGGCGACCCCAGATTTGTTCCCCACCCCGTGTTCCTCCCGGTTCCCGTCGTGTCGGAAGCTGCGCCGGGGGGGGGGGCTTCTCCTGGCGCGCAGACCCCGCCGCGGTTCCCATGGAAACCTGCTGGCTCTGGCCGCGCGAGAGCGAAGGGGACTAGCTTGGAGGCGGGAGGAGCTCGCAGGGGCCGCCCCTGCGGCCGAACTCGCTCCGTCCCGGCTGAAGTTCGAAGCGGAAACTGAGGCAGAGCTGTGGCCCCGCCCCACTCCCCCGATCCGGTGAGGGGCCGACGGGGCCAATCGGCGCGTGGCGCCACATGGCTCGCCGGGCACGTGCCCGAACTCGCGGCGGCGGTGCCCGGGGTCACATGGCTTCGGCCACCAGGGACTATGCGTCTTGCGCGCCACCTGGCGGCCTCGTCGGCCTCCCCGCCCTGCTCCCTAGTGGCCCGCAGGCGGCGGCGGCCTCGGCATCCTCCCCCGGGAAATGGGGCCAAGGCGGCCACCGGAGCACCCCTCCCCCCGCGACTTTCTGTTCTGGGAACACGCCGAGCTGGTTCTGCCTCGGGGCTTTGGCACCGGCTGTTCCTTTGGCCTGAGATTTGCCTCCCCCAGCATTCTTCAGGGATGGATCTTCTTTGTCATTCTGGTCTACGGGAAAATGCCACCCCCACAGACAGGCCCTCCCTGGCCACCGACCTAAGCAGCGTCCCCGACACCTCACTCTCTTCTGCAGGGCACTTGTCACTAGCGGTGGATGTCTCGTTTAGGGGTTTCCTGAGCATCCCCAGCTCGCCCAGGGCTCTGAGGGTGGGCATGAGCGCTCCGCGAGGGATGAGGAGTGGGCACTGGGATTCCGAGTCCTGGGAGAGGCCCAGAGGCCCCGATCCTGGAAACAGGGGCGGCACGGGCCTGCGGGGCCCAGGCACCGGGAGGAAAGAACCCTGGCCGCGAGGAGGGCAGTGCCCCTGCCAGGAAGGCTGGAGACTGAGGGGCCCGGCCCCCCAAATCATCCAGGTCTAGGGAAGGCTGTCTCCTTTCTCGCTCTTTAATCTTGCTGTGCTCTCCACACAGTTCCACTAACGCAGCCCCAGGCGCCGCCTCCGGGGGGGCGGGGCGGGGACCTGCCCGGCAGGGCCCAGCCCGGGGGCAGGGCGGGGGCGCCTCCTTCCGGCCCGCGGTCCGGCGGCCCCCGCGTTCTCCCGGCCCGGCAGGCCGCGGCGAGGCGTCCGAGCGGACGAATAAATAGGGGCGGCCAGTGGTCGGGCGGGTCAGGTGGGCTTGTGGTCCGGGTGGCTCTTGAGCGTGTGGAACTTGACGCTGTCCAGCTTCTCGAAGCGCTTCCCGCAGCGCTCGCACGTGAAGTTGTACTGCAGCTCGGCCGTGTGCTTCTTCATGTGCCAGTTGAGCGACGCGCGCTGCCGGCACTGGTAGCCGCAGATCTCGCACCTGCGGGAGCCCGCGGGCGGCACGGGCCGGGGTCAGCGTGGGCGGGGCCGCGGCGGGAGGGGCCGCCTCGGGGGCGGGGCTCGAGCGGGCGGGGCCAGGCCCAGAAAGGGGCGGCGGCACCTGGGGCTCGGGCGCAGGTGAAATTCCGCGGAAGCGACGTCCCGGGCCCTGCTGGGATCCCGCCCCTCACCCATCACTCACTGCAGGGGCGTCTCGCCGGTGTGCGTGCGGCGGTGCACCTCCAGGTGATTCTTCCTCTTGAAGGACTTGCCACAGGTCTCGCAGGTAAATTCGCGAACACCTGGGGGCAGCGGAAACGCGGGACTGAGACACTGCCGTTGAGGGTGGCTGTGGGGTGACTCTTGAGGTACTGCAGAGATCGAGCCGCCGGCCTGTCTCCCAGCGCAGGCCCACCAGACCCCACATCCTTCCTGAGCGAAGGTGAATGACACTAACCACAACGGACACGAAGAGAGGGCCCACCCACCTGGGGCTCAGGGAGGCTGCCCAGGACCCTACCAGAACAGAGCTGGAACTCGCACTTGGGTCCCTGGGGGGCAAAGAATGCAAACTGTCAAGCCAAACTGAGTCTGAGTTTGTCCCCAATATTTGAACTTGGGGTGATTTCACATAAAAATCTACAGTTCTGGTCTTCAGGGCTGTGTCCTACCTCTGGGCACAGGTACCACTGCTGCCCACCGTGTCCCCAGCCCACCAGGAAGACATATATATCTCTGTCAGGAGTGGAAACAGAGGACCGGCCGAAGACCACTGGCCTCCCTGCCCAGCTCTCCTCCCTGCTGCCCTGACTGGCTATGGCCTGTGGCCCCCGGTGCTGCTACAGGTACCAACCTGAAGGAGAAGAGGTGGTATCACCTTCAGCATTCAGTATATCTGTAATGTTTGCTTTTTTTAATACATTTTTTTTCTTTTTTTTGCTGGGCACGGTGGCTCACGCCTGTAATCCCAGCTCTTTGGGAGGTGGAGGCAAGAGGACTTCCTGAGTCCAGGGGTTTGAGACCAGCCTGGGCAACTTGGCAAGACCTCATCTATATGATAAATAAAAAAGTTAGCCATGCATGATGGTGCACGCCTGTGGTTCCAGATTCCAGCTACTTGGAAGGCTGAAGAGGAAGGATCACCTGAGCCCAGCAAGTCGAGACTGCAGTGGCCGTGAGCATACCACTGTACTCCAGCCTGGGTGACAGAACGAGACTCTGACTCAATATAAAATAAATAAAAATAAAAATAAACACATTTTTTCGGGAAAAAAAGTGAGTGGTTTTTTTTGTTTGTTTGAGTTAGTGGCTCACTCTGTCACCCAGGCCAGAGTATAGTAGCATGATCATGGCTCACTGCAGCCTATGTTGCCCAGGCTGGTCTGGAATGCCTGGGCTCAAGCAATTCTTCTGCCTTGGCCTCCCAAAGTGCTAGGATTACAGGCATGAGCCACCATGTAGTTTTTAAGAAATTAACATAGGCATCCTGGTGGCTCAGTGGAAGGTAGACCATTGTCTCCACTCTGCCCTTGAACTTCTTTTAAGTCCCATGTACAGGGACCCAGCCGGGTCTGACCTGCCTGTCCCAACCTGGCCTCCCAGGCCCTTGTCCCCAGTCCAGGGGCTAACCTGAATGGATGATCATGTGCCGCCGCAAGTGGTTGGATAAATAGAACTTCTTGCCGCAGCCAGGGTGAGGGCACACTTTGGTCTTTCCTTTCCGATGTACAAGGTTGACGTGGTTCTAAGGCGAGAGGGGCTGGAGTGGGTGCTGCGGGTCCATCAGAGGCACTTTCGCAGGTGGGGAGATGAGGGCAGCTGGGAGGCAGGCCAGGGCCAGCCCAGCCTGAAGGAGGAAAGAGGGGTGCCCCTACACGGGTCAGATTCCCAGGAGCACACCTGGGGTCAAAAGGCAGCTTTACGGCACCATGTGCCAGGCCCTGGGCTGGGGCATCAGTCAACCTGTGAAGGGCCCAGCATTAGCCCAGTTTATAGGTGGGGAAACAGAGGCTCAGAGGCTCGGCAGGGGGCTGGTGTCACACAGACGGACAGTGGCAGCGGGACTGGATTCCAGGGCAGCTAGTCTCACAGCAGGTTCTCTGCCATGGTACTACACTGCCCTTGGGCCCTGGAGCAAGCAGCCTGATTCATTCATTCCTTTGTTCTTTCATTCTTTAACTCACTAGAGCGACCATGGTGCCAGCTTGCAGCACCAGGTCTGGCACACAGCAGGTGCTCAACACATGCTTAATGAAAACACAGGCAGGATGCAGTGGCTCACGCCTATAATCCCAGCACTTTGGGAGGCCGAGGTGAGAGGATTGCCTGAGCCTGCAGGTTCGAGATCAGCCTGGACAACTGGCGAGACCTCATCTCTACAGTAAACCAAAAAATTAGCCAGCCGTGGTGGTGCACACCTATACTTCCAGCTACTTGGAAGGCTGAGTGGGAAGGACTGCCTGAGCCCAGCATGTCAAGGCTGCTGCATGCATGCTACTGCCCTCCAGCCTCTGTGACTGAATGAGACTCCAACTCAAAAAAAAAGAAAAGAAAAGAAAGAAAACATAGCTTGGTGAATTCAAAGGCCAATTGGGGCCACCCTCCATGCCAGGTGTGGGGACATCCCATCTAGACTCCAGAAGGCAAAGCAGAGGTCAGATGTCCTGGACTGGGGTGGGCTTCCCGGAGAAAGGGCATCCTGAGTTGAGCGCTCATTAAGCACGGGGCCAGGGAGAGGAGGCATCCTGAGCTGCAAGGGTGGCCCGAGCAAAGGCAGGAGGAGCTTCAGGGGCCTGGGGAGGGGACATGTGTGAAGAGCCACCAGGTCAGGACCCAGCCTGGCTGTGCAGACCCCATGTTTGCCTGAGGGAGGCCACATAGGTGACTGTAGGCAAGAAGGGAGGGGTGGACTTTCCAGTCCAGCTTAGAAAGGTGGCGGTGGGCTTGGGAGACTGGCTGGGGTACAGGGAGACACGACATGAAGCGGTGACACCAGCAGACCAGGCAGGCTACCCTCGAGCCACTCTGCCTGGACCCAGCACCCAGACACAGCAGTGGCCCCCAACTGGCAGGCGCGGCCTCACCTGGAAGCTGCTGAGGGCCACATAGACCTGGCTGCAGCCCTCGTACGGGCAGTGGAACATTTCCAGCAGGCCATCGGCGTCCATCACCCGCGACCGCTTGCTCCGCCGCCTCCTGGAGGGAAGGGCCCATGGTGTTGGGATGCCCCGAGGGGGCTGGGGGCCCGCAGGCCGCGCCGTGCCCTTGCCTGCCCCGGCACCCACTTCTCAGGCTCCTTGGGGATCTCGTAGATGATGGCCGACATGTCGCTGCTGTCCAGCCCCTCACCATCCGCCTCCACCTCAGGCCCCGTGCCCTCGGGCGCCGCTGCCGCCAGCTCTGCCAGCTCAGGGGCCACCGGCTCCTCCTTCTCCTCCTCCTTCAGCACGTATAGGTCCTCCTTCTCTATGGATATACACGAGGCAGCGTCTGCAGGGGACGGAGGCGCCCAGGAGCCCACTGCCAGGGCTGCTCCTCCCCTCCCCCCCACACCCAGCCGGCGGCCACGGCAGCCCCCCAGACCTTTCTTGGTCTCGATTCCTGTTATGGCAGTGGCGTCCATGCTGCTGGGCGGGCTGCCCTCTGGCTCCGTCTGGGTGTAGGCTGCCACGCCCTCCATCACAGCGCAGGGCACCTCCTCACCCAGGCCACCACTGGGGGCACCGCTGCCTGCTGCCATGTTGAGGTGGATGCCCTCGGTGAGGGCATCATAGCCGGGGCCGGCGATGATGATCACCTGTGAGCCAGGCACCATGCCTGGCACGGGGCAGCTGGCCACAACCTCGCCCAGGGCCTCCTGGGGCATGTTGTCAAAGAGGGTGCCGGGGCCCGCGCCCACTTGCATGGGCACCGGCACGCACACCACTGTCTCCAGGGCCTCAGGCCCACTGCCCGCCGGGTTAGGGCACAGCGAAGTACCCTGCTCTGCCAGGCCCTCCACGTGGTGGACATCGAAGGGAATGTGCACGCCCTCCTGGGTGATAAGCCCGCTGCTGCCCACAGGGCTGGCAGGGGTCACTGCGGCCGCCGCCACCGTGGCCTTGACTGGCTGGCCCTCAGGGGGCTCCTCGGAGTCAGAGCCAGAGCCGGAGCTGGATGAGTCAGAGCTGCCAGCTGCCAGGCCATTGCCCACTGTGGGGACAGAAGAAAGGGGACAGTTACAACAATAGCGGCAGCAGCTGGTGTCTGTTCAGGGCTCCCCAGGGTGGGCTTTGACCATCTCCCCACCCAAACAGCACTGTGTGTCGGTCCCCACCGTCCCGGACTGCTCCGGGGTGCCTGACCCTGCTGTCTGCCCCTCTCCTCCCTTGGCTCCCAGACCCTCTCGGGTCTCCTGGGCCCTCCCTGGTGCTCCATCGTAACCTCTTTGGCTCTTCCAGGCCTGGAAGGCTCAGGCCGGGGCTCTGCCCAGTGCTCAACTCAATCCCAGGGGCTTCCCAGGCTGGCGGGGTGAAAGCACACTCTGCCTCAACTGGGTGTCAGACAATTCAGTTCAATTCTGACACTATCTACCTGGCAGGGGCATCAAGTCCCACAAGTTTATTTATTTATTTATTTTTTTGAGTTGGAGTCTCACTCTGTCGCCCAGGCTGGAGTGCAGTGGCTGCTCCTGGCCACCGCAGCCTCGACCAGCTGGGCTCCGGCGATCCTTCCGCCTCAGCCTTCCAAGTAGCTGGAACTACAGGCGTGTGCTACCACGCCTGGCTAATTTTTTTGATTTTATTGTATAGATGAGGTCTCGCCAAGTTGCCCAGGTGGGTCTCGAACCCGCGGGCTCAGAAATCCACTCACTTCAGCCTCCCAAAGGCGCGGGATTACAGGCTGAGCCACCAAGCCCAGCTAAGTCCCACAAGCTTAAAGGTCTTGGTCCCACAAGACTGCCCGACTTCAGATGGCAGCTGCAAGTCCTGGGACACTCCATCCATCTGAGTGACTGGCTATGTATTTTTTTCTTTTTAAATTTTTTATAGAGATGGCATCTCACTATATTGCCCAGGTTAGACTTGCCAAGTGATCCTCCCACCTCAGCCTCCCAAAGTGCCGGTATTACAGGTGTGACCCACCATACCCAACCACCAAATGTGTCATTTTATTATACACAGCCACTCACAGCCTGGGGACTCCACCCACGTGCAGCTCCTGCATGGACCTCCTGGTTTGAATTCCTGCCTCTTCCACCTCCTGCCTCTTCTGCAACCTGGAGGGTCTCATGGACATCTCAGACTCAGATCTGCAACCCTGAGCTCTGAATCTTCCCTCTAAAAGACCTGTGCTGCTCACAGGTGTCCCTGGCTCAGTAGATGGTAGCACAGTCCCTCCAGTGGCTCAGGCCAACATCTGGGGCCGTCCTTGACTTCTGTCTCTCTCCTACATCCACTTCCAATCTGTCAGCAAAACCTGTTAGCGCAGCATCCAAAATGCATCCACCCACAGTCTGACCGCTTCTCCTTCCTCCCCCATAGATGCCGGTCACGGCCTCATCACTCCCCTGCCAGGACTGGTACAGTCCCTTCTCCTGGGTCTCCTGGCTCCTGCAAGCCCACTCATTACCTCTCGTGCAAAACACGGTCTGCGACTCACCAAACCTGTCTCCTCCTCTAAGAGCCTGAGTAGAATACATTTCCCAGCATTCCCTGTGGGTAGGCATGGCCAAGGGGCTGAGTCCTGGCCAATGGAATGTGAGTGGACAAGAGCTCCCAGGGCCAGCCCTTACCTCTCAGTCCCTGCCAGCCAGTCAGGACAGAGGAGGCTAGAGCTGCAGGAAAGAGCCTGGGTCCCCGGATAAAAGACAGCTTGCAGGCTGGAAGCATTGGGCTTTGTATGTGGCCATGAGGCTGGGGTATGTTTCAGCAGGGAGCCCTCACATGACTACACTACATATCCCAAATGATCTTTCCCCGCCCCCAACACCACCTGCCCTCGCCCCACTGGCCTCAGGGCCTTTGCACTTGCCATTCCTTCTGCCTGAGCCCAAGAGGGCTCCCCCCAGGCCTTCCTCACGTCCTTCCTCAAATGGTGTCTTTTCAGGGACACTGTCTCAGGCGTTCCTTTTTCCCTCTGTGATTTTTTCCCCAAAGTTCTTGCTGCCTTCCAGTGTACAGTGTTGTACCTGTCTACCCTGTACCCAGTCTGCTTCCCCTCTAGAATATAAACTCTGCAAGGATGAGGGCCCTGTGCGGATCCCCTGGTGCCAAGAGGGCACGTTACCAGGAATGCACAGATCTCAGATCAAAGCTGGGGCACTCCCACCTCAGCCAGGCATCTGGTGCTAATGTCCACACACACGGAGAAATGGGGCAGGAAAAGTGGAGGACTGTTGCTCAGTGACACACTCATGATGCAGCTGGGGCACACTGCATCATGGGGCACTACAGAATCACACAGAGTACACAGGCTGCTCAGGTCAGATCCCGGGCCCCTCCAGCTGTGTGACTAAGGTACCTCCCTCAGGGGTGTTTTTTAGACCTTTGGACACAGGGGCTCTAAGCAGGCACCCTGTACACTTTTTGTAATTATGATCTCAGCACCCCTCAGGGCAGTAGGAGGCCCAGCCCTGAAGCACAACCCACTCAGCCCTGGGGGGCAGCAGGGTTGGGATAAGGAGGATTAGTCCCTCCTTCTAACTAACGTCTCCATGCCCTGTAACCTGCTGACCCTGGTACCATCCTGAAGAAGGGTGCACACACCTAGTGAGTTGGGGGTAGGGGCAGGGCATGCAACTGGGTCCTGCTGATCACAACATCTGGCTGACAGGTTGACACTGGACATCTCCCCAGGTGAAAAAACACTAATAGAAATAGCTGCGGGCTGGTGGTTGGTTCATGCCTGTCATCTCAGTGCTGTGAGAAGCTGAGGCAGCAGGATTGCTTGAGGCCAGGAGCTGGAGGCTGCAATGAGCTGTAGTTGTACTATGCACTCCAGCCTGGGCAACAGAATGAGACCCTGTCTCTAAAAACAAAAGAACTAGCCATGCACCTGACCTCCCACAGCCCCAGTGGGAGGGTCACCTGGCACAGAAAAGGGGAAGGGTCACCACCAACCCGCGGACCTGGCTTGTGTATCCCAGTGTTCACTCCCAAGAGCTCAAAGTAAGGCTGGGGCACAAGGGGGCTCTCTGGGTGCCATCACCTCCAGCCTGACCATTCACAGAGGGGCCAGCATGGCACTCCGGGGCCAGGGGTTCCTTGGCTGCCAAGTGGGGCTGACGACAGGGCCATGGGGACGATTTGAGGTGGTCAGGGCCAGATCTGGTGTGCACGGGCAAGGAGAACAGGCAGAGGGCAGGACAGGACAGCTGAGGGGCCGCTGCACACTGGGTGCCTGGCTGACCACAGTGGAACGGCTGTTGGCGGGGGCGCCCACCCAAACACCTTTCACCTCCGGCTTCCCCTTGGCCAGCTGGGATGCCACCTGCTCTGTGATGCCTGCCAGCATGGCTCAGCTGGTGACCACCCCACCTCAGCCCTGCAGGGCGCCTGGAGCCTGCCCAGCTCCCCACAGCCACTGCGAGCCCCTGAGGCCGCCGGCAGCCCCTCACCACTAACATGGTCTCTTGTGTCCCCACCCGGGTCACCTGGGCCTCCTGGTCCTGTGGAATGGGCAGGAGCCATGCAGGGACGGCCAAGTGAGAGGAGGGAGAGGGCACAGGGAGCAGGAGAGAGACAGCTCAAGGGGGAGGAACAGGATGGAGGCGAAGAGAAGAGGGAAGACTGGGAAGATGGAGGCGAGAGGCTGAGGGAGTCACGGAGCCAGAAGAAGTATGAGAAAATAAAAGAGCAACAGCCAGGAGCACGGTGGCTGCCCTGATGAGGCCTCCCAGCATGCCCGCCCCCACCCCAGCTGCTGAGTGAGGCTTTGGGCCCCCAGCCAGCCCTGCCCAGGACTGGCCCTGGGCACAAATGAGCAAACTGCTCCCTAAAATGGGACTGCCTCCCTCCGTTGGGCTCTGTAAGGACTCAAAAAGGAGGCCAGGTATGGTGGCTCATGTCTGTAATCCCAACACTGAGAGGCTGTGGTGGGAGGATCACTTGAGGCCAGAAGTTCAAAACGATCCTGGGCAACACAGCAAGACCCATCTCTATAAAAATAAAAAATTTAGGCTGGACATGGTGGCTCACATCTGTAATCTCAACATGATGGGAGGCCAAAGCAGGAGGATCGCTTGATCCCGGGAGTTCAAGACCAGGCTGGGCAACATAGTGAAAAATTAGCTGGTTGTTGTGGTGGCAACTGTAGTTCCAGCTACTTGGGAGGCTGAGGTGGGAGAATCGCCTGAGCCAAGGAGGTTGAGGCTGCTGCAAGCCATGACTGTGCCATTGTACTCCAGCCTGAGTGACAGAGTGAGACCCTGACTCAAAGAAAACCAAACAATCAAACAAAAATACATAAAAAAGGGCAAGTCCACAAAGGGCTCAGCCTGGGCCGCCATGTCCCTGCTCCGTCCCTGAAGCCAGCTCAGTGCCACTGCAGCTGCTGTTCTGTTTGGATGCATAGGGAGCCCCAAGACGCGGGAGGACTGCCTTATGCACCCTTTCCCGCGGACCCACCTCTGTCACTGTCAGGGTCCGAGTCGCTGAGTGGCTTCAGGGGTGAGTGCAGGTCCTGGAAGTAGCGGTGGCCAGCCTCACACTGCCACACGGCTGTGGTGTACAGGCTGAAGGTGGGGTCCAGCTCTGCCAGGTGTGGCTCGTACGGGCAGCGGTGCTTGTGGTCCTCATACCAGATCACCACATTCTTCAGGCAGTTCACGTTGCGCCGCCGTCCTGGGGATAAGGCCAGCAGGCTGAGGGCAGGGCCCCCAGGGCCACATGGCCGCTGGGACCACACAGGAGGGTTGATGTGCCCTCTTGAGCCCTCTCTGAGCCTGTGCCCAGTTTACAGAGGAAGAAACTGAGGCTGAGCGGTGACACATACCCTGGAGGTAACAGAGACCAGCTGGGGACTGTCCTCATGGGCTGAGTTAAGTCACACAAACAGGGGGACCCGGCATGTGGGAGATAATTGTCAGCTGTTGTTACTACACTCATCCTCATCACCTCCCACCTAGACCAGTGCAGTCCCCCCTCAGGGACTCCCTGTATCCTGCCCCGACCCCCGACCCACCCCTGCAGCCTGTTCCCCTTAGAGTTACCAGAGGGCACCCATTAACATTCAGAACCATCAGTCAGGACTCCCACCTCTCTGAGGGTAAAAGCCCAAGTGCTCGCCTGCGCTCCCCTTTGCAAGGCCCCTGACTTGTCACCTCTGCTCCTCCCACTTCCTCGCTGCTCCTCAAAGGAGGCTGGCGTGGCTCTGCCCCAGGGCCTTTACACAAGCAAGGCCTTTGTACAGGCCATGTCCTCTTGCTCCAGGTAGCTGCCTGGCTCCCTCACCCTTCAATCAGGCTTCTCCCCAAATGCGCCCTCCTCTGAGAGGCCACCTTCTTTATTTTCTTTTTCTACCTTTTTTTTGTGGTAAAGATGGGGTCTTCCTCCGTTGCCCAGGCTGGTAAACTCCTGAGCTCAGGAATCCTCCTGCCTCAGCCTCCCGAGGAGCACTGTTGCACCTGGTTTCTCACCACTCTCTTCCTCCAGGTAGCCCCTAGAGATCGTCTGTGGTGATTTGTTGACATACCCTTTGTCCATCTCCCCACTAGAACGTCAGCCCTTCAAGGGCAAGACGTTGATCTGCCTCTTCCTCCTGTATCCCCAGCGCCCACACAGGCCGGGCACACGGGGGTGCTCCATGAACATTCACCGGGTGAGAGAATGCTCGTAAGAGGTGGACGTGGTGGGGCCAGACCACTGGGTTCAAGTCCTGATGCTGCTTCTTCCTAGCCTGGGTGGCTCCAGGCAAGTGACCCCAGGTGCCTCCTCTGGGCCAGGGGAGAATAAGGAGGTCTATCCCTGGAGGCTGCCTGGAGGGAGTGAAGACACTGACAGGGCACAGAACAGGGATGGGCAAACTAGTGGGTGCCCAAGAAATGGTCCCTGGTCAGGCGCGGTGACTCACGCCTATAATTCCAGCACTTTGTGAGGCCGAGGTGAGAGGATTGCCTGAGCCCACGGGTTTGAAACCAGCCTGGGCAACTTGGCGAGACCTCATCTTTACAATAAATCAAAATGAGCCAGGTGTGGTAGCACGCGCCTGTAGTTCCAGCTACTTGGAAGGCTGAGGCGAAGGATCACCGGAGCCCGGCGGGTCGAGGCTGCGGTGGACAGGAGTGGCCACTGCACTCCAGTCTGGGCGACAGAGTGAGACTCCAACTCAAAAAAAAAAAAAAAAAAAAAGAAATGGTCCCCACAATGAGGGTGATGGTCCTGGTCTCTCAGTCAAGTGTGGGGAAGGCCTTCTCCCCCCACCCCTGCACTTGGAGATAAGGAGGGGCCCAGAGGAGTGTCAGGACCTGGGGAAGGTGCCCAAGGCCTCCAACCATGGGATGACAGGAACGCCAAGCAGCGGCCTCTCCCACCCACACTGTCTCAGGGTCATGACCTCAGTTCACTGTGTTCTTTCTTTTTTTGAGTTGGAGTCTCACTCTGTCGCCCAGACTGGAGTGCAGTGGCCGCTCCCGGCCACCGCAGCCTCGACCTGCTGGGCTCCGGCGATCCTTCTGCCTCAGCCTTCCGAGTAGCTGGAACTAAAGGCGCGCACTACCACGCCCGGCTAATTTTTTGATTTATTGTAGAGATGAGGTCTCGCCAAGTTGCCCGGGCGGGTCTCAAACCCGCAGGCTCAGGCAATCCACTCACCTCGGCCTCCCAAAGCACTGGAATTACAGGCTGAGCCACCGAGCCCAGCTTCACTGTGTTCTTAGAACCAGGAGAAGGGGCGGGGCTCACAGCCACCAGATGCCTCCTTCCTGCTGGACACGGCCCGAGACCCCAGCCCCAGGGCTCAGAGCTGCACAGACCCTGGCTGTTCAGACGCTCACCAACTGGTGGCTGGAGGTGTGGGAGACAGGACAGGAGGGCGCTCCAGGTCTCCCCTCTGACCACCAGGCCTCACTGCCCTCCAGGCACCCTCAGGGCTTCATACAAGTGGCCCCCTCCCAGGGCTCCCCAGGAGGCCTCCCGTGCAGGGCAGGGGCACGAGGAACTGTGGAGACCCCCTGGACACAGACCTGGTTGGGTCTGGCTCTGCTGCAGCCCACCTGCGCCACCTGGGGAATAAGCCTGCCTCCCTGGGCCTCGGTTTCCTTACTTCTGCTGTTTTCAACTCTCCCTACCCCCCACCCTCAGGCTGAGGCTCCACTTACTTTTCTTCTTCTTTGGCTTTTTGGGGACTTGCTCCCAAGGCTTCCTGCAACAGAGAAAAGTGGTGAGTGAGAGCGAGGGTCAGCGCCATCATGTCCTGATCAATAAGGAACAACGGCACCTGCAGCTCCTATTCATCCTGCTCAGTCCCATTCACTTGTGCCCCTCTAGCTGCCCCCATGGCAGAGTCCCCTCACTTTGTTCATCCCCCCACCGACACCAGCCCTGGGAGGGGGTCAAGCGTCATCTCAGAGCAGGAAACTGAGGCCCAGAGGGATGAGGCTGCCTGGACTGGGGTCTCATAGTCAGAGAGAAGAGAAATCAGAAAAGGTGCAAATCAGGAAAGAACCTGGGCGCAGTGGCTCACGCCTATAATCCCAGCACTTTGGGAAGCCGAGGCAGTAGGATCGCTTGAGTCCAGGAGTTCCAGATGAGCCTGGGTAATATAGCCAGGCCTCGTCTCTACAAAAAATGAGAAAATGGGCCAGGCATTGTGGCTCATGCAACGTCCCACTGCTCTGGAGGCTAAGGCAAAAGGATCACCTGAGCCCAGGAGGTTGAGGCTGTGGTGGCTGTGATCGTGCTACCGTACTCTAGCCTGGGTGACAGAGTGAGACCCTGACTCAAAATAAATAAATCAAAAGAAAAAGAAATCAGCCAGGTGCGGTGGCCCATGCCTCTAATCCCAGCACTTTGAGAGGCCGAGGTGAGAGGACTGCCTGAGCCCACAGATTCAAGACTAGCCTAGGCAACTTGGTGAGACCTCTTCTCTACAATAAATTAAAAAATATTAGTTGGGCATGGTGGCATGTGCCTGTAGTTCCAGCTACTTGGAGGGCTGAGGCAGAAGGATCACCTGAGCCCAGCAGGTCAAGGCTGCAATGGCCGTGAGCGAGTCACTGCACTCCAGTCTGGGCCACAGAGTGAGACTCCAACTCAAAAAAGAAAAGAAAAGAAAAGAAATTCGAAAAGTAATGTGGCAGGCAGAATTCTGAGACAGGCTGCATGATTCCCCTTGACATGTGCCCTGTGTAACACTCTTGCCCTGACTTGGGTAGGTCTGTATGATTGGATACCACTCCAAGGTTAGGTGACTGTGAGTTAATCAAGAGAGCATATTTTGCCGGGCACAGTGGCTCATGCCCAGCTTCCCAAGAGGCTGAAGTGGGAGAATTGCTTGAGCCCAGGAGTTTCAGACAAGTCTGGACAACACAGTAAGACCCTGCCTCTACAAAAAAAAATTAGCAGAGCATGATGACACGAGTCTGTAGTCCCAGCTATTTGGGAGGCTGAGGCAGGATTGCTTGAGCCCTGGAATTTGCGGCTGCAGTGAGCCGTGATCACCCCACTGCACTCTAGCTTGGGCAACAGAGCAGAACCTTGTCTCTAAAAAATATATAATAAGATAGAATAAAGGATTTATGGAGGTGGGCCTGACCAAATCAAGGGAGCCCTTAAAAGCTGGGAGAATAAAGGGGCCTATGGAGGAGCCACAGGGCAAGGACCAGAGAGTGGCCTCTAGGACTGAGCATGGTGCTGAAGGACAGCCCGCAAGACAGTGGGGCCCTCAGTTCTACAACCATGAAGAAATGGATTCTGCTGACAACCCAAGGGATTGTGGAGATCTTTCCCTGATCCTGCCCTCAGATGAAGCCGCAGTCAGTCAGTACCTCAGGGTCAGTTGTGAGACCCTCGCAGAGGGCCTGGAGAAAGCACGCTGAGTGCCTGACTCAGACACGTGAGCTGGAAGACCCACGTGGAATGAAGCGCCCGTTTCCGATCATTTGTCAGCAGTCTCAGAAAACTTGCAGGGTTGGCCTCAGGACCTGCGCTGCCTTCCAGGCTGGCCGAGATCCCTGGAAAAAGCTGTCAGGGCCACTCTGGACAGCTGGCTTTGCTGAGGACCCAGCCTGGACTGCCTGTCCCATCAGTCCCACCCTGCAGCCAGCCCAGGCCTAGTAGCCTGACTGCATGTCCCAAGGCCATGGGAAGCCCAGGGCAGGGTGGCCCAAAGGCTGGCGGCCCCCAGACCTCCTGCACTAGGATGGCTGCTGGATCTGCCAGCAGGGCTCCCGACCCATGTGCCTGCCCAGCTGTGGCCAGTACCCACTCGACAGACTGGGGAACGTGTTCAGAGCCTTCTCCCCAGGCTGCCAGGCTCCCTCCTGCCTTCCCACCTGGGCTGCCTCCTTGTGCTTCTATGCCACGGCAGTAGGCTCCTCTGTGACCTAAGGCAAGTGATTTTACCCTCCCGTGCCTCAATTTCTCTACCTGCAGCTTGGGATGACAGCACCTTCCTCATGAGGTTGGTATGAGGCTACCCGTGTGGTGGAAAGCTCGGTGTGGCTCTGGCACTCAGTACCTGCTCACCAAGGGGCAGCCATGACCATCTCCATGATCACTACTCACGAGCGCCCCACCCCTGGCAACTGGCCTCCCTGCTGTGGTCAAGGTGGTTCTTGCCACAGACATCCTGACAGCCAGCCCAGGGTCTCTGGTGGGCAAAGCCATCCACCCTCTGACACCGCACAGCACTGGAACAATCCTCAGTCCCAAGCCCAAGGCTGATCCCTAAGAGAGCACCTCAGGGCTCCTCCATCCCGCTCTGCCCTTCCTGGGGTTCCATCCCCCGACCCCCCAGGTGCCTCCATCCTCTCCCAGGCTCCTCTCTCCCTCCAGGGGGCCATGCTGAGTGCCCAAACCCTCACCCAAACCCATGTCCTGATGTCAACGACCACCTCTACCCACTCACAGCTGGGGGCTGGGAGTGCTACACTGCAGTGGGGACAGGCTTGGATGTCACCCAGATCCTAGTTCAAGGTTCAGCTCTGCTGTCAACTGCCTGTATGACCTCAGCAGGTCTTGTCCTCTTTGAGCCTCAGTTTCCTCATCTTCGAAGTGGGTGCAGTAATGGCACCTCCAACACAGAGTCACCACGGGCGATGCATAACAGGGTGAGGGCCAAGTTCCAATCCCAACGCGGCGCCTTCTCCCTCAAACCACCTCCCCCACACCTGTTTCTGAAAGTTCGACCACCTCCCTGACTCCCTATGGAGGCTGCTGATACCCGGGACCACAGACGCTGGGCGTCACGGGCCGGCTCTGCCTTCCTCCCAGTGGCACCCCCCTGCAACTCTCCCTTGCTTCCCCAGGCAGCCTGAGCTCACTCTTGACACGATCATGCCCACACGCTGCCCTTTCTCCACTCTTGGCTTAACATCATCTTGACCCCCTTCCCCCAGCCCCTGCTGAGTTTCTCTACCTCTCACCCCCACTTATCTACGCTTGCTACCTACACTTGTTTCCTTCATCTCCCTTGAAACCCTCCACTCATGCCACTCCCTGTCCCATCATGGTCAACAGTGACACTGCCCGGATCAGCCCAGCAGCACTCAACCAGTGGATCCTTCCCTTGCCTCCTGGCTGCTGCCCTCAACTAGTTCTCCGCCAGCCCCAGGGCTGCTGCTTCTCTCCGACTTCCTTAAGAAAGGAGAGTCAGCCCGGGCACAAGCCTGTGTTCTCTGTTTAAAAGCATCCCCTGCCGGGCACAGTGGCTCACACCTGTAATGTCTGCACTTTGGGAAGCCGAGGTGGGAGGACTGCTTGAGCTTAGAAGTTCAAGACCAGCCTAGGTAACATACCAAGACTCTGTCTCCATAAAAATTAGCCAGGTGTGGCAATGTGTATACCTGTAGTTGCAGCTTAGGTAGGAGGATTGTTTGAGGCCAAGAGTTCGAGGCTGCGGCAAACTATGATCGCATCACTGCACTACAGTCTGAACCACAAAGTGAGACTATGTCTTAAAAAATATACACAAAATAGGCAGTCCAAAATAGGCTCTGTGGGTCAGCCTGTAATTCCAGCACTTTGGGAGGCCAAGGCGAGTGGATTGCCTGAGTCCACGGGTTTGAAACCAGCCCAGGGAACTTGGCAAGACTTCATCTCTACAATAAAATAAAATTTAAAAATTAGCTGGGCATGGTAGGACGTGCCTGTAGTTTGGGCTACTTGGAAGGCTGAGGTAGAAGGATCTCTGGAGCCCAGCTGGCTGATGCTGGTGGCTGTGAGTGTGCCATATATAAATAGGCCAGGTGGAATGGCTCACGCCTGGAATCCTAGCACTTTGGGAGGCAGAGGTGAAAGGATTGCCTGAGCTCAGGGGTTTGAGACCAGCCTGAGCAACATGGCGAGACCTTGTCTCTACAATAAACCAAAAAATTAGCTGGGCATGGTGGTACATGCCTATAGTTCCAGCTATTTGGAAGGCTGAGGTGGAAGGATCACCTAAGCCTAGCAGGTCGAGGCTGCCACTGCATTTCAGCCTGGGTGACAGAGTGAGACTCCGAAAGAGTGAGACTCCGAATCAAAAAATTATAACAACAAAAATATATACATATAAAATAAAGTAAAAATAAAAGCATTCCCTTAGCAATTTTGACCACTACATCACCTGGACCGTGGCACTCCCCCAAATTCAGAGCTCCAGCTTGGTCTTCTCCCGTGACAACACACAGCCCCAGCTCCTCCCCAAGGCTTCACAGCACAAGGCTTCACAGGCATGTCGCATGCAAGCTGTCATCTTGCCCCTCAAATGCCCCTTTTCAGTCACTAGCACCTACAGCCTCACAGGCCCAAACCTTGGGGCTATCAATCAGATCCATAGTCAGCAGCAAATCAGGATGGCACTAAGGTCAACGACCTGTCTCCATGACCCCAGTTCTCATCTGGCTCACCTGGACACATGCGGTCAACTCCTTCCTGGTCTCCCAGCTTCTGCCCTCACCCCTATGGAGTTAATGTGACTATTAGATGACTGTTGCTAAGACTAAACTGTCTAGGACCCATCAACAACATTGAGAACTGTCAACTTTTGGCCAACCTTGTCAAACCCATGCCCCACCCATTCTTCCCACACACATACACACTGCAGAGCACTTCTTTTAAAATATAAGCCAGGCCAGGTGCAGTGACATGTACCTTGAAGTCCCAGCACTCTGGGAGAAGGTGAAAGAACACCTGAGTACAGGGGCTGGAGACCAGCCTGGGCAACATACAGAGACCCTGTCTGAAAAATAAATAGGCTGGGCACAGTGGCTCAGGCCTGTAATCCCAGCATTTTGGGAAGTCAACACAGAGAAACTGCTTGAGCCCAGGAGTTCAAGACCAGCCTAGTCAACAGAATCAGACCACAGTCTCTACAAAAAAGTCAAAAAGGTAGCTGAGTGAGGTGGTGTATGCCTGTAGTCCCAACTACTAAAGAGGCTAAGGCAGAAGGATCACCTGTGCCCAGGAGGTCGAGGCTGTGCTGAGCCATGATCATGCCACTGCACTCCAGCCTGAGCAACAGAGTGAGACCCCAACTCAATAAATAAACAAATAGGAAAATATGCCAGGCGTGGTGGCTCACTCCTGAATTGCCTGAGTCCAGGGGTCCGAGACCAGCCTGGGCAACTTGGTGAGACCTCATCTCTACAATAAATCAAAAAAATTAGCCCAGGCTTGGTGGCACGTGCCTATGGTTCCAGCTACTTGGAAGGCTGAGACGGAAGGATCACCTGAGCCCTGCAGGTGGAGGCTGCAGTGGCCGTGAGTGTGCCACTGCATTCAAGCCTGGGTAACAGAGTGAGACTCCAACTCAAAAAAAAAAAAAAAAAAAAAAAAAAAAGGAAATATAAGCCAGATCATGCCACTGCTCTGTTCAAAATCCTGCACTTAGGAAGCTCCCACATCACTGGAAGGAAAAACCAGATCCTCTCCACCTCACAAAGCACTGTATGACTTGCCCTGTCACCTCTCTATCCTCTTCTGTCTCCCCTTCACTCGTTGTGCTCCAGCCACATGGGCCTTTTTGCTGTCTGGCACATAGCAAACAGGACAAAACCCTGCCTCATGGCCTTTGCACTTGCTTTTCCTGTGGCCTCAACACTCCCAGTATCTACACAGGTCCCCATAGGATCCCTCAGATCTTTACTCAGATGTCATCCACGTGACCCACCTTGAAACCCTATCTAAACCTCCAACTCACTCCTGATTCCTCCTTCCCTGTTTCACTCTTGTTCTCTTCATGGCCCCTATCCCTCTCTCACGTACAATTTACTTATATTTCTTGCCTGCAGTAGACCAGCCTTTGAACAAGTCATCTCCTCTGCCCACTTGTATGTCAAATTCATGTGGCATGAATCTGTGCTTCCAGCATTTCCGGTCTCAATCTCAGGCCTAGGTATCAGCCCACCACCCCCGGGAGTGGGTGGGCACCATGCAGCAGGACCTAGTTGGTCCTTGACCCTAAGAATCTTCCCCCAGAAAAACATGTGCACTGGTGAGAGTGCACCTATTTCCTTGCAAAGGCACCTATCCAGAGTATTCACCAGGTGCAAGCCTATGCTCTGCGTATTCAGTGCACTTAATTGCCCCATCAACCTACGAAGGAGGAAGAAGAAAACATCATCTGCTGCTCCTAAAAACGGAGACTCTGTGCCTTGCACAGTGGCTCACGCCTGTAATCCCAGCACTTTGGGAGGCCGAGGTGAGACGGTTGTTTGAGCTCAGGGGTTCAAGATCAGTCTTAAGCAACATGGCGAGACCTTGTCTCTACAATAAATCATACAATTAACCAGGCATGGTGGCATATGCCTGTAGTTTCAGCTACTTGGAAGACTGAGGCTGAAGGATCGTCTGAGCACAGAAGGCCGAGGCTGCCGTGGCCGTGAGCTTGCCACTGCGCTCCAGCCTGGGAAACAGAGACTGACTCGAGAAAAAAAAAAAGAAACGGAGACTTTGTAAAGAAAGTCTCCGCCCCTCCACTTGGCCAGCTAACGCTTCACCTGTCTTTCCTGGGCTGAGTTGGTTCCGGGGAACCAGGAGGTTTAAGGGAGCTGGTTCAGATTGTGGGGTGTCCCTTGGGTGTGTGGGGCCGGGGTGGTAGGAATGGGGTCATACGCAGTTCCAGGTGAGGCATGAGAACTTCATGTAGGGCAGGGCTGGATGCTCCAGTGCGTCCGGCCACAATCCTAGGCCACGTGATGGTTTTGGGGTGAGAACTATGAGGGGGCGGGCTGCCCCTCTAAGGACTGGGTGCTCATGGATCTGGAGGCGGGGCCAGCCCTAGGATTGGGCCGCCAGAGCTCCAGCGGGCGGGGCCAAGAGCCCAGAAAGCGGGCGGAGAGGCTGGGCGAATCCCTAGATTGGGCGGTTGGAGCGCAGGGAGGCGGGTCCCCGAGCCAGGCGCGTCCAGGCCCGGCCGCCTGGCTCCTGGGCGGGGCTCACACGTGCCGGGGGCGGGGCCTCGGAGCGGAGGGGGCGGGGCCTCGGAGCGGAGGGGGCGGGGCCGGACTCGGCGGGGGATGGGGGCGTCTCTTCCCTCGCTCCCTCCCTCCCTCAGGCCGGGTCCCCTCACCCGTGGCGACCGCTGCGCTGGCCGCGCTCCAGCGAGATGAGGTAGGCGGCGAGCTTGGCGTCGCTCCAGCCGCTGCGGCGCCGCAGATCCACCCAGGGCCCGTGCGCCTCGCCCAGGTACACGCGCCGCACGTCGTACTTCTTCCGGGACTCCAGGCGCCGCCGGGCTCGGTCCGACTCGGTGAGCCGCGGCCGACCCCGTGCCTTGCGGCCCGCCGCGCCCTCCTCGGTCGCTGCCTCCTCGCCTGCGCCCGCCTCAGCCTCCGCCTCCGCCTCGGGCTCCGGCGCCCGCTCCGCCATCCCCCCCCACCCTGGTTACCAGCCTCCCCCGTTGTTAGGAGCCAGACCGGAAGTGGCGCGCATCTTCCGCGCCGCCGGGAAATTTCTCATGGACTCTCACTGCCCTGCGGCGCCACAAGGAACGCGAGAACGGGAATTGCCCATGCGCAAAATCCATTCTCCACCCCACCCTCTTTTCGCTTAAACTTCTAGTGAAGGAGGAAGGACTGGAGGTTTGTGGTGGGCTCCAAGGAGGTAGAGCCAGAAGAGATGGTAGACTCTTAGGGGGATCACGCCTGCCCATCGCTGGCAAGCTCAGATCTCGGGGAGAGGGAGCCACGCTGCCAGAAAGGAAGGACGGCAGCCCCAAGCGGGACAACTTTTATTTGCTGTATACTCAAAAGTCATCTTAAGCTCCCGCCAGCCCACGGCCTCAGGCCACAGTTCAAGCCCTCGTGCCCGCGCAGACTCAACTCTGGCTCTGCTGCTGTCGCTGCAGATTGTCTTCCCCCTCTTCCTGGCCCTCGGGTGGTGGCGGCTCCTCCAGACTTGCGGAGGACGCCAGGAGCTCCCCGGTGGACCCGGCCAGGCGGAAGACCACCGGGATGTGGGCCAGGACTGGGTTGGTCTCCTGCAAGCCCTGGATCCATTTGGCCAGCGTTGCCTGGTCGTGGGCGCCGGCCATGCACATGGCAAAGACAGGGCCTTCCTCCACTGTTGAGAGAGTCAGGCCCTCAGCATTTGTGCCCACACCTCGCTGAGGTGCTTTGTGCTCCCTTGCGCTTTCCTGTGCCTCCAAGCTGGCCCCGCATGTCTATGCCGCCCACTCCAGGCTTCACCTGGGTGATGCCTCCTCCTCCTAACAGACTCTGTCAGGAAGCTTCCTGACTCCCACTCCAGGCTGGGTGTGGCATGCTCCTCCCCTGAACTCCCCAAAATGTAACTTGCCTCTTACCCCACTGATCCGAGGGACTGGGTCTGTCCTGGTCACACCCAGCAGAGGTGCTCCATAAATGTGCGGACAGAGGGAATGACCAAGGGCTGACAGGGCATATGATGGATGTGTGTGTATGTGGGGAGCCGAGGTAAGTGTGTTGTGTCTCAGCCTGGGCCCCACCCCTCAGTGGCCACCCCTCATCCCGGGTGGTGTTGGGAGTCCTAACTGTCTAGGTTTTTACCTTCTGGGGTTTTTTGGAGAGAAGATCTTGCCCTGTCGCCCAGGCTGGAGTGCAGCAGCAAGATCATTGCTCACTGCAGTGGCAAACTGCTGGGCTCAAGGGATCTTCCTGTCTCAGCCAACAGAGTAGCCACCATGCCTGGCTAAACACTTTTTTGTAGTGATGGGGTCTTGCTTTGTTGCCCAGGCTGGGTCTTGAACTCCTGGTCCTTAAGGATCGAGCAGTCCTCCAGCCTTAGCCTCCCAAAGCACTGGGATTACAGGCCTGAGCCCCCACGCCTGGACTGGTGTTTACCTTCATCGATGTCAAACTCATAGTCGTCCCAGCCGCTCCTCCCATACTCAAGGTCCAGCTGCATTGGGTAGTAGAGGTTCCACTCCTCTGGAATCTCTTCTGCTTCCTACTCCAAGGAAGCAAGTGCAAACAGAGTCAGAGGCCAAGGATCTTGCAACCCTACCACCACACCTCCCATGAGCCTTGACAGTGCCAGCCCACACCTCATGCCCTCCTTCCCCACAATTTAAGCCCTTACCCGCTCCTCAGGGGGCAGCAAATCAGCTCTGAGGATGTGATAATAGACACACTTGCCGCGGAGCCACAGGGAGAAGGGGCCCTCGACAAAGATAGGTCGGGCTGGGTTGTGGCGGGCCAGGGCAGCCTGCTGATCAGGACTCTGGATTCCTGGAGTAGAGACATGCATGCCCTGGTGTCCTGGCTGCTCTGCCCAAAGGCCCAGGGAACCCACCCAGCAGGGCCTGGAGCAGCCTCACAGCCTGTGCTCAGTGTCTTACCTACGATGTGGGGCTTGGCAGGATCTGCTGCCCCTGTAGAGTCTTTGGACCAAGGAATCTGCAAGAAGAGTAGGGGTGGAAGCTTGCAACCCAGCCCCTACAGAGGAGCGGAATCCCAGTGTATCCAGAACACCTCTACTGCACCTGCTACAAGTCACTCAAGCCCATGCCTTCCTCCTTCCCTTCTATCGCATTTGGCAACAGCCAACATTTGAGATACTCACACTGAGGGAGCCCTGGGGCTAACCTGTCTGCATGAAAATCCTGGCTGTCACAAGCTGTGTGACCTCAGCCAAGTCACTGTACCTGCATGCCTCAGTTTCTCCAACTGCAAAATGAGGATGACAACATTTACTTCATATGGTTCTAAAATGTTTAGAACAATGTCTAGCATGTGAGTGCTCAGTGCTTGTAAATTAAATAAATAAACAGGACCGAGCATGGTGGCTCACACCTGTAAACCCAGCATTTTGAGAGGCTGAGACAGAAGGATTGCTTGAGCCCAGAAGTTCGAGACCAGCCTAGGCAACATAGTGAGACCTTGTCTCTACAAAAAAACAGAAAATTTAGCCAGGCGTGGTGGCGCACACCTATAGTCCCTGCTACTCAAGAGACTGAGGCGGAAGGATCACCTGAGCCCAGGAGGTCAAGGCTTCAGCGAACTGTGATCATGCCATTGTCTTGACTGGGTGACAGAGACCCTGACTCAAAAAAAAAAAAAATGTCTCTCCAATGGCAGGGCATTATATACATGTTCCAGCCCTACCTTTTGTAGTTTTCATTTAATAATATGGCTGGGAGCCACTGATGAAGAGATCCTCCCTCCTCAGCCGCCTAAAGTGCTGGGATTACAGGCATGAGCCACCACACCCGGCCAAATTTTTACTAATTTCTGATGTATCTTTCCAGTGTCTATTTTCATGAAAAGCAAAAATAGATGCACGTACTTTTATTTGCGCCCCGCTTCTTGGGCAGCTTCCTGTACATACAGGTCTCTCTTTCACCTAATTCCTCCTCCTTCCCGACCATCTAGGACTGTGCAGTATGGGGCTACCATAGTCCACACGGATAAGTCCACTTTGTTGGATACTTGTATGGATTCCATTGTAATCCAAAATGGTATGGGTGGTCATTTTACCTGGAAATAGGCATCTCTGGAGAAAGAGAATAGGGACAGAGAACCAGGGCAGGAGAGGAGGATCCTTCACTGCATGTTTATATGTGTTGTTTGGCTTTTTTCTTTTTGAGACGGTGTCTCGCTCTGTCACCTTGGCTGGAGTACAGTGGCATCACCCTGGCCCAACACAGCCTCGACCTCCTGGGCTCAGGTGATCCTTTTGCCTCAGCCTCCCGAGTTGCTGGGACCACAGGCATGCATCACCATGCCCAGCTAATTCTTTTATTTATTTATTTTTTTGAGTTGGAGTCTCACTCTGTCACCCACACTGGAGTGCAGTGGCTGCTCCCGGCCACCGCAGTCTTCACCTGCTGGGCTCCAGCGATCCTTCCGCCTCAGCCTTCCGAGTAGCCGGAATTACAGGCATGCGCTACTACGCCCGGCTGATTTTTGATTTATTGTAGAGATGAGGTCTCGCCAAGTTGCCCAGGCGGGTCTTGAACCCACGGGCTCAGGCAATCCACTCACCTCAGCCTCCCAAAGGTGTGGGATTACAGGCTGAGCCACCGAGCCTGGCTTATTTTTTTAAGATACTAGTTTTTGGCCAGGCTTGGTGGCTCAGCCTGTAATCCCAGCACTTTGGGAGGCTGAGGCGAGTGGATTGCCTGAGCCCACGGGTTCGAGACCAGCCAGGCAACTTGGCGGAGATCTTGTCTCTACAACAGATAAAAAGTTAGCTAGGCATGGTAGCATGCGCCTGTAGTTCCGGCGATTTGGAAGGCTGAGGCAGAAGGACCACTAGAGCCCAGCAGGTTGACACTGGGATGGCTATGAGTGTGTCACTGCATTCCAGCTAGGTGACAGAATGAGACTCCAACTCAAAAAAAAAAAAGAAAGAAAGAATAAAACCAATTTTTAGCTCAGGAACTTGTAAAATGGAAACATCTGCCAGGTCTCCTGCAAAGGATAATGTGGTCAGGAAAAGACCACCCCTTCCCTTCTCTCCTCCCATCAGGAGCTAAGAGATGTCGCTCTCCAGAGTGGTGGTTACCTGGGCCCTCCCTCTTTAGCACAGCAATCATTGTGAAGGTTTATCAGGTCTGCTGTAAAGAACAAAAGTTCGGTTCGCCCATGCCAGCTCTGGCATGTCTCCCTTTCTTTTCTCTCTTCTTTCTCTAATAAATTTTTTTTTTGAGTTGCAGCCTCACTCTGTTGCCCAGGCTGGAGTGCAGTGGCATGCTCATGGCCACCACAGCCTCCACTGGCTGGGCTCAGGCCATCCTTCTGCCTCAGCCTTCCAAGTAGCTGGAACTACAGGGGTGGACCACCATGCCCAGCTAACGTTTTTCTTATCTATTGTAGAGACGAGGTCTCACCAAGTTGGCCCAGGCTGGTCTCGAATTCCTGGGCCCAGGCCTCGAATTCTTGCCTCTGCCTCCCAAAGTGCTGGAATGACAGATATGAGCCACCGCTCCCAACTCAAACTTTATTTGAAACTTTGCTGGCCGCTCTGAGATTCATTTTAGAAACGAACCAAAGAATCCATGGGTTTTGTGTAGCACCCCACCTGGCATTGGAATTACAAGTGTGAGCTATCGTGACAGGCTATTTGGCTTTTTCATGCATTACTTTGCAAAATGAAGAAATGAACTAAAACCACTCTTCCCCTATGATCTACTATCACATTTAAGGCCAATTTTCTGTCCTCTCCCACCTAGACACCACAGTCACCTCCCGTGCCACCCTCTCAGTCCTCTCAATGTTCTCCCTAGCCAACATCCTCCACATGACCACCAGAGGGCGTTTCTTCAACCACAGATTCTTCTAGAAACATGACTCTGACCCTATCTCTCTTTTCCCACCAGCCAGCAGGTTCAACACTAAGCTGTCTAATCTGACATCCTACCCCTGCACTTCACTCCGCAGCACACACTGCTCCCTCTGCCAGAATGCTCCTCTCTCCTACCTCCTCCAGGAAGCCCTCCCTGATTCCTGCCCTGGGCTTCTCCATCTCAGTGGCTCTGCAGGAAGCTGTTATCTGGGGCTGGCCTCCAGACCAGATGACAAGTGCTGTGAGGGGCTCTCTCTGATCACCCATGCAACCTAGTATTAGTGGGGTCTCCCAGGCAACTAGGGAAGGAAGTATTGCTCCACTTAGTCATTCAGCAAACCACTGCTGAGCATCAGTTTTGTGCCAGACCCTATGCCCAGCCTTGGGAGATATGGGGGAAACTGAGTCACAGTGAATAAGGAACCAAGCCAAGCACAGGAAACAGGAGGGTACCTTGGCCAGGGTGGTCAGGAGGGACAACGTGAGAAAGGAATGGTGGAGCTGAGATCTGAAAAACACAAAATCCCTGGGGAACAGTGTTCCCGACAGAGAGAACAGCAAGTGCAAAGGCCTGCAGTGGGAACTGGCATAGAACACTCCAAGACAGAAGGGAAGGCAGACGCCTGGAATGCAGCGAATACGGGGCGAGGGATGGGAGCAGAGACCAGAGGCTGCTGTGGTCTGGAGGTTTATGGCCCCCAAATTCCTATCTTGAAACCTATCTCTTATGCAATAGGATTAAGAGGTGGGGCCTAGTGGGACATGATGGTGCGTGCCTGTAGTTCCAGCTACTTGGAAGGCTGAGGCAGAAGGATTGCCTGAGCTCAGCAGGTCGAGGCTGGGGTGGCCGGGAGCATGCCACTGCCCTCCAGCCTGGGTGACAGAGTGAGACTCCAACTCAAAAAAAAAAAAAGAGGTGAGGCCTTTGGGGGTTGATTAGGTCATGAGGGCTCTGCTCTTGTGAATGCAGTTAGTGCCCCTAAAAAGAGGCCAGACTGGGCTTGTTTGCCCTTCCTCCATGTGAGGACATAGTGAGAAGGCACTGTTTTTAAAGCAAAGAGAAGGCCGGCACAATGGCTCACACCTGTAATCCTAGCACTTTGGGAGGACAGAGATGGAAGGATCACTTGAGCCCAGGAGTTTGAGACCAGCCTGGGCAACATATTAAGATCTCAGCTCTACAAAAAAATTTAAAAATTGGCCAGGAGCCGGGCTTGGTGGCTCAGCCTGTAATCCCGAGCCTTTGGGAGGCTGAGGTGAGTGGATGGCCTGAGCCCGCGTGTTTGAGACCTGCCTGGCCAACAACCTCATCTCTACAAAAAATAAAAAATTAGCTAGGCGTGGTAGCGCATGCCTGTAATTCCGGCTACTTGGAAGGCTGAGGTGGAAGGATCGCCGGAGCCCAGCAGGTCGAGGCTGTAGTGGCCGGGAGCAGCCACTGCACTCCAATCTGGGTGACAGAGTGAGACTCCAACTCAAACAAATAAACAAAACAAACAAACAAAAAAAATTGGCCAGGCACAGTGGCTCACACCTGTAATCCCAGCACTTTGGGAGATGGAGGCAAAAGCGTTGCCTGAGCCCAGGGATTCAAGACCAGCTTGGGCAACTTGGCAAGACCTCATCTCTACAATAAATTAAAAAAATCAGCCAGGTGTGGTGGCGTGTGTCTGTAGTTCCAGCTACTTGGAAAGCTGAAGCAGAAGGACTGCCTGAACCCAGATGGTTGGGGCTGTGGTGGCCGTGAAAATGCTACTGCACTCCAGCCTAGGCAATAGAATGACACTCCAACTTAAAAAAAAAAAAATCAGCTAGGCATGGTGGCATGTGCTTGTTGTTCCAGGAGTCCAAGGCTGCAATGAGCTGTGATCATGCCACTGTACCCCAGTCTTGGCCAAAGTAAGACCCTGACTCCAAAAAAAAAGAAAGAAAGAGCCGGGCTCGGTGGCTCAGCCTGTAATCCCAGCACTTTGGGAGGCCGAGGCGAGTAGACTGCCTGAGCCCGTGGGTTCGAGACCCGCCTGGGCAACTTGATGAGACCTCATCTCTACAATAAATCAAAAAACTAGCCGGGCGTGGTAGCGCGCACCTATAGTTCCAGCTACTGGGAAGGCGGAGGCGGAAGGATCGCCGGCGCCCAGCAGGTCGAGGCTGCGGGGGCCGGGAGCGGCCACTGCACTCCAGTCTGGGCAATAGAGTGAGACTCCAACTTAAAAAAAAAAAAAACAAAAAGAAAGAAAGCAAAAGCAGAGGGCCCCTCACCAGACACTCAGTCTTGTGGCACCTTGATCTTGGACTTGCCCGCCTCTACAACTGTGAACGGTGAATCATACTTTTCTGTTGCTCACAAATTACCCCATTTGAGGTATCTTGTGGTAGCAACCCAGACAGACTAACACAGAAGTCCAACTGTTCTAAGCTGGAAAGTCCATGGAAATCTACCACAGGACTCAGTCAGGGAACCACAGCTCGCTTCACACTTCATCAGTTACTCCACATGGGTGATCAGGAACCCACGGGAACAGAGGTGGAGGGGAGGCCTGGGGTGGTGGCCCATGGCATGGACAGTGCTGGATACCTGGTAGACGGTGACTCTGGCGCTGAGGTCAGGCTCAATGTGCCGCAAGCCCAGCCTGGCCAGGTCCACAGGGTCCTGGGGCAGGTCCCGGGGCACAGGGAAGGGGTTGATATTCTTGAAGCGTGAGAACCACAGCTTCATGCGCAGGAACTTGAGCATGGGGTAGCTTTTGCGTCCAAATATCTGAACCAGTAGGAACTCTGTCTCCTTGTTGGGCATCACCCCTGTGGGGGACAGATTTAGGCAGAGCCTCAGGAAGGGAGAGAAGGGAAGAGGGGAGATGGAGAATACTGAAGTCAGTAGAGAGGGAGAAAAGAATCAGAATAATAAAGAATCAGAAAAATAGGCTGGGTATGGTGGTTCACAACTGTAATCCCAGCACTTTGGGAGGGAGGAGGCGGGAGAATCACTTGAGCTCAGGAGTTCAAGACCAGCCTGGGCAACAGAATAAGACCTCAACTCCACAAAAAATGAAAGGAAGGAAGGGAAGGCCAGACAGGGCAACATAGCAAGACCCCCATCTTAATTAAAAAAAAAAAAAAAAAAAAAGCTGGGCTCGGTGGCTCAGCCTGTAATCCCAGCACATTGGGAGGCTGAGGCAAGTGGTACGCCTGAGCCCAGGGGTTCAAGACAGCCCAGGCACTTGGCGAGACCTTGTCTCTACAATAGATAAAAAATTAGCTGGGCATGGTAGCGTGTGTCTGTAATTCTGGCTACTTGGAAGGTTGAGGCGGAAGGATAGCCAGAGCCCAACAGGTCGATGCTGGAGTGGCCGTGAGTGCCACAAGCACTCCAGCGTAGGCGACAGAGTGTGACTCCAACTCAAAAAAAAAAAAGCAAGGCATGGTGACTCATGCCTATAATCTCCACACTTTGGGAGGCTGAGGTGAGAGGATTGCCTGAGTTCAAGATCAGCCTGGGCAACTTGGCGAGACCTAATCTCTACAATAAATCAAAAAATTAGCCAGGCATGGTGGTGCATGCCTGTATTCCCTGCTACTTGGAAGGATGAATTGGAAAGATCACCTGAGCCCAGCAGGTCGAGACTGCAATGTAGCCATGAGCATGCTAATGCACTCCAGTGAGACTCCAACGCAAAAAATTTAATTAACTAAATTAAAAAGTAAAAGAAAAATCAAAGGAAGCAAGAAATAGACGACAGAGGGGCGTGGAGAGGACAAGGCAAGGGATGGGGGCTGCCAGCTGGCACCTCACCATGGTTTTCCATCTGCTCAAGTACAGCAATCCCACATTCCTGCTGCCGTGGGTAGTGGACGAAAATGCGCTGGATGATGTTGCGAGGCCGGAAGACCTCCTTGGGGAAGACATCGAGCAGCAGGTTGTACACCGCCAGGTCGCGCTCCACGCCATACTCCCGCATCTTGCGCAGAGCCAGGTAGATGAAGTCCACATGGCCCCGCTTGTGCACATTGTACTGCCCAAAGCTCTGCACGGCCTGCATGAAGCTCGCCTTGTCCCGCTCCCCACCAGGCGCCTGCTTGAACAGTTCCTCGTGGGGCGCCAGGGCCCTGATGGGTCTCCGCTGGGGCTCAGGAGGGCCTGGAACCAGCGACAGTTCAGTGTTGTGGGCGGCTGAGCTGCAGTGGAGGTCCCGTGGGGGGTGGGAAGGCACCTAGGGAAAGAGGACCACTGCTGGCATCTGGCACCTCCCAAGGCTTCGGTGGGCTCCTGGCTTGCTCTTCCCTGAGAGAGGCTCCAGTGGCCTCCCTGGGGCCTCTGAGGGGAGGGGTTACATACACCAAATCAGACAGCATTACAAAGTGTGATAAAACACAATGCTGGTGTGGCAGGGAGGAAACCGGCACTCTGAGGCATTGGTAAAACCACCATAAAGGCAATTTGGTAATATTCAACATCATGACAAACAAACACCTTTTAAAAAAAGAGGGCTGGGCGCAGTGGCTCACACCTAATCCCAGCACTTTGGGAGGCCGAGGTGAGAGGATTGCCTGAGCCCACGGGTGTGAGAACAGCCTGGATAACTTGGTGAGACCTCATCTCTACAATAAACCAAAAAATTAGCTGGGCGTGGTGGCACATGCCTGTAGTTCCAGTTACTCAGAAGGCTGAGGTAGAAGAATCGCCTGAGCTCAGGTCGAGGCTGTGGTGGTTGTGAGCGTGCCACTGCACTTCAGCCTGGGCAACAGAGTGAGACTCCAGCTCAAAAATAAATAAATAAGTAAATAATAAAAAGAGAGACAGGGTCTTGCTATGTTGCCCAGGCTGCATGGCAGTGGCTATTCATAAGCACGATTTCATTACTGATCAGCATGGGACTTCTGACCTCCTCCATTTCTGACCTGGGCCAGTTCACCCATCATCCTTAGGCAACCTGGTGCCCCCCACCCTTCCAGGGATGTCACCATATTGATGCCGAGCTTACTGGGGACACCCTATTGGCATAACGTACCACAGCCCAGAACTCCCTGGGTTCAAGGGATACTCCTGCCTCATCTTCCAAGTAACTGCAAACACAGGCATGCACCACCATGCCTAGCTAATTTATTTTTATTTTTTTGTAGAGATAGGATCTCATTATGTTGCCCAAACAGGCCTTGAACTACTGGCCAGCCTCAAGTGATCCTCCCACCTCAGCCTCCCAAAGTGCAAGATTACGGGCGTGAGCCACCATGCCTGGCCCCTTTAAATTAAAAAAAATTTTTTTTTTTTTAGTTGAGGTCTCACTCCTTCACCCAGACTGCAGTGCAGTGACACCCATGCTTACGGACACCCTAGCGTTGACCTGTTGGGCTCTGGCGATCCTTTCCAAGTAGCTGGAACTACAGACACACACTACCACGCCCGGCTGTTTTTTTTTTTTTGAGTCGGAGTCTCACTCTGTCGCCCAGACTGGAGTGCAGTGGCCACTCCCGGTCACCGCAGCCTCGACCTGCTGGGCTCCGGCGATCCTTCCGCCTCAGCCTTCCAAGTAGCCAGAACTACAGGCATGCACTACCACGCCCGGCTGATTTTTTGATTTACTGTAGAGATGAGGTCTTGCTGCTCAGGTGGGTCTCGAACCCACGGGCTCAGGCAATCCTCTCACCTCAGCCTCCCAAAGGCGCAGGATTACAGACTGAGCCACCAAGCCCGGCTGTTTTTTATTTTATTGTAGAGACGAGGCCTTGCTAAGTTGTCCAGGCTGGTCTCGAGCCCACGGGCTCAGGCAATTCACTTGCCTCAGCCTCCCAAAGTGCTGGGATTACAGGCTGAGCCACTGAGCCCAGCCAAAGTCTTTTTTTTTTTTTTTTTTAATTTAATTTTTTTTTTTTTTTTTTGGAGTAGGAGTCTCACTCTGTTGCCCAGGTTGGAGTGCAGTGGCACACTCATGGCCACTGCAGCCTCGGCCCACTGGGCTCAGGTGATCCTTCCGCCTCAGCCTTCTAAGTAGCTGAAACTACAGGTATGCGCCACCACGCCTGGTTAACGTGCTGCTGCACTCCAGCCTGGGTGATAGAGTGAGACTCCAACTCAAAAACAACAACTACAAAAAAAAAATTTGTTGACCCCTGCTCTAGCTGGTACAGTAACAAATTTCTTACTTTAATTTAAATGGAATGTTCTAGTTAGAATGGTTATACATAAGGTATCTTTAGAAATATATGGCTAATAAGCTGGGTACAATGGCCCACACCTGTAGTCCCAGATACTCGGGAGGCTGAGGTAGGAGGATCCCTTGAGCCCAGAAGTTTGAGACTGTGATGAGCCGTCATAATGCCACTGCACTGCAGCCTGCAACAGAGCAAGACACCATCTCTAAATAAATAAATGAACACATATATGTAACAAGAGCCATATTTACTGAAGACCCTTCCGTTCCAGGTACCACTGAACAGTTTATAAGTGTGAGACTTCACAGCTGCCCTGTGAGAGAGTGCTCTGACTGTGCCTATTTTACAGGTGAGGAACTGAGGCCTGGAGAGATGAAGCAGGATGCACAGTGTCACACAGCTGCAAAGCTGCAGAGCTGAGGTTGAAGTCAGTGTTCTTGGTCTCTCTGCCTCCCCCACAGCCATTCCATGTTTAGATAAGGTGATGGTGAAAAATTAAAAAGGTAAGCTGGGCACGGCGGCTTACACCTGGAATCCAGCACTTTGGGAGGTGGAGGCAAGAGGATTGCTTGAGTCCAGGAGTTCAAGACCAGCCTGGGCAACTTGGTGAGATTTCGTCTCTAAAATAAACCAAGAAAAATTAGTTGGGCATGGTGGCACACACCTATAGGTCCAGCTACCTGGAAGGCTGAGGTGGAAGGATCACCGGAGCCCAGCAAGTCGAGGCTGCGGTGGCCGGGAGCGTGCCTGTGCTCCAACCTGGGCGACAGAGTGAGATTCCAACTCAAAAAATATATATATTAAAAAGGTATTCATTTAGAATGAAATTTTTTTTTTGAGTTGGAGTCTCACTCTGTCACCCAGGCTGGAGTGCAAGCACCCTCCCGGCCATCGCAGCCTCGACCTGCTGGGCTCCGGCGATCCTTCTGCCTCAGCCTTCCAAGTACCTGGGATTACAGGTGCATGCTACCACACTCGGCTAATTTTTTGATTTATTGTAGACAAGAAACCTTGACAAGTTGCTCAGGCTGATCTCGAACTCCTGAGTTCAGGCAATCTTCTTGCCTCCACCTCCCAAAGTGCTGGGATTACAGGCATGAGCCATCATACCCAGAATTAGCAACTCCTTTTTTTTTTTTTGAGTTGGAGTCTCACTCTGTCGCCCAGACTGGAGTGCAGTGGCCACTCTCAGCCACTGCAGCCTCGACCCGATCCTTCCGCCTCAGTCTTCCAAGTAGCTGGAATTACAGGCGCGCGCTACCACGCCTGGCTCATTTTTTGATTTATTGTAGAGATGAGGTCTTGCCAGGTTGCCCAGACAGGTCTCGAACCCGCGGGCTCAGGCCATCCACTCACCTTGGCCTCCCAAAGTGCTAGGATTACAGGCTGAGCCACCGAGCCCAGACTTTTTTTTTTTTTTTTTTTTTTTTTAGTTGGAATCTCACTCTGTCACCCAGGCTAGAATGCACAACTCACGGCCACCCCAGTGTCGACCAGCTGGGCTCCGGCGATCCTTCCGCCTCAGCCTTCCGAGTAGCCGGAACTACAGGTATACACTACCACGCCTGGCTAATTTTTGATTTGCTGTAGAGACGAGGTCTTACCAAGTTGCCCAGGCTGGTCTCAAACCACCAGGGCTCAGGCAATCCACTCGCCTAGGTCTCCCAAAGTGCTGGGATTACAGGCTGAGCCACTGAGCCCAGGCATTAGCAACTCTTAAAGGAAAGGAGGGACCTAAAATGGGCACAGACAGGCCAGCTCAGACCTGCCAGAGCTGGCTTCACTGTCTGGACTCCAAAGGGGCTGGGAGCAAATCCAGGCTTCCCTCCCTCTGCCCCAAAGACTGCCCAGCTGGTGCTTACCTGAGAACTGGGGGCTCCTGTGAGGGCGGCCCTGCAGATGCCCCCCCAGCCCCGAGTGAGGCTTCGGGCCTGCAGGATGGCCTGGACCCAGCTCATGCCTCTTGTCAGACAAGCACCTGGCCAAGAGAGAAGACTCCGCATTAGTCCGGCACCCCATCCGCTAATGGAGGCAAGACCCCCACAGGGCAGAGGGCATACTTCAGGCTGCGTGGCTAAATCACGGGCCTCAGTGGTTTCCTTACTCACAAGACAGGCTTAGATGACTGTGAACATCAAGGGTCTCTCTTTTTTTTTTTTTTTTTTTTTTGAGTCAGGGTCTTACTCTATCACCCGGGCTGGAGTGCAGCACACATTCATGGCTCACCACAGCCTCAATCTCCTGGGCTCAGGCAATCCTTCTGTCTCAGGATCCTGAGTAGCTGGGACTACAGGTGTGTGCCACCACATCTGGCTAATTATTTGATTTTTTTTTTTTTTCAATAGAGAGGAGGTCTTGCTATGTTGCCCAGGCTAGTTTTGAACTCCTGGGCTCAAGCAGTCCTTTCACCTTGGCCTCCCAAAGTGCTGGGATTATAGGTGTGAGACACCACGCCCAACCTGTATTTTAAAAAAATTTATTCACATACCACACGGTTCACTTCTTTAAAGTGTAAAATGCTCATATTGGGTGCAGTGGATCACGCCTATAATTCTGGCACTATCGGAGGCCAAGGTGAGAGGATTGCCTGAGCCCAGGGGTTCAAGACCACCTTGGGGAACTTGGTAAGACCTTGTCTCTACAATAAATCAAAAAAATTAGCCAGGCGTGGTTAACTACAGGCATGCACCTGTAGTTCCGGCCTCTTGGAAGGCTGAGGTGGAAGAATCGTCTGAGCCCAGCAGGTTGAGGCTGTGGTGGTCATGAGCATGACACTGCACTCCAGCCTAGGCGACAGAGTGAGACTCCAACTTAAAAATAAAAATACGAGGTGAGTGGATTGCCTGAGCCTGCGGGTTTGTGACCTGCCTGGGCAACTTGGCGAGACCTCATCTCTACAATAAATAAAAAATTAGCCGGGCGTGGTAGCGTGCGCCTGTAGTTCCAGCTACTTGGAAGGCTGAGGCGGAAGGATCGCCAGAGCCCAGTAGGTCGAGGCTGCGGTGGCCGGGAGCGGCCACTGCACTCCAGTCTGGGCGACAGAGTGAGACTCCAACTCAAAATAAAAATAAAAATAAAGTATAAAATTCTCACACAAAAGGACAAATACTGCATGTTTTCACTTATAAGTAGGAGCTAAATGGCCTGCACACATGGACATCAAGGGTGAAATGATGGATGGTGGAGACTTGGAAGGAAAAGGGTGGGGGGTAGATGATGAGAAATTACTTAATGGCTACCATGTATGTTATTCGGGTGATGGACCCCCTAAAAGCCCTGACTTCACCACTACACAATACATCCATGCAACAAAATTACACTTGCACTGCATAAATTTATACAAATAAAGTGCAAAATTCAACGTGGCTCATACATGTAATCCCAGCATTTCAACTCAAAAAAAAAAATAAAGAAACCCTGAACCTATTAGCAGTCTCTCTCCATTTCCACGTATACCAACCCCAGGCAACCAGTTAACTACTGTCTCTTTTTTCTTTTTTTTTTGAGTTGGAGTCTCACTCTGTCGCCCAGGTTGGAATGCAGTGGCACACTCACGGCCACTCCAGCGTTGACGGGCTGGGGCTCCAGTGATCCTTCCACCTCAGCCTTCCAAGTAGCCGGAGCTACAGACGCATGCTACCATGCCTGGCTAATTTTTTTTTTTAAGTAGGATTTATTGAGAGTACAGAAAAGCTCCCAGAGTGGGAGAGGACCCGAGGGGGTTGCCTCCCCCCTTTTTTTAATTGTAGAGAAGAGGTATTGCCAAGTTGCCTGGGTTGGTCTCAACCTATGAACTTAGGCAATCCACTCGCCTCGGCCTCCCACAGTGCTGGGATTACAGGCTGAGTCACTGAGCCCGGCTAAACTACTGTCTCTACAGATCTGCAGGCTTGGGCATTTCATAGAAATGGAGCCATAAGCTAGGTCTTTCTTTCACTTGACATGTTTTCAAGGTTCATGCACATTGCAGTATGTTCTCAGAACTTCATTAATTTTAATTGTGAAGAAAATTTCATTGGGGGGAATGGAATATAACTGTTTTGTATGGATATGTAACCATGTTTTATTTATCTGTTCATCAATTGATAGACATTTGGGGCTGTTCCCCCAATGTTTCTGTGATAACTATTGGGGTCATGAACATACGTGCAGAAGTTTGGGCATGAACACGTTTACACTTCTCCTGGGTCTACACCTAGGAGCTGAATGGCTGGGACACATGATAACTATATGCTTAGCATTTTGAGGAAGGGTCAAACCGTTTTCCAGGATGGCTGCACCATTTTATATTCCCACCAGCAATGTACAGTTGACCCTTGCACAATATGGGTTTGAACAGCAGAGGTCTCCTGATACGTAGATATTTTTTTCAAGAAGTTTCATGAGGTGTGCTTGCCTCTCCAGCCTCCCCTTCCTCCTCTGTCTTTGCCACCCTGAGAAAGCAAGACCAAGCCCCTCCTCTCCCTTCTTCTCCTCCTACTCAATGTGAAAATGACAAGGATGAAGACCTTTATGATGAGTCACTTCCACTTAATGAATAGTAAATATATTTTCTTTTTATTTTTTTGAGGTGGAACCTTACTCCATTGCCCAGGCTGGAGTGCAGTGTCATGCTCACAGCTACCCCAGCACTGACTTGCTGGGCTCAGGGGATCCTTCCACCTTAGCCTTCCAAGTAGCCGGAACTACAAGCACGTGCCACCACACCTGAATAATTTTTTATTTTTTGTAGAGACGAGGTCTCACCAAGTTGCCTGGGCTGGTCTCAAATCTGCAGGCTCAGACAATCCACTCGCCTCAGCCTCCCAAAGTGCTGAGATTACAGGCTGAGCCACTGAGCCCACCCTATTTTCTCTCTCTTTTTTTTTATAGAGACAAGTCTCACTACGTAGTACAAGCTGGTCATGAACTCTTGGCCTCAAGCGATCCTCCCGCCTTGGCCTTCCAAAGTGGTGGAATTACAGGTGACAGTCTTTTCTCTATGTTACTTTATTTCAAGAATACAGTATATGACACATGTAACATGCCAAATATGTGTTAATCAACTGTTTAGGTTATCCATAAGACTTCTGTCAAGAGTAGGCTATTAGTGGTCAAATTCTGGGGGAGTCAAAAGTTATCTGTGGACTTTCAACTGCATGGGATGGGGAGGTGGTCCAGCACTGCTAACCTCTGAGGAGTTCAAGGAGCAATTATAGAGGGTTTCAATTTCTCCAAATCCTCATCAACACTTGCTTTGTCTGCCTTTTTGTTATAACTACCGGATTTTGAGCATTCTTTGATGTCTATTGGCCACTGAACACCTTCTTCAGAGAAATGTCCATTTAGAAACATTGTCCATTTTATCACTTCATTTTTGGGGTCAGGGTCTTGTACTGTCACCCAGGCTGGAGTGCAGTGGCCCGCTCATAGCTCACTACAATCTCAAACTTCTGGGTTCAAGCATTCCTCCCACCCCAGCCTCCCAATTAGCCAGGACTACAAGCACATGCCACCAGACCCGGTTAATTTTTTAAATTGTTTGTAGTGACAGAGTCTCGCTTTGTTGTCAAGGTTGGTCTCAAATTCCTCGACTCAAGAAATTCTCCCACCTCAGCTTGCAAAAGTGCTGGGATTACAGACATGGGCCACTGCACCCGACCCTTTGTCCGTTTTAAAAATTGGGTTAGGCCGGGCGCGATGGCTCAAGCCTGTAATCCCAGCACTTTGGGGGGCCAAGGTGAGAGGGCTGCCTGAGCCCTAGGTTTAAGAATAGCCTGGGCAACAAGGTGAGACTTCATCTCTACATAAATAAAAAAACTAGCTGGGCATGGTAGCGTGTGCCTCTAGTTTCAGTTTCTTGGAAGCCTGAGGGGAAGGATGGCTGGAGCCCAGCAGATTGTGGCTGTGAGTGTGCAACTGCACTCCAGCCTGGGCAACGGAGTGAGACTCCTACTATTCACAAAATAAAAAAATAAAAATCGAGTTAATGCTGGTGTGGTGGATCACAGAACAAAAAAAATTGGGTTATTTATCTTTTTTTTTTTTTTTTTTTGAGTCAGTCTCACTGTCACCCAGGCTGGAGTGCAGTGGCACACTCATGGCCATTGCAGCCTCGACCTGCTGGGCTCAGGTGATCCTTCTACCTCCGTCTTCCAAGTAGCTAGAACCACAAACATGCACCACCACACCTGGCTATTTTTTTTTTTTAATGTACAGATGATGTCTTGTCAAGTTGCCCAGGCTGGTCTCAAATCTCTAGGCTCAGGCAATCCTCTTGTCTCTACCTCCCAAAGTGCTGCCCAGTCCTGCCCCAATATCTTTTTTTTTTTTTTTGAATTGGAGACTCATTCTGTTTCCCAGGCTGGAGTGCAGTGGCACACTCACGGCCACCCCAGCGTCAGCCTGCTGCCTGTCCCAATTTCTTAACACTTGTGGTTTTCTTCCCAGCCTCCAGGCCTCTGTTTCTCAGCCAACTGGCAAGACTTGCTTCTTTGTCTAAAGCCTGCAATGTTTGCCAGCTTCAAAGTTCAGACAAATCCCCTGAAATATTGTTAAAATGCGGATTCTGGGCTGGGGTCAGTGGCTCATGCCTATAATCCCAGCACTTTGGGAAGTAGAGGTGAGAGGATTGCCTGAGCCTAGGTGTTCAAGACCAGCCTGAGAACTTTGACTAGACTTCATCTCAACAATGAATAATTATAAAAAATTAGCTGGGCGTGATGGTGCGCACCTGTGGTTTGCTACTTGGAAGGCTGAGGCAGAAGGATCACCTGAGCCCAGCAGGTCGAATCTGCGGTGGTTATGAGCATGCCACTGTACTCCAGCCCGGGCGACAGGGTGAGACTCCAACTCAAAAAAAAAAAAGAACCACTAGAGCCAGGCATGGTGGCTCAAGCCTGTAATCCCAGTACTTTGGGAGGCCAAGGTAAAAGGATTACCTGAGCCCATGGGTGCGAGACTAGCCTGGGCAACATGGTGAGACCCTGTCTCTATAATAAATCAAAAAATTAAACGGGCATGATGGTGCATGCCTATAGTTCCAACTACTTGGAAAGCTGAGGCAGAAGGATCACCTGAGTCTAGCAGGTCGAGTCTGCGGTGGCTGTGAGTGTGCTGCTGCACTCCAGCCTGGGTGACAGAGTGAGACTCCAACTCAAAAAAATAAAAATAAAAAAGTCCCCATGCCAGGCTGGGTATGGTAGCTCACACCTGTAATCCCAGCACCTTGGAAGGATGAGGTGGGAAGACTGCTTGAGGCCAGGAGTTTGAAACCCAGCCTAGGAAACTCAGAGACCATGTCTCTAAAAAATATTCAAAAGTTAGCTGGCAGCCTGCTATCCCAGCACTTTGGGAGGACAAGGTGGGTGGATTGCCTGAGCTCACAGGTTCGAGACCAGCCCAGGCAACTTGGCAAGACCTCATCTCTACAATAAATCAAAAATTAGCCAGGCATGGTAGCACGCACCTGTAGTTCTGGCTACTTGGAAGGCTGACGTGGAAGGATCACTGGAGCCCAGCAGGTCGATGCTGGGGTGGCCGTGAGTGGGCCACTGCACTCCAGCTGGGCGACAGAGTGAGACTCCAACATAACATAAAATATGACAGGATTTACCCCTCCAAACTCCACCCACTGACAGCTCTGGTTGCACTGTCTATGAAACAAACCAAGTTCATTCCAGTCTCCCAGCCTTTGCAACTTGCTTTTCCCTATGCAAATGAGAGGTCTTCTCTGACTGCTTCCCCTTGCCCCCATTCTAGAATCCCACATCATCCATCAATGCATTTTTTTTGGAGTGGAAGTCTCACTCTGCCACCCAGGCTGGAGTGCAATGACTTGCTCATGGCCCCTATAGTCTCTACTGGCTGGACTCAGGCGAACCTTCCACCTCAGCCTTCCAAGTAGCTGAACTGCAGGTCTGCGCCACCACACCCAGCTAACTTTTTGATTTATTGTAGAGACAAGGCCTCACTATGTTGCTCAGACTGGTCTTGAACCCCTGAGTTCAGGCAATCCCCTTGCTTCCACGCTTCCCAAAGTGCTGGGATTACAGGTGTGAGCCACCATGCCCAGCCCATCAATGCATTCTTAGCACCTGTGTTATTTCTTTCTTTTTTATGTTTATTTTTTGGTTGGAGTCTCACTCTATCGCCCAGGCTGGAGTGCAGTTGGCACACTCATGGCCACTGCAGCCTCCACCTGCTGGGCTCAGGTGATCCTTCTGCCTCAGTCTTCCAAGTAGCTGGAACTACAAGCACACGCCACCAGGCCCAGGTAATTTTTTGATTTATCGTAGAGATGAGGTCTCGCCAAGTTGCCCTGTCTGGTCTTGAATTCGTGGACTCAAGCAGTCCTCTCATCTCGGCCACCCAAAGTGCTAGGATTATAGGCGTGAGCCACCCCGCCCGGCCTCATTTTATTTCTGACTTGTTGGATGTCTGGCTCCCCCAGGAGATAGAAGATTTTGGTGTCTCTTCCTCATTGCTATATCCCAAGCACCCGGAACAGTGAGCAGTACGTAGACGGCGCCTATAGAGTATCAACTGAATGGAAACAGGCACTACTTTGTTGCAAAACATCGATTTATCCGAGCCCCGAAGTAGTGTGCGTACAGCAGCTCCAAGACCGGCTGCAAGAATTCTGGGTCCCATGGCCAGGCGCGGTGGCTCACGCCTATAATCCCAGCACTCTGGGAGGCAGAGGTGAGAGGATTGCCGCAGCCCACGGGTTCGACACCAGCCTGGGCAACTTGGTGAGACCTCGTCTCGACATTAAGTAAATAAATAAACAAATAAATAAGGTCAGGCATGGTGGTGCGCACCTACTGTTTCCAGCTACTTGGAAGGCTGAGGCGGAAGGATCACCAGAGCCCAGCAGGTCGAGGCTGCGGTGGCCGCGGGCGTGCCGCTGCACTTCAACCTGGGCGACAGAGTGAGACGCCAACCAGAAAAACAAAAGAATTCTGGATCCCTTGGGAAAAACAGGCAGAGACAGGTTCCAATCCCCGCCTCTCTGCCGCTGGCGGCGTGACCTCGGGAAGGGGCCTCAACCTCTTGGAGTCAGTCGTCTCATCTGCAAAACGGGAGAACAGGTCGTGGGCCCGGGGGCAGGCGGCCTTTCCTGGCACGTCCCCGCCCCCACCACGAAAGGTCATGGCGCCCTGGTCGGGCAGCTGGGTCTTTTGGGGCTGCCCGCTCGCGCTGCCGGGCTGGGCCAGGCCTCTCCGGAGCCCTGCAGCTCGCGTCCGCCTTCCCACGCGCCACCTACCTACTCACACAGCCGGCTGGGACCTCCAGGACGCCTCCGTCCTGCTGCTGGGCGCCGCCATGTTAGCCCAGAGAGCGTCCGGGTCACGGGCCGCGGGGGGAAGCAGCCAATCGAGAACGCCAGTGGCGAATAGGCCCCGCCCACAAGGAAAGGCGTGCCAGTAGGAAGGAGGAACGACGCTGGGCCCGCCCCACGACGAGACAGGCCCCGCCCCTCACGAGGCCAGCCGCTCTCCGGATCCGGCACAATGGTCCGGGAAGGGTTGATTGTACCGATCCCGGGCTGGGGGATTGGACTTGGGAGACTTGGGAATTCAACCGCAGGCCCCAGTTTTCCCACCTGAAGTGCGAAGATTAATTGTTAAAGGTGTGGCCGGGCGCGGTGGCTCCCGCCTATAATCCCAGCACTTTGGGAGGCCGAGGCGAGAGGATTGCCTAAGCGCAGGGGTTTGAGACCAGCCTGGGCAACTTGGCAAGACCTCGTCTCTACAATGAATCAAAAAATCAGCTGGACGTGGTGGCGCGCACCTGTAGTTCCAGCTACTTGGGAGACTGAGGCGGAAGGACTGCCTGAGCCCAGCAGGTGGAGGCTGCGGTGGCCGTAAGCGCGCCACTGCACTCCAGCCTGGGTGACAGAGACTGACTTAAAAAAAAAAAAAAGAATTCGAGTTCCTTCATTCTCTCGACAAATATTTACTGAGCGCTCACTGTGTGCCAAGCACAGTTCTAGGCTCTGAGGATACAGCACTGACATGAAAATTAGCTCTGTGATTCTGGGCTGGTGCTTAACCCATCTGTACCTAGATTGTCTCACCTGTGAATGGGTCAATTATAATACTTTACTTCATATGATTTTTTTTTTTGAGTCAGAGTCTCACTCTGTCACCCAGGCTGGAGTTGGAAGGCTGAGGTGGAAGGATTGCCTTCCACTCATGGCCACTGTGGCCTTGACCTGCTGGGCTCAGGCGATCCTTTCGCCTCAACCTTCCAAGTAGCTGGAACTACAGGCACATGCCACCATGCCTGGCTAATTTTTTGGTTTATTGTAGAGACAAGGTTTCACCAAGTTGCCTAGGCTAGTCTCGAATCCTGGGCTCGGGCAATCCTCTCTCCTCAGCCTCCCAAAGTGATGGGAGCCACCACTCCCAGCAGGATTTTGGTTTTTTGTGTGTGTTGGAGTCTCACTCTGTCACCCACTGGGCTCAGGCAGTCCTTCCACCTCAGCCTTTCAGTAGCTGGAACTACAGGCATGCACCACCACACCCAGCTAATTTTTGTATTTATTGTAGAAATGAGGTCCCAACATGTGGCTCAAGCTGGTCTCAAACCCATGGCCTCAGGCAATCCCTCTCACCTCAACCTCCCAAAGTGCTGGGATTACCGGCTTGAGCCACAGTGCCTGGCTAGATTTTTTTTTTTTTTTTAAAGATATGGGGGTCTTGCCTAGACTGGCCTCCAACTCCTGCACTAATGCCTTCCTTTAATCTTAGCTTCCCAAATAGTTTGAACTATAGGCGCATGACACCAAAATGACTTTCATAGGATTTTTTGAGGTTTGCTTGAGTTAATATATGTAAGACAGCCATATAAGAATGTGCCATAGGTATTATAAGGATTCTGTCTCAGTACCCTTCTCTCCTTCCCCAACTGGGAGGACACGGAGTCTGGTTTGACTCCTTGGGCCATCCCCACAAAAGGCCGAGGGTCCTGTGGAGTTGGATGTGTGTTCATGATTGTGTCCTGAAGCCATGAAGTACGTGTGTGTGTGTGTGTGTGTGTGTGTGTGTGTGTGTGTGTGTGTTAGGATGATAGAATGTGTGGTTTTTTAAATGTGTTTTTGCAGTGTCTCAAAGCTCTAGAAAAGGTCTGTAAGTGTTCTTGTGGCCGTGTGAGTGTGGGTCAGGGATGGTCCCTGTGTGTGTCAGTGTGGACCATTCTGGGCATTGGTTTATGTGACAATGTGTCAGGGTGTGTGTGAATTCTTGTGTATCCACATACCAGTAGCTGCGTTTGCACCTGTAATTGTACCAGCTTCTACATGTCTGTGACCATCAGGGGAGTCGAATTTTTCAGCACCTGAGGGGCTGGCAGTGTCTGTGTCAGCATTTCCGTGATTGTTCCGATGCCCCAATGTGTGTGTGATTCTGTCTGAACACCAGTGGATCAAATGTGTTTGTGACACCCCACAAGTCACAGACTTGTGGATGAATGATTGTGTCCCACCACTGAAACTCATGTGACTGTGAGCTACACACCATATCTGTCTCTTGTGGGTGACTGTGTATCTATCAGTATGGTCTGTGGCTGTATGAGTTGCTGACTCCATGTGTGCACAACTATGTTTATGACAGCACCCTGTATGTCTCTGTGTGTGACTCTGTGTGCCAGCAATGATATAATGGGTCAGACCATGCCAAATCTGAGACAGTCTGTGGTGTTGTGAGACTTCGTGTATGTGTTCATGTCCAACCATTGATGTGCGTTTTTAACACCCTGGATGTCCGTGACTTAGATGGCTATGGTTGTCTCCCACCATTGGTGTGTCAGTAACAGAAAACAACACTGTATGTGTGTGATTGCACCTTATTATCAGTAATTCTGTGACTGTGTCCAGCCATCCTCTTGTGGGTCTGTTTCTGTGTTTGTGACAATGGTGTGTCTCTATTCCTCTCTGCATATGAATATACACACAACCATAGTGGGGGCTGTGACTATGTTCATAGTGCCACATGTATATCTCTGTGTGTGGTTGTGTGTGGGATCCCCAGGGTACCTTTCATAAGTACAGCTGAGTGTGAAAGACCTATACAGGGTCTGGGTCCCCAGATGTGTGCCTCTCATCTCCTGTGTGCAGCCAGCTCGTGATCTCTTGATAATCTCCCTACCTCAGGGCATGGGGACATTCAGAGGGTGCAGCTTGCTTCCATCCCCCTGGCTGTCAGAATTGGGCAGTCGGAAAGAGGAAATGCCTAGGTTGTGGATGTGGTCACAGCAGAGGGACTCCCTTGTTAGTACCTGTGAGGTCCCCCTTCTGAGGTTTTGCCTCCTGACTTCATCTTGAAAAAATAAGCTTCTGGACACTCAACCCATGCATGATCCGCAGCCTCACCACCACCTATGAACGCCTTGGATCCAGGCAAACTCCAACTCCTGGGTTCAAGCCTTCCTTGCCCCTTAGTCTCCCTAGCAGCTGGGACTCCAGGCATGCGCCACTGCACTGACTTTCACCGGACTTTTTGTTTTAATTGGGTTAATATATGCAGAACAGCCATATGAATATGTGCTATTGTTATTATCAAGATTCGCTTTCAGCATCCCTCTCTCCCTCCCCAACTTGGGGGGCATGGAGTCTGATTTGACTCTTTGAGCCACCCATACTGAGGCCTGAGGGTCTCCAGATAGTGCTGAGTTGTGCTGGGGCGGGGCCCCTGGGAGAGGGGCGTGACCTAACTTGCCCCCACCCCTCTCCCATGTTTGTGTCAGTCCTCTCCCTGGCTATCAGCGCTCTTAGCCATTGGAGACATCCAGTGTCAATCTCACTCTGTGAGAGTCAGCTGGGACTGGCGCAGTGGCTCATGCCTTTAATCCCAGCACTTTGGAAGACTGAAGTGGGAGGACTGCTTAAACCCAGGAGTCTGAGACTAGCCTGGGCGACATAGCAAGATCCCGTCTCTACAAAAAAAAAAAAATCAAACAATTAGGGAGTGGTGCACACCTGTAATCCCAGAAGATGAGGTGGAAGGATCGTCTGAGTCCAGGAGGTCGAAGCTGCGGTGAGCCGTGATTGTGCCACTGCACTCCAGCCTGGGTGACAGAGTGAGACCCTGACTTGAAAAAAAAAAAAAGTAAGCCGGGCTCGGTGGCTCAGCCTGTAATCCCGCACCTTTGGGAGGCTGAGGTGAGTGGATTGCCTGAGCCTGTGGGTTCAAGCCCTGCCTGGGCAACTTGGCGAGACCTCATCTCTACAATAAATCAAAGATTAGCCGGGCGTGGTAGCGCGCGCCTGTAGTTCCAGCTACTTGGAAGGCTGAGGGGGAAGGATCGCCGGAGCCCAGCGGGTCAAGGCGGCGGTGGCTGGGAGTGGCCACTGCACTCCAGTCTGGGCGACAGAGTGAGACTCAACTCGAAAAAGAAAAAAAAAAAAGCCAGCACAGTCCCCTTCACTCCTCCAGGAATTTTCATAGAGTGAGGTTGGCCCACCTCAGGACCATCATAGTCCAGCCCACCATCTCTCTCTAACCCAGTCAAGGCAGGTGTAGACCTAAAGCCTTGACCTCCCTCCCTACCCCCGCAGAAAGCCTCAGATGCCCTGGATAGAACTGCCCATAGTGGGGTCTGTGGGACCCCTGCTCCTCTTACCCCACAGACCCACCCCACCTCTGTGGCTCATGACTACCTGCTCTATGGTAAGTGGGATCCACACGAGTGGGACCAGGAGTCACATTCACTCACCCCTCTGCCTGCTTCTGACCCCGACCTCCCTTCAGACCTAGTGCTGAATCTCCTCACGGAGGGGTTAGGTGTTCCTGTGTCACCATGCAGTTTCTCTCTTTTGTTTCTACCACTTTATATAAAGACCCTGGAGACACCAGCTTCCCCAACCACATAGCCTACATGTATTGAACACCTACTGTGTACTTGGTTGTGCAGTGCTAGTTTGGGGGCTCAGCAGATCTTAGTTGTAATACCAGCCATGTGTGTGGCTGTGTGTCCTTGGGCATGTGACTTTGTCTCAGTAAGCCTCAGTTTTTACGTCTGTAGAGTGGGGATAATAAAATGATTTCATAAAGTTGTTGTGAAGAGGAAACAAGATAACATAAATAGTTGGGCATGGTGGGTCACACATGTAATCCCAGCTATTCAGGAGGCTGAGGCAAGAAGGATCACTGGAACCCAGGAGTTTGAGTCCACCTTGGGCAACATAGTAAGAACCCATCTCAATTTTTTTATTTTTTGAGTAAAGGTCTCACTCTGTCATCCAGACTGGAGTGCAGTGGCATGATCACGGCTCACCACAGCTTTGATCTCCAGGGCTCAGTTCAGGTGATTCTTCTGCCTCAGCGGCTCGAGTAGCAGGACTACAGGCATGCGCCATCATGCCCAGCTAGTTTCTTGACTTTTTTTTTTTTTCTTGTAGAGACAAGGTTTTGCTATGCTGTTCAGTCTGGTCTCAGACTCCTGGGCTCAAGCAATCTTCCCACCCTGGCCTCCCAAAGTGCTGGGATTATAGGTATAAGCCATCAAGCCCAGCCAAAAAGTCTACTTTAAAAATGATGTGCTGCCGGGCTCGGTGGCTCAGCCTGTAATCCCGCGCCTTTGGGAGGCTGAGGTGAGTGGATTGACTGAGCCCGCGGGTTCGAGACCCGCCTGGGCAGCGAGACCTCATCTCTACAATAAACCAAAAAATCAGCCGGGCGTGGTAGTGCATGCCTGTAGTTCCGGCTACTCGGAAGGCTGAGGCGGAAGGATCGCCGGAGCCCAGAGGTCGAGGCTGCGGTGGCCGGGAGCGGCCACTGCCCTCCAGTCTGGGTGACAGAGTGAGACTCCAACTCAAAAAAAAAAAAAAGAAAAAGAAAAAAGAAATCGGATGGTTCACGGAAGGCCTCACTAAGGTGGTCTTTGAGTAAAGACCTGGAGGAAGTGAGTGAACCGTCTGAATATTTGGGAGACACTTTGGGCGCAGGGAACACCTGCAAAGACTCTGTGTGGATGGAGCGGAGTAACAGAGGGGGGAATATAAGATGAGGTGAAATAAGGGGCTCTTGGGCTTTCCTAGAGAGCCTCTATTTTAGGCTGTTAATGATCTAGGTGGATTAGTAGATCAAACAGAGTCTTGGCAGCAGCGGAGACTCCAGGGGAGGGTCGTTATCCGCCCTCTTCGGCTGTTCCTTGGCCGCCGTGGCGCAGCGAGCTGCTACGGTCCTAGGCAGCGACTCTCAAGATGCCGCAACAACTCTGCGCAGCTGAGTACATCTTCCTCATCAGGATTCCTGTGATTGGCCGATCTGCGAGGCCCTGTAACCAATCAGCTGCCGGTCCAGAAGGGCTTGCCCACCTCTCCTTGGCAAGTTGACAGCCACGTGGGCAGCGACTGGGCGCGCTACTGCCCTCTGCCGGGCTCGCGCAGCTGTGCGCAGGCGCAGTTTGGTCTGCTAAACTGGGGCGTGGGTTAGGGTCCACGTGCGTTAGGTGGTGGGGTTGCTGGCTGGGCCACGGCCTTCAGAGCTTCCGGTTTCCCTCTCTTGAGGTAGTCATAGCTCTTGTTTTCCCATTTATCCTCCCAGAAGTCTATTTAAACGCCAGTCTTTACATATTTGAGGTACAGTATGTATTAACACAGAACACAATATGATGTGAGGCCCCACTGCAGAATCTTTAACACGCCATCCTAGAAAGAACCTTACGAAAAGCAGCAGCTTCACAGTGCAGGATTCTGGCAGACACTGCCTTAACCAAGCAAGGACCAAGATCCCCAGCGATGAGTCATAGTGACATCATGAAGCCCCTGGTATGATGCACTGAGAAAGGTACATCGTTACCTCTCTGGTATCCCTCCTAATAATGCAAAAACTGCAATCTAATCAAGACAAACCAAACTGAGAGACAGTATACAAAATAACTGTCCAGTACTCTTCAACAATGTCAAGGACAGTCACAGACTGGCATGATTATTAAAACAATGAGGGAGCCGGGCTCGGTGGCTCAGCCTGTAATCCCGCGCCTTTGGGAGGCTGAGGTGAGTGGATTGACTGAGCCCGCGGGTTCGAGACCCGGCTGGGCAACTTGGCGAGACCTCATCTCTACAACAAATCAAAAAATTAGTCGGGTGTGGTAGCGCGCCTGTAGTTCCAGCTACTTGGAAGGCTGAGGCGGAAGGATCGCTGGAGCCCAGCAGGTCGAGGCTGCGGTGACCGGGAGTGGCCACTGCACTCCAGCCTGGGTGACAGAGCGAGACTCCAACTCAAAAAAAAAACAACAACAACAATGAGGGGGACCAGGCATGGTGGTTCAAGCCTGTATTGTCAGCAGTTTGAGAGGCGGAGGTGAGAGGATTGCCTGAGCCTGCGGGTTCGAGAGCAGCCTGGGCAACTTGGCAAGACATTGTCTCTACAATTAAAAAAAAAAATTAGCTGGCCTTGTGGCATATGCCTATAGTTCCAGCTACTTGGAAGAGTGAGACAGAAGGATTGCCTGAGCCCAGCAGGTGAAGGCTGCGGTGGCCGTGAGTATGCCACTGCTCTCCAGCCTGGATGACAGTGAGACTGTGACTCAAAAAATGCCCCAAAACAACAAAAACAAAAACATCAAGGGCCAGTTACAATGACAGCCTGTAGTCCCATTTACTTGGGAGGCTGAGGCAAGAAAATTGGTTTAGTTCAGGAGTTCAAGTAGAGCCTGGGCAGCCTAGTGAGACCCCTGTGTCTAAGAAAATAAAAGTTAAATAAATAAATAGGACAGGATAGTGCGGTGCCTCACACCTGAAATCCCAGCACTTTGGGAGGCTGAGGTGGAAGGCTCGCTTGAGACCAGGAGTTTGCCCAGTCTGGGCAACACAGTGAGACCTTATCTCTACAAAAAAATAAAAAAAAAAAAAATTAGACCAGGCTCAGTGGCTCAGCCTGTAATCCCAGCACTTTGGGAGGCTGAGGCGAATGGATTGCCTGAGTCTGTGGGTTTGAGACCCACCTGGGCAACTTGGTTAGACCTCATCTCTACAATAAATCAAAAATTAGCTGGGCATGGTAGTGTGCACCTGTAGTTCAGGCTACTTGGAAGGCTGAGGTGGAAGGCTCACTGGAGTCCAGCAGGTCGAAGATGTGGTGGCCGGGAGCGTGCACTGCACTCCAGTCTGGGTGACAGAGTGAGACTCCAACTCAAAAAAAAAAAAAAAATTAGTTGGGCCGGGCGCAGTGGTTCATGCCTATAATTCCAGCACTTTGGAAGGCTGAGGCAAGAGGATTGCCTGAGCCCGCAGGCTCGAGACCAGCCTGGGCAACATGGTGAGATCTCGTTTCTACAATAAATCAAAAAAATTAGCAGGGTGTGATAGCGGGCACCTGTAGTTCCAGCTACTTGGAAGGCTGAGGTGGAAGGATTGCCTGAGTTCAGCAGGTCGAGGGTGCAGTGGCTGGGAGCATGTCACTGCATTCCAGCCTGGTCAACAGAATGAGACTCCAACTAAAAACAAAGAAAAAAGAAACACATCTGGGAGGATCTGGAAGGAACTGCATGAACAGTGTGATCTCTGAACTTTGGGCTTCCTTATCTACAAAATGGACCCGAGTTTTCCCCCTGAGAGGGTGGTGATGAGGATTAACCAAGATTGTGCTTGGTACCTGGCATAGAGTGAGCCTCCAGAAACAGGAGCCATTAGGAACAACAGCCTCTGCCTGTTTTGTGGAAAGGAAATCTGGGCTAGGAGGGGGCAGGCAGAGCAGGGCAGCCAAACAGGCCAGTGCAGTGAAGGCTTCGACTCTCCCCAAGACACACAGTTATAGAGGTATGGGGGTGGGTGGTGGGTTAACTAAAGTTGAGAAGAGGCATGGCTTTTCTTTCATGTCGTCCTGGACCCTTCAGGAAACCTTGTTCCTTACAAGATTCCACATTTAGATGGTAAACTGAGACAGAGAGAGAGACCAAAACTTGAGAAACGCCAGACAGAAGCTGAGTAGGGGGTTGCGTAGGGCAGTCTGTGATGGCAGGTGTCCCCTGCGGCTGGGGTCACAGGATGGGATCAGTCCCCTCTCTCTGCCTCTACTCCCATCTACCAGAGACACAAAGAGAGACAGAGACAATACAGCGACACCAACATCAAGAGAGAAACAGAATGACTCAGAGACCCCAAACAGACTCAGGGACACAGAGATGGAGAGATAACAGAGCGAAGAGAACTCAGGGCAGAGAGAAACAGAGAGAGCGAGACAGGCTGATTCACAGAGGCACAGAGATGAAGGCAGAGACAGAAAAAGCCTCGGTGACGCAGAAACTGACGACACATCGACAGATACAGAAACACAGACTCAGAATCGGAGGCACAAGGCCGACTCAGAGAGGGCTGCCCCCTCGGGGCACCCGGGGCTGCCCCATCGGGGGCCGAGCCAAGAGCTCCCCCACTCCGCCCCCGTCGTGCCTGGGCGGTGACTTCAGGGCCCGCGCGGATGCTATAAATGGCCAAGCGGCCGCCGGCCGGGGGGCGGGGCCGAGTGAGTCAGCGCGTGACGCCAGCGCCGCCCAGACCTCGCCAGGCCCCGCTCCCGCTCCTCCTGGGCCGCCAGAGGGCGCCGGCCGCGAGCGGTGCAGAGGTGCGGCCCGCACGTGCGCAGTAGCGACCTGTGGCCGCCCGAGGACCGCTCCGCTGGGGCAGGATCCAGGAATCAGAGCGTTCAAATCCCGGCTCCGCCGCCCTGGAGCTGTAGGACCCGGACGGTCGGCTTCACCTCTCTGTCCCTCACATAGACCCTTTCTCATAGGGCTGTTGTTTGGAATATATTAGCAGATCCAATCACTTAGTACACAGTAGACACTGTTAGCTCATTTGTGCATTTCAGTGTACCTTCAAGTATCACGACATGCCGTCAGCTGGTCCCTAGCTTATTTCCTTACCTCAGTGGCTCTCAAACGAGGGCTCTCTGCTTCCATCTCCATCCTCACCAGGGGACATCTGGCAATGTCTATAGACATTTCTGTTTGAAGGATTGAGGGAGTGCTACTGGCCTTGCAGGTAGAGCCAGGTCTGCTGCTTAAAGTCCCACGGTGCCCAAGACAGCTCCAGAACCGAGGATCATGGGGCATGGGCTCAATTCTACTCTGCCGCTAGTCAGCTGTGTGACACTGGCAGAGATTCCATGTCCCTGGACATGTTTCCCCCCTTGGAAAACTTTTGGATGGAATAACAGCATCCACCTCTGAGGGTGTTGTGAAGACTGAGTGGAGACATGCACAGGGCTCAGAACAGGGCCTGACCCAGGACGACTGTCATTTTGGTCTACTGCAGTCATGCCCTTAGCATGTGGCCAGTAAACTACATGCCCTTAACATATCACTAGTGTGCAGCAGGTTGCTCACATGTCATCCAAGTGTCCCTCGTAGGGCCTAGATATATGTGGCACAGCATGGGCACGGCATCCATCCCTGTGGTCCAGGGGTGAGATCTGGCCAGGTGGGGCTGTTTGACGAGGACAAAACTTGTGGCCCAGAACCCGCCTATATAGTCACCCCGTGACTTGGGTACCCACAGGTGGATGGGGAGGGTGAGATCCAGGATCTCTGCCCCTCAAGATCCTCATGAAGGGCTGGAGGGGATGCCGGACCCTCAGCAGAAGAAATACTGTCGCCTGAGTCCCTCCCCAGTGCCCAGGTGCTGTGCATTATTTTTTTTGGTCTTCACAACACTCCACAGACACTATCATTAACCCATTTCACAGACGTAGCAATAAAGGCCCAGGGAGTAGAGAAGGGACTTGCCTATGGGTACAGACTGTTGGTGTCTGGGGTTAAACCTAGGCTGGTGCTCTCTAAATGGTCACAGGTGACAGTCCTGCCTCAAGACTCGACAGAGACGAAGAGAGATGATCTCAGAGACAGAGATGCTCAGAGACCCAGACAGAGGCCTCTGGACAGTGGGGGGGGTGGAAGAAGGTTGGTCTCTGTCTGACCAAGCCCCCCCAGAACAATGCAGACTGCCCCCCTAGGTGGAAACAATGACACAACCAGCTCCCAATACCAAGGGCCTGACATCACGAGGGGGGGCTGGGAGTGTGCCCCGCCTCTTGGCAAGCTGCTACGGCCAATGAAACAGCCTTGGAAGAGACCCGGGCCGCCTCTGGAGCTTCAAAAACGTGTGAGGAGGGAAGTGGGTGCAGACGGAGCTCCAGCTGCTGCCAAGGTCCCAGCATCAGTGCCCTGCTGTCCCCGCCAGAGCCCACCAGCCAGCATGTCTTCTGCTCACTTCAACCGAGGCCCTGCCTACGGGCTGTCGGCTGAGGTCAAGAACAAGGTAGGGCTGCAGGGTCTCCCTGGCCTGGCCTCCCCGTCCCGCCAGGCCAGAGCCCCGTTCCTGGGGCTCCCTGCATCCCCTCCCGGTTGTCCTGTGTGACTTGGAGCCCGAGAGGAGGAAGGGGGTGAGGAATGGAGAGGCTGCCTCTCTCCCCCGGTAAACATCACAGAGTCCTCAGCTGCTGTTGGGGGTGGTGTGGGAGGCACACAGCCACACATCAGTGGTGTCCAGGCCTTTGCAGACATCCCCACCTGACCTGAATCCTCCGTTAACCCTTTGTGTTCCTGGGGAGCAGACATATGGGAAGACGTATTGATATTCCCCACACCCCCAGCCCGACAAAGAAATTGGGGAGTGTCTGAGAGCCAGGGTTCCTGGGAGGTGAGTCCTAGAAAATGTGGGAGACCATGAGGGGAGAGGAGGATGGTGAAGAAGGGATGGGAGCAGGCCTCAGAACCGCAGCAGAGGTTGTTTCACTTCAGAGGTAGGAAGATACCAGGACACCACTTTCATGCTATGGATGGGTAAACTGAGGCTCAGAGAGGAGAAGCAAATACCTGGGGTTCCAGGTGAGGCAGGTACAGAGCTGGGACCCTGGACTCACCCCCCCTATGCCGGAATGGGATCAGCTTCTCCAGGGCAGGGAACTTGAAGATCTGATCCCACTGGAATCCTCCCAAGAGCCATGGGGGGGCGGGGAAGGAGTCCCTGCTCCATTTGACAGAGGGGAACACTGAGGCTCAAGGTGGCTTTTCCCAGGGTTCCACGGTGAGGAAGTGGGGAGCTGGCGTTGGAACCTGGGTCGGGGGATCCTTGGAGTTGGAGGAGGGGGAGAGTGGGGGGTGGGTGCTCGGCGAGAGACCGATCCTAGCGCCGACCCCTCCCCCAGCGCCAGAGCCGCTTGGAGCCGCCACGCCTTATAAGGCGGCCTCGGGGAGCCTGGGCCACGCTATATAAGGGCCGGTTTGCTTTATAAAGTCGGGCTGGGGGGGGAGGGGGGCGGCAGGGCCAGGGCCAGGTGAGGGGGCCGACCCTCGCACCACCTCCCCCCACTCACCCAGGAGGAGGGGCAGCCTGATCCCAGAGGCTGGGAGCCTGGCTGGGCTGGGGTGGAGGGTCCTGGAGAAAGGAGGGAAGAGGGAGCAAAGTGGAGAAAGGGAAGAGCTGGAGAGACACAGACAGAGATCCTGGAAGCCCGAGACACCCAGAGATAGACGCGGGTGGCGGGGAGTGGGGGGGCGGCAAGCCGTGATGGAAATAGGACCGAGACTGGGATGGAGAGGCAGAAAGGGGCAACAGTCGGGCTCCATTGCTGACAGAAGCTGGGATGCAGGAGCCGGAGCCCCACCCCCACCGGGCAGGGTCTTCCCCCAGAGAGGTGGGAGAAGCCAAGAACTGTCGGGGAGACGGGGGGTGGGGAATGAGGAGAGAGACAGAAGCACACAGACATGGAAGGGATAGGGGCTAACCCCCACCCAGGCAGAGCCGGAGCCCAGGCAGTGAAGACTTGGGGAGACTGAGGGGCTGATGACAGATGACGACAGAGCAGTCTCTGGCAAGCAGCACCCAGGCACCTCTCAGATCTCCTTCCCTGCCTGAGGCACCCCCTCTTTCAAGGGGGGGGCAGAGTAGGCAGGACCAAGGGGAAGATAAGCCCCAAGTTTGGCCTGGAGGGGGAACCAGGAGGCCAGGCGCCGCCCCTCCCGTCCCAAGGATCGGCTCTCCACGCGCCCCCTCCCTTGTCTCCACTGTCTGGTGCCAAACCTCAGAATGCCCGGAATGGCCCCCTGGGCAGGTGCCACCTCAGCCCTGGCCCTCAGCCCACCCCCAGCCCCCCCATGGCCACTGGGGCAGAATTGCCTTAGTTGGGAAGAGACAAGGAAGATCAGGCCTAGGGAGGCTCAGGTGGGACCCGTGAGTCCAGCTGCTTCCCACAGCATCCTCACCCCCTCTCTGTGCCCCCACCCCAGCTGGCCCAGAAGTATGACCACCAGCGGGAGCAGGAGCTGAGAGAGTGGATCGAGGGGGTGACAGGGCGGCGCATCGGCAACAACTTCATGGACGGCCTCAAAGACGGCATCATTCTTTGCGAGTGAGTGGGGCTTTCGTGGCCCAGACCCTGCTTAGACTGAGCCCAACCTGGGCATCCACCTCCACACAGCTCCTCAACCTCTCAAACAACCATGAGCCTGGCACTTGGCTAAGCACTCTATATCGGATCCCTCTGGGCTGGCAAATAATCATTTTGCTTATTTAATAGGCAAAGAAAACTGAGGCTCTGTTAGCTACAACACGTTGCACAAAGTCCTACGCTGTTTCAATGGTAATGACTCCAGAATCTTAATCACCATACCATACAGGGCAGGCCCATCTGTGGCCTCCAGGGTACTCAGAAAAAACAGTCATAGCTATGAGGCAGCGAGCACCAGCAGCGCTTCCTGGCTGGCTTGGTGGTATGAGAAGCGGTGTGATGTGGACATTTAAGTAGGCCCTCGCGGCTCCCAAGCCCCAGTTCCAGGTTCCTCTGCAATCCTAATGTCCCTAGACAGGGCCCCCGAGCACAGGCAGGGCCCTATCTGCATCTCTAAGTCTGACCCACAGCAAGGAAATGGGGGCTTTCTGAAGGCACAGCCTCACTAAGTCTTAGATGCTGGGCAGAAAAGTTTATCCTGAGCCATGTCCGTCCACTAGAAACAAGGAATGGGGGGAACATGCTAGTGTCCCAGTTCAGCGGGCTGCTCAGACCTCAAAGAGTGCAGAGCCAGCTGGGCATGGTGGCTCATGCCTGTAAATCCCAGCACTTGAGAATCACTTGAGGCCAGGAGTTCAAGACCAGCCTGGGTAACATAGCAAGACCTTCTCTACAAAATTTTTAAAAAGTGAGCTAAGTGTGGTGGCACATGCCTGTGGCCCAAGCTACCTGGGAGGCTGAGGCAGAAGGTTGCCTGAGCCCAGGAAGTTGAGGCTGCAGTGAGCCAGGGTTGTGCCACTATACTCCAGCCTCCAAGACAGAGACAGACCCCAACTCAAAAAAAGAAAAGAGTGCAGAGCCACCCATATAGTCAGTCAGTCACTCATTTATGCAACAAGCATTTATGAAGTTCCTGCTGTGTGCCGGGGGTCTGGTCTAGGAACTGGGAACTGTGAACAGAACAAGCTGGACTTGGAGCTTGACAGGGAGTTCTGGTCCTAGTAAGTTGGACTAATCAAATAATTGATCAAATAATCACAGGCTTGCCTGTGTTGGCACATGCCTTGGAGAAATATCAATTGGGGAAGGAGGATGGGAGCGCCAGGTTTTAGGGTGGTGGTGCTGTTTCCTAGAGTGGTCTGGGAGGCCTTTCTGAGGAGGTGACGTTTGAAGAGAAGCTTGGATGAAGTGAGGGAGGCAGGAGAATTGTGATCGGTCGGTCAAAGCCGAGGGGACAGGCAGTGCTAAGGCCCTGACGTAGAAGCATGTTTGGGTGTTCAAGGAATACCAAGAATGTCAGCATGACCAGCACCAAGTGAGCGAAGAAAGTGGTGCGAGAAGAGGCCACAGGGTGACCTGGGGACCAGAGGTCATGCAGAGGAGTTAGGACTTGATTCTGAAGGCAGCAAGAACCCACTGAAGGTTTCTGAACTGGAGGCAACTTGAGCTGCTTCGAAAAGCCCATTCCGGCTGCCGGATGGAGAATGGCCTTGCAGGGGGTGAGGAGAAGCTGGGTGTTCATCGCAAGAGCCCAGGAGACAGATGCTGGTGGGCTCAGACCAGGGTGGAGATGGCAGGGAGCAGGAAGTAGACTTCTGGACGTATCCAGAAGGCAGAGCCAGGTTGGGTGTGACCCCAGTACTGTGGAAGGCTGAGGTGGGAGGACGGCTTGAGCCCAGGAACTTGAGGCTGCAGTGAGTTATGATTGCGCCACTGCACTCCAGTCTGGGCCACAGAGCGAGACCCCATCTCTAAATAAACCAGTAAGTAAATAAAGGCAGAGCCAAAGGACTTGTTGAGGGGTCAGATGTGGGGCAGAGAGGAAGAGAAATGGGGAGTCAAGGGCAAGTGCAAAGGCTCTGGCTGAACCCCTGGGAGCGTGTGGCTGAGCTGGGGAGGGCAAGAGGGACAGTTTGGTGGGAAGAGATGGGACGGGAATATGAAACCCTGGTCTCTACAAATAATTTTTAAAAAGAGACTGGACAAGATCAAGGGAGTGAGCTGGTCTGAGAAGAGGCCATGTGGGCTCCCCGCTGCCTGCTAAAGGACACTGAGATGTGACCGCCAGTAGGGCTTGGACATACCTTGAACAAGGAGGCTTTGACAGGCACCTGCGTCTAGCTCCCTGCAGCTGGCGTCCCCTCTGTGTGCAGGTGGCTTGGAGGGGCTGTGGCTGAGAGGTAACAAGGGGGCCTCTGGGCTGCACTGTCCCTTGGAGACCCCTGGCAGCACCTGGGCCCCCACCCCTGCCACCGGTGCTGGGCTTGGGCACAAGTGGCCACACATGCATCCCAGCCTGGGCCCCTCACTGTCCCTGCCCCGTGGGGAGAAGTGACACAGTGGTATGGTGTGCCCCTCCCATGCTGGGCTGCCCCTCCCATGCTGGGCTCCCCTCCCATGCTCAGCTGAAGGGGTGGTGGCTGCGGGGACACCTTCCTCATTCCTCTCTCCGCTTTTGCAGGTTCATTAATAAGCTCCAGCCCGGCTCTGTGAAGAAGGTCAACGAGTCCACCCAGAACTGGCATCAGGTGAGCCCAACCCAACCTCTCTCGCTCCTGCCCACAAATCCCTCGAGCCCCGCCCACTGACCGCCACCCGTTCCCCTCCAGCTGGAGAACATCGGCAACTTCATCAAGGCCATCACCAAGTACGGGGTGAAGCCCCATGACATCTTCGAGGCCAACGACCTGTTTGAGAACACCAACCACACCCAGGTGCAGTCCACCCTCCTGGCCCTGGCCAGCATGGTGAGTGTGGGTACAGGGGAGCACGGGGCTCCCGGGCCAGGATGCATGAGTGGTGGTGGGGAATCAGGTGCTGCTGAGTGTCTCCAAGGTGACAGTGCGGCCTCCTCATCCCACCCAGGCCAAGACGAAAGGAAACAAGGTGAATGTGGGGGTCAAGTATGCAGAGAAGCAGGAGCGGAAGTTTGAGGCTGAGAAGCTGAGAGAAGGTCGGAACATCATCGGGCTGCAGGTATCGCAGGCGGGAGGGCACCCTGCTCCCCAAGGCTTTCAGGGACAGGGCATTTGGCATTCACTAAACTGTAATCCAGGGTTAGGCACAGTGGCTTACACCTGTAATCCCAACACTTTGGGAAGCTGAGGCAGGAAGATCGCTTCTGCCCAGGAGTTCGAGATCAACCTGGGCAATATAGCAAGATCCTGTCTTTACCTAAATGTTTAAAAAATTTAATTATTATTATTATTTTTTTGAGTTGGAGTCTCACTTTGTCACCCAGGCTGGGGTGCAGTGGCACACTCACAGCCACCCCATGTCAATCTGCTGGGCTCCAGCGATCCTTTCGCCTCAGGCTTCTAAGTAGCCGGAACTACCACACCCAGCTAATTTTTGATTTATTGTAGAGACAAGGGCTCACCAAGTTGCCCGGTCTGGTCTCGAACCCACAGGCTCAGGCAATCCACTCGCCTCAGCCTCCGAAAGTGCTGGGATTATAGGCTGAGCCACCAAGCCCGGCCTTATATTTAATTTTTAAATAATACAATAAGCACTGTGCTCAGCATCGTCTATTCACTAACTCACCCACTCCGCCACCAGCCCCAGGGGAGTGGTGCTGCTATCATCACACCCTTTCTACAGATGTGGAAACTGAGGCCTGGAGAAGTTGACTCACTTGCCCAGGTCTCCCAGTTGTGTGGTAGGCTGGAACTTGAACCCTAAAAGTCAGTCATGTGATATGCCCACCACTCTGGGCCTCAGTTTCCAGTCTCTGATGCTCAAATGTACACAGTGTCTCAGGCTCTGCCATCGGCTGCGTCTCCTGTCCTGTGGTGAGCTCTGTGGTCCTTGGTGTGATTTTCCCTCTGGTTCCTAGATGGGCACCAACAAGTTTGCTAGCCAGCAGGGCATGACGGCCTATGGTACCCGGCGCCACCTCTATGACCCCAAGCTGGGCACAGACCAGCCCTTGGACCAGGCCACCATCAGCCTGCAGATGGGCACCAACAAGGGGGCCAGCCAGGTGAGTGGGGGCAGTGGATCATGCCAGGCACACCCAGGCCCCTTGCTGGTCCCATGGCCTGACCATGCTGCCCTCCGCAGGCTGGCATGACCGCGCCAGGGACCAAGCGGCAGATCTTTGAGCCAGGACTGGGCATGGAGCACTGTGACATGCTCAACATCAGCCTGCAGATGGGCAGCAACAAGGGTGCCTCACAGCGGGGCATGACAGTGTACGGGCTGCCGCGCCAAGTCTACGACCCCAAGTACTGCCTAACGCCTGACTACCCAGAGCTGGGCGAGTCGGCCCACAACCACCACCCACACAACTACTACAACTCTGCCTAGGGACACGAGCCCCCCCCCCCCCGCCACCTCCCGGGTAGGCTGGCTGCTGCTCTTGGCTGGACTCGGCTGGGCCCAGCCGACCCCCTCCTGCATGGCGTCCTCCAGCCCCTGGCACCTGCCTACAAGGTTAGAGTTTGGGGAGGGCAGACTGGGGGGCCGGTGGGGGGAAGAGGATCTTCCTGTAGTGCTGCAGGTTCCAACACAGAGCCGGGTGTCCCCAACAGCACCCGGAGGACGCACTGAGCAAAGCTATTCCAGCTCTTTCCCCGCTCCCTCACAAGTGGGTACCCCCAGGACCAGAAGCCCCCCCAGAGCCTAGGCTCGGCCTGCCCCCACCCCATTCCCGCAGTGGGAGCAAACTGCATGCCCAGAAACCCAGCGGACACACGCGGTTTGGTTTGCAGCGACTGGCGTGCTACGTGGATCTGACAGCGGTGTTTGTCATCTGAGCACTTTCTTTTTTCTATCTCACTGGAGCACAATAAATGGCTGTAAAGTCATCAGAGGCCTCGTGGATGCTCTGTCCCAGATATCCTGTCTCCTGCACACACTCACATGCCCCCTGAGACACATATATGGCCCTCACAGCAACCACTTGGCAAGACACAGGACAGGCGGCCCATCTTACACCAACATCCACATACACCCCCATTGAATGCACACTCCCACCATGCCATGTACGCTGGCATGGTGAACTGACACACATACACAATCTGCACACACATGCAACACCCACATGCCTCTTTCGGGCCCGTGGGTTATGGTGAGAGCCCCAGCACTGGAAAGGGTTGGATGGGACATGATCATGATGATGGTTACAATCACTTCCCCCTCCCCTCCAAAATGGGGACAGTGAGTCCCGTGAGGACATGAAATGATGGGGGTGATATCCAAATCTTTTTTTTTTTTTTTTTTTTTAGTAAGAGTCTCACTCTGTCACCCAGGATGGAGTGCAGTGGCACGCTGCTCACAGCCACCACAGCCTCGGCCTGCTGGGCTCAGGCAATTCTTCCACCTCAGCCTTCCAAATAGCTGGAACCACAGGTGCATGCCACCACGCTCAGCTAATTTTTAAAAATGTATTGTAGAGACAAGGTCTCAAACCCCTGAGCTCAGGCAATCCTCTCATCTCTGCCTCCCAAGGGCTTACAGGTGTGGGCCACCGTGCTCGGCCGATATCCAAATCTTTAACCATTTGGTGAGGTCTAGACATCGTCAAGAGAAAGGACAACATGCAGAGATGCTAGTATTCCCTGTGGGCTGGGTAAGCCCTTGAGTTCTGGATTGTGGGGAGCGGAAGGGAACAGGGGAGTGGCAGAGGATGGTGATGCCCCTTCACTGAGCCTCCTATGGGGCATGGCATGGCTGCCTCCTTGCTCTCAGCCCTCTTCAGGCTGAGGCCTGAGTCTGGCCTGCCAGCCCAGAACCCTAAAAGGCTATGGATAGGCTCCGGTTACCCTGTGAGGAGGGCCTAGCCATCCTGCCTGAGGCTGGATGCAGAGCAGTGGGGACAGGCGCAGAGCAGTCTTCTCCTCCCTCCCCTGGGGTTGAGGCTGGAACGTCAGGACCTGCAGAGACAGACACCAGAAGACCCGCTGCACAGACGCACACAGCCTTCGGGGACTCGTAAAGTGGATTCCAGGCGCTCTTGGCCTGGCTACCGCAAGCCCTGCTCCCCCAGGGCCAGCATGGAGAGCTATGCTGAGGAGGATCTGCCTGGCCCAGGGCCTGCCTCCTCGGGAAAACAGAACCATATTAGCACTTGGCCTGGGAGGCTGGGGTAGGCGGGCAGCAGGGAGGGCCCTGGATGCCGGAGGAGTGAGCCCCTCTCCACTGATCTCAGGGCGCCCCAAACCCAGGCACCTGTCCTCGACTGCCCATATTCACTGGCTCCTGCCAGGGCTGGGGACCTCACCTAGGCAGGAGGAGCACCAGAGAGGGACATGTCATGGCAGGGTGGCCTGGGGTGCACACTCCAGATGCAGCAGCCCAGCCTGGTGGTCAGGGATGCTGCACCAGCAGTGCCTCCCCCACTGTGTATACTTGTCCCAGTCGCTCCAGCCATGCTTGATGCTGTCAGCCTCTGCGGACCAGGTGGGGGGGCAGCTCTTTGATCCTTGTGGCTGGACCTTGAAGCTATGGTCACCTGCCACCCTGGCTTCTGGGGCCAGGGGAAGAACTGGATCTGTTCTGGGCTGCCGGGCATGGGTCCCCTTCCCTGTGCAACCATCTGAGGGCATGTGCAGCCCCCAGGGGCTCCCATCCTGCCCCCATGCGTCTTCCAAGAGGCCTCATCACCTTTGGAAAAAGGTCCCTTCTATGACTGTCACTCTCTCCAGCATCCCTTTCCCTTCCACAGCCTCTGGAATAGCCCACAAGCTGCTCCCTCAGCCTGGACCCTGGGCTTGTAAGAAAGTGAATCTGGGCTACAAGTCAGGCTTCCTCGATTCAACACCCACCTGTGCCACTTTCTGGCTATAAGACCTTGGGCCAATGATTTCCCTACTCTGGCCTCAGTTTCTTCATCTTTGTACCTGGGGTTACCTTGGCAACTGTCCCACAGGGCAGCTGTTGGGAATGCAGGGGTGACACAGGTAAGCCCCGGGAGCAGAATCTGGCACAGGTGGTCCTTGAACATCACCTCTGCAGGCTGCCTCCAGGAAGCCTTCTCCAACTACCCCCATACCCGTTTTTCCTTGTGACTGTTGTCAACACCTAATCAAATGTATGTCTGGTTCATTTGTGTCCTGTGCACCCTGAATGCTTATTGGGTGAATAAAATATCACACAGTTTGAAAGGCTGGACAAATGGGCCACCAAACTGCCTCTGAACACCTCAGCCTCAGTTCCTTCCTCTTCCTTCTGGCCCCTGGTCAGACGCAGAAGCCAAGAGAACACAGACAGTCAGGAATCACACTTTTTATTTAAAAGCTTGTGATCAACAGGTGTCCCCGACCCAGCCCCTACCTCCTCTTACAATGTCAGTGAGGGAGCCAGCACCCTGCCAGGGTCCAGCTGAAGGACCTGGGGATCGTGGCTCTGAGTCCTAGGTCATGGGCCTTGGGAGGGTGGGGAGGAGGGAGGAAGTCCAGTTCAAAGGGGTGCAGTGCTGGTGAGGTAGCTGGTCCTGCCTAGCCTCTGTGGGATCCCCTTGCCCAGGATGTCAGGAAACTGCCCCCAGGAGGAGTCAGGCCCCAAAGCCAGGGGTCAAGGGCTGGAAAAGGGAGCAAGGAAAAGGCTTCGGAGCTATGTGAGGCCAGTCCAGGTCCCTTGGGCCAAGCAACTCAACACCACTACGTGTCTATGAGCACACACCCATGGGCACCTGTAAGCAACACACACGCACAGGCATTCTACACCCACTCCACACACACACACACGGAGGCCTGTGACTGCCCCAGACCCACCCCCAGACCCCTGGAATGTCTCTGGATCAGTACCCAGCGGGTGGGTCTGGGCAGGCAGGGCTGCCCAGGAGGTGGGTCTCCTGTGTTGCTACTGATTGGCTGCCTCACAGGCGTCTATCCAGTCGCTGTACACATCCACGGGTTCTGACAGATCTGAGCCGCTCAGGTCAAGGGTAACTGGTGGCACCGGACCCCTGCCCTGCACCTCATCACCCTACGTAAATTGCAGGTGGCACCTGTTTCTCAGCAGCGACCCTGCACCAGGTCTCCCAGCTGAGCCAGAGCAGGAGCTGGAGACAAGCCCCTCACCTTACCCAGGTGCCGACAGCTCACCCTGGGCAGTGCAGTCCTGCCCACCCCCTCAACAAAGCCCAGTTTTCAAGGATACATGTGATAGGTGTCTGGAATTCCTCTAGGCACACGGTACAAGAGATGACTCCGGTGTTGCGGGCACGGTCCCTGGAAGGGGACAAGGGTAAGTGACTGGTGAGTCATGAGCCCTGGGCCCATGGGTGGCACCCAGCCAGGGAGGCGAGGGGTAGAATGGAGGCCAGCGGGGAGGAGGGAGGCCTGGGTACCTATGAGGCGGGACCCCTTGCCCGGCCCACTCACATTTTCACATCACAGGACTTCTCATGGTTGCAGAAGGGGCAGGTGAACTGGGTCTCGAGGGTGCCTGTCATCTTCTTCTTGGGGGGTGGCTTCCGTTTTGACTTTCTGCGTCCCATGTCTGTAGGTGGGAGGACCTGTTTGTGTGAGGCAGAAGTCAGAGGCCCTAGGAAGTTGGCCGGGAAGAGAGCTGGCAGCAGACTACAGTGAAGCGGGGACTTGAACTATGATGCCAACACCTCTGCCTCCAAAGGACGAGGTTCGCGGTCTCTGGGCAGGAGGATGACCTCGACGTACTCTGGTCGGGAGGGTGAATACAGGCTCTAACCTTGACTCCCAAATCACTGTTACTGTGGGTCCCGGGCAGGTTACTCAAGTTCTCTGTGCCTATTTCCTTGTCTATAAAATAGAGGTGAGGTTAAGTCTTGTGGGGCTGATGTGCAGAATGGCATGTCAAGGGCTACACCCAGGGCCTGCCCCAGCCCTCGACAGCACCTACACCAGGAAACCCGCATTCCTGGGGAGAGGGACACGAGAGGCTAGGCCAGTAGTAGGCAGTAGTGCAGCACTGGGCAGAGCCTAAGTGCTTGGGAGCTGGTAGCTTTATTCTGGCTGCTCCTCTCATCAAGGCACATGCAAGTGTCACACATGCAAGTGTCACACAGGGTATCTGACAGCTCCAGATGGGCCCACTAAGCTGCCTCTCTGCAGATGACAGACTGCAGGGCAGAGAAGCGGGGACAGGTGTTTCAAGTTGAGGGGCACCGCGTGCAAAGGGCCAGGGCAGGCGTCTATCCCCAGCAGGTGGGGGAGAGAGCGGGCACAAGCGGGAAGATTCCAGAAGTCTGGATAGAGCCTGACAGTCAAAAGAGCAAAAGGACAAACCACCGTGTGCTTTTGGGGGACGGAGGCATGACAGTCAAAACCTGGATGAAGATGAAGGCAGAGCCAGGACAGGGTTGCTGGGCGGAGAGATGACAGAGGGCGGAAGAAAGAGAGACAGGTCAACGCAGCGTCTGAGGGTGAAGGGAGGAGGGCCCAGGACGACTCCCAAGGTTGTGGTGGGGACACAGCTGGTGGCAGGGGCAGCATCATTTTCTGATGTCTCACTCACAGGAAGGGTTGTGTTGGGGAAAATTATGGGGTCAAGTGGTGGAGGGACATCCAGGGACCGGCGTCCTGGAGGCAGCTGGATGGCGAAGCAGCGGCAGCTCCTACAACAGGCCTGTGTTCCCTGATTCTCCCAGGGTACCACCTCCACACCACACACATCTCCACTGGTTCCAGCATCGCTCCTCCAGGATGGGAGGTCAGCTGCCTTGCCGGGTCTCCAGAACAAGAAATGGAGTTTCACCTATGATCTGGCGATCGCTCCCCATGTAACGCCCTCCGTCTCTTTTTTTTGAGTTGAAGTTTCACTCTGTTGTCCAGGCTGGGGTGCAGTGGCACAGTCACGGCTACCGCAGCCTCAATCAGCCTTCCGAGTAGCTGACACTACAGGCACATGCCACCACGCCTGGCTAATTTTTTGATTTACTGTAGAGACAGGGTCTCACCAAGTTGCCCATGCTGGTCTCAACTCATGGGCTCAGGCAATCCTCTTGCCTCTGCCTCCCGATGTGCTGGGATTACAGGTATGAGCCACTGTGCCCAGCTACACCTCACTCCTTTTTTTTTTTTTTTTTGAGTTGGAGTCTCACTCTGTCGCCCAGACTGGAGTGCAGTGGCCGCTCCCGGCCACTGCAGCCTCGACCTGCTGGGCTCCGGCGATCCTTCTGCTTCAGCCTTCCAAGTAGCTGGAACTACAGGTGCGCGCTTCCACGGCCCGGCTAATTTTTTTATTTATTGTAGAGATGAGGTCTCGCCAAGTTGCCCAGGCAGGTCTCGAAGCCATGGGCTCAGGCATACACCCTCACTCTTACCTGCAGGTGCTTCCAATTATTCCAAGTCACAAGAGCAGTCAGAAGAAAGCTCCTAGGACCACCCATTTGGCCTGCCCTCTTTTACTATGGAAGTATGCCTGCGTTCCTGCCAAAACAATTTGTTTACTTTGATTTGGCTCCCACCTCATTATCTTTCAGCAACCTGAAATTTTTCAGCTCTCCTGGATCACTGACTCCCTTGTTATAACCTCTCTCATTATTTAAAAAGAAAAAAAACAGGTGGGCATGGTGGCTCATGCCTATAATTCCAGCTACTTGAAAGGCTGAGGTGGGTGGATCACTTGAAGCCAGGACTTCAAGACTAGCCTGGGCAACAGAGTGAAATCCCATCTCTACAAAAAACAAAAAGAAAATAGCTGGGCATGGTAGCACTTGAGCCCTGGAGTTCAAGGCTACAGTGAGCTGTGATTATGCCACTGCACTCCAGTCTGAGTGACAAGACCCCGCCTCTAAAGAAAAATTAATAAGCAGACTGGAAAAAAAACAAACAAACCCCTCTTTTTTTTTTTTTGAGTTGGAGTCTCACTCGGTCGCCCAGACTGGAGTGCAGTGGCCGCTCCCGGCCACTGCAGCCTCGCCTATTGGGCTCCGGTGATCCTTCCGCCTCAGCCTTCCAAGTAGCTGGAATTACAGGCATGCGCTACCACGCCTGGTTGATTTTTTTATTTTTATTGTAGAGATGAGGTCTCGCTGCCCAGGCAGGTCTTGAACCCGCAGGCTCAGGCAATCCACTCACCTCAGCCTCCCAAAGGCGCGGGATTACAGGCTGAGCCACCGAGCCCGGCACAAATCCCTCTTTACCCTCTTCTAGCTACCACTTGTTTCTCTGTGGGCTTTTCTAGTGTAGAGCTGTCTGTATTCCCTTCCATGTGCTCTCCACCCCTCGCCCCCAACTAAAGTCACTAGTGGCTCCAAACTGCCCACCTCAACAGCAGCAGCAGCAATCCTCCTACCCCATCCTTCCTGTGTGGTTCTCAGGGAAACCGCTCCCGGACACCGCAGGTGGCTTCTATGAACTTTCTCTCCTCCTGTTCCTCCAACTCCAGCTCTGATGATGAGAGCCCAGGAACTCAGTCTCCGGGCCTGTCCCCTCTCCACTAGGCTCACCTCCTGGGGATGTCCTTAGGCCTCAGGGCTTCGTGACATTTATACACTGATAACTTCTGCCTCTCCAGCCCCAACATCTGCCCTAAACTTCAGGTGCACTGCTCTCCCGGCCTCATACACTGCCACATGATGTCTAACAAATGCTGAAACATAATCCATCCAAAACCCAGCTCTGGACACCCCAACCTGCTCTTACGCAGCTTCCCCGTTTCAGCCAACAGCAACTCCACCTTTCCAGGCAATCAGACCAAAAAGCTCAGACTCATCTTCAAAGCCTTCTTTCTCTCACATCCCTTATCTGAGCCTACCCCTGCCCCACTACCTCTGAAACACAGCAAGAATCTATCCACTTCTCACCACCTCCAGGGCCAGTACCATGGTCTGAGTCACGGTCACTTCAGCCTCATCAATGGTCTCCCTTCACCTCCAAATACACCCCCCCAAATATAAACACCAGGACGGCAGGTGTTTTTGTCTTTTCTTTGTATCCCCAAAACCTAGAACTGTTCATGGCACAGAGTTGGCACTCTAATATTTATTGAAATAATTAATGGCGTGAACAAATTACAGGTCCTTTGTTGGTTGATAACGCTGCAATAATGAGGTGTCTGTTTCTGGGGTACTTAATTTCCAGTGGAGGATGACAGACTCTTAACAGACAAAAAAATAAGCAAAATGACTTCAAATATTCCTTAGTACAACAAGGCTAATAAAACAATGTTGGCCAGGCAAAGTGCTCACGCCTGTAATCCTAGCACTTTGGGAGGTCAAGGCAGGAGGATCGCTTGAGCCCGAGGCCAGTCTGGGCAACAAAGTAAGACCTCTGCCTCTACAAAAAAAACAAAACATTTATAAAGAAAAAAATAAAACAACGTTAAATGAACATTTCAGAGCAGGGATACCTCAAACAAGGGGGAGTGGGAAAGACCCTTTCTGGGTGTCATTTAAATTAAAGCCTGAGTAAAGGCTCCAAGGCAAAATAAACTTTTTTTAAAAAAAGAGCAGACTGGTGTGGCTGCAACTCGATGGTCAGTGGGGAAAGAGATGCAAGAAAAGAGGACAGCGTGGGTAAGGGCCCCAGAGACTCCAAGGCTTGAAGGAAGTGAGGTGCAGCCTGGTGTGTAGCCCATGCTCCCACCTGTCAGGACAGCAGCCCCTCCCAGAGCCTCCCAAAACGCGTCCCACGACCAGCTGCAAAATAATCACCTGGAGGTGGAGTGGGGGGAGGTGCCCAAGAAACGCAGATCTCTAACCTAACTCCAGACCTCCCCACAATAGAATGTCGGTTCTGCGGGGACAAATCTTGTCCACTGCGGAATCCCTTGCATGGTATACGTTAAGCGCTTAATAACTATCTGCTGAATGAATACATGTCTCCTGCATCGGAATCCACGGATGCACCCCAGCATCTCATTTCAACGGGTGACCACAGGACTCTCCTCCGTCTCCAGGAACGGGGTCTGGCTTGCACAAAGACTGCAGAGGCCTCGGTCCGTCCTGGGGCGATCTAAGTCCAAGCGCATCAAGGGGAGGCCGCAGAAGGGGCCATCCGCCAAACCTGCTGGGACCCAAAAGCCAGCGTGAGGGCAGTTCCTGCATGCTCACCGAGGCTTCGGCGTCACCTTCCGACGGTTGCCCGCAGGAGCCAGACGCCCGAGCAGCCTCGCTCAGCGGGCTGCGGCCCGGGGGAGCCAGTCCCCCCGACTGGCCGCCCCCAAGACCGGGGTCCCCGGCGCCCCCACCAGGACCCCGTGGGCGCCCCGAGTGGAAGGGCGCCCGGTCCGGCCCAGTCCCCAACGCCCGCTCGCGCGAACCGTCACCTGCACTCGCAGTCCCTCGTCGCAAAAGTCCCGTTCACCTAGGAGATAGCGACTTCCGGCTCCCGGCGGAAGCGGAAGCCCGCCTCCTCCGTCTGGTCCCGCTCACCCCCTGCCAGAACCGCCCGGCGGGCAGGCCCAGCCTCCTTTGCTACTTCTCTGCGCGCACTGGTACTTAAATTCGAGCGCGGCGGCGGAGCCACAGAGCACCTGTGCTGGGGCGTTTAGAATTTTATCTGTCACTGCGCCCAAGGCAGTCGAGTGCTGCTTCTGGCCGGTTCCTAGCTGTGGGCCTTCCTGCGCTGCAGCAGCGGTGGGCAGGATCGTAGCAGCGCTCGGCGGCAACATCTTCCTGGGGATGCCTCACTTGTTTTCTCTCCCAGGTCCAGCCCCAGGCCCTCGCAGCCCACCTGTGTCTCCCCCATCTGTTCATTCAAATAGCCCGGCAGTGAGGAATGTGAAAGCCCTTATGGCTGAATCAGAGTGGGGGGAAGCTGGTAAGCGTGTAAGATGCTCTCCTCAAACTCCAGCTAGCACCTGCGGATCTTTTTAAAATTCAACTTCTGATTTTTTTTTTTCTCTTCAGGAGGGAAACCTGAGAGCTCGCTTCCCGTGAGGTCCATGCGGTGGGTCTGCGGACCACACTTTGAGTACCCAGGTTATAATCCATGAGGTTGGATGAGCAGGCAGGAGCCAGATCACCTGGGGTCTGGCAGGCCGTGTGATGGACTTTCATTGGATTTTGAGCAGATAAGCGATGTTTAGTTTGGAGTTGAAGAAGCCTACTCTGTTGTTGGGTAGAGAATAGGTGGTAGAGTAGAGGGAGCTGGGAAACCAAATTGAAAGCCGTAACAGGCCGGGCGCCATGGCTCATGCCTGTAATCCCAGCACTTTGGGAGGTGGAGGTGAGAGGATTGCCTGAGCCCGGGGTTCGAGACCAGTCTGGGCAACATGGTGAGACCTCATCTCTACAATAAATCCAAAAATTAGCCCGGTGGGGTGGCTGGCGCCTGTAGTTCCAGCTACTTGGGTGGCTGAGGCGGAGGGATCGCCTGAACCCAGCAGCTTGAGGCTACAGCAGCTGTGAGCGTGCTACTGCACCCCAAAGTGACCGACAGAGTGAGACCCTAAATCTAATAATAATAAAGAAATAAAGCCATAGCAGTAGTTGGGTAAGAAGTGGTGCCAGCTAGCTGGGTGTGGTGGCTCATGCCTGTAATTTCAGCACTTTGGGAGACAGAGGGGCGAGGATTCCCTGAGTCCAGGGGTTGGAGACCAGCCTGGGCAAATTGATGAGACCTTGTGTCTACAATAAAAATAAAATTAGGGGGGCACACCTCATCAACAAGGGTACCTGCACAATGCGTATTTGTATACCTAACCCTTAACTGTTCCCCACAATTTTAAAATTAAAAAGAAAATTTTGTTTCAGGCCAGTAAGTGACTTGCCAGAGCTTGGCATCCTTGAAGCTCATGATAAAGGTATAGCTTTCAGTTAAGATTTGTGGTCCACATTGCTAACCTCAGACTTGATCTTTAAACAACTTGAAATATGACAAATGAACTTTGACAGAAATATATTTAATGGCTAGTTTGCTGACATTCACAAGTAAAGCAGAGAAAACTGCGAGTTTTCAGAAAACCTAATTTGCATGTGGCTCTCCCTTCTCTGGGGCTGCCTCAAGGGCTCTGTTCTGAAAGGGCCCTGCTGGATGGACCCTGCTCCCACACCTGGACTATGCGCCCTCTCCTGGAGACCTTGACCCAGCTCTCTGGAGCCAGCACAACAGGGTAGAGGAGTCTAAGACTAACTTGTTAAAATGCACTGTTTGTAACTGCTGAGATAAATATTTACTTCCTTTAAACTTTACTTGTGTTAGACAATTTTTATTCAAGAAATGGAAAAAAAATCTGCTCAGCAGAAATATACTAATGTTTCTGTTAAATGTCCAAAGCCTAACATTTGGAAGAAAAAGGAAAAAACAAATAAACAAACAAAACCTCTATATAATGAAAAAATAAATAAAATAAAATAAAACTAGCTGGCTGTGGTGACGTGTGTCTGTGGTTCCAGCTACTTGGAAGACTGAGGCTGAAGGATCTCCTGAGCCCAGCAGGTTGAGGCTGCTGGGCCGTTAGTGGCTGCAGGCCATGCTGTGGTGGTCATGAGTGTGCCCCTGCACTCCAGACTGCGTGACAGGGTGAGATGCTAACTCAAAAAAAAAAAAAAAAAGAAGAAGAAGAAGGAAACGGAAGTGGTGCCGGCTTAGGCTTGAGTAGTCTTATTGGATGTGAACATGAGTTTACATATCTAGAAGTCTAGATGTAGCTTGGTGTGATGGCTCATGCCTGTAATCCCAGTATTTTGGGAGGCCGAGGAAGTTGGATTTCTTGAACTCAGGAGTTCAAGCCTAGATTGAACAGCATAGCAAGACTCCCCTCTCTACAAAAAATTGTAAAAGCTAGCCAGGTGTGGCATGTGCCTGTGGTCCCAGCTACTTGCGAGGTTAAGGAGGGAAGATCACTTGAGGTCATGAGTTCAAGGCTGCATGAGCCAGCCTGGGTGAGAGTGAGACCCTGACTCAAAAACAAAACAAAACCCTGAAGCTTGAGTAGGAGTTAAAAAACAGAGGTAGCACTTATACAATTTAGGATGGAGTGAAAGAGAAAGAAGAGTTAAGGGTCAATCCTGTTGTCTAGAACCCCTGGGTGCTACCTCCTCCTCAGAGGAGGATTAGGATAGATGATGGGGTGGAGGAAGCCAAGGGTTATGTCTTGTGTTTGATCATGATGTGTTCGAGCAAAACAAGGGGGGTGTTTAGCAGGCCATTGGACCTGGGAGTCTGGAGCTTGGGAGAAAGATCTGGATACAATTCTGAGAGCCATTATTATATGGTGGTTATTTGAAGCCTTGGGGCCAGCAGAGTTCACTTGGTTTCAGGGTGAGGGGCAAAGTATAGCAGAAAAGGGCTCAAAGGCTGTCCATCCCTGAGGGTAGCAGGAGGAGGAGCCCGGAAAGGGCAGGCCAATGAGGTAGGAGGAGAAGGAGGTGGGTGTTTCTCTCATGGAAGAAAGTATTTCAAGTTGGGGAGGACCAAATGTGGTGACTCATTCCTGTAATCCCAGCACTTTGGGAGGCTGAGGTGGGAGGATGGCCAGGAGTTTGAGACCAGTCTGGGCAACATAGTGAGACCTGGTCTCTAACAACAATAACAAAAGCTGGAGAAAGTGGTAGCTGTGTCATGTGTTCCTGAGAGTTTGAGGAAGATGAGGAAAGAGAACTGACAGTTGAGTTTGGCAAGTGTTTGGTCACTGGGGATCTTGATAAGAGATGTTTCATTAGAGTGTTCAGGAAAATAACCTGTGATGAAATATTTTTCAAATGCAGATGATTCTTGCCTCACCATGGGGTTACATCCCGATAAATCCATCATAAAGTCAAAAAATTTTAAGTAGGTCCATCCTTAGTCAGGGATTGCCTGTGGCGGAATCTCCGAGATGTCCCCCAGGGGGCAGTGTTACCCTTGGAACTGCCAAGTGTAACCACTGGAACTGTCCTTGTGGAAGACCTTTTTCAGTGGTGGTACACACTGGAAAGACACACAAGATGGGATCACACTATACCTGGTACCATGCAACTATTTCCACGCTAAGTTTGGGAAGAAGTGGTGAGATTGCCTTAGCATGGGGTTTGAGATCAGCAACTTGGTGAAAACTCGTCTTCACACAAAAAAATTTTTTAATTAGCCAGGTGTGGTGATGCATGCCTATAGCTCCAGCTACTTGGAAGCCTGAGGTGGAAGGACAGCATGAGCCCAGCAGGATGACACTGTGGTAGCCATGATTGTGCCACTGCACTCCAGCCTGGGTGACAGAGTGAGACTCTGACTAAAAAAATAAAAATAAAAATAAAGGCCAGGTGCATTGGCACATGGCTGTAGTCCTAGTTACTCAAAAAGGCAAAGGTGGGAGGATCACTTTAGCCTAGGAGTTAGAGGCTGCAGTGAACTACAATCATGCCACTATACTCCAGCCTGGGTGACAGGCTAAAAGCTTGACTCTAAAACATAAAGGAAAAAAAAAGAAGAAAAGAGGTCAAGTGCCCTTTTTGTACCTGCTGTTTTTCAAATGCGTTTAGCTCAAAATAACCTTTATGCCAAAATAGCATATTTTTGAGTTCTGCTACCCTTCACCTGAGTGAAATAGCTCACAGCAGCTCTAATCACAAATGCCCCAAACTGGAAACAGTGTAACAACAGGTTACCAACAGTTAAAAAAATAAACTAAGTGTGGTCCATCCCTACAACAGAATACAATCCGTAATAAAAAGAAACAAACTAGCTGGCCTCGGTGGCTCAGCCTGTAATCCCACGCCTTGGGAAGCTGAGGTGAGTGGATTGCCTGAGCCCGTGGGTTCGAGACCCTCCTGGGCAACTTGGCGAGACCTCATCTCTAAAAAAAAAAAAAAAATTAGCTGGGCATGGTAGCGCGCGCCTGTAGTTCCAGCTACTTGGAAGGCTGAGGTGGAAGGATCGCCAGAGCCCAACAGATCGAGGCTGCAGTGGCGGGGAGCGGCCACTGCACTCCAGTCTGGGCGACAGAGTGAGACTCCAACTCAAAAAAAAAAAAAAAAAAAAAAGAAACAAACTAAATAAATAAAGAAGAAAAACAAACAAATAAACAAAAGAAACAAACTGCTGATCCATACAACAGCGATAAGTTTGAAATATCATAGGCTGAGTGACAGAAGCCAAATGAAAAAGGAAACACATTGTACGATTCTGTTTATTCCACTTCCTGAAAAACACAAATCCCATAGAAACAAAAGACAATTCAGTTAGGGCCAGGGACTCAGGGTAAGAATGGAGCACAAAGGGGCAATATCTTGAGCTGAATGAATATATGAATAAATGATTATACTCACCATCTTGATTGTGGTGACAGTTTCGTGGGTGTACACAGATGACAAACCATGCAATTTCATCATTTAAACATGAGCAGTTTATGTTTACTCAATCATATCAATAAAACTGGGAGGGAAGGAAGGACGGGAAGGAAGGAGGAAGGGAGGAGGGAGGAGAGGGAAGGGAGGTAGGAATGGGAGAGACAGAGAGAAAATGAATGTGGCAATCACGAACAACAACAACAAAAAGATACATATACCCCATGACCCAGAAATGTCATTTTTGAAAACTATCCTTTCCAATAAGTGATCCAGTCTTCAGGATACTGGTCCAAGGGCTTTAACTGAACCATTGCAGTGGCAAAAATCAGAACGTTCCTGAGGTAGTCCTTTAATTGGACATGGGTCGTATATACCATGGCAGAGTCACACTATGAATAGTGTAGCTAGTAAAAACAAGAGTTCCGCAAAACACTGGGATTACAAACATGAGCCACTATGCATGGCCCCTCTTCTCTTCTCAAAAACAAGAGATAAAGCCCAATATGGAAGATGCCTTTTCTATACCAGGAGGAAAATAACATTCTTATCACCAGAAGACAGGGAGAAACATGTACAAACAAACCTTGTTAAACTAACCCCTTATCTTTCTAGTTTTCTTTCCACTGTTAACTGCCCTAGCCCAAGGCCTTGGTCTTGTCACATTTTCATAATTTACTCTTTCTCCAATTCATTACCTACGTGTTTGACTCTAACTGCTTCTTTGAGTCTTTAATGCCTTTGGAGGACTCTGCCCCATTGAATGTATGTTACATTTGTTTGCTTTTCTCCTGTTCATCTACCTTGTGTCAGTTTAATTCTTATGCCCACCCAGAGACCTCAGAAAGTAGAGGAGAAATCTTGCCTTTCCTCTTCTCCACAGGTCTTTGGGTAAACGTTCATTTTCACCTTTACCTGTGATTTATTTTTACACTGAAATATTTTATTCCTCTGGAGTTTTCTTTTCTTTTCTTTTTTCTTTTTTTTTTTCTTTTTTTGAGTTGGAGTCTCACTCTGTTGCCCAGACTGGAGTGCAGTGGTTGCTCCCGGCCACCGCAGCTTCGACCTTCTGGGCTCCGGCGATCCTTCTGCCTCAGCCTTCCGAGTAGCCGGAATTACAGGCACGTGCTATCACGCCTGGCTGATTTTTTGATTTATTGTAGAAACGAGGTCTTGCTGCCCAGGCGGGTCTCGAGCCCATGGGCTCAGGCAATCCACTCACCTCAGCCTCCCAAAGGCACGGGATTACAGGCTGAGCCGTGGAGCCCAGCTCCTCTGGAGTTTATTGATTTAATTTTGTTTGTGTGTGTGTGTGTGTGTGTGTGTGTGTGTGTGTGTGTGTGTGTGTGTGTGTGTTTGTGTGGAGACAGAGTCTCACTGTGTTGTCCAGGCTGGTCCTGAACTCCTGAGCTCAAGCAGTTCGCTTGCCTTAGCTTTCCAAAGTACTGGAGTTACAGGTGCAGGCCACTGCGCCTGGCCAGAAATTTATTTTTGTGTATGGTCTAAAGTAAGGTTCAGTCAGGCGCACGGTATCTCACGCCTGGAATGCCAGCACTTTGGGAGGTGGAGGTGAGAGGATTGCCTGAGCCTAGGAGTTCAAGACCAGCCTGGGCAACTTGGCGACACCTCCTCACTACAATAAATCAAAAAATGAGCTAGGTGTGGTGGTGAGCGCCTGTAGTTCCAGCTACTTGGAAGGCTGAGGCAGAAGGACCACCTGAGCCTAGCAGGTTGAGGCTGAGGTGGCCATAAGCATGCCACTGCACTCCAGCCTGGGCTACAGAGTGAGACTCTGACTCAAAAACAAACAAACAAACAAACGAGTGAATAAATAAAGTAAGGTTCAGGCTTTATTTCCTTCCAGTGCAAACCAAGAAGGCAAGTGACACCTCCTTTCCTGTGATGTTGCAAAACCACCTTGAACCTACATCATATTCCTGAATTTGTTCTTGGATTCCTTTTTGATATTTTCCTGAGCCAATGTTGTACTGCTTTCATGACAACGGGTTTTGCTGCAGGCAGGCATCTCACCTTCTTATTCAGGATGCTTGGTGTGGAATGCTTTTTAGGAAGTGTGCGCCTCGGCCTGAGTGGGGATGTTGGTTCTGGCTGGGTGCGGTGGTCACGCCTGTAATCCCAGCACTTTGTGAGGCTGAAGTGGGAGGATCGCTTGAGGCTTGGGTTTCAGGACTAGCTTGGGCAACATAGCAAGCTCCTTGTCTCTAAAAAAAAGTGTTCTAGTCCCTTTCACAGCCTCTGTTGTGAGGAGCAGAGTGGGGGGTGATGATCACATCTGTGATGGCTGAAATCAAGTGCAGTTGCTCAGGACAACTGAGGAGAGATGAGATCCTGTGACTGCTAATGGAATTCTGGTCTTGTTCCTTGCAGTTTGGAAGGCATCTGCCTATCTATCTACCTACCTATCTTATCTATCTATCGAAACAATGATCTTACTATGTTGCACAGGCTGGATTTGACTCCTGGGCTCAAATGATCCTCCTGCCTCAACCTTCTGTGTAGCTGGGACTACAGGTGCACACCACCATGCCCAGCTCTAGAAGTCATCTTTTAAAAAATTTATTTAATTTTGTATTTATGTTTTTGAGATAAGGTCTTGTTCTGGAGTGCAGTGATGCCGTCGTAGCTCATGACAGCCTTGAACTCCTGGGCTCAAGTGATCCTCCAGCCTAAGCCTCCTGAGTAGTTGAAACTAAAGACATGCGCTACCATTCCCAGTCTTTTTTTTTTTTTTTTTGGTAGAGATAGGGTCTCACTGTGTTGCCCAGGCTGGTGTTGAACTCCTGTCCTCAAGTGATCCTCTCACCTTGACCTCCCAAAGTGTCGGGATTATAGGTGTGAGACAACGTGCCTGACTCTGAAAGGCATCTTTATGAAAACGGCTGAACGCTGACTGGTGTTGTCTTCTCAGCAAGCTGTCTAAACCCCCCAGCACCCATCCTGCTTTGTTCCTCCCAGTGTCCTTGGGCCCCCAGCTGCCTGACACAAAGCTTTGATCCTTGGTGCTTGGTAGAAGTACTTGGTTGGTGTGGAGGGGGCAGCCTAGGTTGTAGTCCCCCTTCCCAGCCACTCATTCCCCATATGACACTTGATGTGTCACTTCTTCTTTCTGTGCTCTGGACCCTGGGAACAGGGACCTTGGGTTAAGGTGGCCTGTGATTCAGACCCCTGCCTGCCTGGAGCCTCTGAGTCAATGGGAAGAGGCAGGGTGGCTGTGACCTCCCTAGAGTGTTGTGGTTAAGACTGAAGGCCTGCCACTTCCTGGGCATGACCTGGGTCACACTACTTAATCTGTCTGATCTAAGATAAATATTGTGTCAAAAAAAAAAGAGATAAAAAACATGTTTAGCAGGGCTCGGTGGCTCAGCCTGTAATCCCGCGCCTTTGGGAGGCTGAGGTGAGTGAATTGCCTGAGCCCGTGGGTTTGAGACCCGCCTGGGCAGGCGAGACCTCATCTCTACAATAAATCAAAAAAAAAAAAATTAGCCGGGTGTGGTAGCACACACCTGTAGTTCCAGCTACGTGTAAGGCTGAGGCGGAAGGATCGCCGGAGCCCAGGAGGTCGAGGCTGCGGTGGCCGGAAGCGGCCACTGCACTCCAGTCTGGGCGACCGAGTGAGACTCCAACTCAAAAAAAAAAAAAAAAAAACATGTTTGCGCTTCTATAATGTCCTCTGAGAAATGAGGATGGTTTTGGACCCTGTTTCATGGGTCAGGATCAGAAGTGACAGAAAAAGCTGGTTGCAGTGGTTCACGCCTGTAATCTCAGTGCTTTGGGAGGCTGAGGCAGGAGGATTGCTTGAGGCCAGGAAACTGCTGTAAGCTACTATTGTGCCACTGTATTCCAGCCTTGGCAATGGAGGGCAATGCTGTTTCAGAAGGAAACAACACAGCTGGGCATGATGGCTCATGCCTGTAATCTCAGCACTTTGGAAGACCAAGGTGGGAACATTGCTTGAACCTAGGAGTTCAAGACCAGCCTGGGCAACACAGCGAGACCTCACTTCTACAAAAAAAATTGAAAAATTAGCTGGGCATGATGGCACATTCCTGTAGTCCCAGCTACTTAGGAGGCTGAGGTGGAAGGATTGCCTGAACCCAGGAGGTTGAGGTGGTGGTGGCCATAAATGTGCCACTGCACTCCAGCCTGGGCAACAGAGTGAGATTCTGACTCAAAAAAAAAAAAATCTTTCCTTCTTACCAACAAGGCTGCAGTGGACATCCCTGGACCAGTGCTTTTTTGTACATCCATAAAGCTGTATATATAGGGAAACTTCTAGAAGCCTGTTTCAGATGGATGAATACAGAAAACACTGTGCTTGTCCTGAGTTGACACCTCTGTAGGGGAGCCCAGTTTCCCTCCATGCAAGAGAGAGCTGAGTAACACCCACCCCAGACAGCTGGAGTCATTAGTGCAAGGCAAGTCATAAGAACCACTTTCCTGACCCACCCTTAACTGCCACTGCAGCTGCTGCAGGGCAGGGACCCAGTTGTTTGGCCTCAACTGCCCGTTGGGCCAAGTGAAATGAACTTGGACAACAAAATATAACAGCGGTTACTTCTAGGGAGAAGCCCTGGTAGAAGTGCCCAACTGAGGGGAAGATTTTAAAAGACTTCAAGCCAGGCCGGATGCTGTGGCTTATGCCTATAATCCCAGCACTTTGGGAGGCCAAAGTGAGAGGATTGCCTGAGCCCATGGGTTTGCGATCAGTCTGGACAATTTGATGAGACCTTGTCTCTTATGATAAATCAAAAAACTAGCCGGGCATGGTGGCGTGTGCCTATAGTTCCGGCTGCTTGGAAGGCTGAGGCAGAAGGATCGCCGGAGCCCAGGAGGTCAATGCTGGGGTGACCGTGAATGTGACACTGGACTCCAGCCTGGGCGACAGAGTGAGACTACAACTCAAAAAAATAAAAATTGTTTAAAAAGCAAGGTGCAGTTCAGTGGGAAAGGGAGAAAAACATTCCCATTTGCCTTTGTTTGCATTTTTTAAAAATACTGAACAGAAACCCAAGGCATTTATATAAATAGTTATATCCTATTAGGCGAGAGGGAGGAAATGGGTGAGTGGGAACAGGAAGGGGTGAAATTTTTTTTTTTTTTGAGTCGGAGTCTCACTCTGTTGCCCAGGTTGGAGTGCAGTGGCATGCTCACGACCACTGCAGCCTCCACCTGCTAGGCTCAGGCGATCCTTGTCTCGGCCTCTCAAGTAACTAGAACTACAGGCACATGCCACCATGTCTGGCTAATTTTTTGATTTACCATAGAGATGAGGTCCTGCCAAGTTGCCCAGGCTGGTCTCGAACCCCTGGGCTCAGGCAATCCTCTCGCCTCTCTCCCAAAGTGCTGGGATTGCAGGCCATGAGCCACCGCGCCTGACTGAAGTTTTAGATTTTTGAAATATGTGAATGTGTTACTGGTTCCACATTCAAATCAACACAAATGTGAAAGTGAAATGGTGTGGTTCAGTAGAAGGAACGTGTTGCAAACCTGTGTGTACATTGCATTATTTTGGTGTAAAATATGGGAATTTAAAGAAGGGAATGTTTTTGTGGTGGTACACGTTTGTAGTCCCAGCAACTTGGTAGGCTGAGGTGGGAGTGGGAGGATCACTTGAGCCCAGGAGCTGGAGACCAGTTTGGGGAAAAGAGCAAAACACCTAACATTTTAAAAAATTAGTCAGGTGTGGTAGCGTGCAACTGTAGCCCCAGTTACTGAGGAGGCTGAAGTGGGAGGCTCACTTGAGCCCTGGAGTTTGAGCCCGCAATTAGCCATGATTGTGTCGTGGAACTCCAGCCTGGGAGACAGAATGAGACTGCCTACCCTAAAAATAAATATTTTTTTAAAAAGGGATTGTTTTTATTGTAGAGGCATAGACTGAAGAAAGAAATTGACTAGGCTGAGTGCGGTGGCTTACACTTATAATTCCAACATTTTGGGAGGCCGACGTGGAGGATTGCTTGAGCCCAGGAGTTCAAGAGCAGCCTGAACAACATAGCAAAACCTTATCTCTACAACAACAACAACAAAAAAATCAGTTGGGTGTGTTGGTGCATGCCTATATAGTCCCAGGACTCTGGGAGACTAAGGTGGAAGGATCACCTGAGCCCAGGAGATCAAGGCTGCAGTGAACCATGATTACGTGACAGAGAGACCTCAACTCCAAAAAAAAAAAAGAGGATTGGTGCAGTGACTCAAGTCTATAATCCCAGTACTTTGGGAGGCAGAGGCAGGAGGACTGTCTGAGCCCAGGGGTTTGAGACCAGCCTGGGCAACTTGGCGAGACCCCCATCTCTACAATAAATACAAAAATTAGCTGGGCGTGGTGGCATGTACCTGTAGTTCAAGCTACTTGGGAGGCTGAGGTGGAAGAATCACTTGAGCCCAGCAGGTTGAGGCTGCAGTGACCCTGAGTGTGCCACTGTACTCCAGTCTGGATGACAAAGTGAGACTGACTCAAAAGAAAAAAAAAAAGAGAGTGGCACCTGGAAGACTTGCTTTCTTTCTGCTTGGGTTCGACCTAAAATCGCATTCCTGGATGAGGTCACTTGGATATGGAAGGAGCTAAGAGACAGGCGCGTCACAGCAACCCAGGAAAGCCAGACACCCTGACCACGAGGGTCTAACACTCGGCAACACTGCTTCAGCCTTGGCAACTATTCTTTTATTGAACATCAGTGACAGAAAGCAGCTTGGCACAGGAGAAAGCTTCCCTCCCTACCCCTGCTCCCGGAATCTCAGTCCAGGCAAGCTGGCCACAGGGCGTGACACAGGGGCTGGGACAAGTGTTCATGCCTGTTTCTCCTTTGCAGGGCCACGGTCAGTATCTGTGGTTCTCCCTCCTGCTCTGCGGTGGCACTGGAGGCTGGAGACAGAGCCTGCCCTCGGCAAGGGTCCCAGCGAGGTCCACCCAGCCAGCAAAGTGGGGAGGTGCCCCAGCCTCAGGCCTCAGGGCTGGGCTCTTGCAGGAGTTCAGGGCCTGGGCCGCCGGGGCAGGCTGGTCTTGAAGAGGGACTTGCCCGAGGCCTCGATGTAAGTGACGCTCATCTCTTTGGGGCTGATCTCCACATAGGCAAAGCCGCCCAGCGAGTCCTCAGCCCCATAGTGGAAGCGCAGGTACCCATTGGGAACCTTGCGCTGGTGCTGTGTCGAGGGGTCCATGAAGTTCCCGGCCCCACTCAGCACGTAGCCCACGCCGTTCTCATCCTGCAGGTACTGAGAGGGAGGACACAGGGTTGGTGAGACCCTCAGGTCTGCACAGGGCTAGGTCTGTCCCTGACCAGAGTCACCTTGTGGGTGCATAAACCCTCCTGGCCTCAGTTTCCCAACTTGTAGGAGTGTATTAATCCTACTTTACCAGTAAAACTTTAGTAAGAAATTGGCAGCCAGGCACAGTGGTTCACACCTGTCATTCCTTGCACTCAGGGAGGTTGAGGCGGGAGGATCACTTGAAGCCAGGAATTCGAGACCAGCCTGGGCGACATAGTGAGACCTCGCGTCTACAAATTTAAAAATTAGGTGTGATGGTGCACGCCTATAGTCCCAGCTACTCAGGAGGCTGACACAGAAGAATCATCTGGGCCCGGGAGGTTGAGGCTGCAATGAGCGGTGATTGTGTCACTGCACTAAAGCCTGGGTGACAGTGGGAGAATTTCGCTCAAAATAAATAAACAAATACATTAACAATTGGTAGATGTTATTTTGGCTTCCAGGGGACTGTGGAGCACTTTCCTGGCTAGAGAGCATGGCATCTGAGGGAGAGTGTAGACATTCAGAAGTCCCCAGGAAGTCCCCACATAGCCAAGTGGCCACTGGCCAGGGTGGGGACCCCTCACCTGTAGATTATGATCATGGCCACACAGGTAAGCAGTGACCCTGTACATGGTCAGCAGTGGCCGCAGCTGCTTGACCAGGCAGCGGGTAGGGCCGTGCTCAGCAATGGACCACACGGGGTAGTGGCCAGCCACAAGCACGTAGTCCTCCTTGGCTGCCGCCAGCTGCTTCTTGAGCCAGGACAGTTGGGTGCGGGCCAGCTCCAGGTCACGGGGCCTCTTGGGCTGCTGGCTGAGGAAGTCGTCTGAGTTGCCACACAGCGTCACTGTGTCCAGCATGAAGATGGCCACGGACACGTTGGTCCGTGGGACCTTAAAGCGCAGGCGGTAGAAAGGGCTGGGGAAGTTCCTGCGGAGGGGACAGAGGTCACAGGTGTATACACATCTTGGGGGCAGAAGCCCCAAGGTCATCTGGAGACACAGCCCCCCTCCCTTTTTCTTGAGTTGGAGTCTCACGTCACCCAGGATGGAGTGCAGTGGCATGCCACGGTCACCGCCACTGCAGCCTCAACCTGCTGGGCTCAGGCAATCCTTCTGCCTCAGCCTTCCGAGTAGCTGGAACTACAGGCACATGCCACCACACCCAGCTAATTTTTTGATTTACTGTAGAGACGAGGTCTCGCCAAGTTGCTCAGGCTGAGGGCAACTCAAGCCCTTCAACCTGCTGGGCTCAGGCAATCCTCACGCCTCCGCCTCCCAAAGTGCTAGGATACAAGTGTGAGCCATCACACCCGGTCCCCCTTCCTTTTCAATACAACTCCTGGGCTCAAGTGATCCTCCCACCTGGGCCTTCCAAAGTGCTGGGATGATGTGAGCCACTGTGCTGGCCACGGGGCCCCTATGTCTCTCCGTGTGAGGGTCTAGGGGAGGCGGGCCGGGGGGGGCTCACCAGCGCTTGGAAATCTTAGAATAGGCGATCTGTGCCGAGACGTTGCCGAGGTGGTCGTGGTTCCCAGCCAGCACGTACCAGGGCACGTTGCGAAGGGACCGGTCAGAGAACACACTCTCAAAGGTCTCCTGCAGCAGGCAGAAAGGGCACCCCCTCCCCCAGGGTCAACAGCTACCCTGATGCTCCAAACAAGTTGAGGGCCGGGGACCAAGGGGACACCGAGTACTCTGGGTTCCCAAAGGCACCCATCAACTTCCCTCTGCCATAGCCAGAGGAAGGTCACAGGGTCAGGTGGCTTCTCCCCATTGCCCCATCTCCCCACTCTGTCGGGCACAGACCTGGAACCTTTTGTCATAGGCGTCTTGCACTCCAGTGAAGTAAAAGTTGTCCCCCAGAGAAAGAATGAAGTCTGCACCCAGCACCTGCACAGTCCTAGCAATCTCCTTGGCATTGGCCACTTCCCGGGGTGTGTGGAACGGGGCATTGGGGACCCCTCCCCAGTCGCCCACGGCCACAAAGCGCAGGGCAGGGTTGGCACCGTCAGCCAGTGGGGCCAGCAGCAAGGCTTGCAGGACGAGCAGAACTGTCCACATGTCCATCTGGGCAGGGACAGATGAGCATTGGTGGCCTGGACTATGGCAAGGACACACACACACACAGTCGAGACCCCCCGCTCCGCTTGCCCTGCTCTGTGAGCCAGGAAGGCCACTAGCTGCAGGGCTGGCCCCCAGGGAACCCCTCTGTGCCCTAGTTCCCAGGACAGGAGCCGGCGGGGGGAGGAGGGGATCTGCAGACAGGCTTCCACTGAGGGGCCAGGAAGGGTGGCCCTGCAGGCCCGTCTGTCCTCCCTCACCCTGCCTGCCCAGCACTCACCCTGGGGATGGCACAAGCTGGTCAGTAGGGACTCCAGGAGGCTGGTGGGCTCCAGGGCTGACTGGCCGTCACTGAGCCTTTATTCCCTGGGGGAGGAAGTGGATCATTCAAGGATGAGGCAGTTTCTCCCAGGACAGTCCAGGCCCACCCCTTGGGTCATGTGAGCCCTGGACTTCCCCAGCCAGGACATGGGCTTGGGGTGAGGGTGATGCTTGCAGCATCGAGGTCAGCCTGCAGGGGCCTGTCTGTGCTGTGGGCCCAGACACGTCCCAGGGATTCATGATCCGTGTGTGTGTCTGGGTGTGTGCATGCTGGCGGACCCATCCCAGGTATATCTGTGTGTGTGTCTGGGTGAGTGCACACTGCTTAACATGTCCTGGGTGTCCGTGTGAGTTCATGTGTGTCTTGACATGTACACGCTGCCTGACATATCCTGGGAATCCATGATATGTATGTGTGTGTCTGGGTGTGTGCACACTGCCTTACATGTCCTGGGTATCTGTGTGTTTGTGTCTGGTCATGTGCATGCTGCTGGACACATCCCGGATATCCGTGTGTGTGTGTGTGTGTGTGCATGTGTCTGGGTGAGTGTGCGCTACCTGACATGTCCTTGGTGTCCATGTGTGTCTGTGTATGTCTCAGCATGCGCATGCTGCCTGACATATCCTAGGAGGCCATGATCCATGTTGGTGTGTGTCTGGGCATGTGCATGCTGCCTGACATGTCCTGGGTGTCCGGGCATGTGCACACTTGCGAGAGGCCATGTCGGCTCTGCCAGGTGCCCAAGAAGTATCTCCCACAGCCCCGTCCTCTGAGTACGTGTTTCCTGCGTGCAGCCCGGAACGCCCGCCTGACCCGGCTCTGTGCCGGCAAGTCCCGGGTGCTGCAAGACCTGCCTGCGGATCCTGACCCTGCAAGGCCTGCGGAGCCTGTCTGTGACGCGCACGAGTTTTCTCAAGTCGCACCGGGACCCCAGAGTCTGTGCGGACGGGGACTTGTGCGTCCCTGACGTGTGTCTGCGTTTGACCGAGGTCCCCGCGGTGCCTGCGTGGTGCCTCCAAAGCGAGTTGTGCGTCTGACGACGTGGGAGTGTGGACCGAGGTGGGAGTGTGGACCGTGTGTGTCCCTGCCCCGCCCCCGCCACGCGCGTAAACAGCCGCGCCTCCCTTTTCCGGGAAGTCCGGCTGGCACCCTCCCCTCCCCCCCCCACTCCTGCTGGAGGAACCCAGGCGGAGGCGGCCGGGGACCAGACTCGTGGCCGCGCACTCGGCCCCCGCGCTCCTCGGCGGCGCCCGCGGCCCGGTGGGCACTCACGCGGCCCTCCGGCCCCTGCGCGGACGGCCCTCCCCCGCCCCGGGACGCCGGCTCAGAGAGGGGCGGCGACTCGCCCGGGGCGCCCAGCGAGCCGTGCAGCTCGGCCCCGCCCGCGCCGGCCGCCGCGACCCTCAGGCAGGGGGCTGATCCGGGCGGCCGAGCCCGCTCCCGGGGGCGGCGCGGCTCACCTGCAGTCGGCGCAGCGGGCTGAGGATCTGCGGGGCGCTCCGGGGCGCCGGCTTTAAGGAGGCGGCGGCCGGCTCGCCTGGCCCGCGGACCGGGCCGCCCCGGAACCGCCGCCCCGCCTCCCGGGCGCAGCCTCCGCGTCTGTGAAATGGGCGACTGGACCGCGGAGCGCGGCTGGGCCCGGGGGCGGACTGGGGCTGCGGCTGGGGCGGGGCGGCCCGGCGAGCCGGCTTCCTGCTCGACGCCGGCTGGGGGCCGCCACCTGCCTGCGACCTGGGCGCGCCTCCAGACCCGCGGTCCCGCGTCGCAGAGCTGCGTGGGGCCTCAGCCCTGGACCCGGCCGGGCTCTGGCTCTTGCCAGGAGGCTTGCCGTCGTCGACCTCAGTCTTCTGGGCTTTGAAATGGGAGTGAGGGCAGAAGAACCAAATTTTCCTTAGGACCAGGTGCCGTGCGTGCGCCTTAATCCCAGCCCTTTGGGAGGCCCAGGTGGGAAGCTTGCTTGAGGCCAGGAGTTCCAGACCAGCCGGGGCAACCTAACGAGATTCCTTGTCTACAAAAAAATTTTAAATTACAGACGGGCTTGGTGACTCAGCCTGTAATCCTGCGCCTTGGGAGGCTGAGGTGAGTGGATTGCCTGAGCCTGCGGGTTCGAAACCCGCCTGGGCAACTTGGTGAGACCTCATCTCTACAATAAATCAAAAAATTAGCCGGGCGTGGTAGCGCGCGCCTGTAGTTCCTGCTACTTGGAAGGCTGAGGCCGAAGGATCGCCGGCGCCCAGCAGGTGGAGGCTGCGGTGGCCGGTAGTGGCCACTGCACCCCAGTCTGGGTGACAGAGTGAGACTCCAACTCAAAAAACAAAAAAAAAATTTAAATTACAAAAAAATTAAAAAAAAAATTAGTGTGTGCCTATAGTTCCAGCTACTTGGAAGGCTGAGGTGGAAGGATCACCAGAACCCAGCAGGACGAGGCTGCAGTGGCTGTGAGCGTGCCACCGCACTCCAGCCTGGGCGACAGAATGAGACTCCAACTCAAAACAAGCAAGCTGGGCTTGGTGGCTCAGCCTGTAATCCTGCGCCTTGGGAGGCTGAGGTGGAAGGATCTCTGGAGCCCAGCAGGTCGAGGGTGTGGTGACCGGGAGCAGCCACTGCACTCCAGTCTGGGCGACAGAGTGAGACTCCACTCAAAAACAAAACAAAACAAAAAACAAACAAAAACAAACAAACAAAAACAAAAATTAGCCACTCACATCTGTAGTCCCAGTTACTTGGGAGACCCTGGTGAGAGGATCGCTTGAGCCCAGGAGGTTGAGGCTGCAGTGAGTTATGATTGCGCCACTGCACTCCAGTCTGGGCAACAGAGTGAGACCCTGTTTCCAAAAACAAATAATAAATAAAAGAGCACAAAAGCATTTGCACACAATTAAAACAAGATCTTGTTCAAGGCATGTAATGAAACTTGTGAATTCTTGACTGGATCTCTCTGGTGTCCTCCAGGGCTCTGAATAAACTCCTCTCTGAAAGGTATCTATAAAAATCTAGAAGAAACTTAGCTTATTTTTTAGTCTTTTTGTCTCAGTGTAACCATTAGAAAGTATTTAGACATTTTATTGTAGGAAGAACAAGCAGCCTATCCCATCTCCCTCGGCAAATCTCTTTTAGATATAAAACCAGGACAGCCTAACCATTCATGGTTTAGCATAATAATCTCTAGTAAACTTTTAGGTTTCTTGTCAAGACCGAAGATCAAAGATCACCCTTTGGCTGACCAAAGTCATAAAAGCAATAAGACCATTTTACCTTTGGTCAAGGAATTTGTGAGTTGTAAATGTCTGAGTTTGTGAATTGTAAATGTCTAACAAGTCTCGTGTAGGAATTATTCTCTGCCCCCCCACCCCAGGGTTAACCTAATCAGCCCTCTGTGAACTATATGACACAGATAAGTCCCACCATGGCAGCAATTATGTGACTAAACCACCCATTTGTCTGCTATCACCTGACATTATTAGTATCTGTGTTTGTCTGTCTCTTTGTGATGACGTGGAAGCAGACCATCACCCAATCACTTTAATGGTCTTCCCCGTCTAGGGGAATGATTAAAAGGACTCAACCACAAGTACCTGGGGGCCATTGTCTTGTTAAAGTCTGGTGTGGCCATGTGCTCTTTGAGCCATGGCTGTCGCCGTGTTTCTTGGCCTTGGTTTCCCTCCCCCACCTTGGGGAGAAATGTCTTATGTGTAGCCTATTAAAAATAATTTGAGTTTTTTTCTAGCTAAAACACTAGAAAGGCAACAGGGTACCAACACGGAGGGCTGCAGAACCAGAGGGCCAAAGAGGCACCCCAACTGGCAGTCACCATTAGTGACAAAACTCCAAATGCCCATCAGACACCTGGTAAAAACAAACCTGTTAAGGGGATGGCGCCCATTGCTTCTGGGTACAGTCTGTGGAGGACTGAAAGCACAGCTGCCCCCAAAAGGCCTTAACCTCCTGGACCTTGTCCACTGTGCAGGTCAAAGATCCATTGGGAAGCAGATGCACTCTCTTCTGAAGAGAGGAGAGAACACTTGGCTCACAAATGGTGGCCACTTATGGAGACCTGCAAATCTACTAAACTGCTTGGCACTGGCTCACCATCACCCCAACAATCCCCCAGGGTGCTGGAACCCAAACTAATTTCTTTTTTTTTTTTTTGAGTTGGAGTCTCACTCTGTCACCCAGACTGGAGTGCAGCAGCCGCTCCCGGCCACCGCAGCCTTGACCTGCTGGACTCCGGCGATCCTTCCGCCTCAGCCTTCCAAGCAGCCGGAATTACAGGCATGCGCTACCATGCCCAGCTGATTTTTTGATTTATTGTAGAGATGAGGTCTCGCTGGCCAGGCGGGTCTCGAACCCGCGGGCTCAGGCAATCCACTCACCTCAGCCTAATTTCTTAATTTAACATATGTGCCAGCCTTTTGGTCTTGGCCATCCATGTTGAAATCATATAGCTTTATCCAAAAGAATTTTCTCCTTTAAACAAAAGAGGGGGAAAGGAAGAGACAATTCAGTTAACCCTCCCTCTCTGTCTTTGTCACAAAAAAGCTAGTCTTTTTTCCCCCCAAGGTCTTTGGACTATAATTTTGGCTAAATAAGTGACTTTTACAATAACTACTATAATCTTGTGTTATAACATTATGCTTTTAAAAATTTTAATACTTAGCCAGGCTTGGTGGCTCAGCCTGTAATCCCGTGCCTTGGGAGGCTGAGGTGAGTGGATTGCCTGAGCCCGCGGGTTCGTGACCCGCCTGGGCAACTTGGCGAGACCTCATCTCTACAATAAATCAAAAAAATTAGCGGGCATGGTAGCGCGCACCTGTAGTTCCAGCTACTTGGAAGGCTGAGGTGGAAGGATCGCCAGAGCCCAGTAGGTCGAGGCTGTGGTGGCTGGGAGCGGCCACTGCACTCCAGTCTGGGTGACAGAGTGAGACTCCAACTCAAAAACAAAACAAAACAAAAGGAAACTGTTTTCTCTTGCTAATGTTTACCTGTTTAAAATTTTCAATTTAAGCTATAACCTAGCTGAGATCGGTGGCTCAGCCTGTAATCCTGTGCCTTTGGGAGGCTGAGGCGAGTGGATTGCCTGAGCCCATGGGTTCGAGACCCGCCTGGGCAACTTGGCAAGACCTCATCTCTACAATAAATAATAAAAAAAAAATTAGCCAGGTGTGGTAGTGTGTGCCTGTAATTCCAGCTCCTTGGAAGGCTGAGGCGGAAGGATCGCCTGAGCCCAGCAGGTCAAGGCTACGATGGCCAAGAGCACGCCACTGCACTCCAGTCTGGGTGACAGAGTGAGACTCCAACTCTTAAAAAAAAAAAAAAGCTACAACCTAACTACATGTCTCTAATGTTTTCAGTTTTTCTTCAGACTTTGTCAAAGTGGCTGTATTTCCTGGTTAAGGTACAACTATAGATAATTTGCAAGAGAATATTTCAACTTACGTTAATGAATTAGAAGCTTTGGTTAAACATACATATGATGTACAAGACTACTTTCACTTTTTCAAAATTGCTTTTAGGACAATAGCCTTTTTTTGTCATTGTTTGCTTAATAATTTTTGCTTGTGCTCTCTCTCAATGTTTTATTAAATCCAAATAGTATTTGGTTAAGGTTCTGCCATCTCCTATTCATGCCCTTGAAAATAGGTAGGGACAGCTCTATGGCCCCATCTCAACAAAAAACAATTACAAAAAAATTGTCTTTGCCCTGTTTCCCAAGATCATAAAAATATTTCCAAAAGCAGGAGTGGGGAGTGAAAGATACTTATAAAAACCTAGAAGAAGCCAGGTCCGGTGGCTCAGCCTGTAATCCTGCACCTTGGGAGGCTGAGGTGAGTGGATTGCCTGAGCCTGCGGGTTCGAGACCCGCCTGGGCAACTTGGTGAGACCTCATCTCTACAACATATCAAAAAATCAGCCAGGCGTGGTAGCGTGTGCCGGTAATTCCAGCTTCTCGTAAGGCTGATGTGGAAGGATCGCCGAAGCCCAGCAGGTTGAGGCTGTGGTGGCCGGGAGTGGCCACTGCACTCCAGTCTGGGTGACAGAGTGAGACTCCAACTAAAAAAAATAAATAAAAACCTAGAAGAAATTTAGCTTATTCTTTAGTCTTTTTGCCTCAGTGTAATCATTAGAAAGCATTCAGACATTCTACTGCAGGATGAACAAACAGCCTATCCCATCCCCCTTGGCAAATCTCCTTCAGATACAAAACCAGGACAGTCTAACCATTCATGGTTTAGCATAATAATCTCTAGTAAACTTTTAGGTTCCTTGTCAACACTGAAGATCAAAGATCACCCTTTGGCTGACCAAAGTCATAAAAGTAATGACTACCCCACCTTTGGTCAAGGAATTTGTGAGTTGCAAATGTCTGAGTTTGTGAATTGCAAATGTCTAACAAATCTCTTGCAGGAAATGCCCCCCCCAGGGTTAACCTAATCACCCCTTGTGACCAATGTGACATGAATAAGCCCCACCATGGCAGCAATCATGTGACTAACCCACCCATCTGCCTGCCGTCCATCACCTGACATCATCAGTACCTGCACTTTGCCCCTTTGTGATGATGTGGAAGCAGACCACCACCCAATCACCTTGATGGTCTTCCCTGTCTGGGGGAATGATTAAAAGGACTCAACCACAAGCATCCAGGGGCTATCGCCTTGCTAGAGTCTGGTGTGGCCATGTGCTCTTTGAGCTATGGCTGTCGCCATGCTTCCTGGCTTTGGTCCTCCTCCCCCACCTTGGGGAGGTAAATCTTCTTTCTTCCTTCTCTTTTTCTCTTTAATTTACTTTTTTTTTTTTTTTTTGAGTTGGAGTCTCACTCTGTTGCCCAGACTCTGGAGTGCAGTGGACGCTTCCGGTCACCGCAGCCTCGACCTGCTGGGCTCCGGCGATCCTTCCGCCTCAGCCTTCCGAGCAGCCGGAATTATAGGCATGCGCTACTACACTTGGCTGATTTTTTGATTTATCGTAGAGATGAGGTCTCGCTGCCCAGGCGGGTCTCGAACCCTTGGGCTCAGGCAATCCACTCACCTCAGCCTCCCAAAGGCGCGGGATTACAGGCTGAACCACCGAGCCTGGCTTAATTTACTTTTTTTTTTTTTGAGTTGGAGTCTCACTCTGTCGCCCAGACTGGAGTGCAGTGGCCGCTTCCGGCCACCGCAGCCTCGACCTCTGGGCTCCGGCGATCCTTCCGCCTCAGCCTTCCGAGTAGCCGGAACTACGGGCGTGCGCTACCACGCCCGGCTAATTTTTTGATTTATTGTAGAGATGAGGTCTCGCCTGCCCGGGCGGGTCTTGAACCCGCGGGCTCAGGCAATCCACTCACCTCAGCCTCCCAAAGGCGCGGGATGACAGGCTGAGCCTCCGAGCCCGGCTTAATTTACTTTTAAAGAAACTTTTCTTAACCTTTTTGTGTGTTGCAATTCTTTGCATTTACTCGTCTCTCCGGGTTCCCAGTGCAGGCACCTCTGGCTTGCCAGCCCCGGCAGTGCTGCTGCGCCTCCCTCCCCTCGCCTCTCCACCCTCACCCTGTCCCTGCCGTACCCTAACATTTTCTTTCTCTATTCACCCAGGATTTGCCTCAAAATCTCCCTCCACCTCCACACCTACCTGTTTTTCCAACACCAACGCTGAGCTCAGATGTCCATCCCAGGCTTGAGTCCTCCTTCGGACATTTTGTCCCGGTCCTGCTCTGCCCCACCTCCCCACCCGGCCCCTTCCCTTCCCTCCTCCCCTCAACCTTTACTCTCCTTAATCCTTTCTCCTCTGACCTCCTTTCCTTTTCTGGAATGTATCAGACACATGGTGACCTCAGGGTGTTGACACTTGATATGCCACCTGCCTGGGGGCTCTTCCTTCCCCAGATACCACTTGACTCCCTCAACCTTTGTATTCAGCTTCCTTTAATTTATCTAAAATGCAGGTGGTGTGGTGTGTGGCTCACGCCTGTAATCCCAACACTTTGGGAGGCTGAGGTAGAAAGATTGCTGAGGCCAGGAGTTTGAGACCAGCCTGGGCAACATAGTGACACTGTCTCTACGGAAAAAAAAAAAAAAAAAAATTGCTGGGCATGGTGGTGCATGCCTGTAGTTCCAGCTACTCAGGAGGCCAAGGTGGGAGGATTGCTTGAGCCCAGAGTTTGAGGTTATAGTGAGCTATGGCCACACCACTGCACAGCATCCTGGACCACAGAACAAGACCCTGTATCTAAAAAAAAAAAGAAAAAGAAAAAGAAAATAATAAAATACACCACCCACTCCCATTAGTGCCTGCCCCTCCTGTGCTGTAAGTTTTTCTCTATCATGCATCATTGCCTGACAAACCACACACGTTTATCTTGTTTTCCATCAGTCTCTTGTTAAAGAAAAAAATATGCAATGACACTTGTTAGAGCAAGAAAAAGACTTTATCCAGGACTGCCAGAACAGCTACAGGAACCACTGTGGGGACTAAATCTGACCTTTTCCCCTCTCATCCAAATTCCTAACTAAGAAGCTAGGGGAGTCACGCTAGGGGAATCAGGCTTGATAAGGATTCACCAGTAAAATAGGTTGTATTACCCCATTACCTATATGCTGAAGCTTGTTTTCCAACCTAACTCTGGCAGAATATCACACAACAAATAAAGAAGGAAATTGCCAAGCGCTGTGGTTCACACCTGTCATCCCAGCACTTTGGGAGGCAGAGGTGAGAGGATTGCCTGAGCCCACAGGTTTGAGACCAGCCTGGGCAACATGGTGAGATCTCATCTCTATAATAAATCATAAAATTAGCCAGGCATGGTGGCGAATGCCTGTAGTTCCAGCTACTTGAAAGGCTGAGGTGGAAGAATCACCTGAGCCTACTGCAATGGGGTCTTGCAAGGCAGGGGTGACATTGGACCCAACTCCCCACACAGTGTGGACAAATGGGATTTTATAGCTAAGGAGAAGGGTGGGGTCAGTGGGTGGAAAATGACCAAGGAAATGTCAGGGGGATTCTGGCTAAATGTGCACAGCAGGATTCTTGCTGAAGACAGGTCAGGGTGGTCAGACACCCACCTGGGGGCTGCAGAAGATGAGGAACCCGATCAGACATCATTGAGGGGGACCAGACATGGAAGGTGGGGGCTTCCTGCTCGCCTGATGTAGCAGGGCTGTTTGCTAAAATGAGATTTTTTAAAAAATTGTAGAGATGAGGTCTTGCTATGTTGCCTAGGTTGGTCTCAAACTCCTGGGCTCAAGTGATCCTCTCACCTTGGTCCCCTAAAGTGCTGGAATTACAGGTGTGAGCCATTGGGCCCATTCCCTGGATTTTGTTTTTTATTTTCTTTTGAGTCAGAGTCTCACCCGGTTACCCAGGCCGGAATGCAGTGGCATGGACATAGCTCACTCACGGCCTCAAACTCCTGGGCTCAGACGATCCTCCTAACTCAAGCTCCCTATTTGATGGGACTACAGATGCCCCATGCCCAGCTAACCTCCCCACCTTAATTTTTTTTTTTTTTTTTTGAGTTGCAGTCTCACACTGTCACTCAGGCTGGAGGGCAGTGGCATGCTCCCGGCCATCACAGCCTCGAGGGCTCAGGCAATCCTTCTGCCTCAGCCTTCCAAGTAGCTGGAACTACAGGCACACACCACAATGCCCGGCTAATTTTTTGATTTATTGTAGAGATGAGGTCTCGCCAAGTTGCCCAGGTTGGTCTCAAACCCATGGGCTCAAGTAATCCTCTCACCTCGGCCTCCTAAAGTGCTGGGATTATAGGCGTGAGCCACCGCGCCCAGGCTTTTTTTTTTTTTTTTGAGTCAGAGTCTCACGTTGTCACCCAGACTGGAGTGCAAGTGGCATGCTGAACATGGCCACTGCAGCCTTGATCTGCTAGGCTCAGGCAATTCTTCCACTTCAGCCTTCCAAATAGCTGGAACCACAGGCTCGCACCACCATGCTCAGCTAATTTTTTGATTTATTGCAGAGACAAGATCTTGCCGTGTTGCCCAGGCTAGTCTCACAACCCTGGGATCAGGCAGTCCTCTTGCTTCCGCCTCCCAAAGTGCTGGGATTACAGGTGTGAGCCACCACACCTGGCCACCTCTCGGCCTTTAAAAACCTTTGACTGCAAACCAACAGGGTGGTTGAGTCTTAAGTGCAAGCTGCCTGATTCTCCTTGCTTGATGCCATGTATATAACGCCCTCCTGTCTCCCACTAGATGCTTGACCCTACTGAGCCAGGCAAGCAGACCCTAGTCCAGTTGATAACAGGAGGCTGGTGGAAGGTGTCAGAAGGCTGGGATCAGGGGCTCCAGGGGTTCTATGAATAAGGGCCTGGAGTTGAGGAGTGTGCAGTGAGTCACACCTGCCATTCCAGCACTTTGGGAGATTGAGGTGGGAAGACTGCCTGAGCTCAGGAAATTTGAGACCAGCCTGGGCAACATAGCAAGACCTTGTCTCGAGGAAAAAAAAATTAGTTGGGCATGGTGGTGTGTGCCTGTAGTCCCAGCTACTCGGGAGGCTGAGATTGAAGGCTCGCCTGAACCCAGGAGGTCAATGCTGCAGTGAGTCATGATTGTGCCACTGCACTCTAGCCTGGGCAACAGAGTGACAATCAAAAAAAAAAAAAAAAAAAAAGGGAATACGGACCTGATCCAGAGGGTGACAGGTTTAAAGCTGAGATCTAGGTCATATTTTACAAGACGCGTCTGTAAAAAACCAAGCCAAGGCCAGGTGAGGTGGCTCATGCCTATAATCTCAGCACTTTGGGAGGCCAAGGCGAGAGGATTGTCTGAGCTCGTGGGTTCGAGACCAGCCTGAACAACTTGGTGAGCCCTCATCTCTACAATAAATCAAGAAAAATTAGCCGGGTGTGATGGCACACGCCCGTGGTTCCAACTACTCAGAAGACTGAGGCAGAAGGCTCATCTGAGTCCAGCAGGTCAAGGCTGCAGTGGCTGTGTATGTGCCACTGCCCTCTAGCCTGGGCAACAGAGTGAGACTCCAGCTCAAAAAAAAAAGAAGCAAGCCAAAGACAAGTATTTATCTGAATGTTGGTTTTATACGTGTTTGCAGCGATTCTCACTTGTCTGTGGAATGCAGATGTCATGTTATGGTTGATCCTAGTCATCACATTTGCCAACTCTTGGGTTAACTGATGTGGATCATCATAGATTAAAGCATTTAAACCGTCTTCATCAACGCCCAGTGTTATTCCTGAATGTGGAGAATCACTCAGGTCAAGATAACCCTCTTGGAAACAACAAGAACCTTATCTTGCCATGCTTCCCCTGATGGCATTCTCCCCAGATGCTGCACAAAGGTTTCAAGCTGTCTCCTCTGCCCTTACTCCCGTGTTAGACTCAAACACAAGAGTATGTCGAAAGTGTTTGTTTTTTTCCCGCTCGATGCTCCATCTTCTTTAGCCCACAGATAGCATTCACTTTCTTCAAATCTGAAAAATGCAAGGCATAGTCACAAGCATGACATTGTCACTCCAGAGGACAAATGACAAATGATAAACAACACTGTAGTGTTGCCATGCCAAAAACAAACGCTGCAAACTTATGCATCAGCCTAATATTTGAGAAAGAAAAACCTTTTATCTGAGCAATATGAGCCCCTTTAAATGATCAGGCCCCCAAGAAGCATTAAGAATATAAGAGCAGTCATGTCTCACTCAACCTTGAGCTAAATAATTACCTCTTGAGTTGGGCTCGGTGGCTCAGCCTGTAATCCCGCGCCTTTGGGGGGCTGAGGTGAGTGGATTGCCTGAGCCCGTGGGTTCGAGACCCACCGGGCAGGCGAGACCTCATCTCTACAATAAAAAAAAAAAAAAATTAGCCGGGCGTGGTAGCACGCGCCTGTAGTTCCAGCTACTTGGAAGGCTGAGGCGGAAGGATCCCGGAGCCAAGCACGTCGAGGCTGTGGTGGCCGGGAGCGGCCACTGCACTCCAGTCTGGGCGACAGTGAGACTCCAACTCAAAAAAAAAATTTAAAAATTAAAAACAAATTACCTCTTGAAGCCACCTGCTATGAGGGTTCTTGACCACCTGAGCCAAGTCACCATGAAATGCCACACCCTGTAGTTTAACATGAGCTTTTCTTAAACCAAAAGGACAAACAATTTTTGTAATCACCCATTGTTCTGATTGGTCCTTTTTTTCTTAACAAAATGGAGCTTCTCTTTTGCTTTCTGGAACACGCCCCAGGGTGACTTGGAAGTGTGTTCCAGGCCATTCCCTTTTTGGGCTAAACTCTTTACAACTAACTTTATTTTTTTATTTTATTTGAAATTTTTACTGTTTTTCTCTACCTCTACTCTAATTTTCTGTCCATTCTATGAATCAATCTGTCATCTGTTCTACTTATTGTATTATTTATCCATCCATCCTATCTACTTATGCATCTACCTATCCCTCCACCCACCTGTCAATTCTATCTCTTCACCCCCTCTGTTTATGTGTTCCAACTATCCCATCGACCTGTCAGACATAGCCATCCATCCAATCTATTTAGTCATCCTGTCTACCCACCTATCTCTCTACCTACCTAACCATCCACCCTGTCTGTCTAATCTGTCCATCCATCCAATCTATTTAGTCATCCTGTCTACCCACCTATCTGTCAATCTACCTATCTATCCATACATCCCATCTATTGATTCTCTCCATCCCATCTATCTAATCTGTCCATCCATTCTATTTAGTCATCCTGTCTACCCACCTATCTATTCGCCTACCTGTCCATCCACCCTATCTACCTCTATTTATCTATCTATTCCTACTTATTCACCCTGTCTGTCCACCTATCTATCCATTCTGCTTATCCATCCATCCATTCTATGTATCCTATTTATCTGTCACCTGTCCGTCCGTCTTATTTAATTATGAATTCATCGCCCATCCAATCTCTCTATTCATCCATCCTATATATCGGGCCTCCTTTATCTATCACCTAACCATCCATCCTGTTGAACTATTTATTCACTCATCCAAACTATCTATCCATTCTATCTATCTATATCTATCATCTCTGTATCTATCTATTTTATCTTTTTACCAACCCATTTTGTCTGTCCTATCTATCTATCTATCATGTAGCTATATCGCTATATCTTCTCACACACACACACACACACACACACACCCTCAAAAGTGCTCTGGCCGTACATACTGAGAAATTCCGGGGTAAACAGAAGGGGAAAATTTAAAAGTGGCATCGGACATATGTTTTATTTCTAATGAAAGAAAGAACACAACTGGGATAAATTGAAGTCTACCCGCCCCCGTCTTGTAATTTCCATTAAAAAAAATCCTGAGTGAGTGTTTGAATCTCACTGCTGTCCACCAACTGCTTCTTCTTGGTTGCAGGGAACAAGTGTTACCAGATTCTTTTTTTTTTTTTTTTTGAGCCGGAGTCTCACTCTGTCACCCATTTCGGAGGGCAGTGGCTCACTCACGACCACCCAGTGTCAACCTGCTGGGCTCCAGCAATCCTTCCACCTCAGCCTTCCAAGTAGCTGCAACTACAGGTGCACACTACCAAACACGGCTAATTTTTTATTTTGTAGAGCTGAGGTCTCGCCAAGTTGCCCGGGTGGATCTTGAACCCGCAGGCTCAGGCAATCCACTCGCCTTGGCCTCCCAAAGTGCTGGAATTACAGGCTGAGTCACCGAGCCCAGCCTACCAGATTCTTATGTCTGTGGAAATTGCTGACTCTAAACTGAAAGCTGTAGAATGACTTGGCTGAGCTTAGACGGAGGACCAGAACATCTAAGAGAACTCATGCTTCTCTTAACTTATTTATGTGGTTCCATTATAGATTTGTGATAACTGCTAAGTACTTCCCAAGAACTTGCTTGGTGGAGACATTTTAAAAGATTAAAGAATGGCCAGGTAGCCGGGCTCGGTGGCTCAGCCTATAATCCTGTGCTTTGGGAGTCCTTTTGCCTCTGCCTCCCAAAGTGCTGGCATGACAGCCATGAGCCACATTGACTACACATTTACAGAGGATCCACAGGATGGAATTTTTGGGGTTCCAACACTTCAAAAACCTAGGTGGTCAGCTACCTGGAAGGCTGAGGCAGAAGGATTGAATGAGCCCAGTAGGTTGAGCCCAGCAGGTGAGACTCCAACTCAAAAAAGAAAAAAAAAAAAAAAAAAAAAAAAAAAATCGAGGCATTGTCATGAGTTTGCTTGATTTGAGGAATCAAAAATCAGATTTTGTGCTGCCCGTCAAAAGAGGACTGAGTTAAAAAAATGTGGTACATATACATGATGGAATATTGCGTAGCCATAAAGAAGGACAAACATATGGACTTTGCAGCAACTTGGATGGACTTAGAGGCTATAATACGGAGTGATCTATCACAGAAACAAAGAACTGAGTACCACGTGTTCTCACTCATAAGCGGACCTTGAACTTTTGCCATAATACTGTAAGAAAGGGATCGAGCCGGGCTCGGTGGCTCAGCCTGTCATCCCGCGCCTTTGGGAGGCTGAGGTGAGTGGATTGCCTGAGCCCGCGGGTTCGAGACCCGCCTGGGCAGCGAGACCTCATCTCTACAATAAATCAAAAAATGAGCCGGGCGTGGTAGCAGCGCCTGTAATTCCGGCCACTTGGAAGGCTGAGGCGGAAGGATCGCCGGAGCCCGGCAGGTCGAGGCTGCGGGGGCCGGGAGCGGCCACTGCTCTCCAGTCTGGGCGACAGAGAGACTCCAACTCAAAAAAAAAAAAGAAAAAAATCAGCTTTTGCTGTCGGAGCAGAGTGAGCAAAGGATGAAGAGGGCGGGGATGAAGGCTGGGAGATGAAGCGGGGGTGGGAGGGGAAGACCGCGGGGGCCGCAGAGAAGGGGGCTTTTATTCCCGGTGAGATGGGAGTCGCCGAGGGTTCTGGGCAGAGGAGGGACTGATCTCACTTCGGTTTCGCATAATGTCCACCGGCTGTTGGGCTTCGGGGCATAGGCCGCTGGGTGGGTGGGTTAGGTGGGCAAAGCTAGGTCGCGGTGCCCTCCCAAGAAAGGGGGGCAGAGGTCTTGGCCTGACAGCCCCGGGAGGTGCACCGCTCGGCCCCAACCTGAGTTCCTTTTTCAGACGCTTTGACCTGTCCACTGCTGTCCCCGCGTGGCCACAGCTGGAACTGCAGCACCCTCCCGCAGACCCACCTCCTTTTTGAACAAAAAGAATTGCTCCTTCCAGTCCCCTTGGTATTATGCCTGTGCAGGGCGTGGGGGCTCCTTCGGTGGATCCAGCCAGAGGCTGCCCCGAAGGGGGATCTTTGGGCGGCCCTGAGTAAGAACCAAGCAAAGGCCTGGCGAGAGGACCCTGGCCTGGATAGGCTCCACCTCACTCACCATGAGCTCCAGTCCAGGCTCCTGCCCTGCTGCGAGCGGCTGATCGACGCAGTTATTGCATGTTTCCCACGTGTTTCCATGTTTCCATGTTTCCATGCTCCCCCATGGTTGCCCCCAGGCACAGGTGGGGACACAGACGAGGCGGACGTATGGACTGTCAGTGGGGGGGGTATGCACAGGAGGAGGAACTGGCTTCCAATTTGGGAAGTGGGAGTGCAGGATGCGTTGTGGAGGGTCAGGCTAGGCGTGTGGAGGATGGCATGACGTCTGTGTGCCGCCGCCGAGCCAGTCTGGCTGGGTCGGATGGCGCTGCAGTTCCAGATATGGCCACGCAGAGGCATCAGTGAACAAGCCAAAGCGTCGGGAAGAGGCACTCAGACCCTCAGAGCGGGTCAGTATGCTCAAGCCGGGAGAGGTGGGTGGGGTGGGTCTGTCACGCCAAGAAGTTGGCCTTTTACCGCCTTTTCTTTCTTTCTTTTTTTTTTTTCTGGAGTCAGGGTCTTATGTCGCCCAAGCTGGAAGTGCAGTGGCACTATTACGGATCACCGCAGCCCCGGCCTCCTGGTCTCAAGCGGTCCTCCAGACTCAGCTTCCCAAATAGTTGGGAGTCCAGGCACACGCTACCACACCTGGCTAATTTTTTAATTTTTAATTTTGATTTTATGTACGGCCGGGCTCGGTGGCTCAGCCTGTAATCCCAGCACTTTGGGAGGCCGAGGCGAGTGGATTGCCTGAGCCTGCGGGGTTTGAGACCCGCCCGGGCAACTTGGCGAGACCTCATCTCTACAATAAATCAAAAAATCACCGGGCGTGGTAGCACGTGCCTGTAATTCCACTACTCGGAAGGGTTTAGGCGGCAGGGTCGTCGGAGCCCAGCGGGTCGAGGCTGCGGTGGCCGGGAGCGGCCACTGCACTCCAGTCTGGGCGACAGAGTGAGACTCCAACTCAAAAAAATTTTTTTTTGTTTTATTTACTTGGAGTCTCACTCTGTCTCCCAGACTGGAGTGTCGTGGCACACTCACGGCCACCCCAGCCTCGACCCGCTGGGCTCCGGCGATCCTTCCGCCTCAGCCTTCCAAGTAGCCGAAACTACAGGCGCCCACTACCACGCCTGGCTATTTTTTTATTTATTATAGAGACGAGATCTCGTCAAGTTCCCTGGGCGGGTCTCGAACCTGCGGGCTCAGGCAATCCACTCACCTCGGCCTCCCAAAGTGCTGGGATTACAGGCTGAGCCACCGAGCCCGGCCTATTTATTTTTTTGAGTTGGAGTCTACCGCAGTCGCTCAGACTGGAGTGCAGTGACGGCTCCCGGCCACCGCAGCCTCGACCTGCTGGGCTGCAGCGATCCTTCCGCCTCAGCCTTCCAAGCAGCTGGAACTACAGGCGCACGCCACCATGCCCGGCTTATTTTTTGATTTATGGTAGAGATGAAGTCTTGCCATATTGCCCAGGCTGGTCTGGACCTCCTAGGCTCCAGCGATCCTTCCGCCTCAGCCTCCCAAAGTGCTGGAATTGCAGGTGTGAGCCACCACGCCTGGCCCTCCCACCTCTTGTAGCCATCTCTCACGTGGTCAACACATGCGTGGTCAACACATGCCCTGTTGCTCTCTAGATCCAGTCGTGCCCCCTCAACTCCAAGTGCTGCCGGCTGTACCTACCAGGTAGAAACATCCTTCTGTCTCCAGCATCCTGTCAAGCAACTGGTGACATCATTGGCCCAGTCATCAAGGAGCCAATTGGACGACAGGAAAGGGGAGCGCCACCCAAGCCCCACCCTACCCCTGCCCTCCTTTTCACCCGGTCTGTGCCCCTAGACCTCGGGGTTACTGGTAACACTCTCCTCTCCAGCTCCTGATGCCTCTGTCCTGGGTCCAGGTGAACTCCTGGGAGCAGCAGGCTGAGAAGTCCTGGGACTTCTCCTGCAGCAAAGCTGTCAGCAGGCACTTGGGGATGGGAGGACGGGCTGGAGGTGGTCACACTCAGAGCAGGAAGGTGCCCCACACAGCTGTGAGGTCCCCAAAGACCCACCTCACAGTCAAGAACACCAGCGGGCGCTCCTCCCTCCAAGTCCCTTATTGTGTACCCGTTTCTCTTCACTCCAAGCTTTGTTAGCTATCCACAATTATTTCAATAGTTATGGCTTGCAGGAAGGAATAGCTATGCTTCATTGAGTTCATTTTTTAAATTTTTAATTAATTAATTTTTTAAATTTTAAAGATGTGGGGTACAATTCAGAGTTAGGCATACAAACCTTGATCATGCAGGTCCCCTTGTTGATGAGGTATGCTCCTCCCTCCCCTAGCAGTTTCCCTCAACTGCCAATCTCACCCCCCTCCCTTGACAGTTTCCCACTACTGCCAATCGCTTTCTTACAGTATTATAATTGTTCAAGGTCCGCTTATGAGTGAGAACATATGGTACTCTGTTCTTTGTTTCTGTGTATGATCGACTCCAAATCCATCCAAGTTGCTGCAAAGTCCATATGTTTGTCCTTCTTTATGGCTGCATAATATTCCAGTGTGTATATGTACCACATTTTTAAAATCCAGTCCAGCTTTGATGAGCAACATGGTTTGTTCCATGTTTTTGCTATTGTGAATAAAGCTGCAACAAACATACATGTGCAGGCATACTGAGTTCTTTTTATATGACTTAAAAGTGTAGCCAGGCTTGGTGGCTCAGCCTGTAATCCCGCGCCTTTGGGAGGCTGAGGTGAGCGGACTGCCTGAGCCCGCGGGTTCGAGACCCACCTGGGCAGGCGAGCCCTCATCTCTACAATAAAAAAAAAAAATTAGCCGGGCGTGGTAGCGCACACCTGTAGTTCCAGCTACTTGGAAGGCTGAAACGGAAGGATCGCCGGAGCCAAGCAGGTCGAGGCTGCGGGGGCCGGGAGCGGCCACTGCACTCCAGTCTGGGCGACAGAGTGAGACTCCAATTCAAAAAAAAAAAAAAAAGCGTATTCATGAAACCATCTTTTAGAAATAAGAAATGGCTTTAAGTGTTCCCACCACCCCCACCCGAGCACATTGTACCCCATAGGTGATTTTTTGTCCCTTCACCCCTTTCCACTCTTCCCCATCTCAGTATTTTTGATTACTGGTTGTTTTCCCCCAGTTAATCTTTTGAATTTGTTTTTCTTTCAAGACTGTTTGTGGCCTGGGAGTGGTGACTCAGGCCTGTAATCCCAGCACTTTGGGAGATGGAGGCAAGAGTATTGCCTGAGCCCAGAAGTTCGAGACCAGCCTGGGCAACTTGGTGAGACCTCGTCTCTACAATAAATCAAGAAAAATTAGCTGGGTGTGGTGGTGCATACCTGTAATCCCAGGTACTTGGAAGGCTGAGGCGGAAGGATTACCTGAGCCCAGCAAGTTGAGGCTGCAGTGGCCATGAGAGTGCCACTGTACTCCAGCCTGGGTGGCAGAGTGAGACTTGGACTTAAAAAAAAAAAAGTCAATGTAGGTGGGATGTGGTGGCTCAAACCTATAATCCCAGCACTTTGGGAGGCCAAGGCAGAGGATTGCTTGAGCAAGACCAGTCATGGCAACATAGAGAGACTTTGTCTCTGAAAAAAAAACAAACCAAAAAAAACAGCCGGGTGTGGTAGCCCACGCCTGTAATCCCAGCACTTTGGGAGGCGGAGACAAGAGGATTGTCTGAGCTCAGGGGTTCAAGACCAGACTGAGCAACATGACGAGACCTTGACTCTACAATAAATCATAAAATTTAGCCGGGTGTGGTGGTGCATGCCTATAGTCCCAGCTATTTGGAAGGCTGAGGCAGAAGGATTGCCTGAGCCCAGTAGGTGGAGGCTGTGGTGGCCGTGAGCATGCCACTATACTCCAGCCTGGGTGACAGAGTAAGACCCTGAATAATAAAAAAAAAATTACCTCCTTCCTGGAGTGTAAAAAAAGAAAAAATAAATTTTTTTTTTTGAGTTGGAGCCTCATTCTGTTGCCCAAACTGGAGTGCAGTGGCCACTCCCAGCCACCGCAGCCTTGACCTGCTGGGCTCCGGTGATCCTTCCGCTCAGTCTTACAAGGAGCTGGAACTACAGGCGCGTGCTACCACGCCTGGCTAATTTTTTGATTTATTGTAGAGATGAGGTCTTACCAAGTTGCCCAGGCGGGTCTTGAACCCGCGGGCTCAGGCAATCCACTCACCTCAGCCCCCCAAAGGTGCGGGAGTACAGGCTGAGCCACCGAGCCCGGCTAGAGAAAATAATTTTTAAAAATAGCTAGGTGTGATGGTGTGAGCCTGTAGTCCCAACTCCTTGGGAGGCTGAGATGCAAGGGTCGCCTGAGCCCAGAAGGTCAAGGCTTCCGTGAACCGTGGACATATCAGTGCACTCCAGCCTGGGTGACAGAGTGAGATTTCGACTCAGAGTGAGCTTATGGCTTACCACACCCTCGACTTCCTATGCTCAGGTGACCTCCTGCCCCCGCCTCTTGAGTAACTTAGGACTATAGGCACCGAGCTTATTTTTAAATTTTTTGTAGAGAAGGAGGTCTCACTATGTTGTCCAGGCTGGTCGACTGGTCTTGAACTCTTGACCTCAAGCAATCCTCCTGCCTCAGCCTCCTAAAGTGCTGAGATGACAGACGTGAGCCACTGTGCCCAGCCAATCTCAAGGTATTTTCTGATTTCCCTTGGAATTTATTTTTTGAAGAATTTGTTGTCCAAAAGTTTATTTTTATGCATTTGTGAATTTTCTAATTTTTCTTATTATATTGATATCTAGTTTCATTTCATTGTGATTAAAAAGATACTTCGAATAATACCAATCTTTTAAATTATGATGAGTTTTTTAAAATTTTTTTTTTTTTTGCATCAGAGTTCACTCTGTCACCCAGGCTGAAGTGCAGTGGTATGCTCACAGTCACACGGTGTCGACTTGCTGGGCTCAGATGATCCTTCCACCTCAGCCTTCCAAATAGCCAGAACTACAAGTGCCCAGCCTAAAAAAACTCAACTATGGTTTATTCTGGAAAATGTTTCATGTGTACTTGAGCAGAATGTTTTTTCTGCTGTTGTTGGCTGGAGGTGAGAGGATTGTCTGAATCCAGGAGTTCAAGACCAGCTTGGGCAACTTGGCGAAAGCTTGTCTCTACAATAAATCAAAATATTAGCAGGGAGCAGTGGTGGGTGCCTGTAAACCCAGCTGCCGGGAGGCTGAGGCTGAAGGATCACCTGAGCCCAGCAGGTTGAGGTTGTGGTAGCCTTGCCACTGCACTCCTGCCTGGATGACAGAATGAGACTCTGAATCTAAATAAATAAATAAAGTAACTATTGCTGACTTCTTCGGTTATTTTACCATTTGTGTTCTGTGTTTTGGGGCTTTTGTTGTTGTTGTTGTTGCTCTTTATTTCTTCCATCACTGCCTTCTTTGTTTAGTCCATTTTTTAAAAATTGGAGTCTCACTCTGTTGCCCAGGCAGGAGGGTAGCGGCACGCTCACAGCCATGCCAGTGTCGACCTGCTGGGCTCCGGCGATCCTTCCGCCTCAGCCTTCCAAGTAGCCGAAACTACAGGCACGTGCCACCATGCCCAGCTAATTTTTTTGATTTATTGTAGAGACGAGGTCTCGTCAAGTTGCCCGGGCTGATCTCAAACCCGTGGACTAAGGCAATTCACTACCCTAGGCCTCCCAAAGTGCTGGGATTACAGGCTGAACCACCAAGCCCGGCCTAGTTCATTTTTTGTAATAAAACATTTTTATTATCTTCCCATTTCCTTTTATGTATTTTCTACAGATTTTTAAAATGGTTACCATGGGGATTACATTTGACATAATAAGCTATAACAGTGTAACTTTTTGTTTTGTTTTGTTTTTGAGTTGGAGTCTCACTTTGTCACCCAGGCTGGAGTGTAGTGGCACGTTCATGGCCACCAAAGCCACGACCTGCTGGGTTCTGGCAATTCTTCTGCCTCATCCTTCCAAGTAGCTGGAACCACAGACACAGGCCACCACATTTGGCTCATTATTATTATTATTTATTGTAAAGACGAGACCTCACCAAGTTGCTCAAGCTGGTCTTGAACCCCTGGGCTCAGGCAATCCTCTCACCTCTGCCTCCCAAAGTGCTGGGATAACAGGCATGAGGCACCACGTCCTGCCAAGGGTTTCTTTTTTTCATACATTTCGTGTCTTTGTTTATATTTTCCTTTAGATTATTGGGAACATTTTATACCAAGGAACAGCCTGAAATGTAAAGTTAAGGTCTTTTCTTAGTTGTGCCTTTCCCTGTGCATGTATGGTAACTTTCTAATTTTCTCTGTATATATGTTGCTTTTGTATAACCCAATCTTCAATGTCTGGCTCCCAGAAGGAGAGAAAGAAAAAAATGAGAGGAAAAATAAAATGTACTAGTTCTTTATATTCCCTGGTAGTCACCTCAGATGGAAGGGAAGGGCCTTGTAACAATGGGGGGAGATGCAGCAACAATAACCACCCCCTTCTTTGCAACTCACTGATCAGAAGCAGCAATTAGCAAGCAGAGTACAGATTCCCAGTATTTGGAGGACAAGGTCCTTTTTGCCCAACCTGGTCCCCAAAAGCTGCATATAAACTAGCCGGGAGTGTGGAGTGGGTAGCTGAAGAGTTGAAATTGACTGCAGTTAACCACAATTTATCATCTAATCCTTTCCCTGCAAGTTGAAAGGTTGTGATAGATTCCAGTTACACAACAGCTATATCAGTTTGATTCTGCTAGTGCAATTCTTTTCTTTTCTTTTCTTTTTTTTGAGTCGGAGTCTTACTCTGTTGCTCAGGTTGGAGTGCAGTGGCACGCTCCCGGCCATCGCAGCCTCGATCTGCTGGGCTCAGACGATCCTTCCTCCTCAGCCTTCCCAGTAGCTGGAATTACTGGCGCGTGCCACCACGCCCGGCTAATTTTATGATTTTTTTTTTTTTTTTTTGAGTTGGAGTCTCTGTCACCCAGACTGGAGTGCAGTGGCCGCTCCCGGTCACCGCAGCCTCGACCTCCTGGGCTCCGGCGATCCTTCCGCCTCAGCCTTCCAAGTAGCTGGAACTACAGGCACGCACTACCACGCCCGGCTAATTTTTTTGATTTATTGTAGACATGAGGTCTCGCTGCCCAGGCGGGTCTCGAACCCGCGGGCTCAGGCAATCCACTCACCTCAGCCTCCCAAGGCGTGGGATTACAGGCTGAGCCACCGAGCCCGGCTTAATTTTATGATTTATTGTAGAGATGAGTCTCGCCATGTTGCCCAGGCTGGTCTCGAAACCCTGGGCTCAGGCAATCCTCTCGCTTTGGTCTCCCAAACGTGCTGGAATTACAGGCTTGAACCACCGCGCCCGGCCCCTGCAAACATTTGTGGCCCCATGTCCAAGAGGAATTAGAAGGAAGAGCCCATTGAACGCAGGAAGACGACAGTGCCCGCTCTGGCCAACAAGAAGCAGGTTCTGATTAAAAGCAAATACCCGCGGGGCGGGGTGCCGAGAGGAATCGAACTGAGAGTGGCAATCGCTAGAACCTGTCAATACGGCGCCACGCACGTTTCCGTGGCTTCCACGTCACTCAGGCCTCAGGGGGCGGGACCTGGAGCACTAGCCAATCAAGGGCGCAGGGGCGGGCCCCGCGGGCCGTCCAATCAGACGCGCCGTGGGAGAGGAGGGCGGGGCCCTGCACCACCCCACCGAGCCTTTGTTTCTCGCGTCCGCCCCCCTCGGGCTCGAGTCACGGTTTCTCGGGGAGGCCCCGGTTGCCTCTGCCGCAGCCTCTGTGGCGCTGTGACCTGCACGGGCCGCGGGAGCCCTTGGGAGGATGCCGGGTCACCTTGGAATCCGCGAAATGGTGAGTGTGCGGGGCCGACGTCCCAGACGGGGGGTGGCTGCTCGGCGGTGGCGCGACCCAGGCCTCCCCGCGACACTCCGGCCTCCGCGGACCCGCGTCCCCCCTGGCAGCTCGGCCCTCCGTCTCCTCCGGCGCAGGGTGGGGCTGGGCGGCAGCCGGGACCCCGGACGTCCTGTCCTGTCCCTGCGCGGCGACCTCGGTCCCGACCCTGGAGTCCTCTCTGGGCAGCTCCGCGCCCGCAGCCCCGCGTCCCCTAGTTGGTGTGGGGACCATGGGAGGGTCCTCAGGGGAGGGTCCCGACTCGTGTGCGGGGTGGTGAGTGGAGGAGTTGGGGTCTGGGGGGATCTCCAGCCCCTCCGTTCTGCTACTAAAAATTAAACAGAGGCAGGCCGAGCACGATGGCTCACGCCTGTCATCCCAGCATTTTGGGAGGCAGAGGCGGGAGGCCTGCTGAAGCCCAGGAGTTCGAGACCAGGCTGGGCAACATAGCCAGACCCCCATCTCTAGTTAAAAAACAAATCAATACATAAATAAATAAATGCACAAAATAAACGGGGGTTCTGCCAAAAAATAAAGATGCCGGGCACGGTGGCTCACGCCTGTAATCCCAGCACTTTTGAGGTGGAGGAGAGAGGATTACCTGAGCTCAGGGTTTCGAGACCAGCCTGAGCAACATGGCAAGACCTCGTCTCTACAGTAAATAAAGAAAATCAGCTGGGCGTGGTGGCTCGTGCCTGTAGTTCCGGCTACTTGGAAGGCTGAGGGGGAAGGATCGCCTGAGCCCAGCTGGTGGTGGCTGCGGTGGCCATGAGTGCTCCTCCGCACTCCAGCCTGGGGGACAGAGTGAGACTCTGACTCAAACATAAATAAATAGAGTTTATTCGAACAGACAGCGATTCATGAGTGAGAAATAGCCAGCCATGGTTTGTGGTCTGGGGACCCCATGGAAGGGCTCCAAGGGAAAGCTTTATAAGGTTCCCGAGGTAGCAAACTAGATGGCATTTGTGACTGGTTACAGGTAAGTGGTGGCCTTATTTGGTTTACCCAGGTGGAAATTTTCTGTAGTCAGAGGTTAATTGGCTATTGTGGTTGTTTAAGCCTACATTTTGTAAATTAGTCATTTACAAAAGAAGTTCGTTTGCTTTAGATTTTGGCTTCCTTGGGTAGGAGACCAGGACACCACAGTCAGTTCAGTCTAATTGCCTCCTAATTCATTATTTTAACACTTCCAGAAGGACTGGTTTTCCTCTCTGTTTTTCTTTTTCTTTTTTTTCTTTTTTTTTTTTTTTGAGTTGGAATCTCACTCTGTTGCCCAGTCTGGTATGCAGTGACACGATCATGGTCACTGCAGCCTCAACCTGCTGGGCTCAGGCAATCTTTCTGCCTCAGCCTTCCAAATTGCTGGAACTACAGGTATGCACCACCACGCCTGGCTAGTTTTTTGATTTATTGTAGAGATAAGGTCTTGCCATGTTGCTCAGGCTGGTCTCAAACCCCTGAACTCAGGCAATCTTCTCACCTTGGCCTCTCAGAGTGCTTGGGTTACAGGATTGAGCCACTGCGCCCAGCCTCTGTATGCGAATCAGGGTCCCAAATCCTTGACTCCTGTTCCCCTAGTTCAATGCTTCTAGCCTAAGTTTTCATTTCCTTCCCTCCACTCCCAAATGTCAATTCCCTTCTCCAGTTCATGGGATCAGCTATTTGTCCTTTATTATATATTTTAGATAAACAGTAATTTAATTGTTTATCATTTTTACAAGGAGCAATGGATTGCTCTTTTAAAAATGTTTGTTTTCTGCTTCTGAACACTTCACATGAGAGGAAAGCAGAGAATAAGAGCACAAAACCCCACTGTAAGAAACCTTTGTTCCTCTCCTGCTTATATCTGTCCTAGCCAGACACCTTATCAGAATGTCTTTGGGCTGAGGATCCCCTTTGAAACATGTACAGGTTCCTATGCCCTCAGCCCACCCTGTCTTTTCCTGGCTCTGGGTTTCAGAACTGCCCGAGTCTGCCCCCAAGATGCCTACAACTTCCATGTCTTCTTGGAGGGTCAAGTGCATATCAGCCCCTGGGTCATCTTCCAGAGGACACCTGAGGTGGAGATGGGACCTCCCAGGGGAGCAGCTGGATGCCCTTGGCTGGGAGAACATCCTGCTATGTACTTCATCTGTTTTATTTTATTTTTCTTTATTTCAGTAGTTTTGGTTACATGGTTGCATTGCATAGTGGCAAAGAAGTCTGGGCTTTATGTGTGTACCCAGCACCCCAACCTGTGCTCATTGTACACAGTAGGCGATCATGTATTTCATCTAAAAACTAAGCCCTTAGGACACTTAGATTTCTCACGCCAACCCCAGTTTCCATTTCTTGGGGACACATTGGTGGCCTGCCAGTTGGATGGTGGTATGAAGGGGATAAGACAAATGATCCCTGCGCCTCTGGAGTAGCTCAGACTAGTGAAGGGAGAAAACTATCCCTGAGGACAGAACCCACCCCATTGAGGTAATGGGCACACAATGCCATGTCTCCTGGGAGGTGGCCGTTGAGCACTTCAGGGAGCAGTGTGGGGCTGGGGGATGTGCCAGGTGATAGGATGACCTGACCTCATCCTTGAGTCAGGCTTGTCTGTGTGCCAGTCAGCACTGCCCCCTCCTGGGTTTGTTCCCTGGAAAAGATTTGTTCGCTTTTTTTTTTGAGTTGGAGTCTCACTCTGTCACCCAGACTGGAGTGCAGTGGTCGCTCCCGACCACCGCAGCCTCGACCTGCTGGGTTCCGGCAATCCTTCCGCCTCAGCCTTCCAAGTAGCTGGAACTACAGGCGCGTGCTACCACGTCCAGCTGATTTTTGATTTGTTGTAGAGATGAGGTCTCGCCAAGTTGCCCAGGCGGGTCACGAACCCGCGGGCTCAGGCAATCCACTCACCTCAGCCTCCCAAAGTCACGGGATTACAGGCTGAGCTTTTTTTTTAAAGCAAGATTTATTGAGAGGACAGAAAAGCTCCCACAGTGGGAGGGGACCCAAAGGGGTTGCCCCACTTTTTATTTATTTATTTATTTTTGAGTTGGGGTCTCACTCTGTCACCCAGACTGGAGTGCAGTGGTATGATCTCAGCTACTGACAAGGTTTCGCCATGTTGCCCAGGCTGATCATGAACTCCTTGGCTCAGGCAGTCTTCTCACTTCAGCCTTGCAAAGTGCTGGGATTACAGGCGTGAGCTACTGCACCTGGTTTAAGATTTGTTCACTTATTGCAGTTTGTTTTTTTAAAAAGTAATTATAAATGTATTCTATCAGTAGAGTTTGAAAGGTAAGAAATTTCTCCTATGAGGCAAAGGAGTGGAATTCAGGGAACAGATTAAATAACTAGTCTTATATTTCATTTGTTAAAAATTAAGCAGTTAATTATTTTTTAAATAATAATGATGGAATCTTGCTCTGTTGCCCAGGCTAGTCTTGAACTCCTGGACTGAAAGAATCCTCCTGCCTTGACCTCCCAAATGCTGGGACTACAGACATGAGCCACTGTGCCCAGACTAAAAATTCTCATTTACATTTCTTCTTTCCAGAGCATGTGTAGTAAGTTTCTCAGATCTGTTCATTTTTAAATTTTTTGTTGGGGACTGCAAATGAAATTTCAGGGCTTAGTTTTGGGAATGCCATCAGAGAAGGGAAATAGGGAAACACTCTCTTCCATTATGGATGCAGAAAAATGAATACATTTCCACAAACAAGTGTGGTTGATAAATTGGTGAAAGATTCAACCAAAAATCAGTTCCTCTTCTTTGCAGGGCGGAGAATGTGTGATAGTGGATAACTGTTTATAAGGTTAGGCTGGGTCAACACTTAGAAGAAGGAGAGAAACTTAAGCAAAATTTGGTTAACAGGTATTTTGACTGGTCACTGGACATAAGATTTTTTTTTTTTGAGTTAGAGTCACACTCTGTCACCCAGGCTGGAGTGCAGTGGCATGCTTACAGCAACCTTTACCTGCTGGACTCAGACGATCCTTCTGTCTCAACCTTCCAAGTAGTTGGAACACGCACTACCACGCCCAGCTCATTTTTTTATTTATTTATTGAGAGATGAGGTCTCACAAAATTGCCCAGGCTGGTCTTGAACCCCTAAGCTCAGGCAATCCTCTCGCCTCAGACTCCCAAAGTGCTGGGATTATAGGCTTGAGCCACCGCACCCGGCTAGGTGTTTTTTCCTGGGAGCCTCCGCATCAGTTGTCCCAGCTGCTCACAGCAACCATTGGAGGAGCCCTTTATACTGAGAGAAGTTCAGAGCACTGGAGAGCTGGGAACCCACAGACAGTGATGCCCTGTATGGGGTTGTAATTGTTATTGTCCTGTTTCTAGACGTTTTTGATGGAACAAATCTGGATATAGACAAGGTTTATATATTCATATAGTATAGTACTATATGGTCTTATTCTTCATAGTATAGTGGTTTTCAATTTCATGCCAGCTCATAGAATTATTCAAACACGCTATCACCATCCTTCCATGAGAACAAAGGAGCAAGTCACCCTCTTGATACTGCAGAGTGTGCCACCCACAAATCTTCATGAGTTTGGAAAAAGATTATTTGATATGACAACAAGAACACTAGGAATGAAGAAAAAGTATAGTGGTTTTGACTTAATCAAAACTGATAACTTTTGTCCTTCAAAGGACACCATCAAGTTGAAAAGACAATCCATCAATAGAAGAAAAACTTGTGAATCCTATATTTGTCAGGGGCCTACACCCAGAAGCAACTGGAACCCCAGACCCACCATCACACAGAGTGGGGTTGGATCAGCAGCAGGACTCCCAGGCATCCTGTCCCATCACTGCAGGAGGGAACCTTGGCCCTGGAGTCCTCTCTGGCAGCTGTGCACCTGTGGTCCTGAATCTCACATTATGGGGTGACTACGGAGAGTGATCATCGGGAGAGAAATCTAACCTGGTGTTTTGGGTTGGGGGGGTACTTTCTGGACCCCTCCCCAGTAAGTCAGGCATGACTGGGCCTAGCAGATGGCTTATGTGTGTCTCCAGCTCCTCCCCTGGGGGAGGGAAACTATTTTCCTCTATGCATTCCATACGTGTATAGCTGGATCTCATGTTTTAAGGCCTCGTCTCCTCTCCTGTTAAGGAGAGATTTCTCCAGAAACTTGTTTGAAACATCAAGGATTCGAGACCCGCCTGGGCAACTTGGTGAGACCTCATCTCTACAATAATCAAAAATTAGCTGGATGTGGTAGCGCGTGCCTGTAGTTCCAGCTGCTCGGAAGGCTGAGGCGGAAGGATCGCCAGAGCCCAGCAGGTCGAGGCTGCGGTGGCCGGCAGCGGCCACAGCACTCCAGTCGGCGACAGAGTGAGACTCCAACTAAAAAAAAAAAACCAAAAAAAAACCGTCAAGGAAGGCTCTCTTCAACACAGTTGTTATATGAACCATGATGACTATAATGGGGTGGGTGATTGAACTCAACCTTGAATGCAGCAGGAATAGTGTTGGGATTATAGTCAATGGACAAGGTGAGGGAGGGGATAGAACTTGGTTAGGTATCATGGGGGTGGGGGAGGAACTTGATTGGATATCAAGTTTAGAGGGATTCCCACTAAACTGCCTTAGAAGGAGTCTTGCTAAAACTAGCCTTTGCAGGTCAATGCCAAGGCCTAGCCAAGAAGAGGGCTTTGAGGATGCATGATTCAAGTTTGGTCAAAGAGGGCGTTCTGGCCTAATTCTTCCTAGGTCTGACAGTGAATCCCTATATTTCGGTTTCCTTCCTTACATTCTTTTTTTTTTTTTTTTTGAGTTGGAGTCTCACTCTGTCACCCAGACTGGAGTGCAGTGACCGCTCTCGGCCACCACAGCCTCGACCTGCTGGGCTCCAGCGATCCTTCCGCCTCAGCCTTCCAAGTAGCTGGAACTACAGGCGTGTGCTACCACGCCCAGCTAATGTTTTGATATATTGTGGAGATGAGGTCTTGCCAAGTTGCCCAGGCGGGTCTCGAACCCACGGGCTCAGGCAATCCACTCACCTCAGCCTCCCAAAGCGTGGGATTACAGGCTGAGCCACCGAGCCTGGCTCTTTCCTTACATTCTAAAATGCCAACTTCCTCTCTCCAGTGGACAATAAATGTCTCTATTTAAAAGGTGCATTTTTGTTGTTGATGGATATTTTACGAGCGGAAAGTACTGAATAACCATTTGAAACTACATTATGTAGGATCCTTGTTCCTAATGATTTGTGATGTTGAGCTTCTTTTTATGTGCTTACTGGCCATTTGCATATATATTGGAGAAATGTCTACTGAAGTTCTTAAAAATCTGTCATCTTTTTTTTTTTTTTGAGTTGGAATCTCACTCTTTCATTCTCACTCTTGTCGCCCAGGCCTGGAGTGCAGTGGCATGCTCATGGCCACCGCAGCCTCAACCTGCTGGACTTAATTGATCCTTCCACCTCAGTTTCCAGGTAGCTGGAACTACAGATGCATGCCACCATACCCGGCTAGTTTTTGTGATTTATTGTAGGGATGAGGTCTCACCAAGTTGCCAATGCTGGTCTCAAACCCCCAGGCTCAGGCAATCCTGACCTCAGCCTCCCAAAGTGCTGGGGTTACAGGCTGAGCCACTGCACCTGGCCAAAAATCTGTTTTTTGTTTTTTTTTTGAGTCAGAGTCTCACTCTGTCACCCAGGCTGGAGTGTAGTGGCACACTCACGGTCACCACAGCCTTGACCTGCTAGGCAGGTGATCCTTCTGTCTCAGCCTTGCAAGTAGCTGGAACCACAGGCATGTGCCACCATGTCAGGCTAATTTTTAAATTTATTATAGAGATGAGGTCTTGCCATGTTGCTCAGACTGATCTCGAACCCACAGGCTTAGGCAATCCTCTCGCCTCTGCCTTCCAAAGTGCTGGGATTACAGGTGTGAGCCACCGCACCCAGCATCTTAAGCATTTTTGTGTATAGTTTAGTAGTGTTAACTATACTCACCTTGTTGTGAAACTAAACTCCAGCAATTTTTCCCATATTTATTTTTTTCTTAAGATTGGTTAATTTCAATCACTTTGTCTTCATGTTAGATAATTGTTTATTTTGCTTGCTCAAATTTACCACTGAACACCTACAGAGAAATTTTCATTTTAGTTGTACTTTGCATCACCATACTGTCTGTATGATCTGTTTTGTAATTCCTAATTTTCTGTTGATATTGTGAACATACCATTTTCTTGATTACCTTTATTTCTTTCTCCATGGTTGCCTTTACCTTTGAGCATAGTTAAGCCAGTTGCATAAAGTCTTTGTCTAATGAGTCCAGTTACTGGGGATTCTCAGAGATGGTTTATCTCAATTAATTTTCAGTTAGATTTTTTTCCATTCATGAGCTGTATTTTTCTGTTTGTCTTTGTGATTGTTGTTGTTGTTGAAAGTGGACATTTGAATATTATAATGAAGTAACAAGGAGATCAGATGCTGCTGCTTCTCCAGTGTTGGCTATTCTTGTTTGTTGAAGACTGTTCTTGTCTGTTTCATAACCTTTTGAAAGTTTTTTATGCAGAGACTATATTCCTTGTGCGTAGCCACTGAAGTCTCTCATTTCTTTGGGTTGCATTCAGATACTGTTTTGATAGAGGTTTCTGGAATGCTGCGAACTAAGAAAGAAAAAGAGAATGAAATAAATAAAACCCTCACCTCTTCCATCTTTTTGTATGGCTCAGTCCAAAACAATGGCCTCCCATAATTTTTTTTTTTTTTTTTTTGAGTTGGAGTCTCACTCTGTCGCCCAGACTGGAGTGCAGTGGCCGCTTCCGGCCACCGCAGCCTCGCCTGCTGGGCTCCGGCGATCCTTCCGCCTCCGCCTTCCGAGTAGCCGGAATTACAGGCATGCGCTACCATGCCCGGCTGATTTTTTGATTTATTGTAGAGATGAGGTCTCGCTGCCCAGGCGGGTCTCGAACCCGCGGGCTCAGGCAATCCACTCACCTCAGCCTCCCAAAGGCGCGGGATTACAGGCTGAGCCACCGAGCCCGGCTAGCCTCCCATAATTTTTAACATTTTCTCTAAGAGTTGTTTAGTTTTAACTGTTACCTTTAGGTCTTCAATCCATTTTTATTTCATTTTTGTAGGTAGGTTTAGGGTTCAACTTCATTCTTTTACATGTGGATATTCAATTTTCCCAGCACCATTTTTTGAAAAACGTGTTTTTTCCCCCACAGACTATTCTGGGCATATTTGTCAAAAGTCATTTTACCATTTATGTGTATATCTTTCTGGGCTCTGTGTTCTATTCTTTTTTTTTCTTTTTTTTTTTTGAGTCGGAGTCACCCAGCTTGGAGTGCAGTGGCACACTCATGGCTACCACAGCTTTGACTAGATGGGCTTAGGTTATCCTTCCACTTCAGCCTTCTAAGTAGCTGGAACTACTACAGGCATGAGCCACCATGCCTGGCTAATTTTTTTTATTTGTTGTAGAGGTGAGGTCTTGCCATTTTTCCCAGGCTGGTCTTGAACCCCTGGGCTCAGGCAGTCCTCTCGCCTCTGCCTCCCAGATTAGCCGGGCATGGTAGCACATGCCTGTATTTCTGGCTACTTGGAAGCCTGAGGCAGAATAATCACTGGAGCCCGGCAAGTCAATGCCTGGGGTGGCCGTGAGCCTGCTATACACTCCAGCCAGGGTGATGGAGTGAGACTCCAACTCAAAAAAACAAAACAAAACAAAGCAGAATTCTCTGAGCATATTTCAGGATGGTTACTCTTCCCCTCCTTCTGCTTCTCCTGGAAGCACAAAGTAATTTTTATCTGCTCTTCACTGAGAACTAGTAAGGTTTCTGCTGGTAAAACTCACAAATTACTGGGGCCCCCCTAAGAAAGGGCCCTCTGGATTTTTACTTCTTAAATTTGTCCACATTCAGCCTTTAGTAATTCATCAGTTATATTTTAGATTTTCTTGCTCCTATATTGCTTCCCACAGAGATTTGCTATGGAATTCTGTTCCGATAAGTTATGACTTTTTTATTTTGAGTTGGATTTTCACTCTGTCACCCAGGCTGGAGGCCAGTGGAATGCTCTTGGCCACCACAGCCTGGACTTTCTGGGCTCAGGCGATCCTCCCACCTCAGTCTTCCAAGTAGCTGGAATTACAGGTATGCGCCACCATGCCCAGTTAATATATATATTTTTAATTTATTGTAGAGATGAGGTCTTGCCAAGTTGCCCCCAGGCTGGTCTTGAACCCATGGGCTCAGGCAATCCTCTCACCTCAGCCTCGCAAAGTGCTGGGATTATAGGTGTGAATCACCACGCCTGGCCAGTTATGACTCTTATTTGTTAGGTTGGTGGGTCCAGTCCAAAATCTAGTACCCAGGTTCTACCAAAGGTCGACTTTGGGAACAACAAGAAAGCTAAGAATACACAGTCCCAGGGTGGCTAATATTAACTAATATTAACTGTTGCACCTACTTATTAGTAGATCTGTGTCATAATAGGTGCTACAGACATTGGGGTGGCCCAGGCAGCCCATTCTTGTCCCATCAAAAAGAGGCGCATTCCTATTCTTCTTTACTGAAGATTTGCTTTACTGAATAGTTCAATTGTAGCATTAGAATTACTGCTTGGGAGGAAGTGAGTATAGACAGAGAATAAATTCGATAAACTCATGGAGTCATAGAATAAATGTTTGGAGTCCACAGCATGATGTGAACTTCTTTTTTTCTTTTTAAGTTAGAGTTTCACTCTGTCACCCAGGCTAGAGTGCAGTGGCATAACTACAGCTCACCACAGCCTCGACCTCCTGGGTTTAGGCAGTCCTTCTGCTTCAGTCTTCCAAGTGGCTGGGACTACAGGCACATACCACCATAACTGGCTAATTTTTTGGTAGAGATGAGGTCTCACTATGTTGCTTAGGCTGGTCTCAAATTCCTGGGCTCAAGAAATCCTCCCACCTTGGTCTCATGTGAACTTTTTAGAAAATATAGGTTTCCCTTGCAGTCAGTTTCACCCATCCTCTACATTTGTGGGATATTTCAGGATTCAGTGGCCTTTGAGGATGTCGCTGTGAACTTCACCCTGGAGGAGTGGGCTTTGTTGGACCCTTCTCAGAAGAATCTCTACAGAGATGTGATGCGGGAAACCTTCAAGAACCTGGCTTCTATAGGTAAGAGTGACAATATTCCTTCACTTAATGAGTTAGAGGGCAAGTATGTCTGGCTCATCAGTGCTGTTCAGTGATTTGGAATATGGACGGGCAATACTTTGGATAAATCAAGCACAGCCATAGTGTACCATGGACATAGAATCTAATACTTTTTTCACATTTTTATACTAATTCATAATGACTTTTCTTGATCTACATTTTAGGAACACAGTGGGAAGACCAGAACATTAACAATCAGTCCAAAAATCCCAGGACAAATTTAAGGTAATTTGTGCACACGAAAGAAAGCAATGTTCCGCTGGGTGTGGTGGCTCAAGTCTGTAATCCCAGCACTTTGGGAGGCTGAGGTGAGCGGATTGCCTGAGCCCATGGGTTCGAAAACAGCCTGGGCAACTTGGCAAGACCTCATCTCTACAATAATAATAATAAAAAAATTAGCCGGATGCGGTAGTGCGCGCCTGTAGTTCTGGCTACTTGGAAGGCTGAGGCGGAAGGATCGCCTGAACCCAGCAGGTTGACGTTGGGCTGGCCATGAGTGTGCTACTGCACTCCAGCCTGGGTGATAGAGTGAGACTCCAACTCAGAAAAAAAAAAAAAAAAGAAAGCAGTGTTCCTTGTGAGAATCTTAGAATGCCAGAAAATGTTCAAAAGAAACAGTCAAACAAATAAGTCCAGTGTAAAATGTATTTATTCTTAGAAAATGTTCTCTAAAAGCATATTTAAGTGTGATAATAGATGTTTAGTGTTTGTAAAATAGTTCACTTTCAGGCAGTATTAAGAAACCTCATAAATATCATTTTTGGTACTAGGTACGGTCATGACATCTCACAGTTTTTAGTTCATTCATGGTCTTACAATTGAGACAGGGTAAAAAACTTACACTTTCCCTGATAATGTTAGAAATGTAAGTCTAATACCTATTAATAAATATAAAATCATTTATGAACAAACCATTACTAATGTGCTTCTCATTTTTTACAGAAGTCATATTCTAGAGAGATTCTGTGAAAGTAAAGTAGGTAGTCAAAATGGTATTGTGAACAACAGAACTCCTCCTGGAGTGGAAGCATGTGAAAGCAGCGTGTGTGGAGAAACTGGCATTGGTCATTCATCCCTTAATGGGCACATCAGAGCTGACCCTGGACATCAACCAAATGCATATCAGGAATATGGAAAGAAGCCATATACACGAAACCAGTGTGGGAAAGTCTTCAATTATCAGCACTCCTTTCCAGTACGTGAAAGGACTCATCCTGGAGGAAAACCTTATGATTGTAAGGAATGTGGAGAAACCTTCATTTCTCTCGTGAGCATTCGAAGGCACATGATAATGCACAGGGGGGGTGTACCGTATAGATGTAAGGTGTGTGGAAAAGCCTTTGATTATCCCAGTTTATTTCGTATACATGAAAGAAGTCACACTGGAGAGAAACCCTATGAATGTAAGCAATGTGGGAAAGCCTTCAGTTGTTCTAGTTACATTCGAATACATGAAAGAACTCACACTGGAGATAAACCCTATGAATGTAAGCAATGTGGGAAAGCCTTCAGTTGTTCCAAGTACATTCGAATACATGAAAGGACTCACACTGGAGAGAAACCCTATGAATGTAAACAATGTGGGAAAGCCTTTAGATGTGCCAGTTCTGTTCGAAGTCATGAAAGGACTCACACTGGAGAGAAACTTTTTGAATGTAAGGAATGTGGGAAGGCTTTGACATGTCTTGCAAGTGTTCGAAGACACATGATAAAGCACACTGGCAATGGACCTTATAAATGTAAGGTGTGTGGAAAAGCCTTTGATTTTCCCAGTTCATTTCGAATACATGAAAGAACTCACACTGGAGAGAAACCCTATGATTGTAAGCAATGTGGGAAAGCCTTCAGTTGTTCCAGTTCCTTTCGAAAACATGAAAGAATTCACACTGGAGAGAAGCCCTATAAGTGTACAAAATGTGGGAAAGCCTTCAGTCGTTCCAGTTACTTTCGAATACATGAAAGAACTCATACTGGGGAGAAACCCTATGAATGTAAACAATGTGGAAAGGCCTTCAGTAGATCCACTTACTTTCGAATACATGAAAAAACCCATATTGGAGAGAAACCCTATGAGAACCCTAGCCCTAGCCCTTCTGTTCCAGTTTCTTTCATAAACATGAAAGGAGTTACACTTAGAGAAACTCTATGAAAGTAAGAAATTCGGGAAAGGCTTCAGTCCTTCCCATTTCTTTCAACTACATGAAAAGATTTGCAGTGGAGAAAGACCCAATAAGAATTTGAATTAGGAGAGACCTGTGATAGGACAGTATATCTATAGTTGGAGTTAGAGCTATGGATTGTGTTATGTCGATGTTGATAATGTTAGCAACTAGATTTCCCAGCATCCTTTCCATGTATGTTTCCATGATACAGTTCACCAGTTACCTATCTCACATGAGATTTGGAGGGCAGAAGTGAAGAAGGCATTAGTCATGGGTTGGGGGCACCATACGGGGAGACGGCCAGCTGCATACAGGCTGTGAGGCCACCTGTTTCCAGTCTACTTTTCTGATTTTTTGTGTTATCAGTCAAGAGAATCCTCAAAACTACTCAACATTCATTTTCTCAGAGGTGTAGGTTTCCACACAAGTCTCCAGAAGCTTCACAATGAATATCCATCCATGCTTTGGTTTGCCTTCAGACATTATGTGTGTAGGCAGCCAATTCAGACTGTCTTGGTTGGGAGTGTTCTCTGATGCTCTGACTTGCCTGGTAGATTGAATTTGTATAAGGTCTAATTTGTATAGTAAGCACCTTTGATCATACTGGTAGTGACTGTGTTCTTGATTTAGCATGACAGCTACATTTTTGCCATCAAAACCAACTAGATGGGAGCTTGTTCCTCTGCTATATTGTCCAGTGACTGGTCGTACCCAGTATTTTCATGTAAAAATAAGCATCCTTCTGATGTTAAGACTGGGCGCTTTTTGTTACTCACAGCTGAATGTAATGTCTCAGTCTGTTTTTAATCATGCGTGACTTTATGTGACTAAAACAATATGTATTTTTATTCAAGCAATAGTTTATTAACTGTTTTAAGTCTTGGATCAGATCAAGCTTATAATTTTGGCAAGTTATTTGTAAGACATTGTGAAGTCAGTGTTACCATGTGTATACAACTTCAGGAATTTTTTTCCCTCATGTAAATTTTACTTTTCATGTTTATATAGTTATAACTTTTAGTGTGATAGTAATATCTCATTTACTCGTAATACCAAAAGTTAAATTATACTATTGTATGTGTCCTTTTGCCAAAGGCTACCAGGACTATACCTGTTGTCAAAGAGGGTGTAATAAATTTTAGTAATAACTGTAAACCATAAATTACTGTGTGGTATATCAATAAGAGGGTACCCAGAAGAATTTTGTATAGAATTTGTGCTTGTTTCAGGTTGATAGTTTTGCTTTTTTTTTTTTTAGTCCGAGTCTGACTCTGTTGCCCAGGCTGGAGTGCAGTTGCACGCTCACAGCCACTGCAGCCTCAACCTGTTGGGCTCAGGTGATCCTTCCACTTCAGCCTTCCAAACCTGGCTAATTGTTTTGATTTATCATAGGGACGAAGTCTCACCAAGATGCCCAGACTGGTCTTGAACCCCTGGGCTCAGGCAGTCCTCTCTCCTCCACCTTCCAAAGTGCTAGGATTACCGGTGTGAGCCACTATACCTGGCCTTGATCAATTTTTAAATAACGTGCAATGTATTCACTTTCACCAGTTTTAGAGACATGGTCTTGTTTTTGTCTTGCTCCATCATGGTCACTGAGGAGCATTGTCTGCTGCTGCAGGTATATGATATGTGTATTTCCAATGGTATAAGACTTGGCCTTGTGGGAAGGGGAGGCCAGCTCCCAGATCTCTGGACCTGTTTTTGCTTTGCTTATTCTCTGAACACTGAAGTATTTCCTATGTTATATTGGACACTGTTTTCCATTATGTACCTCAGTTAAAATATATACATTTTACTTATTCCTTAGCAAACTATATAATACTTTTTAAAAAATCTCCTTTACATGTTTAGTGAGGCCAATATGTTTAGGTAGACTGTCCAAACCCAAGCCTCGGAAGGAACAAAGTCAGCAGCTAAGCCTTTTGAGCTTAGATAATATGCTCCTGATGCTAATTTATCAACAGTCCTCTTATGCCAGCACTGTAGAGTAAAAACTAATATGCACAAGTCAGTTTTATGTTTACACTGGCATGAAATAATCCAGTTACTTCATTGAAGGTGTCTGGCAAGCTCCTGTCCTGAAAATCCTGGTTGAAACTCTTCAGAGTCAAAGCAGATATCACAGGTTAGAGTAGCAGTCAGGGACCAAACCCTGACTGTGGAGATGGCAAATCCAGCCCCAGATAATGTATCCACAGGAGTGAAGGGTGGAGTCATTGCCTGTCAAATTGTAGTCATTTGGATCAGAAAACTGATAATGACAGAGTTAGGTGCTTTCAAATCCAACCACTGCTTCATCCTTCTCCCTTGAAGGCTAACTCCACAGTGGTAGTGTTTGCCACAGAGTAGAAACACCACCATCAACATGACTCCAAGTGTGAATTTCCAAAGGACGCAGGTGCTGTGTTGGGATGATCAGTGAAGGTAAGGGAACTCTGGAAGTACAGGGGGAGGGAGAAGAGCAGGACACAGCTGAGAACCTGGGTCTTGACCTTGACTATTGGAGTGTCTTGATGCTTAGCAAAGAGCTCAAGGATCACTCCAGAGAGGACAGTGATGTGCAGGCCCAAAGAGTGTTCATTGCCAGGCTCGAAAGTGCTGGGATTGCAGGCTGAGGTCTATGACATGTTTCTTTCCAATAGTATAAGACTTGGCCTTGTGGGAAGGGGAGGCCAGCTCCCAGATCTCTGGACCTGTTTTTTGCTTTGCTTATTCTCTGAACACTGAAGTATTTCCTATGGCTCAGCCTGCAATCCCAGCACTTTGGGAGGCCGAGGCGTGTGGATTGCCTGAACCCGCGGGTTCGAGACCCATCCAGGCAATTTGGTGAGACCTTGTCTCTACAATAAATAAAAAATTAGCGAGCGTGGGAGCGCGCCTGTAGTTCCAGCTACTTGGAAGACTGAGACGGAAGGATCTCCGGAGCCCAGCAGGTTGAGGTTGTGGTGGCCAAGAGCGTGCCACTGCACTTCAGTCTGGGTGACAGAGTGAGACTCCAACTCAAAAAAAAAAAAAAAGAGTGTTCATAAGCCAGGAAGGTCACCACTTTGGAAGTCAATGGTATTGCTTCCTGTTTGAAGCCTGATGCTTTGTCTATGGCAGAACTTTTCCACATCTGATTAGAAAAGCAACGCTGCAGCCGGGCTCAGTGGCTCAGCCTGTAATCCTGCTCTTTGGGAGACTGAGGTGAGTGAATTGCTTGAGCCCGCGGGTTCGAGACTCGCCTGGGCAACTTGGCGAGCCCTCATCTCTACAATAAATCAAAAAATCAGCTGGGCGTGGTAGCACGTGCCTGTAGTTCCAGCTACTCGGAAGGGTGAGGCAGAAGGATCGCCAGATCCCAGCAGGTTGGGGCTGAGGTGGCCGGGAGCAGCCACTGCACTCCAGTCTGGGCGACAGAGTGAGACTGCAACTTAAAAAAAAAAAAAAAAAAAAAAAGCAACACTGCAATTTGTGAGTTTCAGCAATAGAATTAAGAATTAAAGAATTATATAATTATTAATTATAATTAAATTATTATAGAATTAAAAGTTATTTTGGCAATCTAGAATTAACTCTTCATTCTGGAACTGCCTTCAGATACAGGGGTACAGATAGGGAATGTCACAGACATTTTCAAGGTCTTACTGTTCAAGGTCTTTCAAGTCTTTTACCTTTTACAATTAAATTTTATACAATTATTAAGATGTTAATGTTACGCTATCAATTGGTGTAAGGGTATTATTAGGTGTTAATAAAGTATTCTGGTTGTGTATGAAAAATACCTTAATTCCTGAAATAAGAAAAGAGTCTTTTTAGATATACATGTTTATGTTTGCAGTTTTTCTCTTTCATTTTTTTTTTTTGAGTTGGGGGTCTTACTCTGTCACCCAGGATGGAGTGTAGTGGCACGATCACAGCTTCCTGCAGCCACAACCTGGATCCAAGTGATCTTTCCACCTCAGCTTCCTGAGTAGCTGGGACTACAGTGTATGCCACCATGCCCAGCTAATTTTTAAAAAATTTTTTGTAGAGACAAGGTCTCACTATGTTGCCTAGGCTGTCTTGAACTAGGCCCAAGTGATCCTCCTGCCTTGTCCTTCCAAAGTGCTGGGATTCAGGTGTGAGCCACCAAGCCTGACCAATATTTGCAGTTTTTCATAAAGCAAAGTCAAAAAAGAAGAAAAGAAAATTCTTAGGGTAAATGAACTTGGGTAGAAAACATGACTTCTTTCAGGGAAAATATTGTGGAGTCATTCCTCCACCAACAAATTAACACCTTTATCATTTACTATAGCATGCCATTTTATTCAAAAGAACTTAGTGGCTTGGTGTAGTGATTCATGTCTATAATCCCAGCACTTTAGGAAGCGAAGGTGGGAGGATTGCTTGAGCCCAGGAGTTCAAGACCAGCCTACGCAACATGGCAAGACCTCATCTTTACAGAAAAAGTGAAAACATTTGCTGGGCATAATAACATGTGCCCACAGTCCTAGCCACTCAGGAGGTGGAGGCAGGAGGATTACTAGAGCCCAGGAGGTCAAAGCTGCAGAGAGCCATGATCCTGCCACTTCACTCCAGCCTGGCTACAGAGTAAGACCTCAACTTCAGCCAAAAAAAAATCCTAGTAATTTCAAATGTGAACGTAAGTTGTAATATTCTATCTTTTTATTCACTGTCAGTCTCCCTGACTTTCTAAGTCTCTGGAATCTTTTGCTCACTGTGTATGTAAGGCCAAGGTCAAAAGTAATATAAAAATCTTTTAAACACCACGGTAAAAGTTTAATTCTTGAAAACCACTGTACAAAAACAAGAAACTCGGGCTGGGCTCAGTGGCTCACACCTATAATCCCAGCACTTTGGGAGGCTGAGGTGAGAGGATTGCCTGGGCCCACTGGTTTGAAACCAGCCTGGGCAACTTGGTGAGACCTCATCTCTACAATAAATCAAAAAATTAGCCAGGCATGGTGGTACATGCCTGTAGTTCCAGCTACTTGGAAGGCTAAGGTGGAATAATTGCCTGAGCCCAGCAGTCGAGGCTGTGGTGGCTGTGAGCATGCCACTGCCCTCCAGCCAGGATGATAGAGTGGGACTCCAACTAAAAAAACAAACAAAACAAGCCAAGCAACTCAGATATACAGGGAAAGAAGAAGTATGACAGATTGTGAACAATTGAATGGCAAAGAAGGTGATATAATGGCTCTGTTGTATGACATTCCACTGGTTGAGAAATACAAGCTCTCCAAGTGGGCCCTTGTATAATATATACGAGGGCTGACAATTAAGTTGTGAACTTATCCTAGAAAGAGTGCTACATACCTCATTGCTGAATGTCACCATGGTCACCTTCAAAGTACTCTCCTTGGGAAACTCTGCACTGACGCTAGCACCTATTCCACAAATCAAAGCAATTCTGGAACTCTTTCTGGAATGGCAATCAGAGCTGTCATCGTATTACCCTTGATGTCCAGAATGTCATCAAAATGTCTTCCTTTAAATATTTCCTTTATCTTTGGGTCAAGAAAAAAGTCATTGGAAGGCCAGATCAGATGAGCAGGGAGGGTATTCCAATACTGTTATTTGATTACTGGCTAAAAATTCCCTCACAGTGATGTGTGAGCTGGTGCATTGTCGTGATGCAAGAGATCCTTCAGGACCTTTTTTTTTTGTTTTAAGTAGGACTCTCACTCTGTTGCCCAGGCTGGAGTGCACACTCTTGGCCATCACAGCCTCAACCTGCTGAGCTCAGGCGATCCTTCTGCCTCAGTCTTTCAAGTAGCTGGAGTTATAGGCACATGATACCACATCCAACTAATTTTCTGATTTATTGTAGAGATAGGATTGCACCAAGTTGCTGAGGCTGGTCTCGAACCCCTAGGCTCAGGCAATCCTGTCATCTTGGCCTCCCAAAGTGCTGGGATTATAGGCGTGAGCCACCACACCCTACTGCTTTGGAACCATTTTTGCCCACACTTTTCTCATGGCAAGAATTTAGTCCCCCATAAATACAGATTTAACTAGCTGTTTCTCTATCAATGTTTATTTGGTCTGCTATGTTTCTCACAGTCAGTTGATGATTTTGACCTACAATTTGATGAATTTTTGCAATATTTCATCAGTCCTGCACGTTACTGGCCATCCTGACCTCTCTTCATCAGTGACGCTTTTTCTACCCTCAGACAAATGTTTAAATCCATTTGTACACTGCCATTTTCTTCATAAACGTGTACTAACATGTCCCTGATTTCACTTCCGCTCTTACCAAGTTTAACAAGAAATTTAATGTTGATTGCCCTAATTCAAGCTCCGACATTCTTGCGACAGCACACAAAATCATGCAACAAGGGCTCGGTGGCTCAGCCTGTAATCCCGCGCCTTTGGGAGGCTGAGGTGAGTGGATTGCCTGAGCCCGTGGGTTCGAGACCCGCCAGGGCAACTTGGCGAGACCTCATCTCTACAATAAATCAAAAAATTAGCCGGGTGTGGTAGCGCACGTCTGTAGTTCCAGCTACTCGGAAGGCTGAGGCGGAAGGATCGCCGGAGCCCAGCAGGTCGAGGCTGCGGTGACCGGGAGCGGCCACTGCATTCCAGTCTGAGTGACAGAGTGAGACTCCAGCTCAAAAAAAAAAAAAAAAAGCAACAATAATTAACTCCATTCAGCAAGACACTGTCAGACATCGACACGAACACAGTTGTGGGACACTGATATACCAAGGTTAACCTTACTGAGCTGTTTGTACAATGCTGCCAATGCAAGCTCATGGTGGCAAGTTTGCAAACTTAATTGTCAGACCACGTAAAACTGCCTCGGATCATCTGATCATATATCCTGGTTTCCCGAGAACAGTTCTTGAGTTTTGGGTTATCCTAGCATAATTTTTCATAGCAGTTCCTCTCTTGGAACTGATTGTCTATGTCTGAACCTTAAATATATAAGTATCATTACATATAAGGTAAGTTAGGTTTTTAAACTAAATGAAGATTTTAGGAAAGTTCAGTAGTCAGCACCTGGCTTGTCTTACTATAAAGTTAGGCTGTGCTTCTTTCCCCAGGCAGTATTCACTGAACACCTTTTGTGAGGTCTGGGGAAGCAAAGATGCTCAAGACACAACTTCTATTAGGATAGAATTCCTATTTTACAGTTTCCATTGATTCTGTTCTTTTTTTTTTTTTTTTGAGACAGGCTCTTACTTTGTTGCCCAGACTGGAGTGCAGTAGCATAATCCTGGCTCACCACAGCCTTGACTTCCTGGACTCAAACAATCCTTTCACCCCAGCTTCCTGAGTATCTGGGACTACAGGCATGTGTTACCACACCTGGCTAATTTTCGTATGTTTTGTAGAGAGGAGGTCTCAATATGTTGCCCAGGCTGGTCTCAAATTTATGGACTTAAGCAATTCTCCCACCTTGATGGGGTTACAGGTGTGAGCCACCATGATCAGTGAGTGATTCTGTTCTTGTTTGAAGTATTCTTTTCCATGTTCACTGCCACTTTTTTGTTGTTACTTCTCATTCTTTTTCTTAGACGATTACGGTGATTTCCCATGTGGTTGTCATGGCATCACTTTTTTTCTTCCATGCATATATATGGCTACCTCAGTGTTGTCTCCCTGGCATCCTGATGTTATATATCTCTCTCCATTGAACCTTGTTCACCATCTGCTAATCAGTAAAGTCCAGTCTGCTTTCATAGACCAAAAGCTCCTTTTGTGAACTTCCTTCTATTTACCTCTCCATCTTTACGGGATTTAGTCCCCCATAAATACATACTTTGAATTCTGTAACCTCAGTGTCATGGGATTGGTAGGAGATTACATGAGGTAATGAGAGAAGGCCCTCATGATGGGATTAGTGCCCTACTAAGAAGAGTAGAGAGAGATAACACTCAGTTTCTCTCATCTCTGTAAGGACACAACGGCAAGGCATCCATCTACAATCCAGGAACAGGTTCTTCACCAGGAACCAAATTGCCCAGCAGCTAGATCTTCGACTTCTCAGTCTCCAGAATTCTGAGAAACGACTGTCCCTGTTTGCGCCACTCAGCCCATGATGGTTTGTCACAACAGCCTGAGCTGTGTCATTAGAGTAAGAATGAGAGTAGATTGTACTGAATTGTATTCTAAATAAATGGATCTCCAACATGCTGCTTAGGGGCCAGGGTTACCTTTGGAACTACCAGATGTGGGGAGCAAATGAGCGCTGTCCATACAGCAGGCCTTGAGCAAAGGCAAGGCCCCGAAGGCAAGGTTCCCCTTGATTGCTCTGCATCCTAGCCAAAGAGCAAGGGATGCAGCCTGCTATATGGAACGGCACCTCAGAGCCCACACATCTGGGTGCAAATAATACAGATAAAGCCTTGCTACAACAAGATAACCAAGGAACAGCTTGCCATTTAGGTAGCAACAAAATTCCATGATGGCTCCCTCACAGATCTTGAATCCCTTCCAACTTCCTTTGTGCTTGATTATACAATAAACATGCTGAGCTAGTTCGAGGCCACTTGTCCTCCGTCAGAGGAAAGTGTCACACCTGGCCCCAGCTTTTCTTTATGTCTTTGTGTCTGTGTCTTCATCTCTTGCCATTCTCTCTCGGGACCCTCAAGGCAGCCACGCAGGCCACGGCAACCAGGTTTATCACTGAAACTTCCCTTCTGGAAGACCTGTTTGTTAATACAACCAATAGGTTCGTATGCTCACTGCATAGTAGCAGATCAAGACACCAAGACAGCAGGGGTTGCAAAAGAGAAACAATGTATGATCAAAGGACTTCAAGCAAGAAGGTGGGAGGAGACCCTCAAATCCATCTTCTTGAAGAATTCTGGGCTGGGATTTTTTTTTTTTTTTTGTGTTGAAGTTTCACTCCGTCGCCTAGGCTGGAGTGCAGTGGCACGCTCACAGCCACCCCGGCGTCGACCTACTGGGCTCAGGTGATCCTTCTGCCTCAGTCTTCCAAGTAGCTGGAACTACGGGCGTGTACTACTTTGCCTGGCTAATTTTTTTTTTTTTTTTTTTTTTGAGTTGGAGTCTCACTCTGTCATCCAGACTGGAGTGCAGTGGCCGCTCCTGGCCACCGCAGCCTTGACCTGCTGGGCTCCGGCAATCCTTCTGCCTCAGCCTTCCAAGTAGCCGGAATTACAGGCATGTGCTACCACACCCAGCTGATTTTTTTGATTTATTGTAGAGATGAGGTCTCGCTGCCCAGGCGGGTCTCGAACCCGCGGGCTCAGGCAATCCACTCACCTCAGTCTCCCGAAGGCGCGGGATTACAGGCTGAGCCACCGAGCCCGGCTAATTTTTTTATTTACTGTAGAGATGAGGTCTCACCAAGTCGCCCAGGCTGGTATCAAACTCCTGGGCTCAGGTAATCCTCTCGCCTTGGCCTCCCAAAGTGTTGGGTTTACAGGCTTGAGCCACTGTGCACAGCCTGGGCTGGGATTTTTGTGTTTTTTTTTTTTCAGTTGGAGTTTCACTCTGTCGCCCAGACTGGAATGCAGTGGCCGCTCCCGGCCACCGCAGCCTCGACCTGCTGGGCTCCGGTTATCCTTCCGCCTCAGCCTTCCAAGTAGCCGGAATTACAGGCACGTGCTACCATGCCCGGCTGAGTTTTTGATTTATTGTAGAGATGAGGTCTCGCCAAGTTGCCCTGGCGGGTCTCGAACCCACGGGCTCAAGCAATCCACTCACCTCAGCCTCCCAAAGGCGCGGGATTACAGGCTGAGCCACCGAGCCCGGCTTGGGCTGGGATTTTTAAGGGGATCATGGAGAGGCTGGAAAATTGGGGTTGTTGATCGGTTGGGGTAAGGGGGATGAAATCATCGGGATGTGGACACTGCATTCATTGATAAGTCAGCTCCTTGTTGGTCCTTCAGACCAGCTGATATCCATAGTTTTCATGATATGCAGGACTCAAAGGGAATATTTCAAAGTGAAAATTTTGTTTCATAAAGGTCAACTTGTTATCTATAGGCAGTTAAGGGGAGCCATCATCTTATAATAGGGTCTGCATGATTCCAGAATATAGACACCAAACAACTATGAGGGAGTGGGACAGAGAGCAAGCTGACCTAATGGCAGAGATTAAGTGTGCTGCAAGCTTGGCTTATTTTCTTTTTCTTTATTTTTTTTTCCTGAGATGAGTTCTTGCCAAGTTGCCCAGGCTGGTTTCGAACCCGTGGGCTCAGGCAATTCTCTCATCTCGGCCTCCCAAAGTACTGAGATTGCAGGCATGAGCCACTGTGCCTGGCCCATAGCTTGGTTTATTTTCATTGTCCCCCTCCCTGCTTCCTTAATTAATTTTATATAGTTTAATAAAGTTTTAAAGTTTGTAAAGTTTTAGGGATGGTTTCATTTCCCCCTGGGCTTTATTATACCTCAATCCTAAATTGAGAACTAATATGATAAGAATTGGATGAAGCTGGGATCGGTGGCTCAGCCTGTAATCCTGCGCCTTTGGGAGGCTGAGGTGAGTGGATTGCTTGAGCCCGCGGGTTCGAGACCTGCCTGGGCAACTTGGCGAGACCTCATCTCTACAATAAATCAAAAAAATTAGCCGGGAGTGGTAGCGCACACCTGTAGTTCCAGCTACTTGGAAGACTGAGGCGGAAGAATCGCCGGAGCCCAGCAGGTCGAGGCTGTGGTGGCTGGGAGCGGCCATTGCACTCCAGCCTGGGCGACAGAGTGAGACTCCAACTCAAAAAAAAAAAAAAAAAGAATTGGATGAAGTTTCTTCCTGTTGGCACAATTTGTAGTTGGGGTAAAAGTCAGGATTAGGAAAATGAAACTGTCTAGCAGTAAACTGAAAGTATTTACAAGTGCCCAGTGGCACCTCCTGAGCTCATGAGTTTGAGGCTGCGGTGAACCTTGATGGTGCTACTGCCCTCCAGCCTGGGCAACAGAGATCCCAACTGAAAAAAAGGGAAAGAAAGAAAACTTTGTTCTTTTTTTTTTTTTTTTTTTTGAGTCGGAGTCTCACTCTGTCGCCCAGATTGGAGGGCAGTGGCCGCTCCCGGCCACCGCAGCCTCAACCTGCTAAGGCTCCAGCGATCCTTCTGCCTCAGCCTTCCAAGTAGCTGGAACTACAGGTGCGCGCTATCATGCCTGGCTAATTTTTGATTTATTGTAGAGATGAGGTCTCGTCAAGTTGCCCAGGCGGGTCTCGAACCCGCGGGCTCAGGCAATCCACTCACCTCAGCCTCCCAAAGGCGCGGGATTACAGGCTGAGCCACCGAGCCCAGCAGAAAACCTTGTTCCAACATAGAGAACTAATCTTTGGAAAGACTATTATAAATGATTTTTAAAATTATAACCAATTCAATCACATACAAATTTCTTTTTAAAATTTCTTTTCATGAACCTTATCATGACTTATACAGACCACATACAACATGCTTGGATTGTATGAGTTGTCATACACTCTTTTTTCTTTTCTTTTCTTTCTTCCTTCCTTCCCTTTCCCTTTTCTTTTCCCTTTCCCTTCCTTCCTTCCTTCCTTCCTTCCTTTTTTTTCTTTCAAGTTGGAGCCTCTCTCTGTCACCCAGGCTGGAGTGCAGTGGCATGTTCGTGGCCACCGCAGCCTTGACCTGCTAGGCTCACGAGATCTTTCTGCCTCAGTCTTCCAAGTAGCTGGAAGCACAGGCATGTGTCACCATGCCCTACAGGGTCTTGCCATGTTGCTCAGGCTGGTCTCGAACCTGTGGGCTCAGGCAATCCTCTTGTCTCCACCTCCCAAAGTGCTGGGATTACAGGCATGCGCCACTGCACCAGGCTATATCCATAACTGTCGTCACATCTCTCTCTTCTATTTACTTGTTTCTTTTCTACCTTGTTTCATAAATAGTCTTCCCAAGTCTGTAATTTGAATCAACCTTTAGATAACTTCTATGCTAGACAAAATTATTTTTTTTCTCAGTAAGAATACCTTCTTTGGCATATTTTATATACAGAATTATATATAACTAGAATTTTTATTCTCAGAAACCTTAAATTCAGTGAAAACCTAGGAATCACAAAAACCTGAATTGTCCATCAGACATCAGTACTTTACAGATGAGAACCGTCCCGTAATTTTAAGAAATATGTTTCCCCATATCATACCCTTTCTTAGTTGGAAATGACCCAGACATCCAAAAAGCATCCAAAGTAACTTGTAATTTTAAGATTTTAAATTACTGAGAAAGTTTATCTATAAGCTTTTCTTTCATTTACATGCACTCTATTTATTTATTTATTTATTTTTGAGTTGGCGTCTCACTATGTCATCCAGGCTGAAGTGCAGTGGCACGCTCACAGCTACCACAGCATCGACCTGCTGGGCTCAGGTGATCCTTCTGCCTCAGTCTTCCAAGTAGTTGGGACTACAGGTGTGTGTCACCATGCTCGGCTAATTTTTTAATTTTTTTGTAGATATGAGGTCTTGCCATGTTGCCCAGGCTGTCTTAAGCTCCTGGGCTCAGGCAATCTTGTCTCAGCCTCTCAAAGTGCTGGGATTACAGGCATTAACCACTGTGCCAGGGCTAATTTATTCATTTTTAACAGTTTGCCTAGATTACTTACAAAAACTGAGATATTAGATAAAGCTAGTCATAATTTCAAATTATTTCCTTGGAAGCCACTTTCCAATTATTTCCTATAAACCTTTTAATACCAGGTAATTACCTTAAGTAGCAATCTTAACGTTAAATGCATGGGTATTTTTGCTGATAACTCAGAAGATTCAGCTGTTTTCATTAAACCAACAATATTAAATTACGTCTTGTTTGTCAAAATGTCACACAAACAGGTCAGGTGCAGAGACTCACCTCATGCCTGAAATCCCAGCACATTGGGAGACTGAGGTGGGAGGATTGCTTGAAGCCAGAAACTCAAGACCAACCTGGACAACATAGTGAGACCCTCAGTTCTACAAGAAATTTTAAAAAGCTGGGTGAGGGGGCATGCACCTGTGTTTCTAGATACTTGGAAGACTGAGGAGGGAGGATCATTTGAGCTCAGGAGGTTGAGGCTGCAGTGAGCCAAGATCACCCCACTGCACTCTAGCCTGAGTGACAGAGCAAGATCCTATCTCTAAAAAAAGAAAGAGAAGAAAGAAAGAAAGGAAGGAAAAAAGAAAGAAAAAAAATCAGACCAAGTCAGGTGCAGTGGCTCATGCCTGTCATCCTAGCACTTTGGGAGGTAGAGGAGAGAGGATTGCCTGAGTCCAGGGGTTTGAGACCAGCCTGGGCAACTTGGCAAGACCTCATCTCTATAATAAATAAATAAATAAATAAATAAATAAATAAATAAATAAATAAATAAATAAATAAATAAATAAATAAGCTAGCCGGGCTTGGTGGCTCAGCCTGTAATCCCACGCTTTGGGAGGCTGAGGTGAGTGAACTGCCTGAGCCCGCGGGTTCAAGACCCACCTGGGCAACTTGGCGAGACCTCATCTCTACAATAAATCAAAAAATTAGCCGGGTGTGGTAGCGCGCGCCTGTAGTTCCAGCTGCTTGGAAGGCTGAGGCAGAATGATCGCCGGAGCCCAGCAGGTCGAGGCTGCAGTGGCTGGGAGTGGCCACTGCACTCCAGTCTGGGTGACAGAGTGAGACTCTAATTCAAAACAACAACAACAACAACAAAATAAGCTGGGCATGGTGGCACATGCCTGTGGTTCTAGCTACTTGGAAGGCTGAGACAGAAGGATCGCCTGAGCCTAGCAGGTCGAGGTTGAGGTGACTGTTGGTGTGCCACTGCACTCTAGCCTGGGCAATACAGTGAGACTGACTCAAAAAAAAATAAAAAATCACACAAAGATCATTCTGGGATTTTTTTGGTTGTTGTTTTGTTTTTTTTAGTTGGTGTCTCACTCTGTTGCCCAGGCTGGAGTGCAGTGTCATGCTCACAGTCACTGCACTGAGCCTTGACCTACTGGGCTCAGGTGATCCTTCCACCTCAACCTCCCAAGTAGCTGAAACTTCAGGCACGTGCCACCACACCCCACTAATTTTTTGATTTATTGCAGAGATGAGGTCTTACCAAATTGCCCAGGCTGGTGTCGAACCCGTGGGTTCAGGCAATTCTCTCATCATGGCCTACCAAAGTGCTGGGATTATAGGTATGAGCCACCGCATCCAGCCTTCATTCTGTTTTTGCCTGGGTTTATAGTCTTATAACATTCATGTATCATGTGTCAAACCCTGACATCTGAAAATATTTAGCAGAGACAAATAAAAAAAACCATTCAACTAATAAACCTGGACGAAAATGTATGTGGACAATTTTGAAGATATTTCTATTTTAATTTTGCCAATTATTTTATTTTATTTTATTTTTTTGAATTGGAGTCTCACTCTGTCACCCAGACTGGAGGGCAGTGGCCACTCCTGGCCACCGCAGCCTCGACCTGCTGGGCTCCGGCGATCCTTCCACCTCAGCCTTCCAAACAGCTGGAACTACAGGCGTGCACTACCATGCCTGGCTGATTTTTTATTTATTGTAGAGATGAGGTCTCACCAAGTTGCCCAGGTGGGTCTCGAACCCGCGGGCTCAGCAATCCACGCACCTCAGCCTCCCAAGGTGGCCACTAATTTTAAAGTCATCTTATTTATTAAAGATTTACTTAAGTTGGCCAGGCACAGTGGCTCATGCTGATAATCCCAGTTTTTTGGGAGACCAAGGTGAGAGAACTGCCTAAGCCCAAAGATTCAAGACCAGCTTTGGCAACTTGGCGAGACCTCATCTCCCACAATAAGTAAAAAAAAATTAGCTGAGCATGGTGGCGTGTGCCTGTAGTTCCAGCTACTTGGAAGGCTGAGGTGGAAGGATCACCTGAGCCCAGCAGGTTGAGGCTGTGGTGCCAATGCACCCCAGCCTGGGCCACAGAGTAAGACTCCAACTAAAAAAAAAAAAAGATTTACTTGAGTCATGTGCAATTGAAAAGTTTAACTTAATTTCTGATCACTTTTATTTATGTCAACTTGGTACCACATAGACAAAAATATAATGCATGTTCATACATACAAACACATCTAAACATGTATACACATACATAATAAGAGCCTATAAAGTTTACCTTGGTATTCAGCCATAAGACAGCAATACAAACTTACTGGTTTACAAAAGATGGCTGGATCCGAATTATTTCTGGTAAAATTGGAAGCTGTTCACGTGGCTAAATTTTGTTTGCTCCAATAGGCAATCCAATGAGGCCTGAGAACCAAAAATTTGGGTAAAGCAGTTTCCATGGCAGTTTGGTTTTAAAATCCTCTCTTACCCTGTTCAGTTTCAGATGAGTTCAGTGCTTCCATTTTAACTACAACTGTCTGAAAGATATAATAAAATCAAACAGTCCTATATTAATAATACCATAAAGACTGAGTCTTAACAATGGTAGCTTAATAATAGCAGATTCAGCTAGGCTTGGTGGCTCAGCCTGTAATCCCGTGCCTTGGGAGGCTGAGGTGAGTGGATTGCCACAGTCTGTGGGTTCGAGACCCTCCTGGGCAACTTGGTGAGACCTCATCTCTACAATAAACCAAAAAATTAACTGGGTGTGATAGCGCGCGCCAGTAGTTCCAGCTACTTGGAAGGCTGAGGCGGAAGGATCGCAGGAGCCCAGCAGGTTGGCTGCTCGGAGAAACTGAGTCAATATTTCCCACTCTGGCTGAGATGTGCACATACAACAGCATGTGGACACTACTCATTCCATTCATTGTCCAAGTTTGACCTGGTAAGGCTTACACTTGCCCTCATTAGCCCCTGGCACTTACTCAAGGTGGGTAGAAATGACCTCCAACCGGGAGTTCAGCGGGTGGTCTCTGAGCAAGACCGAAAAGCGGACAGTCACCTTGAGTTAGGCCTGTGGAGCTTCCACTAGCAATTCTTTCAGGAATTTCTTTAATAAACATAAGCATACCTAACCAGATGAAGGCAAAAGACCTTACAAAATCAAGTTTCTAAAGCACAGTGGCTCACACCTGTAATCCTAGCACTTTGGGAGGCCAAGGTGGGAGTATTCCTTGAACTTAGGAGTTTCAGACCAGCCTGGACAACATACCAAGACCTTGTGTCTACAAAAAAAAAAACTTAGCCAAGTGTGGTGGCACATGCTTGTAGTCCCAACTACTCAGGAGGCTGACACAGAAGAATCGCCTGAGCCCCAGACACTGAAGTTGCAGTGAACTATGTTCATGCCACTGCCCTTCAGCCTGGGTGACAGAGTGAGACCCCGACTCAAACTAACAAACAAAAGCAAATCAAGTTCTGCATTTCAGAAATCAAGAGTATTTCTCTCAAGCAGTTTATTCTTCTTTTAATTTAGGGGGATATCCCTTCAAACAATACTATTCTTATTACTAGGGAGGATTGACAAGACCTCAGAAGAGAGGTCTCAGACTTTCAAGGAGGCCATAAGTCAGGAGAAGGGAAACAAAGTGCCAGCTGTGCAGAGAAAAATCATCAATGACATCTTTCAAACTAGAAACGGTTTCTTTGCTGCAAACAATTTATGCACCAAGGGTCAGCACTGACTCATCCACAGGCAAGGCACTGGACACAGTCCCTAGTTTAATGGAACGAAGCAGCCACTTGGGCTTGCCTCTGGGTCTGTCCTGAAGATGAAGGGGCACTGAGCCATGGACGAATGCCCATAAGGGGATCCAGGCTAGGCTTGCCAAAATTTCTTTTTTTTCTATTTATTTGAGTTGGAGTCTCACTTCGTCGCCCAGGCTGGAGTGCAGTGGCACACTCACGGCCACCCCAGCATCAACCTGCTGGGCTCTGGCGATCCTTTTGCTTCAACCTTCCAAGTAGCTGGAACTACAGGTGTGCGCTACCATGTCTGGCTAATTTTTTATTTATTGTTGAGATGAGGTCTTGCCAAGTTGCCCGAGCTGGTCTTGAACCCGCAGGTTCAGGGAATCCACTTGCCTAGACCTCCCAAAGTGCCGGGATTACAGGCTGAGCCACCAAGCCCAGCCCAAAATTTTTTATAGGACAAATTGCTTATAGCAGGTTCACATACCCACTATACAGTAACAGATAAATATGCTGAGACAGCAAGGCTTGCAGCAGAGAAACAGTTTAATGATCACAAAATGTCAAGCAAGGAGATGAGAGGAGACTGTCAAACCCATCTCTGGGCTGGGTTTTTTTTTTTTTTTTTTTTTGAGTTGGAGTCTCACTCTGTCACCCAGACTGGAGTGCGGTGGCCGGCCTCGACCTGCTGGGCTCCGGCGATCCTTTCGCCTCAGCCTTCCGAGTAGCCGGAATTACAGGCATGCGCTACCATGCCCGGCTGATTTTTTGATTTATTGTAGAGATGAGGTCTCGCTGCCCAGGCGGGTCTTGAACCCACGGGCTCAGGCAATCCACTCACCTCAGCCTCCCAAAGGCACGGGATTACAGGCTGAGCCACTGAGCCTGGCCAACTTGTTTTTACTTAAGTTTTCTTTTTCTTTTTTTTTTTTTTGAGTCAGTGTCTCACTCTGTCGCCCAGGCTAGAGTATAGGGGCACACTCGCAACCACCGCAGCCTTGACCTGCTGGGTGCTCAGTAAATCCGTCTGCCTCAGCCTTTCAAGTAGCTGTAACCACAGGAACATGTCACCACACCCAGCTAACTTTTTGATTTATTGTGGAGACAAGGTCTAACCAAATTGCCCATGCTGGTCTTGAACCCCTGTGCTCAGGCAATCCTCTCATCTCTGCTTCCCAAAGTGCTGGGATGACAGGTGTGAGCCACCACACCTGGCTACTTAAGTTTTCATAGTCATACACATTACTCCCCTTTCTCCTCTACTTTCAGGCCTTGATAATCTCTATTCAATTCTCTCTCTCTCTGTGAACTTGACTATAATGGACACTTCATATAAATGGAATCAAGTAATATTTGTCATTCTGTGTCTGGCTTATTTTACTTATGACGTTTTCAAAGGTAGCGTGTATCAGCAATTCATTGCTTTTTGTGTCTGGATAATAATATATCTTTCTGGCCGGACTTGATGGCTCAGCCTGTAATCCCAGCACTTTGGGAGGCTGAGGCGAGTGGATTGCCTGAGCCCGCGGGTTCGAGACCAGCCTGGGCAAGTTGGCAAGACCTTGTCTCTACAATAAATAAAAACTTAGTTGGGGGTGGTTGTGCACCTGTAGTCCTGGTTACTTGGAAGGTTGAGGTGGAAAGATCATCAGAGCCCAGCAGGTCGGTGCTGGGATGGCCGTAACTGTGCCACTGCACTCTAGCCCAGGCGATGGAGTGATGCACTCCAACTCAAAAATAAATAAGTAAATAAATAAATAATATATCTTTTTTTTTTTTCTGAGTCAGGGTCTTACTCTGTCACCCAGGCTGGACTGCAGAGACACAATCATGGCTCACCACAGCCTCAACCTCCTGGGCTGAAGTAAGCCTATCACCTTAGTCTCTCAAGTAGCTGGAACTACAGGTACTACCACGCGCTGCTAAATTTTTTTTCTTTTTTCTCTTACCTCGCCTCCCAAAGTGCTAAGATTATGTGAGCCACTATGCCTGGTCAACAAATTTGTTAATAAGTCCTTTGCTCATTTTTGAATTGGATCATCTGTTTTGTTGTTGTTGAGTGGTAGGAATTCTTTATACATTTTGAGTATTAATCCCTTATGAGTTATGTGATATGCAAATATGTTTTCTCATTCTTTTTTTTTTTTTTGAGTTGGAGTCTCACTCTGTCGCCCAGACTGGAGTGCAGTGGCCGCTCCTGGCCACCGCAGCCTCGACCTGCTGGGCTCCGGCAATCCTTCCGCCTCAGCCTTCCGAGTAGCTGGAACTACAGGCACGCGCTACCACACCCGGCTAATTTTGTTATTTTGTTGTAGAGATGGATCTCGCCTGCCCAGGCGGGTCTTGAACCCGCGGGCTCAGGCAATTCACTCACCTCAGCCTCCCAAAGGCGCGGGATTACAGGCTGAGCCATCAAGCCCGGCTGTTTTCTCATTCTTTAGATTGCCTTTTCATTCTCTTGAGATTGTCTTTGGGTGGGTGCACAAACATCTTGAAGTACTTCAGTTTATCTGTTTTTTTATTTTTTGAGTTGGAGTCTCACTCTGTCGCCCAGACTGGAGTGCAGTGGCCGCTTCCGGCCACCGCAGCCTCGACCTGCTGGGCTCCGGCGATCCTTCCACCTCAGCCTTCCAAGCAGCTGGAACTACAGATGCGCGCTACCACACCCGGCTAATTTTTTGATTTATTGTAGAGATGAGGTCTCACCAAGTTGCCCAGGCGGGCCTCGAACCCGCGGGCTCAGGCAATCCACTCACCTCAGCCTCCCAAGGCATGGGATTACAGGCTGAGCCACTGAGCCCGGCTTGTTTTTTTGTTTTTTGTTTTGAGTTGGAGTCTCACTCTGTTGCCCAGGCTGGAGTGCAGTGGCAAATCACGGCCACTGCAGTGCCTTCCAAGTAGCTGGAACTACTTGGAAGTTCCAGTACTGAAGTACGGCTCAGCCTTCCAAGTAGCTGGAACTACAGGTGCACGCTACCAAGCCCAGCTTATTTTTTTATTTATTGTAGAGATGAGGTCTTATCAAGTTTCCCAGGCTGGTCTCGAACCCCTGAACCCAGGCAATCCTCTGGTCTCATCCTCCCAAAGTGCTGGAATTATAGGCTTGAGCCACTGTGCCCGGTCTTTTAAAAATTTTTGTAGAGATAAGATTTTGCTATGTTGCTCAGACTGCTCTTGAGCTTCTGGGCTCAAACAATCCTCCTGCCTGGCCTCCCAAAGTGCTGGGATTGCAGGTGTGAGACACCGCACCCAGCCTGTTAGTCTTTTTTCTTATTTACCCATGGGTTCCAGCTTTCAGTTCATATGCTTTTTATCTTGTAGTTTTTCTTCATAAAAATATGGGCAATCCCCCATGTTTTCAAAATGAAAGACTAATGTTTTGACTTTTGATTGGAGAGTTTAATTTAACATTTAGTCTTAAAGGTGGGAACACTTCCACACTCCGCAGATGGGACAGGAGAGCAAACTGAGCTCCCGGAGTTAAATCTGTAAGTGTCCCTACCTCACCCTAGGATCTGATCTACTTGGATGCTCTATTTCAGGTGTCATAGTCTGGCTTCCAAACTTGGATTTATGTTTAGCCTCCTGAAAGGGTTATTTTTTTTGCTGAACCGTGGGTACAGCAGAATGCTTCTCTGAGCTATTTTCTTTTCTTTTCGTCTCTTTTGATTCTTTAGAAAAATGTTTTAATGTCTTTATTTTATATATTTTATTTTAAAGATGTGGGGTACAATTCAGGATTAGGTATACAAGTGGACATCGTACAGGTAAAGTTTGGGCCTCCCTTTGGTCCTCACTTTGCCTGGTTTGAGATCAGGTATCCTTTCTTTTGATTCTTGATAGAATGTTGCTGCCATATAATTCCAAATTTTCCACGCAATTCACGATTTTATTTCATTGCTGATGTGTTTTTTATTTTCAGGGCTGAAAATGAGTAGACTGAGAGAAAAGGTGGGAGAAAGGCTAAGCCTGGCCACCAACAGCTTCACTCCAAATTCCTGGTCCCTAGAGGACACCAGGCCCTCCCTTCCGTTGCAATGTGGCCTCTGTGGCCTGGGTACCCTCTTGCTCAGAGGCCGGAGGATGGCGCCAGTGGACAGTGAGTCTGGAATTTCCTGCACATACTTGTGACACCCCGCCCAGGAAGAAGCAGCAGGAAGGATCCATGGAGTACACGCTGGAAGTTCGGCTTCAATGCAGATGTCCCCTGGAAGGGGTCAGGTCACAGCTCGGGAAGGAAGCTCCCCCATGCCCAGGCCTATGTCCGGTGGCTGTTCCTTAGGGTCCGCGCAGCAGGGTAATATAGCATCTTCTGTCACTCAGTCCTCAGGGGGCGGGACCGGGAGAACTATCCAATCAGAGTTATCGGGGCGTGGTCGTGAGAACTGTCCATCAGGTGCGCTGCCGGCGTGGGGGCGTGGCGTCCAAAAAGCCCGCGGAGTCTTCCCCGCCCCCGCGCTCGCGCCCCCGGCTCTGCGACGGAGACGCCCTCGGCAGGTCTGTGGCTGTCTGTGTCGCGTTGGGACCTGCGCCGTTCGCGGGAGCCGTAGGGAAGACCCCCGAGACACCGCGTGAGCCGGAAATGGTGAGTGTGTGGGGCGGGTGTCCCCAGACGGGGGAGGGGCTGTGCGGAACCGGCGGGAACCGGCGGTGGCGGGACCCGGGCCTTCCCGCGTCCACTCCCGGCCCCGCGGCTCCGCTGGCGCAGCTCGGCCCTCGGTCCCCTCCGGCTCAGGGTGAAGCTGGGCCGGTGGCCAAGACCCCGGGCGTCCTGTCCCGTTCCTGCGCGGCGACCTCGGGCCGGTCCCGGAGCCCTCTCCCAGCTGCCCGCAGCCTCGCGTCCCCCACATTGTGTGGCGGTCACCCTAACAGGGTGGTGGCCCGACAGGCGGCAGGTCCATATGCCCGACAGCGAGGGTTGCGGCCGAAAAAGTTTAATAGGAGGGGAGGGAAGGAAACCCCAAATCCTCTTCCCTGGGAGGTTTGGGAGGGGGCTTGGGAGGGTCTGGAAGGAAGGTGGGCTGCGGTGTGGGGGCCGCCGATTGGTGGAGGAGCGAGGGGTGAAGTCGTGGGAGGGGAAGATGGAGAAACCGCATCTCGTGCGGAGTCGGTTTCTCGTGGGCCCCATCGACTCGGGGTGTCAGCCTTTCCGCTGGAATGCGGGACCTGACCCACGTAGGCCATTCTTCAGCGAATCGTCGGGGATCTTATCTACAGCGACTATGACCCTGGTTAATATCTAAATGCAATCTTGCCTCGACCCTGGCTTGCAATTCCGGTTTACCCGGTGGGGACGCTTTGACCACCGGAGGGTCATCAGGGGGAGAGTCCGGACTCCGAGCGTGGGAGGAGTTGTGATCCGTGGGGATCCCTCGTTCCTCCTTCCTTCTCAAGGGTACCCAGTTCCCGTTCAAGTCTTCCAAAGGTGTGGGAAGCAGGGTCTCAAATCCACCACCCCGGCCTTCATCCTCATTCCTCCGAGGGCGGAGTACAGTGAATTCCTAGACTTCTAGAGCCTTCCCCACGCCAACTTCCTCTCCTCAATTCACCCGCAACATTATCGACTCTTTGTCTCCCAGGCCATATTATAAATATGCAGTGTTTTAATAGCCATTTTGTTTTCATAACAATGTATGGCTCTTTTTAAAAGATTTGTGTTTGTGAGTATCTCATATGTAAGGAAAACAGAAAATAACCACCTGACACTCTACTGTAAAAAAAACCCAACAAACTTTGTGGCTGTCCTCCTGTTACAGTTTGCATGGGTTTTTATGCTCCCTGCCAAGAAAAGGCAATACATTGACAGCAGTTGTCATAGCGAAATAATTGAATAAACACAAGGCTTCCAAGGGGAAGGACAGAGATATTTTTCAATCTGTACCTCCTCCACATAAGAATTTTAGGCTAAGGTTTTAAAATGTTTAACTAATTAATGTATATTTATTTATTTTAAAATCAGAAATGAGGTCTGTGTGGCCCAGGCTGGTCTCAAACGCCTGTACTCAAGCAATCCTCCCACCTTGGCCTCCCAAAGTGCTGGGATTACAGGTGTGAGCCACCACACCTGGCCCACTAGGGATTTTTAAAGGATAAGTTTTTGGGCACACGGGTGGCCACAGCTAGGGAACTGGCACTGCTGAGTGGTTGGGGTTGAAGTCATGGGGTGTGGACACCCAGTGTCTGTGGGGGGAGGGGGGAAGTCATAGGACCAGCAGAGTCTGCTCTTTGGTATGTGTCCAGGATCCAGGTGAGGCCATGGACTCATCAAAGTAAAGTCCCAAACGCTATTTTTAGGTTTTACTTTGGAGAGGCTATAAAAGTCTCGCAGCCACTAGCTACTGGTCTCTGCGCAGAGCCGTTATAGAGACAGCTTAGTAGGAAGGTGTGGGGGGACAGTCAAACTTCAGGATGTTACTGAAGAAATTGATCTGACTTTAGGTTCATTGTTTAAGGGAAAATATGTTTATCACCTTCTCCTGAAGCTTTTTCCTCCTGAGAGGTAGGACATCAGTTACTCTCTATTGAAGTAACTAAGTACAAGCAGTCATGCAAGGATGTAAGCAAACTTAGAAACAACTAATTTGTTAATTTTTAATGACGCCGCAACTTTGTAGGGCTTGAGTATTTTTCAAAGCTTTAACCCCATGGTCCTATATATATATATTTTTGAGTTGGGGTCTCAGTCTGTCACCTAAACTGGAGAGCAGTGGCATGATCACAGCTCACTGCAGCCTTGAACTTCTGGGTTCATGCAATACTCAGTAGTTCAGGGTCCGGGTGAGTACCTGGGTTCATCAGAGTATAGAATCTGAAAAATATTTCAAATACCATTCTTAGGTTTTACAATAGATGCTGTCTATAAAACAGTCCTGTAACCATCAGATACTACCTGCAGTGCAGAGAGCCATTATGGAGATAGTTTAGGAAGAAAGATATAGGGAGGTGGGATCCCTGGAGACTGATGTCACTTTTGTCTTCAAGGAGCTGACTCAGGTCTGTTGCTTAGGAGAGAATACGTTGATCAGCCTTGCAGCAGTTTCCCCCTTCAGAACATGAAGATAACTAATTGCCCTCTGTTGGGATAAAAGCAAACTTAGAAACAATAGAATTGGGTTTTTTTGTTTTGGTTTTTTTTTTTTGAGTCTGAGTCTCACTCTGTCATCCAGGCTGGAGTGCAGTGGCCTGCTCATGGCCACTGCAGCCTCGACCTGCTGGGCTCAGGTGATCCTTCCACCTTAGCCTTCCAAGTAGCTGGAACTACAGGTGTGCGCCACCATACCTGGCTAATTTTTTGATTTATTGTAGATACGAGGTCTCACCAAGTTGCCCATGCTGGTCTGAAACCCCTGGGCTCAGGTAATTCTCTTGTCTCCGCCTTCCAGCGCTGGGATTACAGGTGTGAACCATTGTGCCTGGCAGATGTGTTCATTTCTAACCAAAGCTGTAGCTTTTCAGGGCTCAGGTTTCTTCTCCAGCTTTTTCCCTGTGACCTGACATTATTTTTATATAGGTGGTTTCAGTGTTACGTTGCTTTGGGCTGTTTGTCCCGAACTCAAAGAGCTGGGTGTGGGCAGTTGAGGTGATTTCTTTAATCCTGGCTATTTATAGGGATTACAGGGGTTGGGTAAAATTCAATATTGTCAGCAACTTCGTTTTACATTCACTGGGTTAGTTTAATCAGAGTGTAAGTTGTATGATTCTAAAAGCCCCTTGGGGCTGACTTAGAGAAAGATGTCTTTTTGTTCTACTCACTCGATAAAGGACTTATGAATAAGAGGGTTTATTTGGGTCTGTGATAGAATAAAAAATATATTTGGTCTTTGTGCCTAGTTTCTGTCTTAAAGGTCCTAAAATCCTTGGATTTCTCTGAGCAATAGTAATGTCTTTTGTTATTTCAGCAAGCTCCTTTCAGATCACAGCTGAAGTTCTGCTAACAAGGTGACTCAGGGTGGGGCCACTCGATAACTTCAGGATGTGGGCTGGTGACCTGACAGAGCAAACATATGATGAGTGGGTTGGAACTTTAATCCCCTCTTCTGATGTCAGATAAGGGTGGGAACTGGAGATTGACTTGTTCAGAAATGTTCAAAGAAAGACAGTGGGAGAACTTCGGGTTGCTGAAGTTGATGTGCTGGGAAGGTGGTATCATCCAAAGGAGAAAGCTCTGTCCATCCCTCCTTTTCCCTAGGTGTATACCTCTCCTCCTTTGACTGTTTTTTTTTTTTTTGAGTAGAGTTTTCACTCTGTTGCTCAGGCTGGAGTGCAGCAGCATGATCACAGCTCACTGCAGCCTCGACCTCCTGGTCTCAAGCGATCTATCCACCTAGCCTCCTGATTAACTGGAGCTGAAGGCACACGCCTCCATGCCTGGTTAAATGTTTTTATTTTTTTGTACAGATGAGGTCTCCCAACTTGCCCAGGCTGCTCTTGAACTCCTGGACTCAAGCAATCTTCCCACCTGTATACCTCTCCTCCATTTGACTGTTCTTGAGGTATACTTTATAACACACTGATAACCTTAAGCAAAGTGTTTTTTGAGCCTTGTGAGTTGTTTTAGTGAATTATTGAAACTGAAGATGTGGATGTTGGGTTTATTCACAGTTGATCAAAAGGGTGCCCCCTGGGGCTGGCAGATGGCACCTGTATTGAGGACCCTGTTGTGGAACAACCCTGTCACAGGAACTTGTGGAGTCCGTGCTAACACTGGGTGATATCAGAATTGAATTATTGGACACCCAGTTGGTGCTGGAGAATTGGAGGGTGTTCATCAAATGGGACATGTTTGTTTTCAGAAGTGGCGTTGGGAAAAACACACCACAGGTCAGAACTTTAGTTAATCCAGAAGTATAGTTTTATATCTTCTCAGTTTTCAGTTAGTTAATATTACCTATAATATACTGTTAATACTATGCTGAAAAGAGTTTTCTTTTTTATTTTTTTGAGTCGGAGTCTCACTCTGTCGCCCAGACTGGAGTACAGTGGCATGCTCCCGGCCACCACAGCCTTGACCTGCTGGGCTCCGGCGATCCTTTCGCCTCAGCCTTTTAAGTAGCTGGAACTACAGGTGCGCGCTACCACGGCTGGCTAATTTTTTGATTTATTGTATAGATGAGGTCTCGCCAAGTTGCCCAGGCGGATCTTGAACCCGCAGGCTCAGGCAATCCACTCACCTCAGCCTCCCAAAGGCGCGGGATTACAGAGTGAGCCACTGAGCCTGACTGAAAAGAGTTTTAGTCTGTTGACACCTGCTTTCTGAGGCTGTGGGTCACCCAATTTACTCACGTATTTCACTACTCATAGGATTTGGTTTCATGATTTTTCTTTTTTATCTTGTTGACAATGTCATCCTTGTTTCTGTCCCCAAGTGCTAATGTTTAATAAATTGATATATAATGAGAAAAATACACTGGGTTGTAGATTATGGATAATTTTAAGTTTACTCAGAAATTCTAATGACATGTATAGTTTTTTTTTTTTTTTTTTTTTGAGTTGGAGTCTCACTCTGTCACCCAGACTGGAGTGCAGTGGCTGCTCCCGGCCACCGCAGCCTCCACCTGCTGGGCTCCGGCGATCCTTCCGCCTCAGCCTTCTGAGTAGCCGGAATTACAGGCGCACGCTACCACGCCCGGCTGATTTTTTGATTTATTGTAGAGATGAGGTCTTACTGCCCAGGCGGGTCTCGAACCCATGGGCTCAGGCAGTTCACTCACCTCAGCCTCCCAAAGCGCGGGATTACAGTTTGAGCCACCGAGCCCAGCTGCCTGGCTATTTTTTGATTTATTATAGAAGCGAGGTCTTGTCATGTTGCTCAGGCTGGTCTTGAACTCCTGAGTTCAGGCAATCCTCTTGTCTCTGCCTCCCAAAGTGCTAAGATTATAGACATGAGCCACTGTGCCTGGTCCATTTGTGTATTTATTGCTTTATTTCTGTTGCTTTTCTTTCTTTCTTTTTTTTTTTAAAGAAGAATTTATTGAGAGGATAGAGAAACTCCCACAGTGGGAGGGGACTCGAAGAGGTTGCCCGCTTTTCTTTCTTTTTTTAAAATTTTTTAAATTTTTGAGTCGGAGTCTTACTCTGTTGCCCAGGCTAGAGTGCAGTGGCATGCTTATGGCCACCATATCCTTGACCTGCTGGGCTCAGGCAATTCTTTCACCTCAGCCTTCCAAGTAGCTGGAACTATAGGCATGTGTCACCAAGCCTGGCTAATTTTTGATTTGTTGTAGAGACGAGCTCTCACCAAGTTGCCCAGGATGGTCTCGAACCTGTGAGCTCAGACAGTTCTCTCACCTCAGTCTCCCAAAGTGCTGGGATCATAGGTGTGAGCCACCGCACCCAGCCTGTATGTTTTTCTAACTGAATCTTGGGAACTCTTTTTGTAGACTGGCTATAAACTATAGCCCTGGTTTAGTGAATGTCCGGGGATTTGTTTGTGGATGCTTAGATTGTGCCTTTCATCAGATACTTCTGTTGACCAAAATTAAGATTGTTTAGGCAAAAATAATTTTCTGTTTTATTGGAAGCCAGATTGGTAGACCAACCTGAGAAGACATTCCAGTGAAGTTGGATGTGTTGCTAGTTCCAAGTCTGTGACTAGCTGGAATACTTCTACAAGAAAGTTTAGGAAAAAGGAGGGGGTCTCCTTATATCAGAGTTGTCATTTTCATTGGCGGGTACAATAGAGTTTACAAACATTGGCTATAGGTGACAATATACAAGCTAAAATGTTCTATGTGCAAGATAGTCAGCCAAACTTCATGATTCAGAAACAAGTCAGTGTTCTCATTGTCAGTAGGTTAGTTTTTAATCAGTACATTGACAGTTTGAGGAATTTACAATAAGATTCCAAAGACTCACAATAGATTCTTTACTCAGGGACAGGATGTGAGCCATGAATCATAAGACCTCCTCCAAGTACATTAATTGGAAAACCTGCCAGATGTGACCTGTAAGTTGTCATCCTGAAGGGGTGACCTAATGCCTAAATGTCACATCAGTGACCAAGTTTCCTTCTTAAGGAATCTTAGTTTTGCTAACAGATGCCTTATAGCTCTTGTCTGACCAGTGTCCATTTCTTTTTTCTTTTTTTGAGTTGGAGTCTCACTCTGTCGCCCAGACTGGAGTGCAGTGGCTGCTCCCGGGCACCACAACCTTCACCTGCTGGGCTCCGGCCTTCCAAGTAGCCGGAATTATAGGCATGCGCTACCACGCCTGACTTATTTTTTGATTTATTGTAGAGATGAGGTCTTGCTGCCCAGTCGGGTCTCAAACCCGTGGGCTCAGGCATTCCACTCACCTCAGCCTCCCAAAGGCGCGGGATTACAGGCTGAGCCACCAAGCCCGGCTCAGAGTCCATTTCTTTACCAACATAGCCATTGCCAAGATAATCCTACCAAGAAAGCCCTGATCTGGTTCATCTGATGAGGTTCAGGTTTATCAGTTAGGTGAGATACAGAAGAGACCACTCAACAAAACATAGGAAATAATGGAAAAATGTGTATTACTTAGACATCCCAAGAGAGAAGGGTAGCAAGTATTGAAGACCAACAGCTACTCAGGTGTCATCTAGAACATGGATGCTCAACTAGTGGTTGGGCAGCAAGAGAGGGAGAAGACCTGTGGGCTGAAGACTTTATTGGGGTGCAGAGGGTTACCCAAGCAGGTTTCCCTCAGGCAGTTCTAGTTGATGTGTTCAGAGGAAGGAGATACAAGTTCCCTGGAGTCACACTGACTGAGAGGGGATCACTGCCACACATCTGTGCAGCGTATGTGGGTTGTGGGGGTGAGTCAAGTAGGTTGTATGTAGCTGTTCCAGGGGATGTGGTGAAAGGAGACAGTTGTATACAGGAGGTGTCTGGATGGACCATGTTAAGCAAATGGGAGAAGGCAGAGAAGTGGAAAATGTTGAGGGTCAAAAACATCTTTTCTAGTATGAGAAATTTAAAACCATGTCAAGAATGGAAGCTGAGTAAGAATTCATGAAAACAGGCAACTCTATGATTAGTTGATTATTTGGAATAATATGGGATAATGGGCAGAAGATTGATTATTCTCCTGTAGATAACCATCTGTCCCTATCCCTTGTGTTGAAGTGTCTCTGATTTGTATCACTGCCTGGCAATACTTGCTGGATCATAGGATGTTATACCCTTAAATAGATGCTCTTGTTCCCAGAAATTGCTGTTTCCCATTGATCTCTATCCATCATTCTATTAATACCTGATTACTGTAGACTTCAAAGCCTCAATGTGTGGTAGAGAAACAGCCTCCATAGCCTAGTGACTATGGCTGCTATGTAGATTACCATAGACTGCATGTCCTAAACAACATTCATTTTCCTGAGGTGTAGAGTCTGGGAATCCAAGATCAAGACACCAGGTCTCTGATAAGGGCCCACTTCCTGGTTTGCAGATGGCAGTCTTTCCCTTGAATCCTCACATGGCAGAGATATGTCTGTAATGTCTGCCTAGTTTGGGTATTAGGGTGATGTTGGCCTTATAACATGAATTAGAAAGTATTCCTTCTTCTCTTTTTCCAAGCGACTGTAGAGATTTGGTGCCATTTCTTTCCTAAGCATTTGCCAGAATTTACCAGTGGTATCCTGGCCTTATTTCTTGGGACATTTATTATTTATTGTTTTGGTTTCCTTAATAGGCCTGTTAATATTACTTAGTTCAAATCAGCCGGGCGTGGTAGCGCATGCCTGTAATTCCATCTACTTGGAAGGCTGAGGCGGAAGGATCGCCGGAGCCCAGCAGGTCGAGGTTGCGGTGGCCGGAAGCGGCCACTGCACTCCAGTCTGGGCGACAGAGTGAGACTCCAACTCAAAAAAAAAAAAAAAAAAAAAAAATATATATATATATATATATATATATATATATATATATATATATTACTTAGTTCTCCTTTTGTTACTTTTGGTAGATTGAATCTTTCAAGGAATTGGTTCATTACATGTGATTTATCAAATCTGGGCCTTGCAGTTGTTCCTAATGTTTCTTTATAGTTCTTTAATATTCATGGGATTCACAGGGATGGCTCCTCTTTTTTTCTGAAGTAGCTTGGCTATGGGTTTACCAATTTTAGTGATTTTCACAAAGAACTAGCTTTTGCTTGCTGATGTTCTTGATTGAGTTCTCTCTCTCTCTCTCTCTCTCTTTTTTTTTTTTCTGATTCAGAGTCTCACTCTGTTGCCCAGACTGGAGTGAAGTGGCACGCTCACAGCCACCCCAGCATCGACCTGATGGGCTCAGACGATCCTTCCACCTCAGCCTTCCAAGTAGCCGGAACTACAGGGATGCGCTACCTTGCCCAGCTAATTTTTTAATTTCTATTGTGGTGATGAGGTCTCACCAAGTTGCTCAGATTGGTCTCGAACCTGTGGGCTCAGGCAGTTCTCTCACCTCAGCCTCCCAAAGTGCTGGTATTACAGGTTTGAGCCACCGCGCCTGGCCTAAATTTTTTATTTTATTTTATTTTATTGTAGAGACGAGGTCTCACCAAGTTGCCTAGGCTGGTCTTGTTTCATTTCTTACTATTTCGTTAATGCCTTCTCTCATTTTTTTCCCCCTCTGCTTGATTTACATTTATCTTTCTCTTCTTTAGGTTTTTGAAGAGGGAGTGTAGAGCATTGATTTTAGATCTTTACTTTCAAGAGTTTGTAGCATTCGGGACTTTAAATTTTCCTCTAAGCATTGCCTTTGCTGCGTTTTAAAGATTTTGCTAAGATATATGTGTGTGTGTGTGTGTGTGTGTGTGTCACTATTAATAGTGTGTCACTATTGCAATATTTACATTTTGTCTTAGAATTCTCATTGATGTTTGTGTAGTTGAGAAGTTTGTGACTTAAATATCTACTTTCTGTAGGCTTTTCAATTTTGTGTCTTATCAAATTCTAGTAATTCTAATGTGGTTTGATTGCATACTTTATAGAATTTTTATTCTTTTACATTTGTTTAGGTTTTATGCCTCAGAATATGATCTGTCTTGGTCTAATATTTCATGTGGACTTGAAAAAAATGTTTACCCTGCTGGTGTTGAATGAAGGATTCTACAAGTATATATGAATTATAAGCAGGTGCTTAATAATGCTGTTTAGTTCAGCTATCACTAGGGGTTTTCTTGCTTAACTGATCTGTTAATTATTGGTAGAAATAAGTTGTTTTTCTTTTTTCTTTTTTTGTATTGGAGTCTCACTCTGTTGCTCAGGCTTGAGTGCAGTGTCACACTCACGACCACTGCAGCCTCCACCTACTGGACTCAGGTGATCCTTCCACCTCAGCCTTCCAAGTAGCTGGAACTACAGGTATGCACCACCACGCCCAGATAATTTTTTGATTTATTGTAGAAATGAGGTGTCCCCAAGTTGCCCAGGCTTGTCTCGAACCCCTGAGATTAGGCAATCCTCTTGCCACTGCCTCTCAAAGTTATCCCAGTACTGGGATTATAGGCGTGAGCCACCATGCTAGGCCTGAAGTGAGTTGTTTTTCTCCAACTGTAATTATAGATTTGTGTATTTTGACTTGAGATTTTGTAAGTTTTGGGCTCATGTATTCTGATGCTCTGTTTTATGGGCATAGATATTAAGCGTCATTATGTCTTCTTGTATGATTGATCTCTTTATCATTATAGAATCTCTCCGTCCTTTGTAATTTTCTTTGATCTAAAACCTAATGTGTCTGAATTTAATATAGCTTTTGATTAGGGCTAGAATGGCATATGTATCTCCATACCATTTTATTTAATGTATCTATGTGTTTCTTTTTAAAATGGTTTCTTTACTTTTTCTCTTTTTTTTTGAGTTGGAGTCTCACTCTGTTGCCCAGGCTGGAATGCAGTGGCATGCTTACGGCCACCACGGCCTCGACCTGCTGGGCTCAGGTGATCCTTCTGCCTCAACCTTCCAAGTAGCTGGAATGAGCTGGTCAAACCCGCGGGCTCAGGCAATCCACTCACCTCGGCCTCCCGAAATGCTGGAATTACAGGCTGAACTACTGAGCCCGGCCTAAAATGGTTTTCTTATACTCATTGCTGGGCCCTTTTTAAAAAATTCTAGACTTTCAGTTTCTGGCGTTTTTTTGTATTATAGATAATACACAGTGAAAGTGATAATTAAGCTGGGCATGATGCCTCACGCCTGTAATCCCAGCACTTTGGGAGGCTGAAGCGAAAGGATTGCCTGAAACCAGCCTGGACAACTTAGCAAAACCTCGTCTCTACAATAAGCCAAAAAAAAAAAATTAGCCAGGCATGGTGTGCGCCTGCAGTTCCAGCTACTTGGTTGGCTGAGGTAGAAGGATCTCCTGAGCCCAGCAAGTCGAGGCTGTGGTGACCTGGAGTGTTCCGCTATGCTCCAGCCTGGGTGACAGAGTGAGACTCCAACTCAAAAAAAAAAAAAAATTTAGCTGGGCATGTTGATGCGTGTCTGTGGATCCAGCTACTTGAAGATTGAGGTGAAAGGATCGCCTGAACCAGCAGGTCAAGGCTGCAGTGGCTGTGAGCGCGTCACTGCACTCCAGCCTGGGCAGTAGAGCGAGACTCCAACTTAAAAAATAAATAAATAAATAAATGAAAGCGGTAATTGACATAATTGCATTTATATGTACATATTATTTTCTCTTCGTTATATTTGTTGTTTTTCAACTTCTCCTTCCATTTTAACTGGGCATTCTGTATGATTCCATTTTCTTTCTTCTGCTAGTGTAGTAAGTCTATTTGTTTCTTAAATTTTATTGGTGAATTCCCTAGAGTTTATAGTATGCCATTTACAACTAATAGACCTTCAGTTTCAGGTAACAGTATACTGTCTTCAGGAGTAGTGCTTTAGGTATAACAGAGTGTTCTGAATTTCTCTCTCCCATTCGATATAGCATCATTATTGTTCATTTGCCCTATTGGAAGCTATCACAACTCAGTACATTGTTGACACGATTATTTTGAACAAACATGTATCTATTAGATCAGATAGGAATGAGAAAACCAAATAATTTGTTAGGCCAGGCATGGTGGGTCAAGCCTGTGATCCCAGCACTTTGGGAGGCAGAGGTGAGTGGATTGCCTGAGCTCACAGGTTCGAGACCAACCTGGGCAACTTGGTGAGACCTCGTCTCTACCATAAATCAAAAAATTAGCCAGGTGTGGTGGCACATGCCTGTGGTTCCAGCTACTTGGAAGGCTGAGGTAGAGGATTGCCTAAGACCCAGCAGATCGAGGCTGCGGTGGCCATGAGTGTGCCACTGCATACCAACCTGGGCGACAGAGTGAGACTCCAACTTATAAAAAACAGAAGAATTTGTTGTGATTTCATTCAATCCTTTTCTAATACTTTTATATATACATGTATGTGTTTATATGTATCTGTTTTTAAAATCTGATTCAAGTTTCTAGCCTATATCAGTTTCCTTCTCTCTGATGAAGTTTTGAAACATTTTTATTCTTTTAAGTTTACTCAAGTGTATTTTATGTCTCAGCATATTGTTTATATTGGTGAATATTCCTGTATAAAAATTCCATGGGTGAATGTATGATCATAGCTCACTGTAGCTTTGAATTCTTGGGTTGGACGGAAGGGATCCTTCTGTCTCAGTGCCGTGGGTACAGGCATGCATCACTATGCCCAGCTGACTTAAAAAGTTTTTTGTATTGATGAGATATTGCTATTTTGCTCAGTCTGGTCTTGAACTCCTGGGCTCAAATTATTCTCTTGCCTCAGCTTCCCAAAGCACTGGGATGACAGGCATTAGCCCCTGCCCCTGGTCCTTTCATTAGTCTTTTATCATATTTGGTTGAGAGTAAGCCACTTACCAACTTTCAAGTGTTTTTTTGTTTTTGTTTTTGTTTTTTTGAGTTGAAGTCTCACTCTATCGCTCAGGCTGGAGGATGGTGGCATGCTCACAGGTACTGGAGCCTAGACCTGTTGGACTCAGGCGATCCTTCTGCCTCAGTCTTCAAAGTAGCTGGAACTACAGGCACGCACCACTACACCCGGCTAATTTTTTGATTTATTGTAGAGATGAGGTCTCGTCAAGTTGCCTAGACAGGGGTTGAACCCTTGGGCTCAGACAGTCCTCTCATCTCGGCCTCCCAAAGTGCTGAGATTATAGGCGTGAGCCACCACACCTGGCCAAATGTTCTTTTTTAGTGTAATCACATAGAATGGGCTAACTTCTTCAAATAAAAAGTTTCAACAGAACATGTGTAATGTTTGTCTACCAGTCATTCATGTGAGACCCAGTGCCCAGCTTGTTATTTCCTGGCTGTCTTAGTCTGTTTGGTTTGTTTGTTTGCTTGTTTAAATAGCATATAATAGAATATTTGAACCTGAGTAACTTATAAGAAATGATATTTAGCCGGGCTCGGTGGCCCAGCCTGTAATCCTGCACCTTTGGGAGGCTGAGGTGAGTGAATTTCCTGAGCCCGCGGATTCAAGACCTGCCTGAGCAACTTGGTGAGACCTCATCTCTACAATATATCAAAAAAATCAGCCGGGTGTGGTAGCGCGTGCCTGTGGTTCCAGCTACTTGGAAGGCTGAGGCAGAAGGATTGCCGGAGCCCAGCAGGTCGAGGCTGCGGTGGCTGGGAGCGGCCACTGCACTCCAGTCTGGGCGACAGAGTGAGACTCCAACTCAAAAAAGAAATGATATTCTACTTGGAAGGCTGAGGCGGAAGAATCGCTGGAGCCCAGCAGGTCGAGGCTGCGGTGGCCAGAAGCGGCCACTGCACTCCAGTCTGGGTGACAGAGTGAGACTCCAACTCAAAAAAAAAAAAAAGAAAAGAAAAGAAATGATATTTATGTTTTATAGTTCTGGAACTGGGAAGTTCAATATCAAGCCAGGGGATCTAATAAGAACCTTCTTGCTAGTGGGGAGTCTGCAGAGTACCTAGGTGGCACAAGCATCACATAATGAGGAGACTGAGCATCTACCTCAGATCTCTTTCTCATCTCATAAGGCCACCAGTTCCACTCCTGCCATTAATCCATGTATGGATTGACCCATTCATGAGGTTGAAACCTTCAAGACCGAATCACCTCTTAAAGCCCTGCCTTTCATTACTGCCACGTTGAAGATTGAGTTTCAGTGTGAATTTTGGAGAGGACAAATATTCAAACCCAGCAGTGGCTCTCCCTTTTATGAGCATGTAACCAAATTTCTACCTTTCAGGGGGAAGACTGGAATTACAGAAATATATTTTTTGCATAAACAACTTAGGCAACCTCAGTCCCTGTCATTCATTACATTAGTGGAGCGCTCTACCCGATTCCATGCCTAGACACCATGTAAAATCCAACTTTTTGAGCAAGTGTTTCAAAGGGTATGCAGAATCAGGACTGCTAAGTGCTAACTTTCTTCTGTATAGTAAGTAGGAGGACTTTGTCATGACCGGAACTGTAGGCCCACTGTACAAGTAGACATTAAGTGTGACCTAGGCTAGAAATCTCACTCCCTTAACTCATCAAGAAGTGGTGTGTCCCAACTGGTACTTTGCCAAGCATCTTCAATTTTAGCATCAAAATTGCTGTGTAGGCGAAAGTGAATGTAGACAGGGAATAAGAGTGACTTTTCCATGTCACTGAATAAGTGCTTGGAAGCCACAGCATCATGTGACATTTATGTAGTGAGTATAGATTGTCAGCACTGCCATTCTCAACCTTTTTTCTCTGTACATGTGAGATGTTTCAGGACTCAGTGACTTTTGAAGATGTGGCTGTGAACTTCACCCAGGAGGAGTGGGCTTTGTTGGGTCCATTACAGAAGAATCTCTATAGAGATGTGATGCTGGAAACCATTAGAAATCTAGATTGTATAGGTAAGGTTGACATCATGTCTTCACTTAAAGATGTTTGTTTCTTGGTTATCAACTCTGTTCAATGATTTGGAATGTGCAAAGTGGATGTGTTTGATTTTTTAACAATGTGGGCATTACAGGCACCAGCCCCAATGCAGTCATAAGTGTTTATATAACTTTTTGTTTTCCTTGCACCTTAACTACTAATAACCCTCTAATAGACTAGCAGCCTTATCAGTAACATAAACAGTTAACGCATATATTCTATGTCATATGTACTGCACACTGTGTTCTCACAATAAAGTAAGGGAGAGAAAAAAATACTAAGAAAATCATAAGGAAGAGAAACTATATTTATTCTCTACTAAAGTGGAAGTGGGTCATCATAAAGGTTTTCATCCTCATTGTCTTCAGGTGTAGTAGACTGAGTAAGAAGAGAGGTTGATCTTACTGTCTCATGAGTAGCAGAAGTGAAAGAAAATTTTTATATATAGGTGGACATATACAGTTCAAACCTATGTTCAAGAGCCAACTGTAGTTTGGTGAATTAATTTTGCATGATTGCAGTGTACATAAAATCTTAAAGTTTTTTTCTACTTTTGTAATATTTATGGTGATTCTTCTGGGTCTACATTATAGGAGTGAAATGGGAAGACCAAAACATTGACGATCAGCACAAAAATCCCAAGAGAAACCTAAGGTAATTTGTACTCACAAGAGAAAGCTATGTTCCTGGAGTGAATCTTAGAATAACTAGAAATTTTTTAAATAAGAAAGTGAATAGACACAGCTTAAATTTATTTATGTTTGGAAATTTTTCTCCAAACACATAAAGGTGACATAGTTATTCAGCTATTCAGTGTTTGCAAAATCATTCCCTTGGAAACAGTATTAATAATCCCCACATGAATTTTGGAGAGGACAAATATTGCCATTTTGATAACAGCTGCGGTCAAGCAATTTTGAAAGGCATTTAGTCTATTCATGTTAAAACAGGGTATGAAGCCTGCACTTTGCATGATAATATTAAAAATGTATACCCAGTACCTACTAATAAATAAATAATTAGTAAACAAACCTTCACTAATGCACTTATTTTTTTATAGACATCTTATGGAAGGGAGATCCTGTGACAATAAAGAAGGTAGTCAATGTGGAGAAAACTTCAGCCAGCTACCTGATACTATTTTGAATGAGAAAACTTCTGGAGTAACACCATGTGAAGGGAGTGTGTGTAGAAAAGACATCATGAGTTGTTCCTCTCTTAATTGCTGCAACAGAATTAACACCGGACACAGGCCATGTGAGTATCAGGAATATGGAGAGAAGCCATCTACACAGAAGCAATGTGGGAAAGTCTTCAGTTACCACCGTTCCTTTCAAACCCGTGAAAGACCCCATACTGGAAAGAAATCCTATGATTGTAAGAAATGTGGAAAAACCTTCTTTTCTCTTGGAAATCTTCGAAGACACATGGCAGAGCACCATGGAGATGGGCCTTATAAATGTGAGTTCTGTGGGAAAGCCTTTGTTTGGCCCAGTTTATTTCAAATGCATGAAAGAACTCACACTGGAGAGAATCTGTATGAATGTAAACAGTGTTCTAAAGCCTTTCCTTTTTACAGTTCCTATCTAAGACATGAAAGAACACACACTGGAGAGAAAGCATATGAATGTAAGCAGTGTTCTAAAGCCTTCCCTGATTACAGTTCCTATCTAAGACATGAAAGAACACACACTGGAGAGAAACCCTATCAGTGTAAACAATGTGGGAAAGCTTTCAGTTGTTCTTATTATACTCGAATACATGAAAGGACTCACACTGGAGAAAGACCCTATGAATGTAAGCAATGTGGGAAAGCATTTTATCATCCCAGAAGTTTTAAAAAGCACATGATAATGCATACTGGAGATGGTCCTCATAAATGTAAAGTATGTGGGAAAGGCTTTGATTTTCCCAGTTCCGTTCGAAGTCATGAGAAAACTCACACTGGAGAGAAACCCTATGAGTGTAAGCTATGTGGCAAAGCATTATCTCATGGCTCAAGCTTTCGAAGACACATGATAACACATACTGGAGATGGACCTCAGAAGTGCAAGGTATGTGGGAAGGTCTTTGTTTGGCCCAGTTTATTTCAAAGACATGAAAGGACGCACACTGGTGAGAAACCCTATGAATGTAAACAATGTGGTAAAGCCTTCAGTATTCCTGCTTCCCTGCGAAGACATGAAACAACTCACACTGGAGACAAACCCTATAAATGTGAATGTGGGAAGTCCTTTATTGATATCTATTCTTTTAGAAATCATGAGAGAACTCACACTGGAGAGAAGCCATATCAATGTAAGGAGTGTGGGAAAGCATTCTGTTCTTTCTCCACCTTCCGTCACCATGAAAGGAGTCACACGGCAGGAAATCCTTATGAGTGTAAAACATGTGGGAAAGCGTTCAGTCGCCACAGTTACTTAAAAATACATGAAAGGAATCACACTGGAGAGAAGCCGTATGAATGTAAGGTGTGTAGCAAAGCATTCTTTTGGCCCTGTTTCCTTCTAAGACATGAAAGGACTCATACTGGAGAGAAACCTTATGAGTGTAAACAGTGTGGGAAAGCCTTCAGTCGTTCCACTTTCCTTCGAGTACACGAAAGAACTCACACTGGAGAGAAGCCGTATGAATGTAAGGAATGTGGGAAAGCCTTCAGTTTACTCAGTTCCTTTCATAGACATAAAAGGATTCACTGGAGAGATACTGTATAAATGTATGGAATGTTGGAAAGTGTTCATTAGTTTTATTTTATTTCAGACACCTTGGAGGTGAACTCTGTGAATGTAAACATGTAGTAAAGCCTTAAGTTTCAAGTTTTTTTAAAACACAGTCATGAAACTGCCTATATAAGTATGGTGCTACAGCATACAAGCTGTGGAAAAGAGCTGAGTCCTGCAAAGTTACAGGCATAAGTTAAAAGTGAACAAATTTGCTTTTAAATTTTGTTTCTGAGCTTGCCTTCTTCCTTGTATGATTGCTCACACATAGTCACTTCAATAGAGAATAGCCATTAATGATTTATCATGTTCATGTCCTGACCTCTGGGATAAGTGCCCTCAAGATTTTATTTTTATTTCTATTTAGATTTGGGGTTACACACGTATATTTGTTGCATGGACATATTGTGCAGTGGGGGGATTGGGTCTCTGGTGGCCCATTCCTCAGACAGTGAACCTTGTGCCCCATAGGTAGTTTTTGAACCCTAACCCTCCTCTGCACTCCCCCCATTGGTGTACCTGGTGTCGACTATTTCCATATTTGTCACTGTTTGGCTCCCACATATAAGTGAGAGCATGTGGTGTTTCGTTTCTGTTTCTGACTCAGTTTACTTAGGATGATGATCTCCGGCTCCATCCATGAGTTCATTCTTTTTTATGGCTGTTGCCCTTGAGATGTTTGAACTTATTTTCTCTTTCACAATGAACCTGAGATCACGCAGACCTCCCTGAATGTTCCCAGAGTTTGGTTTCCCACACACCTTTCTGTAAAACTATAGGCAGAAATTATAAATGATAACCAGCCATTGTCCTCCACTTTACTTCTCTCATGGCCTATGCCCAGGAGTCAAGTCACAGGTGGTCACAAGACTTGTAACTTTTCCAGTTGCTGTTGTAACACCTAGGTTTGGTCTTTGAGAAATTTTTCAGACTTTGCATTTTGATGGACCAATTGGCTCCACCCAGATCTCTGACCCATGGCAAAGATCTGACTCAAACGGTTTTGATCCCCACAGCTCTACACCCTTATGGCTGTCTGCACATGAAGACAGTTTTGATACCCTTATGACTTCATCTTCAGCCAGTCAACAGTGGTCATTTCCTAGCCTCCTGCTATCAAATTGCCTTTGAAAACCCAAAATTCCATGGCTGGGCGTGGCAGCTCATTCCTGTAATCCCAGCACGTTGGGAGACCGAGGTGAGAGGATTGCCTGAGGCCCTGGGTTCGAGACCAACCTGGGCAACTTGGCGAGACCTCATCTCTACAATAAATAATAATAAAAAAAAAATTAGCCAGGCGTGGTAGTGCATGGCCTGTAGTTCCAGCTACTTGGAAGGCAGAGGCGGAAGGATCGCCTGAGCCCAGCAGGTTGAGGCTTGAGTGACCGTGAGCATGTGACTGCACTCTATTTGGGTAACAGAGTGAGACTCCAACTCAAAAAAACAAAACAAAACAAAAACCCCAAAATTCTCACAAAGGGGATTGTAGAAATATCTCCTGTCTTCCACGTGGCTGCTTTGCAGTAATTAAACTCTTTTTTTTTTAACTGCTGCTTAATTGAATTGAATTTCTGTATAGTGGACATAACCCAGTTGGTTATGATAGTCATCCCCCAATATATGCAAGGGATTGGTTCCAGCACCATGTGATGATACCTAAATCTGCAGATGCTCAGGTACCTTTTATAAAATAGCATGTTTGCATGCAATATATGCACATCCTTCTATATGATGAAAATCATCTCTAGGTTACTCATGCATTGGATACCTCATACATTGTCACAGCTGTGTATGTAGTTGTTTCGTTGAATTGTTTAAGGAATCAAGATAAGGAAAAAAATCTCTACATGTTCAATAGATGCAACAATCATAGGCCTGCCTTCATGTAGTACATGTCAGCCAGAGCGTTACAGATTCTTTCAACACCTACGGATTGCTGTTGTTTAATGATCTGAAACTGCGTTAACACCAAAAATCTTCATTCTTCTTTCTTGATAGCGCATGTATAATGGTGATAATGACAATGATGGTTACGGTATGGTGTTTAACATTGTGATGTGTTGATATGACTGGATGTTGGTAGATACATGGACAAGACTGGAAAGTAGAACTAGGAAGTGATGAAATTGAATATTGAGTTGACAATGTCAGAAGTGTTGACAAGGCAGCTTATTTCCCTGTTGACTGCATATACTAAACTGTAAGGAGAGAAGTGAGTGCAGATGTGATCAGCAAAAAGGAGCTGAACTGAAAGGGTGTGGAAAATTCCCAATCTGTTCATATTGGAAAGATGAAAAAGTATGATGGGAAGAGAGCACTACGGGTGTGTACAAGGATCCTTTGATAAAAATAGGAGTATGGATGTGAACATGGACTTAGCCACTGGGGAATAAGCCGCTTTGAACTGAAGGGGAAGGGGACAGAAAAAAATGAACAGAAGGTTTTGGACTTGTCTTATTTTTCAGGGAGTGTGTATAGAACTATTCAGATGTGAATGTTCTTCAAGAGAAGGGAAGAAGGGCCCTGCTGACCACTCAGAAGTCATGAAGGCTGCCTCATGAATATCAACAGTAGGGGACATTTTTGGGTTTCCATAAACATGATTAGCTGAACCCACAAGTGTGGATGCAGTGCCACTCAAAGCCATTTAGGTTGAAGCCTTGTAGAGCAGAACTGCAGAGACACAATTGCTGCGTCACTGTGCCTTGGGGGCAGAGTATTGAGCAACCGAGGATTAACCTTGAGATCTTCTAAGTTTACCTTTTGTGTTTTGGACTCTTGCTTGGGAACTGTCACCTCTTCCTTCGTCCTCTCACATTAACACCCCTTTGGAATAAAAGTGCTTACACTATGGCTGTCCCTCCATTATATTTCTAGAAGGACCCAACTGGTTTGTTTGTTTTTTAAGGTTCACAGTGTGAAAAATAATTTTACCGTAACTCACCCCTATTTTATTTAAATATTTAGATAAAATTCAGGTTTTGGACATCAGAGTTAATGGTAAAATAAATTAAAAGTTTTGGTGTTGGCTGGGCAGTGGCTCACGCCTATAATCCCAGCACTTTGGGTTCAAGGATCACTTGAACCCAGGAGTTTGAGATCAGCCTCGGTAACAGAGGAAGTCCTCATCTCTACAAAAAGAAATTTAAATAGTTAACTGGTCATGGTCACATGTGCCTGTAATCCCAGCCACTCAAGAGACTGAGGCGGAAGGGTTGCCTGAGCTCAGGAGGTCGAGGCTGTGGTGAACTGTGATTGTTCCACTGCACTCCAGCCTGGGAGAGTAAAACCCCAACTCAAAAAACTTGCTGCTTTTGGGGTAGGATGAATGTATTTTACATGAGGGACATAAATTTGGGGCAGGGACACATTACTGAGGTTATTTGACCCCTGAAATTTGTATATTCAAACCCTATTTCCTAATGTATGGAATGAGGAGGTGCAATTTCAGAGAGGTAATAGGATCAGATGAGGCTATGAAGGTAGGGCTGTCATGAATGAGTTTAAAGTTTCCTTAGAGGCTGGACTCTGGCTCAGCCTGAAATCCCACTACTTTGGGAGGCCAAGGTGAGTGGATTGCCTGAGCCCATGGGTTCAAGACCAGCCCGAGCAACTTGGTGAGACCTCATCTCTACAATATATAAAAAAATTAGCCGAGTGTGGTAGTGCACGCCTGTAGTTCCAGCTACTTGGAAGGCTGAAGTGGAAGGATCGCTGGAGCTCAGCAGGTCAACACGGGTGGTCATGAGTGCCACTGCACTCCAGCATGGGTGAAGGAATGAGACTCCAACTCAAAAAAAAAAAAAAAAAGATTCCCTAGAGAGCTTGCTTTTGCCCTTGCTATATGAGGACACAGATAGATGACTGCACTCTTTTACCAGGAAAAGGACTCTTACCTGGCACTCAATCTGCCATCACTTTGATCTTAGACTTAATAGTCTTCTGTAGAAGCAACCCTCGTTTGTTGATGGATGAATGAGCAAAAGGTAATGATAATGTATACAATGGAATATTGATCAGCCTCCAAAGGGATGAAAACTGTGACATGCAACAATGTGGATGAATGTTGTGGACTTAATGCTAAGTGAAACAGTGCTCTGCAAATACTATATATACATAAAGTCAGCTCACTTAAATACTCAGCACTTTTCTCCAGACGTGGGCTCAACCTTCAGATCAGAATATTTCCACTTACATGAGGTGTATAGAATAGTCAAATTCATGAAGAAGGTAGAATGGTGGCTTTGAGGGATTGGGCGAGTGGACGATGGGGAGCTCTGATTGGTGAGCATAGAATTTCAGTAACACAAGTTGAAAGTTCTGGAGGTGGTTGGTGGTGATGACTGCACACCAATATGAATGTACTGGGCACCAGTGATCTGTACACTTAAAATGGTCAAGGTATAGGCCAAGTACGGTGACTTACACCTTTAATCCCAGCCCTTTCGGAGTCCACGGGTTCGAGACCAGCCTGGGCAACTTGGCAAGGCCTCATTTCTACAATAAATCAAAAATTAGCCAGGCATGGTGGTGCGTGCCTGTAGTTCCAGCTACTTGGAAGGCTGAGGCGGAAGGATCACCTGAGCCTAGCAGGTTGAGGCTGTAGTGGCTGTGAATGTGCCACTGCACTCCAGCTTGAGTGACAGAGTGAGACTAGAATTCAAAAAAAAAAAAAAAAAAAAAAAGGTTTATGTGTATCTTATACCATAAACAATGGAGAAAGAAAGTCACCGTACTGCCATGAGCCAATTAACACACCAAGCAGCCCTTGGTCTCATTCTCCTTGTCCTCAGAACTAAGTTTCTCCATTTTTCCATGTTACTATGAAAGAGGAAGTTCATTTGACTCAGACAGCCTTTAGATTTGATCCTGAGACTTAAGTCACCTACTGTCACACAACTTTGCCTCCAGTCTTGTCCCCACGCACTTTGGATCCCTGAATTATGCTAACTTCCTCCTCCTAACTTCCCCACGCACTTTGGATCCCTGAATTATGTGTTTAGAAATGTAAGTCTGTACCTGGGCTAGAGTTTCAAGAAATAGAAAGAGATCATTACATGCACAAGATAGAATTTCCTGATTTTAATGGTAGGGTCAATGTTGAAAAAGATATATGATATAAAATGGAAATGTCCAAGTTGGATGAATCAGGGAAATCTTGTCCCCATAAGGTTATAGAATGTACATAGGGCCAATTCTTAATTTAGGAAGGTCAGTTAATTCTACTTTCACCCAATATAAGTTTGCAATTTAGGATGATTTCTGATATACTTGCTCTTATATTTTGTAGTGATCACTCTAATGTTTATTATGTAAATGATAACAGTTTCAGTTTTGCAATGATAATGTGGCTAATTTCTAGTGACATACCGAAATATTCTATATAGCTCTATTGCCTTTTAGAGGTATTTTTAACGTGAGTAACAAGTCTTAGGGATACATATACAACAATACATCCAGCTAGCTTACTTCCTTTATGGTATTATTTGAAAATATAATAAACATGCTGTATTTTATATGATGTAGGGCCAAGAATCCATCAACTACTTGTTTTGCAATTTTCTTTTAAGTGCACAAGACAAGAATGGTGAAGAAAAACATTTATCTGTCTTCTATACTTATATAATGGTATTTAATGGTGGTATTTTTTTTTTCCTTGTGTATTTTGCTGTCCTTTGCAGACTGAAGGATGTTATAGTCTTGTCTTGTAGGGCTGATCTGTTGATAACAAATTCTCTATATATGTATATATACACACATCTATGTAATATATACAACTATATACATACTTGTAAATCTGGGAAAGTGTTAGGTATATGAGTATGAGGGAGATGCAAAAAAACAAAAAACCTGAAGTTTATAAAAAATTGTGTGTATTCTCACATGTTCAAACTTAAGTCACCTTCAAAGTACTCGCCGCTTGATGCAATACGTCTATTGAGATATTTTTTCCACTGCTCAAAACAGTTTCTAAACTCATCAGTTTTGATGCCTTTTGGTGTTTCTGCTGCTTTTTGTTTCCTCTTCCACACTGGCAAAATGTTTTCCTTTGAGGACATTTTTCATCCAGGGAAAGAAAAAAGTTGCTTGGGGTGAGATTGGGTGAATTAGGAGAGTGGGATAGGAGGATCACGCCATTTTTGGTCAAAAACTGCTGAACACAAGTTGGGCTCGGTGGCTCAGCCTGTAATCCTGCGCCTTGGGAGGCTGAGGTGATTGGACTGCCTGAGCCTGCGGGTTTGAGACCCGCCTGGGCAACTTGGCGAGACCTCATCTCTACAATAATTCAAAAAGTTAGCTGGGGTGGTAACATGCGCCTGTAGTTCCAGCTATGTGGAAGGCTGAGGCGGAAGGATCGCCGGAGCCCAGCAGGTCGAGGCTGCGGTGACTGGGAGTGGCCACCGCACTCCAGTCTGGGTGAGGGAGTGAGACTCCAATTCAAAAAACAAAGAACTGCTGAACACTCAGCTTGGTGTAGGTAGGTTGTAATGTAAATCACCTGTCATAAAATGGGCAAATGCATTGAAAGAATATAAAAAAAATTTTTGCTGAAACTGATTGCAACTCTCAACAATGCTAGCTGGTACACTGATGCCGATGGGTTCCTGGAACACTTACCTAGCAGGGTAAGCCTGTACTACAAGAGGCCCACCCCCCAAAAAGATAAATCTGGTCTTTTTCTCGGTTCCCCTCGTATTTCAGAGCAGAGCATGATAAGGAACTGATGTAGAAGGCACTTCCCACTGAAAGAAGGAACAGAACCTTACTAAAAGCAAATATGTTTATTTCACCTCCAATCATTTATCATTACATATAACTTAATATATAGCTGCATATACACAGTAGTCTACACAACTTAATGTCAAAAAATAATGAACAATATGAAGAATAGGATGAAGAACCAAATACTGTGAAGATGAGCGTTATTTGCTGTGAAGACAAAACTGGTGGGGTCAGTTTGCTTCTTATGGAGTAAACATAGTGTATTCATAATAACATATACTATTGAATTAAAATCACATTTGCACACCTATGTAAGTTTCTGAGGCATGGGACTAATGTCATAGGCGTGTATCTGTGGACAAGTATGAGTGTTTCCTAATGAAAGACCCAAGTGCCACCTGTATGAATATACATACACAACTGGTGAATTGAAAGCTGTTCATCAGAACTCCCACTGGAGAAAAAACCTATAAGTTGCAAGTAATTCAGGAAAATCGGATCCAAATGAACACATGAATAATGCTTCAGAAAAACGCAATGGCTGGGCACGGTGGCTCAGCCTGTAATCCCAGCACTTTGGGAGGTCAAGGTGAGAGGATTACCTGAGCCCTGTGGTTTGAGAACAACCCGGGCAACTTGGTGAGACTTCTTCTCTACAATAAATCACAAAAACTAGGTGGGCATGGTGGCATGTGTCTGTAGTTCCAGCTACTTGGAAGGCTGAGGTGGAAGGATCACCTGAGCCCAGCAGGTCGAGGCTGCAGTGGTCGTGAGTGTGCCACTGCATTCCAGCTGCGCGACAAGAGTGAGACTCCAACTCAAAAAAGTGAAAAAATGCAACATGGGCCGGGTGCAGTGGCTCATGCCTATAATCCCAGCACATTGGGAGGCCGAGGTGAGAGGATTGCCTGAGCCCACGTGTTCGAGACCAGCCTGGACAACTTCACGAGACCTCATCTCTACAATATATCAAAAAATTGACCAGGCATGGTGGTGTGTATCTGTAGTTCCAGCTACTTGGAAGGCTGAGGTGGAAGGATCACCTGAGCCCAGCAGGTTGAGGCTGTGGTGGCTGTGAGCGTGCCACTGCACTCCAGCCTGGGCGACAGAATGAGACTCTGACTCAAAAAAACAACATATAAGAGATATTAGAAAGCTTATACCTTCATGTGGCGATTACTGGATATTATCTTTGTTAGTACCTAATACTTAAAGTGTGTTTGGACTATGTATTCCTATTTCGGGCTTTAAGAAAAGAACTCATTGAATTGAGATAATTCTGTAAATTTTCTTTACACAAAAGTTGACAAGTTGAGAAAAAAGTATTTTCTGGTGAAGTCATTTAATAAAATTGTTTTTCCATATTCTATTCTGTTGACTTCTGTTGAAGTGTATCTCTAATAGGCAAGTGGGTTTTATGGTTTTAAAATTATCCTGTGGTTTCTTGAATTTAGAAGAAGAGAGAAAAGCAAAAGACAAAGTCAAATAGAAACATCAACAAAAAAGACAAGTGAACAATAAAAATCTGTATGTGAAATTAAAAAAAAAAAATTATCCTGTGGCGAGCTGTGGCTCAAGCCTGTAATCCCAGCACTTTGGGAGGCGGAGGCAAGAGGATTGCCCGAGCTCAGGGGTCTGCGACCAGCCTGAGCAACGCGGAGACCTCGACTCTAAAATAAATAAAAAAATCAGCCAGGTGTGGTGGCACATGCCTGTAGTCCCAGGTACTTGGAAGGCTGAGGTGGAAGGATCACCTGAGCCCAGCAGGTCGAGGCTGTGAGAGAGTGAGACTCCAACTTAAAAAAACAAACAAAAATTATCCTGTAAGTCAGCTTTCAAACCGGCGTTTGGAATTTTTTGGGACTTTTGCTGGCTTCGTGTGGCGATTCCTGGATATCCCCGCTAAACTACATACCAGGCTGCGTCTTGTTCCCACGCCAGACACTGACTTCCAGTCCTTGGCAGAAGAGGAAACCACATCTCATCCCTCTCTGGCTAGTGGGTCCCGCGACCCCAGCCTCTCTCGGGTGAGACGCTTGTCTGTGCACTTGCATCCCTGAAAAGCTGACTTAGTTGATTGGTGGCAGTGCGCATGCGCAGAAGCTCGACTTCGTTCAGGACTGTGTGCAGTCTGGTGTCAGTTCCCGTGAGTGTCATCCCCCAGTGATGTGCAGTGGGCCAGGCACACCAGTGCGGTGAAGGCGGTCTCGTCCTCAGTGGCAATACGGTCTTTTGGGGGATGTCTTACTTCTCTCCCAGTTTCAGCCCCAACTCCTGGCAGCCCATCTAGGTCTTCCCCACCTGAGACGCTCTGTTGATTCAAATATCTCCACGGTGAGGGATATGAAATATCCCTTATGGGTGAATTAGATTGGTATGGAAACCTGTAAGGCATGCTTCACAAACATTCACAGAAACCTACAGATTGTTAAATCAGCTTCCGATTCAGCAGGTCAGGGGTAGGGCCTGAGAGTCTGTATTTCTAACTCACTCCCAGGTGTGGTGCATGTAGCTAGTCCCCGGACCACAGTTGGAGTGCAAGGGTAATAGACGTGGCTGAATAAGCGGGCAGGGGCCAGAACACATAGGGTCTGGTAGGGCACATTAGAGACTTTTCTTGGATTTTGCACAAAGATGCAATGTTTTGTTTGTGTTTGAAGAAGCTTACTCGTGCTGTTTGGTGGAAAATAGATGGTAGAAGAACTGGGAAGAACAGTTTGAAAGACATGGTAGCACTTGTGAGGCAATCTAGCTAGCTTAGGTATGGGAATGGAAAATTACTTCCTGTGACTTGTAAATTACATGAAGCTGACACACAAAAAACTAGATAAAAGCCAGCACTTTCTACCCTGGCATTTCCCTCTTGGAGATCTCCCACACTCCCCTCTTGAGTGTGTAGTTTTGGTTCCAATTAAATCTCTTTAATTTCTGTCACTTGTCCTTGCATTTTTTCCTGTGAAGAAGGGAAGAGCCCAGGTACAGTCAGGATCACACCACTTGGCAAAAGATTTCTAAATTCTGAAGGAGTCAGTCACAGCAGCACGCTGGGCCTTACTGGGGAACGCTCTCTCTGTTGCACCAATGTAATCCTCCCCAAACCTGCCGGAATCATTTTGGAGAGAGGTGGTTCCGGCCTGGGCTTGCATAGTGTTAGTGAATGTCAACAGAACATTGTATATATAGAAGTCTAGATACCAAGCCAAGCTGTCTTTTGGGGGTGTGTGCTTTAGTAGGGAAAGGCCCCACTAGTCCCACTATTTAGTGAAGTCTGGACATAAACATAAAGGATCAGTGATAATACTCTTCAGTGCAATAGAGAAGGATGGGAGGGTCTGAGACCACATGGTAATTGAGGGTGTCCCCAACTAGTATGGAAAATTAGAGGAGGATGCTCCAATTGAATCCTGAAGCCTGCAGAGGAATTAAACAGGCAGAAGCAGCTCTTTTTTTTTTTTTGAGTCGGAGTCTCACTCTGTCACCCAGGCTGGAGTACAGTGGCTGCTCCTGGCTACCGCAGCCTCGACCTGCCGGGCTCTGGCAATCCTTCCGCCTCAGTCTTCCGAGTAGCTGGAACAACAAGCATGCGCTGCTACGCCCAGCTTATTTTTTGATTTATTGTAGAGACGAGATCTCACCAAGTTGCCTAGACTGATCTCAAACCCCCGGGCTCAGGTAATCCTCTCACCTTGGCCTCCCAAAGTGCTGGAATGACAGACTGAGCCAACGTGCCCTGCCCAGAGGTAGCTCTTATAGAACTCCTGGTGCAGTGAAGAGGAGAGTCAAGGATGGGTCCTATTTTCCAGAGTCCTTTGGTGCTGCCTCTTACTCAGAAGGAGGAGGCTTAGGACAGTTGATTGGAGGGTAAAGAAAAGGTTAGGTTTGTGTTTAGTCATGACCTGTTTGAGTCAAATAAAGGGGAGGTGTTGAGCAGGCTGTTGGACATGGGAGTTGATGGGAATTTGGGGAGAAAGATCTAAGAGGAATTTGGAGAATATTATCATATGAAAATTATTTGAACCCTGGGTCCAGAACAGGCCATCTGGTTTCAGGGTGAGGGGCAAAGAATGGCAGAAGGCGGCTCAGGAGGAGACCAGCATCTGTCCACCTTCAAGGGTAGCAGGAGTAGCCTGCAAGAGACTGGGCAAGCCAGTGAGGTAAGAGGAAAAAGAGGTGGGTGTCTTCTCCTGAAATTCTCCAGAAAAAGGTATTTGAAGATGGGAAGAGTGGTTAGCTGCATTAAAGATCCCTGAGGGTAGCCGGGCTCGGTGCCTCAGCCTGTAATCCTGCACCTTTGAGAGGCTGAGGTGAGTGGATTGCCTGAGCCCACGGGTTTGAGACCCGCCTGGGCAACTTGCGAGACCTTATCTCTACAATAAATCAGAAAAATTAGCCGGGCATGGTAGTGCGCGCCTGTAGTTCTAGCTACTTGGAAGGCTGAGGCGGAAGGATCGCTGGAGCCCAGCAGGTCGAGGCTGCGGTGGCTGGGAGCGGCCACTGCACTCCAGCCTGGGTGACAGTGAGACTCCAACTCAAAAAAAAAAAAGATCCCTGAGGGTTTGAATAAGACAAGGAAACAGGGTTGACTCTAGATGTTGGCAAGCATTTAGTCCCTGGGGGTCTTGAGAAGAGCTGTTTCCTTATTCATGAGAATAACTTGTATTGAAATGTACTCCAAATAGATAGACCCCCAAGATGTTGTGGCAGTGTTACCCCTGGACTGCTAAGTGTAACCACTGGAACTGGCCATCCAGAAGACTCTTTTTTTTAGTTGGAGTCTCACTCTGTTGTCCAGGCTGCAGTGCAGTGGCACGCTCATGGTCACCCCAGTCAACCTGCTGGGCTCAGGTGATCCTTCCGCCTCAGCTTTCCAAGTAGCTGGAACTACAAGCGTATGCCACCATGCCCCGCTAATTTTTTAATTCATTGTAATGATGAGGTCTCACCAAGTTGCCCAGGCTAGTCTTGAACTCGTGGGCTCAGGCAATCCTCTCACTTTGGTCTCCCAAAGTGCTAGGATTATAGGCGTAAGCCACCGCGCCTGCCAGTTTTTCTTTTTTTGATTTGTGGTCTCACTTTGTCTCCCAGGCTGTAGTGTAATGACACGATCAGGGTTCATCACAGCCTCGACCTCCTGGGCTCAAGTGATCCTTCTATTTCAGTCTCCCAAGTAGTTGGGACTTCAGGCACCCGCTTTTAGGGTACAGAGGGTGAGGGTGGATGGATGGATGCGGAGGGGCGCAGCACCGCCAGAGCTGGTGTGCTGGAGATACATGCTGGCAACCAGAGATTTGAACAATGCAAAGATTTGCAACACACAAAGAGATGAAAGAAAAGATTCATTTAAGAAAGAGATCACAAGCCGGGCTTGGTGGCTCAGCCTGTAATCCTGTGCTTTGAGAGGCTGAGGTGAGTGGATTGCCTGAGCCCGCAGGTTCGAGACCCGCCTGGGCTGCTGGACTCCAGCTCCAGGAGAGAGAGTCAGTGTCTGAATGGGGAGAATCAGGAACGGAGAAGAAGAACGACAGGAGTCAATTTCTTGGGTAGAGTTCAGGACTCTGCCAATTTTTATTCAATTCTTGCATGCTTATATAGTTTTTTTACTGACCCCTGTACCCACAAAAATGCAACACACGTTACACATTAAATGTTTACATCATTTTTTTTCCTTTTGTTTATGGGGAAGTTGACCTTTACAAGTTTCCTTTTGTTCCTTCCTGCTACCTGTGGTGTTATTTATGTAACAAAACACCAGCTGCCAAGAATTTATCAGCCACAACCTGCGACCTCTAGGCCAACTGAATCTCTTCCCTTCGCCATTCTATTTCTTTTCCTTTACTAATCTATTTTCTTAATACACTTTTAGCAGCAATATATTGACTTGTTTTCTCTTTTATATAACCACCCTTATCTTACCCACTACGAATTCTTAATTAATTAAAAAATTTAACTTTCTTAATTCTAATTGCCTTATCTATATTACTTGCTATTTTCTCATCACCTATTTTACATTTTATATTTCTAAACAAAACTTATGTCTAAATCTACACTTATATATGAAATTAATCTTACTTCTAATCCTAAATGTATTTAATTTTAAACCTACATTAAGTGTGTATAATTTTAAGTTTACCTTAAGACTTAATTATTTCCTATTCCTTCTATTACTTATATTTAACTAATACCTACATCTATAATAAACATTTATCTTTTAATTATAACTGTTATTTATTTAATTCTAATCCTTACTTTAATTTTAACCCTCTTTCTAATTAAACTATAATATTTCTTAAATCAAAAGGCATGTCTGTGACTTGTTTTTCCCAAAAACACCTGTTTTTGGAGATACTCTGTCTCAGTTTCTCACTTCCTCATCAATCACAACTGTCAATGTTGTTACTTATAAAGGGTATGAGGAAGTACTTGTTTTTCCTTTTTAGCTAAAGGTTGCAAAATTTCATGGGAAAGGGGGTAGAAAAACATTCCCTTGTCCCTTCAGGGGGGAAATTTTTGCTGTTGAGCCCTTTTTACGTTTCTATACATAGGTTTACTGCTAATTCCACATCCTTGCACATTCTAGCTAATTGTTTTGTTTATCAAGGGAAGTGTTTTTCAAGCCTAAGCATGCATTCCTTTAAGACCAAAAGGAGTTCTTCAATAGGATCCATGGGGCTCTGCCTCCATCATGGCCGCTTCCCACTGGGGCTCTGCTCCCAGTCTTTTTCCCCATTTTGGGGTAACCTCCATATTGCCTCTTTAGGGGTTGTGGCTTCTGGCACTGGGCAACTTGGCGAGACCTCATCTCTACAATAAATCAAAAAATCAGCCGGGCGTGGTAGCGCATGCCTGTAATTCTGGCTGCTCGGAAGGCTGAGGCGGAAGGATTGCCAGAACCCAGCAGGTTGAGGCTACGGTTGCCAGGAGTGGCCACTGCACTCCAGTCTGGGTGACAGAATGAGACTCCAACTCAAAAAAAAAAAGAAAGAGATCACTTCCTATAGACAGAAAGACGGCCTACACTCTAGATGAGTGTGGCCCTGTAGCACCGCCCCCCCAGCCTGGCTTAAATTCTTTCCCTTAGAGGTGTTGCAATCAGGTAGACGTGACTGCCGTGATTTCCTTGTTGACCGCCTACAGATGTCTTGGAGACCCTGAGGGGGGTCCTGGCCACCGTGTACCTAGTATACAATGAGCTGATACTGGTCATGCTTGAGAAGTTTGGGTTTCTAAAAAGACAAATTACAATAGGCCTATACCGGTCATGCTTAAGGAGTCTGTGTTTCTGAAAAGCAAAGAGTCTGTGCTTCTGAAAAGACAAAGTTGGCAAAGTTAATCTTTACCTAGAGTATGCATTTCTCCAGGACAGAGCCTCTACTTTCCCACCATTGTGTTAGGTTTAAAAACAAGATAAAAGATGGATTTCTCCAGGACATAGCTTCTACTTCTTCCTCATCGTGTCAGGGTTTAAGAACAAGATAAAAAATGGCTTCTTGCTCTCGGTCTGTCCTTTCATCCGCCAACATGCTAACTTTTTGATTTTTTGTAGAGACGAGATCTTGTTACACTGCCTAGGCTGGTCTCAAACTTCTGGGCTCAAGCAATCTTCCTACCTTGGCCCTCCAAAGTACTGGAATTACAGGGTGAGGCACCATAACTTGCCTTCAGCTTTGTTGAGATATAATTTAAACTATGACATTTAATGTTTTCCCATACTTATCCACCCATGAAACCATCTTCGCAATCAAGATAGTGAACATACCCATCACCTCAACAAGTTTTTTCATGTCCCTTTGTTCTCCTGTCCCCACCCCCTGCCCTGGCCCCACATGATCTGCTTTCATTTCTTTTTTTTTTTTTTTTTTTGAGTTGGAGTTTCATTCCTTCGACCAGACTGAAGTGCAGTGGCCGCTCCCGGCCACCGCAGCCTCGACCTGCTGGGCTCCGGCGATTCTTCCACCTCAGCCTTCCAAGTAGCTGGAACTACAGGCACACGCTGCCATGCCTGGCTGATTTTTTGATTTATTATAGAGATGAGGTCTCGCCAAGTTGCCCTGGCGGGTCTCGAACCCACGGGCTCAGGCAATCCACTCACCTCAGCCTCCCAAAGCGCTGGGATTACAGGCTGAGCCACGGAGCCCGGCTTGCTTTCATTTCTATGGCTTTGTATTTTTCAGAAAGTCATATAAACAGAATCATACAACATGAAGCCTTTTGAATTTGGCTTTTTTTAATCCCTGGTGTCTGACCCTAAGGTGGTACCTCCTTCAGGCCTGGACAGAGGCCAGGACCCCAATTCCTCTTTAGGTCTTTGGATGAAACCCCCACAGTTAGTTCACCAAGATTTTTCATGGGGCCTGGACCCTCCCATAGTCCCTTAAATCCTATTCTGTAGTCTTGGACACCATCCCCAGACCCACAAAGGATTCCCTGGGAACTGGACACTGCCCTCAGACTTTCTGATCCTCACCTCGGGGGATGGAGACCACCCTAGACCTTCAGGGCCTTTTTCCATGTGAGGGAGTCGCCCGCGATTGACAAGGCCCACCTTCCATCTTAGATTCTGCCCCTCATCCTCTCCTTCTTGACCCTTAGGTCTGCAGCTGTCAATCCCTCCATGAGATCACAGACACAGACTCCCAACCTTCACTCCCCTTCATGTTCCGAATCAGGCCACACTCTTCATCCACTGGGGCATGGAAGTGGTGGCCAAGCTGGTTGTCTACAGCTTGGTGTCCCCTGGACGGTGAAGGCAGAGAACAGGTCCTGCAGGAGGGGAAGAGCCTGGGTGAGTGCAGACAAAGCTGGGTTACCCGCTCCCATCTCTCTTGCCTTACTCCTGCCTCCTCGCCTTTGCCCTCCTCACTCAAAAGTCCCAGGATCACAGGTAGCTCAGGTTTCAGCCTGCTTTTTCTCAAAGGTAAACTGGGGCTTCAAGTGTTTCCAGTCTCGGGATGGATGCAAGCAGAAGTAAGGTTGGTGCCTCCTCTCTCAACCCCAAGAACCACAGAAAGGGTTCAACACCCTTGCACCCACAGCCCCAAGCCCTGGCAGTTCAGTGCTGGGTCAAGCATACTTAGATAATCATCCAGTGCCACCTTCCAGTGCAGCTGGAAGAATACTGGCTGGATAAGAGGCGAGAGCCTGGATAATCACATGCCTTGGGGGGGGGACCTGAAGTTCCAGTAATCCTGTGGATGCGTGATTGGAAAGGAGATTGCGGGGAGGCCAGGAGATGTGTTAAGGTCCTCAGGCACCTCAAGGTGTAGTCCTCAGGAAGGAACAGGAGTCATACCAAGAAAAGGAGAGGCCAGGTGTGGTGGCTCATGCCTGTAATCCCAGCACTCGGGGAGGCCAAGGCAGGAGGATTGCTGGAGACCAGAAGTTCGAGATCAGTCTGAACAACATAGCAAGACATCATCTCTACAAAAATAAATAAATAAAATAAAAGGAAAAGGAGGCCGGGTAGGGTGGCTTATGCCTGTAATCCTAGCACTTTGGGAGGCTGAGGAGAGAGGATTGCCTGAGCCCAGGGGTTCGAAACCAGCCTAAGCAACTGGGCAAGACCTCGTCTCTACAATAAATCAAAAAATTAGCTGGGCGTGATGGCACGTGCATGTGGTTCCAGCTACTTGGAAGGCTGAGACAGAAGGTTTGTCTGAGCCTAGCAGATTGAGGCTGCAGTGGCCATGAGCGTGCCACTGTACTCCAGCTTGGGCAACAGTGAGACTCCAACTCAAAAAAAAAAAAAAGAAAAAGAAAAAGAAAGGTTGATCTCCAACTTGGAAAAGGGAGGGGAATGTGTAGTGGAAGGTCAGGCTGGAAATGTTGAGGACACCTTGCTACCAGCTCAGCCTGGTGAGGCTCCAGAGGGCTTGATAAGCCTAGCTCAGGAGAGGTGATGTGGGGTCTGTTAGGCCAGGGCTCTGGCCTCCTTACTACCTTCTACCTCTACCTGTTTAGAAACATCCATCTCCAGTATCAAGTCAAAGCAACTGATGAATATTTGCCCAGGTAACACCGAGCCAGATTGGATGGCAAGAAAGGTAAACCCCACCAAAGAACTGCCTTTTACCTTGCCCTCCTTTTCACGCCAGCCTGTGCCCCTTTACCTCAGGGTTACTTGTCCCACTATCCACTCCAGCTCCTGATGCCTCTGTCCTGGGTCCAGGTAAACCCTCTGGGAACAGCAGGCTGAGAAGTTCTGGGGTTTCTCCTGCAGCAAAGTTGTCAGCAGGCACTTGGGGATGGGAGGACGGGCTGGAGTTAGTCATATTCTGAGCAGGAAGGAGCCCCACACAGCTGTAAAGTCCCCAAAGACCCACCTCACAGTCAAGAACACCAATGGGCGCTTCTCCCTCCTTTCTCCCTACTGAACCACAATTCTCTCCACTCCAGGCTTTGTTAACTATCCATAATTATTTCAGTATTTATGGCCTGCAGGAAGAAATAGCTATGTTTTATTAAGTTATTTCTAAATAACAACTAAAATATATGGAACATATCCATCAGACCCATACGTTACCTGCTTCTCCTTGGTAATCCTGTCCTATCCAACCTGGGCGGCAGAGCGAGACTCTGACTCAAAAAAAAAACAACCAACAACAAAAAAACCCCAAAGAACAAAACAAGAGATGCTCAAAGTGGTCATCATCACTGATTAGGTTGAATGAAAAGTAATATGTAGATAATATCTCTTAAAATGTATGTACATTTTTTGGCAACCCTGGGGTGTGTGTGTGTGTGTGTGTGTGTGTGTGTGTGTGTGTGTGTGTGTGTGTGTATTTTGAGTCAGAGTCTCACTCTCACTGAGGCTGGAGTGCAGTGGTTTGCTTATGGCCACCGCAGCCTCAACCTGCTGGGCTCAGGTGATGATTCCACCTCAGTCTTCCAAGTCGCTGGGACTACAGGCACGCATTACCACAACTAGCTATTTTTTAAAAAAATTTATTGTAGAGATGGTCTCACCAAGTTGCCCAGGCTGGTCTCAAACCCCTGGGCTCAGGCCTCTGCCTCCCAAAGTGCTGAGATTATAGACCTGAGCCACTGTGTCTGGCCCCAACCGTATATTATTTTAGAAGGACACAACTGGGTTTGTTTTCAAAAGTTCATAGTTGGAAAAGAATGTTGTCTCAGGATGAATGTTACCTTGACTCTCGCCATATCTGATTTGGATGATTTTTCTTTTTTTTGAGTTGAAGTCTCACTCTGTTGCCCAGGCTGGAGGGCAGTGGCAAGCTCATGGCCACCGCAACCTTAACCTACCAGGCTCAGGTGATCTTTCCATCTCAGCCTGCCAATTAGCTGGAACTATAGGCATGTGCTACAATGTCCAGCTAATTTTTTGATATATTGTAGAGACGAGGTCTTGCCATATGGCCCAGGCTGGTCTTGAACCCCTGAGCCCGGGTAATCCTCTTGCCTTGGCCTCCTAAAGTGCTGGGATTACAGGCTTGAGCCACCATGCCTGGCCAATACAGATATGTAGATGATGATGCCAGGTGGGGTGTAGCATAAAACTCGAGGATTCTTTGGCTCAATCCTAAAATGATTTTTAGAGCAACCATCAAAGGGCTTTGTTTTGTTTTTCAGTAGTAGTCTTACTCTGTACCCAGGCTGGAGTGCAGTGGCACACTCATGGCCACTGCAGCCTCTACCTGCTAGGCTCAGGCGACCCACCTCAGCCTTATAAGTAGCTGGAACTACAGGTGTGCGCCATCATGCCCAGCTAATTTTTTTTTTTTTTTTTTGAGCTGGAGTCTCACTCTGTCGCCCAGACTGGAGTGCAGTGGCCGCTCCCGGTCACCGCAACCTTGACCTGCTGGGCTCTGGCGATCCTTCCGCCTCAGCCTTCCAAGTAGCCAGAATTACAGGCATACGCTACCACGCCCGGCTGATTTTTTTGATTTATTGTAGAGATGAGGTCTCGCTGCCCAGGCGGGTCTCGAACCCGCGGACTCAGGCAATTCACTCACCTCAGCCTCCCAAAGGTGTGGGATTACAGGCTGAGCCACCGAGCCCGGTTTAATTTTTTTTTAATTGTAGAGATGAGGTCTCATCATGTTGCCCAAGTGGGTCTTGAACTCCTGGACTCAGGCAATCCTCTCACCTCCTCCTTCCAAAATGCTGGGATTACAGGCATGAGCTACCATGACTGGTAACCAAAGTTTTTTGTTTTTTTGAGTAGAAGTTTCACTGTCACCCACGCTGGAGGGCAGTGGTATGCTCTTGGCTACCATAGCCTTGACATGCTGGGCTCAGGCGATCCTTCCACCTCAGCCTTCCAAGTAGCTGGAACTACAGACATGTGCCACCATACCCGGCTAATTTTTGGATTTATTATAGAGATGAGGTCTTGCCAAGTTGCCAAGGTGGTCTCGAACCAGTAGGCTCAGGCAATCCTCCCGCCTTCCAAACTGCTGGGATTACAGACGTGAGCCACCAGGCCCGGCTGAAAATGTAATTATAAAAAATGTCTGGCCGGGCTTGGTGGTTCAGCTTGTAATACCAGCACTTTGGAAGGCCGGGGCGAGAGAATTGCTTGAGCTCAGGAGTGAAAGGACAGACCGAGAGTGGGAAGCCACTTTTCATCTTGTTCTTAAACCCTGACACAATGATGAGAAAGGAGAAGCTACACTTTTGGAGAAATGCACACTTTAAGTAAAATTAACTTTGCCGACTTCATCTTTTCAGAAATAGACTTCCTGGTGCCAGGTATCAGAGGTATCTCATAGCGGCAATAAAGCTTGCCTAGAGTAAAGGGAATTTACAAGGTTTGAGACATCATGCATTGGTCAAAGACTGTAAAAGTCATGAAACTTGTAATTACAAAAGTTATGACTGCTCAGAGGGGGAGCAGGTGGGGATTCGATCTTCCAGTAAATTGGGCACTATCTACAGGGAAGCCAAGGATCCCACTGGGAATGCCTCGGAGATAAGGGGAGGTGCACCCTCCATTAGCTCTAAGGAATGTCATTTGGGAAGGTGCAGGAGCATTAGAATCCTTGTCATGCCCTTCTCTAGGGGCTATGATGATGTGGGTGGACATTAACGGGTCTCTGTGTCACAGGTTCTCCTAGACATTCACAGGTGGCCGATAAGGAAGTCAACATCTCCAAGAAAAGGATTTAAGCCAGGATTCCGGGGCAACATCGCCACACTCACCTAGAGTGTAGGCCCACTCCCTGTCTGTGGGGGGTGAATCTTTCTTAAATAAATCTTTTCAGCCGGGCTCTGGTGGCTCAGCTTGTAATCCCGCGCTTTGGGAGGCTGAGGTGAGTGGATTGCCTGAGCCCGCGGGTTCGAGACCTGCCTGGGCAGCGAGACCTCATCTCTACAATAAATCAAAAAATCAGCCGGGCGTGGTAGCGCGCGCCTGTAATTCCGGCTACTCAGAAGGCTGAGGCGGAAGGATCGCCGGAACCCAGCAGGTCCAGGCTGCGGTGGCCGGGAGCGGCCACTGCACTCCAGTCTGGGCGACAGAGTGAGGCTCCAACTAAAAAAATAAAATTAAATAAAAAAATAAAAATAAATCTTTTCTCCTCTCACCTTCTAGTGTGTCGCAGTTCTTTGCATCTACTCAGATCTCTGGGTTGCCAGCGCGCACCTCTGACTTGTCAGCCCCGGCACTGCTGCGCGCCTCCCTGCGCCTCTCCGCCCTTACCCTAAGACCGAACCCTAACGAGGAGTTCTAGACTAGCCTGAGCAACATGGCAAGACTTCGTCTCTACAATAAGTCAAAAAATCAGCTGGGCATAGTGGTGCATGCCTGTGGTTCCAGCTACTGGAAGGCTGAGGTGAAGGATCGCCTGAGCCCAGCAGGTGGAGGCTACGGTGGCAGTGAGTGACAGAGTGAGATTCTGACTCAAAAAAAAAAAAAAGTGCCTATAAAAGTGTATCTATCTATGTCTAACCTGTGCTAGCTACCCTGCCTAAGTCGAGACTTTGATGTTAGGCCATATAGTAAGACTTTTTATGCTATTGGGATGGAATGACTGCATGTTGCATGTGAGGACGTACATTTGGGAGGGAAGGTAGGGCAGAAAATTGAGTTTATTTTTCTCCTGTGTGAAACGAGTTTTCACCTGTGCAAAATCAAAGGATGGACACAGACATGGAGTGCAGCAGAAGCGAGACTTTAATGGCGGTCTTGCAAGATTGGGTGTCTGGTGGGCAGACACACCAAAGCAGGAAGAAGCATCATTTTTATTCCTAAAATGCAGGTCTCCCTCCTGGTTCCTCATTGGAGGAATACGCTTTGCCTAGGATGCCTACATGTTACATGTTGATTGGTTTTACAGAATTATCTCATTTACATGTCCTATTTGCCGATTGACTTACAGGATTACTATTCTGATTGGATTCTGCCAAAAGTTTAAACATGTAGCCCGCCAAAGTAAAAAGGCTGCGAAAAAAGAAGCACAAAGAAGCAGAAAGTGACTCAGCAAAGGGATTTAAACGTGCCTCAGGATTCATTTTGAAAATAAATCATTCTAGTTCTTACGTCCTGAAATTTCTATGTGGAAAGTCTATTTTCTTATGTATTGAATGTGGAAGCGCGATTTCTGGGAGGTAATTTGGATTAGATGAGGTTATGAGGGTAGGGCCCTCATGACTGGGATTATAGTTTCCTCGAGAGCTTACCTTTGCTCTGCCCTCAGCCACGAGTACACAGTCAGATACCTGCCTTGGAGTCAGTGGACAGTGAGTCTGGAATTTCCTGCACATGCTTGTGACATCCCCGTCCTGGAGGAAGGAGCAGGAAGAACCCATGGAGTACACGCTGGAAGTTCGGCCTCAATGCAGATGTTCCCCGGGAGAGGTCAGGTGACAGCTCAGGAAGAAAGACCCCCCCCCCCGCAGTCAACGGCTGCGCCTGGTGGTGTTTTTTAGGCTCTGTGCAGCAGTGTAAAATGGCATCTTCTAGCCGGACTCAAGGGCTCAGTCTGTAATCCCGCGCTTTAGGGGGCTGAGGTGAGTGGATTGCCTGAGCCCGGGGGTTCGAGACCCGCCTGGGCAGCGAGACCTCATCTCTACAATAAATCAAAAAATCAGCCGGGCGTGGTAATGTGTGCCTGTAATTCCGGCTACTTGGAAGGCTGAGGCGGAAGGATCACCGGAGCCCAGCAGGTCGAGGCTGCGGTGGCCGGGAGCGGCCACTGCACTCCAGTCTGGGCGACAGAGTAAGACTCCAACTCAAAAAAAAAAAAATCGCATCTTCTGTCTCTCAGCCCTCAGGGGGCGGGACCTGGAGAACTCTCCAATCAGAGTCGTCAGGGCGTGGTCATGAGAGCTGTCCATCAGGCGCGCGGCCGGCGTGGGGCGTGGCGTCCCAGAATCCCGCGGAGTCTTCCAGGCCTCAGCGCTTGGGCTTCGGGCTCTGCTGCTGAAATGCCCCCGGGGGTCTGTGGCCTCCTCTGTCGCGCCGGGGCCTGCACCGACCGCGGGAGCCGTAGGGAGGACGCGTGAGCCGGAAATGGTGAGTGTGCGGGGCGGGTGTCCCCAGACGGTGGGAGGGGCTGCTCGGCGGTGGCGGGACCCGGGCCTCCCCGCGTCCACGCCGGGCTCTGCGGACCTGCGTCCCCGCTGGCGCCTTTCGCCCTTCGGTCCCTTCCGGCGCAGGATGGGGCTGGGCCGGCGGCCGAGATCCTGGGCATTCTGTCCCGTCCCCGCCGTGACCTCGGCCCGCCCCGGAGCCCTCTCTGGGCGACTCCGCGCCAACAGCCCCGCGTCCCCCAGATGGGGGGGGACGTCCGGAGGGTCCTCTGGGGAGGGTCACGACTCGTGTGTGCGGGGTGGTGCGTGGGGAAGCTGGGGTCTGGGGGATCCCCGGTGCCGTGTGTGGCAGGCTGTGTATGGCCGGAGTCGCGGGGGGTGAAAATAACCCAGACAGTTATGAACTAAGGAAAGGTAGATTGATTAAAGGGAAGATACATTGCGAAGGGCGCAACGGGCCTAGCCAGGAAGAGCGTGTCCTCTGTCCACAGAGGCCGGGCTGGAGAGGAGCACTTCCACTAAGTGTTTAAACTGTGGCATCCAGTGTGGGCCGGGAATTGCCTGTGGGACATGGATAAGTTGTAAGTGACTGCAGGCATTGCTGGAGCTTCGCAAAACGGCTGCATGTGGGGTTTTGTCTTTTATTTTTTATTTATTTTTTTTGAGCTGGAGTCTCACTCCGTCGCCCAGACTGGAGTGCAGTGGCCGTTCCCGGCCTCCGCAGCCTCGACCTGCTGGGCTCCGGCGATCCTTCCGCCTCAGCCTTCCGAGTAGCTGGAATTACAGGCATGCACTACCACACCCGGCTGATTTTTTGATTTATTGTAGAGATGAGGTCTCGCTGCCCAGGCGGGTCTCGAACCCGCGGGCTCAGGCAATCCCCTCACCTCAGCCTCCCAAAGCACGGGATTACAGGCTGAGCCACCGAGCGTGGCTTACAATTTTTTTTTTTTTTTAATTATAGAGACAAGGTCTTGCCAAGTTGCTGGGGCCGGTCTTGAACCTGGGGCTGGTCTTGAACCTGCGGGCTCAGGCAGTCCACTCGCCTCCGCCTCCCAAAGCACTGGGATTACAGGGTGAGCCACCAAGCCCGGCCACAGCAATTTTTTTTTTTTTTTTTTTTGAGTTGTAGTCTCACTGTCACCCAGGCTGGAGTACAGTGGCACACTTATGGACACGGTAGCCTTGACCAGCTGGCCTCAGGCCATCCTTCCACCTCAGCCTTCCAAGTAGCTGAAACTACAGGCACGCCCCACCACGCTCAGCTAATTTAAAACAAAAATTTATTGTGGGTAAAGTGCAGCCACTTTTTGGTCTTTTGGCCTTTTGTTCTCCTTTCCATGATCAAGTCTTTGTTGTCCTCTGCTTACCCTCTCTCTTTTCCTGGTCCTGAGTTTCAGAGCTACCTGGGCTGCCCCACGATGCCCATAGATGCCTTGTTTCCTGGGAAGTCTAGTGAATATCAGCCCCTGGGTCACTCCTGTCAGAGGGCTGCCTGAGGTGAGGGGTGGGACCACTTAGGGGAGCAGCTTGGTACCCTGGAGTGGGAAAAGTCTCCTGGTATCCCTTTCTTCTAAGTAGCTAAGTCCTTAGGACACTAAGGGTTGGTGGGTGGGAAATAAAGCAAGTAATTGCATAGAGGGTAGAGAGTAAGAAAAAGTTTATTATCTGCTTTCTTTCTTTTTTTTTTTTTGGAGTTGGAGTCTTACTCTGTCGCCCGGGCTGGAATACAGTGGCATACTCACGGCCACCTCAGCCTTCCAAGTAGCAGAAACTACCGGTGTGTACCAGCACACCAGGCTAATTTTAAAATTTATTGTAGAGATGAGGTTTCACCAAGTTGCTGAGGCTGGTCTTGAACCTCTGGGCTCAGGCAATCCTCTCGCCTCCCAAAGTGCTAGGATTACAGGGTGGGCCACTGCACCTGGCCATAATACTAATATTCTAGTATGAGAAAGTTAAAACTACCTTCTTAAAGGAAACTCAGGTTACATAAAATGAATAAGAATTCCAGAAAACAAGCCTGTAATCCCGCACTTTGGGAGGCAGAGGTGAGAGAATTACCTGACCTTAGGGGTTCCAGACCAGCTTGAGCAACATGGTGAGACCTCATCCCTGCAATAAATAAAAAAATCAGCCGTGCATCACCATGCCTGTGGTTCAGTTACTTGGAAGACTGAGGCGGAAGGATCACCTGAACTCAGCAGGTTGAGGTTGTGGTGGCGGTGAGCATGACTGTACTCTAGCCTGGGCGACAGAGTGAGACTCTGATTAAAAAAAAAAAAAAAAAAATCTAAAATCTATGTTCTACCCGCTCATTTCAAAAACATAGAGAAAGAAGAGCAAGATGAATGTAAATCAGGCATAGGGAAAAACAATGAGAGAAGATATTAATGAAATAGCAATCAAGAAATCAATTAAGAATGTCGGCAAACCAAAAGCTGGTACTTTGAGAAGATCATTAATATTGGTAAACCCATAGCCAAGCTGCCTCAGAAAAAAGAAGGACCATCCCTATGAATCCCATTAATATTAAAGGAATATTAGCAACAACTGCATGTCACAGATGTGATAAATTACATGAAATGAACCAATTCCTTGAAAGACACAATCTACCGAAAGTCACAAAAAGGAGAACTAAGTAGTATTAATATGCCCATTGAGGAAATCAAAACAATAAAAGATAAATGTCCCAAGAAATAAGACCAGGATGATACCACTGGTGAATTCTGGCAAATGCTTAGGAAAGAAATTACACCAATTCTCTACAATCCCTTGGGAAAATAGAAGAGGGAACACTTTCTAATTCATGTTATAAGGCCAATATTGCTCTAATACCCAAACTAGGCAGGCATTACAGACATATCTCTGCCATGTGAAGATTCAAGGAAAAGAGTACCATCTGCAAACCAGGAAGTGGGCCCTTACCATAGAACTGATATCTTGATCTTGGGTTGCCAGCCTCTACACCTCAGAGACATGAATGTCTATTGTTTAGAGTACGCAGTCTACAGTAATCTGTACAGGAGCCATAAATCATTAGGTTAGGGAAGTTGTTTGTCTACCACACATTGAGTCTTTGAAATCTGCAGTAATCAGGTATTAACAGAGTGATGGATAGAGATCAATGGGAAACAGCAAATTCTGGAACAGCAGCGTCTGTGTAAGGTACAAGAACCTGTGATGCAGTAGGTAATGCCAGGCAGTGATAGAAATGAGAGACATTTCAATACAAGGAGCAGGAACAAATAGTTATCTGCAGGAGAATAATAAATGTTCTTCAGGCTGGTCTTGAACCCCTGAACTCAGGCAATCTTCTTGCCTCAGCCTCCCAAAATGCTGGGATTATAGGCTTGAGCCACTGCACCCTGCCTGATTTTGGCTTTTTTCTTTCAAGAGTTAACATTTAGGACTTCATATTTTCTTCTAAGCTCTTCCAAAGATTTTGGCTAAGATATATTCTCTTTCATTACTATTGCAATATTTACATTTCACCTGAGAATTCTCTTTGATGCTTGTATAGTTGAGATGTTTGTGACTTTTCAACTTTGTGTTAATTGAATTTTAGTAATTCTAATATGGTTTGATTGTACACGTTATAGGATAACTGTTCTTTTACATTTGTTTAGGTGTGTTTAGCCTCAGAGTATGGTCCATCTTGGTGGATATTTCATGTGGCCTTGAAAAAATGTTTACCCTGGGGAGTTGAATGAAGGCGTCTACCTATATGTGTCAATTATATGTTGGTGATGAATGCAGGTGATTAGGCTGGGTGTGACGGCTCAGCCTATAATCCCAGCACTTTGGGAGACCGAGGTGAGAGGATTGCCTTAGCTCAGGGGTTCGAGACCAGCCTGGGCAACTTGCTGAAACCTTGTCTCTACAATAAATCTAAAAATAAACCAGATGTGGTGGTGTGTGCCTGTGGTTCCAGCTACTTGGAAGACTGAGGCAGAAGGATTGCCTGAGCCCAGCAGGTCGAGGCTGCAGTAGCCATGAGTGTGCCACTGCACTCAAGCCTGGGCGACAGAGTGAGACTCCAACTCAAAAAAAAAAAAGTTTTTCTTATACACGTTGCTGGGCCTTTTTTTGTTATTCTACTCTGTCAGTCCCTGTCTTCTTTTCTGGTATATGTAGATAATATACATTGGAAGTGATAATTGACATAATTGCATTTTGTGAATGTGCTGCGTGTGTAAAATATGTACAGACATTATTTTCTGTTTGTTGTAGTTGTTGTTTTTCGACTTCCTCTTCTTTTCTCCTTTCTTTCATCTTAATGGACCATTCTATATGATTCAGTTTTCTTTGTCTTATTAGTGTGGTTAGTCTCTTGTTTCTTATGTTTTATTCATGAATTTCCTAGAATTTATAAGTATGCCATTTACAACTAATGGATCTTTGGTTTCAAGTAACAGTATACTGGGCTTTGGAGATAGTGCTGGTATAATAGTGTTCCAAATTTTTTTTCCTATTCATTTGCCCTATTGTAAGTTATAACCATCCAGTACATTGTTTACATATTATTATTATTTTTTTGAGTTGGCTTACTCTGTTGCTGGGACTTCAAGTGTGCACCATCATGCCCAGGTAACTTTTTTTATTTACTGTAGAGAAGAGGTTTCACAAGGTTGCCCAGGCTGGTCTTGAACCCCTGAACTCAGGCAATCTTCTTGCCTCAGCCTCCCAAAGTGCTGGAATTACAGGCTTGAGCCACCGTGCCCGGCCCAATTTTTGTATTTGTTGTAGAGTTGAGGTCTCACCAAGTTGCCCTGGCTGGCCAGGCAATCTTCTTGCCTCAGCTTCCCCAAGTGGTAGGAGTACAGGCATGAACCACTTTACCCAGTGTGATATTATTATTATTGTTATTATTATTATTATTTTGAGTCAGAGTCACGCTCTGTCACCCAGGCTGGAGGGCGGTGGCACACTCACGACCAACACAGCCTTGACCTGCTGGGCTTAGGTGATCCTTCCACTTCAGACTCCTGAGTAGATGGGACTACAGGTGTGTGTCAACCTGCCCAGCTAATTTTTTTGTTTTATTGTGGAGATAAGGTCTCGCCAAGTTTCCCAGGCTGGTCTTGAATCCTGGGCTCTGGCAGTCCTCTTGTGTCTGCCTCCCAAAGTACTGGGATTACAGACGTGAGCCACCTGGCCTGATATGTATTCTTTAGTTTTGGAGGCTAGGAAGTTTAGTGTCATGCTGGGCTTTCTGATGAGAACCTCCTTGCAGGTAAAGTATCTGCAGAGTACCTAGGTGGCACAGGCATCACATGACAAGGGCCTACCTCCGGGGCCTTTCAGGATTAACCCATTCATGAGGTTGTCACCTTCAAGACACAATCACCTCTTAAAGCCCCACCTGTCCTTAGTTTCATGTTGGGGTTGAGTTTCTTTTTCTTTTTTTATAATTTTTATTTTAAAGATGGGTGCAATTCAGGGTCAGGGTTAGGTATACAAGTGGCCATTGTGTAAGTAAAGTTTGGGCCTCACTTTGGTCCCCACTTCACCTGGTTTGAGATCAGGTACCCTTATTGATGAAGTGTGGCCCCCCCGACACCTCCCCTTCAACCTGCCATCCCCGGGTTGAGTTTCAATGTAAGTTTTGGAGAGAACGAACATTCAAACCTAACAGTGACAGATCAGGTACCTTCCCTTTGCTGAACATGTTACCAATTTCCCACCCTTGAGTCAGAGTCTCCCTCTGTTGCCCAGGCTGGAGTGCAGTGGCACACAAGGCCACCACAGCCTCGACCTGCTGGGCTCAGGCGATCCTTCCACCTCAGTTTTCCAAGTAGCTGGAACTACAGGCATGCGCCACCACGCTCGCTAATTTTTTGATTTATTGTAGAGACAAGGTCTCACCAAGTTGCCAGGCTGATCTTGAACCCCTGGGCTCAGACAATCCTCTCGACTCGGCCTCTCAAAGTACTGGAATTACAGGTGTGAGCCACCAGGCCTGACTGAAATACTGTTTATTGATAAACAGCTTAGACACAGTCAACCCTTGTTATTTGTTACATGGGTGGGGCACTCTCCCCAATTCCAGTGTCTTGACACTGTGGTTGGTCCAACTTGTGATCAAGTGTTTCTTAGGATAAGCAGTCTCAGGACTGCTAATGTTAACTCTCTTCTGGACAGTAGGTAGAAGGATTTTGTCATGACTAGAACTATAGACCCACAGTACAAATAGATATTAGGGATTACCTAGACTAGAAATCTCATTCCCTTAACTCACCAAGAAGAGGTGTGTTCCTATTTTTCTGTAACTCTACCACAACATGTTCCATTTTACCATCAAAATTGCTGTTTGGGAGAAAGTGAACGTAGACAGAGAATGAGTTTTCTATGTCACTAAATAAATGCTTGGAAACTACAGCAACTTGTAATGTTTATGTCATGAGTATAGATTCTCAGTGCTGTCTTTCTCAACCTTCCTGCTCTGTACCTGTGAAATGTTTCAGGACACAGTGACCTTTGAGGATGTGGCTGCAAACTTTATCCAGGAGGAGTGGACTAAGCTGAGTCTATCACAGAAGAATCTCTACAGAGATGTAATGCTGGAAACCGTCAGGAACCTGGACTGTATAGGTAAGGTTACAAATGTCACTTGGTCAGAGACATTTGTTTCTTGGCTATCAACTCTATTTAACGATTTGGAACATGCAAAGGAGATATGTTTGGTTTTTGAACAATGTGAGAATTATGGGTGCCAGCCCCCAAAGCAGTCATAAATCTTCATATAACTTTTTTTCCTCTGTATCTTAACTACTAATAGCCTGCTGGTGACCAGCAGCCTTACCGATAACATAAACAGTCAGTTAACACATAAAATCTATGACATATGTATTACATACTGTATTCTCACAATAAAGTAAGGTGAGGGAATTGCCTGAGCCTACAGGTTCGAGAACAGCCTGGGCAACTTGATGAGTCCTCATCTCTTCCATAAATCAAAAAAATTAGCTGGGCGTGATAGCGTACACCCATAGTTCTGGCTACTTGGAAGGCTGAGGTGGAAGGATTGCCTGAGCTCAGCAGATTGATGCTGGGTTGGCTGTGAGCGTACCACTGCACTCCAGCCTGGGTGACGGAGTGAGACTCTAACTCAGAAGAAAGAAAATCATAAGAGAAGCTGTATTTACTCCGTATTAAGTGGAAGTAGGTCATCATGAAGGCTTTCGTGTTTATTGTCTTCAGGTATAGTAGACCAGCTAAGAGGTGGGGTTGGTCTTGTTGTCTCAGGGTTAGCAGAAGTGAAAAAAATTTATATCTAAGTGTGCCTGTGCAGTTCAAACCTGTGTTGTTCAAGAGTCAACTGTCATTTGGTGAACGAATGAATCTTGTGCGATTGCAGTGTACATAAAACCTTACAGTTTTCTATAATTTTATTATAATATGGTGATTCTTCTGGGTCTACATTTTAGTAGTGAAATGGGAAGACCAGAACATTGAAGATCACAAAAAAAACAGGAGAAACCTAAGGTAATTTGCACTCACAAGAGAAAGCTATATACCCTGAGTAAATTTTAGAATAACGAAATTTTTTAAATATCAAAGAAATGAACAGGTTCAGCTTAAGTTTATTTATTTTTAGAAACTTTCCTCCAAACACATATACTTAAATGTGATATAGCTATTCAATGTTTTCAAAATTGTTCCCTTGGAAACAGAAATAAGAATCCCCAAAATTCTGCCAGGTGTGATGGCTCACACCTATAATCTTAGCATTTTGGGAGGCTGTGGTGAGAGGATTGCCTGAACCCATGGGTTCAAGACCAGACTGGGGAACTTGGCGAGACCTCGTCTCTACAATAAATCAAAAAATTAGCCAGGCATGGTGGCTTGCGCCTGTAGTTCCAGCTACTTGGAAGGCTGAAGCAGAAGGACTGCCTGAGCTCAGCAGCTCAAGACTGCAGTTGCTGTGAGTGTGCCACTGTACTCCAGCCTGGGCAACAGAGTGAGACTCCAACTCAAAAAAAGAAAAAAAGAATCCCCATATAAATATTACTGTTTTGATAATAGTGGGGGTCGAGCTATTTTGACCATTTATGTTGAAACAGAGCATGCAGACTATACTTTGCATAATAATGTTAAAATGGTAGACTCTAACTATTAATATAAAATCATTTATAAACAGACATTCAGTAATGTACTTGTTTTTTACAGAGGTCATATGGAAGAGAGATCCTGTGAAATTAAAGGAAGTAGTCAATGTGGAGAAATCTTCAGCAAACTTCATATTTTGAATAAGAAAACTTCCTTTGGGGTAAAACCAAGTGAAGGGAGTGTGTGTGGAGAAGTCATTATTTGTTGTTCATCCCTTAATTGCTACAACAAAGTTGACACCAGACACAAGCCATGTGAGTATCAGGAATATGAAGATAAGCCATCTACACAGAAACAGTGTGGGAAAGTCTTCAGTTATCGTCGTTCCTTTCGAATTTGTGAAAGGCCTCACACTGGAAAGAAAACCTATGATTGTAATGAATGTGAAAAAAATTTTTTTCTCTTGGAATCTTCGAAGACACAGGCAGAGCAATATGGAGATGGGCCTTATAAATGTGAGTTCTGTGGGAAAGCCTTTGGCTCTGTTTATTTCAGATGCATGATAGAACTCACACTGGAGAGAACCATATGCATGTAAACTGTGTTCTAAAGCCTTTGCTATTTACAGTTCCTATCAAAGATGTGAAAGAAGACACTTTGGAGAGAAAGCATATGAATGTAAGCAGTGTTCTAAAGCCTTCCGTGATTATAGTTCTTACCTAAGACATGAAAGAGCACACACTGGAGAGAAACCCTATTGGTGTAAGCAATGTGGGAAAGCTTTCCGTTGTATCTATAACACTTGCATACATAAAAGGACTCACTCTGCAGAAAAACCCTATGAATGTAAGCAGTGTGGTAAAGCATTTTCTCATAGCTCAAGCTTTCAAAGACACATGACAACACACACTAGAGATATGGGCCTCAGAAATGCAAGGTATGTGGGAAAGTCTTTCTTTGGCCCAGTTTAGTTCAGAGACATGAAAGGATGCACACTGGAGAGAAACCCTTTAAATGTGAATGTGGAAAGACCTTTACTGATGTCTATTCCTTTCAAAATCATGAAAGAATTCACACAGAGAATCCATATCAGTGTAAAGAGTTTGGAAAAGCATTCTGTTCTTCCTCCAGTGCTTGTTACCATAAAAGGAGTCACGTAGCAAAAAAAACTTGAGTGTAAAATATGTGGGAAAGCTTTTAGTTGCCACAGTTACTTAAAAATACATGAAAGGAATCACACCGGAGAGAAGCCATATGAATGTAAGGTGTGTAGCAAAGCATTCTCTTGGCCCTGTGTCCTTCATATGCATAAAAGGAATCCACTTGAGAGAAACCCTGTGATTGCAAACAAAGTGGAAAAGCCTTCGGTTGTTCCACTTTCCTTCGAGTATGTGAAAGAACTCACACTGGAAAGGAGCCGTATGAATGTAAGGAATGTGGGAAAGCCTGCAGTTTACTCAGTTCCTTTCATAGACATAAAAGGATTCACTGGAGAGTACTGTATAAATGTATGGAGTGTGGGAAAGAATTCATTAGTTTTTTTTATTTCAGACGCTTGAAATAAGTCACATTGGAGATAAGCTCTTTGAATGTAAAAGTGTGGTGAAGACTTGAGTAATTTCAGGTTCCTTCAAATGCAGTCGTGAAACTGCCTATACAAAATTAATATGGGGCTACAGGATAAAAACTGGAAAAGACCTGAGTCCTGCAAAGTTATAGTCATAAGTTAAAAGTGAACACGTTTGTTGTTTCTGAGTTATGTTTCTGAGCTTGCCTTTTTCTTTTTTTAACGTCTTTTTTTTTTTTTTTTTGAGTTGGAGTCTCACTCTGTCGCCTAGGCTGAAGTACAGTGGTATACTCACGGCCAATCCAGCCTTGACCTGCTGGGCTCCAGCAATCCTTCCGCTTCAGCCTTCCAAGTAGCTGGAACTACAGGTGTATGCTACTATGCCAGGCTAATTTTTATTGTAAAGATGAGGTCTCACCAAGTTGCCCAGGCTGGTCTTGATCCTGCCTGCTCGGGCAATCCACTTGCCTTGGCCTCCCAAAGTGCTGGGATTACAGGCTGAGCCACTGAGCCTGGCCACCTTTTTTCTTGAATGATTGCTTACACATGGTCACTTCAATAGAGTGCAGTCATTAATGATTGATCACATTTATGTCTTGACTGCTGGGGAAAGCTGCCCTTGAGATTGTTGAACTTATTTTTTCTTTTTCAATGATCCTTAGATCATGCAGACCTCCCTGAAAGTTTCCTGGAGTTTGGCCTCCTGCACACCTTTCTGTAAATCCACATGCAGAAATAAATGACAAACAGATATTGTCCTTCTGTTTGTTTTGCTATTGTGTGATACTGTCTGGGATCAAGTCACTGGTGGCCACAAGACTTGTAACTTCTCCTGGTGCTATTTTAAAACCTAAGATTGGTCTTTGAGTTGTTTTTCAGACATTGCATTCTGATGTACCAATCGGCCCCACTCAGATCCTTGACCATAATAAGGATCTAACTTAACTGATCTTGACTCCTGCAATTCCAACCCCATGCCCTGTGCACAAAGACAGTTTTGACAGTTTCATGACTTCATCCTGTCAATCAGCAGTGCTCATTTCCTAGCCTCTTGCCTATCAAGTCACCTTTGAATACTTAAAATTCTCACAGAGGGAGTTTTGAGAAATAACTCCCATCTCCGATGTGGCCTCCCTGCTATAATTAAACTCTTTATTTACTGCTGCTGTTTCATTGAATTGGTTTTTTGTGTAGCAGACATAATAACCCAGTCACATGATAGTCCTCCTCCAATATATGCAGGGAATTGGTTCCAGCACCACCTGGAGATACCTATATCTGCCGATGCTCAAGTATCTTTTATAAAATGGCATATTATGGGTCAATGTGTGCACATCTTGCTGTATGCTGTAAATCATTTCTAGATTACTTAAGATACTTTTCCTGTTGTAAAAACTTTGTAAATAGCTGTTCCATTGTACTGTTGAAGGAATCATAAGAAATTCTCTACATGTTCAGTATGGATGCAACCATTGCTAAAATTACATTACTCTGAAAATAAAGGAGTACTGTCAAAGGGGGAAAGCTCTAAGTATAAGATCCACCAGCATCTCAAAGATAAGGCAGAAAAGATTAGCAAGACTAGCAAGAATGGGGAGGGCAGGATTGAGGGTGCAAAATCAGATCTGAGATCAGACTTTTTTTCCCTGAGGTCAGCCTCTTAGGAGAGTCATGTAGAATGGGTGAGTGCTGGCTTAGGTTACTTTAACCTAACTCTAGCAAAATTTGTTTTACACATACTGCTCAGAATGTTTAGTGAAGACAGTCTAATCATTTCAAGGCATCTAGTCATTTCTGAAGCAAAGAGTGGGAATTTGGAGAGTGTTTTTTTTTTTTTTTTTGAGTCAATCTTGTTGAGGCTGGAGTCAGTGGCAAGCTTATGGCTGCTGAAGCCTCGACTTGCTGGGCTCAGATGATCCTTCCACTTTAGCCTTCTAAGTAGCTGGAACCATATGCATGCACCACTACGCCTGGCTAATTTTTTTTTTTTTTTGAGTTGGAGTCTCACTCTGTTGCCCAGACTGGAGTGCAGTGGCTGCTCCCGGCCACCGCAGCCTTGACCTGCTGAGCTCCGGTGATCCTTCTGCCTCAGCCTTCTGAGTAGCCGAAATTACAGGCGCGTGCTACCGCGCCTGGCTAATTTTTAGATTTATTGTAGAGATGAGGTCTCGCCTGCCCAGGCGGGTCTCAAACCCGCGGGCTCAGGCAGCCCACTCACCTTAGCCTCCCAAAGACGCGGGATTACAGGCTGAGCCACCCAGCCCGGCTCTGGCTAATTTTTTTATTGATTGTAAAGACGAGGACGTGCCACGTGCTCAGGCAATCCTCTCAACTCCACCTCCCAAAGTTTATGGGTGTGAGCTGCCACCCCTGGCAATTTGGAGAGTCTTTATCTGGCCTTATTATTGTTTTTTTTTAAAAAAAGAGGTGCAACTTAAGTAACACGAGTGTTGCATTGTATTGGTCTGCTTGTCTTGAACACAAGGATTGGGCATGGGAGATTGAGTGATTTCTTTAGTCCTAGCTATTTATAGGGATTGCAGAGGTTGGGTAAATTTCAATACCAGCAACTTAGTTTTTCATTCACCTAGTTGGTTTAATCAGTGTGTAAACTACAAATTTAAAAGCCTGTCGGAGCTTACTTATAGAAAGACATTTGTAGTTCTACCCTTTGGAAGGTTTGTGAATGAGAGTTTATTTGGTCTGTGATAGAATAAAAAATATATTTGGTCTTTGTGCCTAGTTTCTGGCTTAACGGTCCCCAAATCCTTGTATTTCTCTGAGCATTAGTAATGTCTTTTGTTATTTCCAGCAAGTTCCTTTCAGATCACAGCTGAAGTTCTGCTAAGAAGGTGACTCAGGGTGGGACCACTCGATAACTTCAGAATGTGGACTGGTGAACTGACAGAGCAAACACATGATGAGTGGGTTGGAACTTTAATCCCCTCTTCTGATGTCAGATAAGGGTGGGAACTGGAGATTGACTTCTATAGACATTCTCAAAGAAAGGCATTGGGAGAACTTCAGGTATTTTATTTTATTATTATTATTTTTTGAGTGGGAGTCTCACTCTGTTGCCTAGACTCGAGTGCAGTGGCATGCTCAACCTGCTGGGGTCAGGTAATCCTTCTGCCTCAGCCTTCCAAGTAGCTGGAACTGCAGGCACGCACCACCATGCCTGGCTAATTTTTTGATTTATTGTAGAGATGAGGTCTCGCCAAGTTGCCCAGGCTGGTCTCAAACCAGTAGGCTCAGGCAATCCTCTCACCTCAGCTTCCCAAAGTGCTGGGATTACGGGCTTGAACCACTGTGCCCAGCTTTTTATTTTTTTGAGTAGAGGTCTCACTGTCACTCAGACTGGAGTGCAGCAGCATGATCCCAGCTCACTGAAGCCTCGACCTGGGCTCAGGTGATAGTTCCACCTAGCCTCCTGGTTAGCTGGGACTAAAGGCACATGCCACCATGCCAGGCTGATGTTTTTATTTTTTTGTACAGACCTGGTCTCCCAAGTTGTCCAGGCTGCTCTTGAACTCCTGGGCTCAAGCAATCCTTCCATCTCAGCCTCCCAAAATGCTGGGATTATAAATGTGAACCACCAAGCTTTGCTAGATTGTGTCTTTCAAGGAATTGGTCCATTTGATGTAATTTCTCAAAACTGTGAGCAAGAAGTTGTTCATAATATTCCTTTATGGTCCTTTTAACGTCCATGGAATATGTAGTGATGGCCCTCTTTTTTCTGAGGTAGCTTGACTTTGAGTTTATGAATTTTATTGGTCTTTTCAAAGAACCAGCTTTTGGTTCTTTGTTGATTGTTTTCTGTTGATTTCTTGATTGCTATTTCCTTAATATCATCTCTCACTGTTATTTTCACTTGCTTTATTTATGTTTACTTTACTCTTTCTCTAGTTTCCCAAAATGGAAGTTTAGAACATTGGTTTTATTTGTTTGTTTGTTTATTTTTTTTTGATTTGGAGTCTCACTCTGTCGCCCAGACTGGAGTGCAGTGGCCGCTCCCGGCCACCGCAGCCTCGCCTGCTGTGCTCCGGCGATCCTTCCACCTCAGCCTTCCAAGTAGCTGGAACTATAGGCATGCGCTACCACGCCCAGCTCATTTTTATTTATTGTAGAGATGAGGTCTTGCCAAGTTGCCCAGGCGGGTCTCGAACCCGCAGGCTCAGGCAATCCACTCACCTCAGCCTCCCAAAGTGCTGGGATTACAGGCTGAGCCACCGAGCCCAGCTAGAACATTGATTTTAGATCTTTACTTGCTAGACTTTACTTCAGCTCTTTAAAAATTTTTCTAATTTTCCAGCTTGGTGTGGTGGCTCATGCCTGTAATCCCAGGACTTTGGGAGGCAGAGGCAAGAGGACTGCCTGAGCCCAAGGGTTCAAGACCAGCTTGGGCAACATGGTGAGATCTCTTCCCTACAATAAATTAAAAAAATTTGCCAGGTGTGGTGGTGCACTTCTGTCATTTCAGCGACTTGGAAGGCTGAGGCGGAAGGATCGCCTAAACCGAGCTGGCTGAGGCTGGGTGGCTGTGACTGCCACTGTACTCTAGCCTGGGCAAGAGAGTGAGACTGACTACAAAATTTTTTTCCCTCTAAGTACTGTCTTTACTGCATTCCAAAGATTTTGCTATGATATTTTCTTTTTCTTCCTTTCATTTTTTTTCTGAGTCAGAGTCTCACTTTGTTGCCCAGGGTGGGTGCAGTGACATGATCATGGCCACTGAGGCATCAACCCGCTGGGTTCAGGCAATCCTTTCATCTCAGCCTTCCAAGTAGCTGGAGCTACAGGCATGCACCACCACACCCAGCTAATGTTTTGATTTATTGTTGAGACGAGGTCTTGCCAAGTTGCCCAGGCTGGTCTTGAACCCATCGGCTCAGGCAATTTTCTTCCCTCAGCCTCTCAAAGTGCTGGTATTACAGGCATGAGCCACTGTGCCCAGCTTCTGTTTCCTCTTTCGATTTAACTGAGAGCATTCTACGAGCATTTTTTTTTTCAGCAGAAGCGAGACTTTAATGGTAGTCTTGCTTTTATTTTATTTTTTTGAGTTGGAGTCTCACTCTGTCGCCTAGACTAGAGTGCTCCTGGCCACCGCAGCCTCGACCTGCTGGGCTCCTGCGATCCGTCCGCCTCAGCCTTCCAAGTAGCTGGAACTACCGGCGCATCCTACCATGCCTGGCTAATTTTTTGATTTATTGTAGAGATGAGGTCTCGCTGCCCAGGCGGGTCTTGAACCCACGGGCTCAGGCAGTCCACTCACCTCAGCCTCCCAAAGGCACGGGATTACAGCCTGAGCCACCGAGCCTGGCTGCTTTTTATTCTATTAGTATAGTAAGTCTACTTGTTTTGTAAATTTTATTGGTGAATTGCCTAGGCTTTGTAGTATACTGTTTATAACTAATGGAGCTTTAATTTCAAGTAATATTATGCTGGCTTCAGGAAAATTGCCAGTTTGACAGTATTCCGATGTCCTTCCTCCCATTTCATGTAACATCACTGTCATTCATTTGTACTATTAGAAGATATATCCCGGCCAGGCACGGTGATTCATGCCTCTAATCCCAGCAGTTTGGGATGCTGAGACTGGAGGATTGCTTGAGTTTAGGAGTTGGAGACTAGGAGTGGTAACATAGCAAAACCTCACTTTTATTAAGAAGTAAAATTAAAAAAACTGTCCAGGCATGGTGGTGCCTGCAGTCCCAGCTACTTGGGAGGCTGAGGCAGAAATATCACCTGAGCCCAGGAGGTTGAGGCTGCAGTTAGCCATGTACTTCAGCCTGGGCAACAAAGTTAGACCCTAACTCAAAAAAGAAAAAAGCTGTATCCACCCAATATATGGCTGATGTGGTTATTTTGAACCAACATGGATCTGTTAGGTCAGATAAGGATGAGAAAAATGAAAGAATGTATTGTACCTTCATTTAATTCTCTCCTAACACTCCTTGTGTGTGTGTGCGTGTGTGCGTGCGTGTGTGCGTGTGTGCATGCGTGCGTGTGTGTGTGTGTGTGTGTGTGTGTGTGTGTGTGTGTACGATCCAAGTTCCTGACATATCAGTTTCCTTCTCTCTGATAAACTTCTTTTAACATTACTGGCAAAGCTTGTGTGTTTGTGACAGTCTCTCAATTTTACTCTTTTTTTTTCCCCCTCAGACTCAATAGTTTCAATTGTGTTATCTTCATGTTAGCCGATTTTTTTCTTTGGTGCTCGCATCTGTTGAACACCTGTAGTGAAGTGTTCAAGTTAGTTACAATTTGCAGCTGCATAAATTCTTTATGGCTCAATTTCTAATTCCGTATTGATTCATCTATACATCCTTTTCTGGTTTTCTTTTAGTTCTTTGTTCATCGTTGCTTTTACTTTATTCAACCTACTTCAGATAGTTGCTTCAAACTTCTTCATCAGTAAGTCCAGTGTTTGAGTTTTCTTAGAGATGGCTGATTTCAATTTAACTCTTTTCATGGATGAGCCGTATTTTTATGTTTCTCTCTGTTCTTTGTAATTTTTCTCATGTGTCGGAAAAACATTTGGATGTTATAATAGGGTAACGCTGGAAATCAGATTATTTCCCCCTCCTTCACTGTTTGCTATTCTTGTTAAGCTGTGAGTGTTCATTTGTTTAGTAGCACTTTTAGGCTAATCCCAGCACTTTGGGAGGCTGAGACGAGAAGATTACCTGAGCCCAGGGGTTCAAGACCAGCCTGGGCAACTGGGTGAGACCTCATCTCTACAACAAATCAAGAAAAATTAGCCGGGCATGGTGGCGCATACTTTAGGTCCAGCTACTTGGAAAGCTGAGGCGGAAGCTAAGCCCAGCAGGTCAAGGCTATGGTGATCATGAATATGCCACTGTACTCCAGTCTCAGGGACAGAGTGAGACTCTGACTCAAAGCCACTGCAGCCTTGACCTGCTGGACAACATAGTGAGGCCCCTCTAAGAATTTTTTTAAGTAGCCAGTCATGATGGTTTGTGCCTGTAATTCCAATACTTGGGAGGCTGAGGTGGGCGGATTGTTTGAGCCCAGGAGTTTGAGACTACAGTGAACTATGACTGCACCACTGCATCCAGCCTGCACAACAAAGCAAGACCCTGTTGTTTCTTAAAAACAAGTCATCTTAGTAGTTAATTTAGTAGCTTGAAAAGGAAGATTCCAGATAATTGTGTGTACTCTCTCTCTTTAAAATTATTTTTAATTTAATTTTTTTTCTTCTTTCTCTTTCTTTAGAGACAGTCTTGCTCTGTTGCCCAGGCTGGAGTGCAGTGTGATGATCATAACTCACTGCAGCCTTGACTCCTGGGCTCAAGTGATCCCACCACCTCAAGCTTCTTTCTTTCTTTCTGTCTTTCTTTTTTTGAGTTGGAGTCTCACTCTGTCACCCAGGCTGGAGTGCAGTGTCACACTCAACCACCCCAGTGTCGACCTCCTGGGCTCCTGTGATCCTTCAGCCTCAGCCTTCCAAGTAGCTGGAACTACAAGCACACACTACTTCGTCCAGCTAATTTTTAAAAAAAATTTTTTTTGTAGAGTTGAGGTCTCGCCAAGTTGCCTGGGCTGGTCTCGAACCCGTGGGCGCAGGCAGTCCTCTCGCCTCGGTCTCCCAAAGTGCTGGGATTACAGGCTGAGCCACCTAGCACTGCCTCAAGCTTCTTTATTTCTTTGGAAGGAAGGAAGGAAGGAAAGAAAGAAAGAAAAAGAAAAATTAAACGAGGTTCTGTTAAAAATTAAAGACTTTCAGGGTGCGGTGGCTCACGCATATAATCCTATCACTTTGGGAGGCCAAGGTGAGAGGATTGCCTGAGCCCAGGGGTTCAAGACCAGCCTGGGCAACTTGGTGAGACCTCGTCTCTACAATAAATAAAAAAAAAATAGCTGGGTGTGGTGGCGCACACCTGTGATTCCAGCTACTTGGAAGGCTGAGGTGGAAGGATTACCTGAGCCCAGTAGGTTGAGATTCAACTTCAAAAACAAAAAACAAAAAACACCCAAGCTGAATTATTTTGAGCCTTAAAACAATGTGATTAGGGGGTCACTTGAAAGGAGGCCTTAACTTAGGGTGCTGTAACTTTGGTTTCTCAGATTAGAGATCAGCCTTCTCTCTTACCAACACTGTTTTGTAAAATGCTGTAAATGATTAAAGCACACCAGGGAAGACCCCTTCCCTCTTTCCTGTTGATCTTCATTATAGACTAAGTTACTTCTTAACTTTTTCACACAAAGACTTCATGGCCATCACACTGTTTTAAATCAGTTTTATCCTGTTAAATTAATTTCTTCTTTCTTTTTAATTTTCTTATAAAAGCAAGAACTTTATAAAATAAAGTGCCCAGCCACTTGCAGTAAATTCTTAAATTTCCAGTTCCTTCCCCACATTCCCAAATGCCTACTTTCTCTGTCCAATTCACAACATTATCAATTACTGGCTATTTATTGTATAATATTTTAGTTATTTATTTGTCCTTTCTCTGTTTTAAACAGATGCAGCATTTTAATTGTTTATCATTCTTTTCCCAACAGAGCAATACATGACTCTTTTAAAAATATTTGTGTAATTCCAGCACTTTGAGAGGTGGAGGTGAAAGGATTGTTCAAGACCAGCCTCGGCAACTTGGCAAGACCTCATCTCTGAAACAAATAAGTAGCTGGGCATGGTGGCACGTATCTGTAGTTCCAGCTACTTGGAAGTCTGAGGTGGAAGGATCGCCTAAGCCCAGCAGGTCAAGGCTGTGGTAGCCATGAGTGTGCCATTGTACTCTAGCCTGGGTGAAAAAAAAAGGAGTTCTGTTTCTGAACATTTCACATAACCACCTGACAATCTGCTGTAAAAATCCTTTATTCCTCCTCCCTCTTTATTTTCCCTAGGCACAGATACATATTAGAATGTTTTGGGGTTGAGACTCCCCTCTGGGAACTTTACAGGGTGATGTGTCCTCTGTCTACCTTCTGTTTTTTACTGGTCCTCATTTCAGAACTGCCTGAGTCTGACTCAAGATGCCAGATTTCTTGGAAGTTCTAGTGACTGTCAGCTCCTGGGTCACTTCTCCCATAGAACATTCCAAAGTGTGAGAGTGGGAACTCCCAGGAGGAGCTAGATGTTCCTGGGGTAGTAGTCTTCTGGCATCCCCTTCATCTGAGAAGCTTAACCCTTAGGATACTCAGCTTTTCTTATTCCAGCCCGTTTCTATTTCTTTAGACAAAGTGGCCAGTCAGGCAACTGGAAAGTCTATGGAGGGGAAAGATAGAAATGATCTTGCCCTCTAGGTACTCTCAGACTTGTGAAGGGAGAAGTATCCCAAAAGGCAAGGAGAACACATCCCAACAGCGTGGAGCAATAACTTCCAAATCAAGATGCACTTGGGGCGTACAGTGCAGCACAGTGTAGTGTTGGTGGGAAATGGTCATTGAGCACTTCAGTGAGCAGGATGGGAATGGAGGGATGTCCTGCATGATACTTGTCCCCTTGATCTGACCCTTGAGTCCGACATCTCTGTATTCTAGTCAGCACTGCTGCTCTTGATTTTGTCTCCTAGTAAAGGATTGTTTATTTATGGCAGCTTCAATTTTTAAAATTAACTGTAAGTGCATTTTCCACTGGAGCTTAAAACATAAAAGAATTTTGCAAAGAGATCGGAAAGAGGGAGATTTCAGAAAAATAAATCAATATTTAATCTTCTGTTTCATTTGTTAAAAAGTCTTCCTTTTTTTTATGAGTCAGAGTCTTGCTCTAACGCCCAGGCTGGAGTACAGTGACACGTTCATGGCCACCACAGCCTCAACCTGCTGGGCTCAGGCGATCCTTCCACCTCAGCCTTCCAAGTTGCTGGAACCACAGGCATGCCTCACCATACCCGGGAAATTTTTTGATTTATTGTAGAAACAAGGTCTCACCAAGTTGCCAGGCTAATCTCAAACCCATAAGATCAGGTAATCCTCTCACCTCCACCTCCCAAAGTGCTGGGATTACAGATGTGAGCCACTACGCCCAGCTAAAAATTCTTAGTTCTTTTTCTCTAATGCCATTGTAGTACATTTCTCGGGTCTGTCCTTTTTTTGTATGGATGACTTCAAATGGAATTCTAGGACTTAGCTTTGGGAATGCTGCTGGGGAAAAGAAATAGGGAAAATCTCTTTCCCTTATGGCTGAAGAAGAGTGAATGCATTTCTACAAGAAGTATGGTAGGTAAACTGGTGAATTATAGAAATTTCACCAAAATTTCAGTTTCTCTGTGTTGCAGGGTGAAGAATTTGACATTGTATAACTCTGTTCTTTTCCTATTATCTGTGGAGCAGAACTTGGCAACTTTTTTCATATGATTGTATTCACGTATGATTGCTTACTGTATGATTTATTATGGAAATATACTTAAATGACATTGTCAACCTTAAATAATGACATTCAGGCTGGGCATGAGGGCTGATGCCCTTAATCCTAGCACTTTGGGAGGCCAAGTTGGAGGATTACTTGAGCCCAGGAGTTTAAGACCAACCTGGGCAACAGAGCAAATAATAATAATACATACAAACATAGTGAGACCCTGTGTGGCATGCTCATGGCCACTGCAGCCTCAACCTGCTGGACTCAGGTGATCCTTCCGCCTCAGCCTTCCAAGTAGCTGGAACTACAGGCATGCAACACCATGTCCAGCTAATTATTATTATTATTTATTTATTGTGGAGATGAGGTCTCACCATGTTGCCCAGGTTGATCTCGAACCCGGACTTAGGCAGTCATCTCACCTCCACCTCCCAAAGTGCTGAGATTTCAGGCATGAGCTACCACGCTTGGCTACAACTTTTCCATACAAGGCCAGTAGATCCTTTACAACAATTTGATTGATTCATTTGCTATATTTCAAGGAAGATTGCTTTAACAGGTTCGAGGCAGTGGCTCATGCCTATAATCCCAGCACTTTGGGAGGCAGAGGCAAAAAGATTGCCTGAGCCCCTGGGCTTGAGACCATCCTGGGCAACTTGGCGAATGCCACTGCACTCCAGCCTGAGTGACAGAATGCCTCAGACTCAAAAAAAAAAATTAATCTATAATCAGGAGAGCAAAAATTGGAGCTGCATGTTACCTGATACCTGATTCAGGCCAGATAGTCGCATACATTCTTTTCAAGGCTCAAAAGAACTTAATGTCTCAACAGCACTTTTTTTTTTTTTTTTTGAGTTTGAGTTTGAGTCTCACTCTGTCGCCCAGGCTAGAGGGCAGTGGCATGCTATTGGCCACCGCAGCTTCTACCTGCTGGGATCAGGTGATTCTTCCACCTCAGCCATCCAAGTAGCTGGAACTACAGGCATGCACCATCATGCCTGGTTAGTTGTTTTTTTTTTTGATTTCTTGTAGAGATGAGGTCTTGTCAAGTTGCCCAGGCTGGTCTTGAACCTGTAGGATCAGCCTTCCAAAGTGCTGGGATTATAGGCGTGAGCCACCGTGCCTGGCCTCCAACAGCTTTAAGATTGAATTATTTAATTTTACAATGTTTGTTGTGTGAAAGATACTTTTGCTTTCCCTGTTGAGGTATGAACTGTAACTGCCTTTAATTTCCTTCCTACCTATTAACCTTAACTAAGTTTGAGTATTTTTGTTGGATTCTTCAAACATTGAGTATTTTCTCATTGAAACAGAGATCGAAGTCCAGTCAGTGCAAGCTTAAGCCTGCTGAGAGGTTATTGAAGGCCCACTTGATTCTTCCTAGGAGCCTCCCCATCAGGTGTCCCAGCTGCTCATACTCACCGTGGAAGGAGCCCTTTATGCTTAGAGAAGTTCAGAGCACTGGAAAGCTGGGGACCCACAAGCAGATGGGGTTGGTGTGATGCCTTGTCTGCGGTTATACTTTTCCCCAGGTTGTTTCTAGTCATGTCTGTTGAAACAAATCTGGATTTAGGTAAGGAATGACTTTAATTTAAAGGATAATTGAAATAGGGGGAAGACACCGAGTATAACATCTGCAAGCATCTCAAAGGTCAGGCAAAAAAAGGATTTTCTTTCATGAGAAGGAGGAAATGAAGTTAGAAGAGGAGAGGGAGAGGGCAGGAAGCAGGGTGCAAAGTCAGATCCTAGATCCTGAAGTCAGCCTGTTCTTAGGAGGGTCATAGGGGGTTGTAGGTAGACTCAGTCTGAGGGTAGGACAACATTCAGGGGCCTGGAGGAAGGAGAGAAACTTAAGCACAGCTTGGTTAACAGGTATTTCGTTGACTGATCACTGAAGACAAAGTTGTTCAGCTGATGGTTTGTGAGGTAAAGAACAGGGATTTATTGTCAGGGGCTGGCTTGGCCATGGTAAAAAAAAAGAAAAAAAACCAAACAAACATCATCTAAGGCATATTGGGAAGGGTGTTTTGTTTTGTTGCCGGAAGCTGGGTTTTTTTGAGTTATGGTCTCACTCTGTCGCCCAACTAGAGTGCAGTGGCACTCTCATGGCCACCACAGCCTCGACCTGCTGGGCTTAGGTCATCCTTCCACCTCAGCCTTCCAAGTAACTGGAACTACAGGTACACACCACCATGCCTGGTTAATTTTTTGATTTACTGTAGAGACGAGGCCTTGCCAAGTTGCCCGGGCTGGTCTCAAATTCCTGGGCTCAGGCAATCTTCTCACTTCAGCCTCCTGAACTGCTGAGATTACAGACACGAGCCGCTGTGCCCAGCTTGTAAGCTGTTCTTGAAGAATGAAAAGGGTGGGGGGATTGTCTTCAATCATAGTTCCATGATTCCTACCTGCTCCCTCTTCTCCTGCCCCTTACCCTAGCCATCTCTTCCATTTGTCTATTCCTGGGGTGTATCCTTCATAGTAAATGGGTAAACGTAAGTAGACTGTGTATTATTAAACTTTAGGATGTGTAGGAGTCCCCAATTTATAAGTTATAGGTGGCTCCTGGGGCTGGCGACCAGCATCTGCCATTGAGCCTTGTTGTAGGGTGAGCCCATAATTTGTAAGGTCTCTGCTAAGTCTTAGTGGTTTCAGAATTGAATGGTTGGATAACTCCTTGGTGGTGGAGAGTTGGTTCCTGTTCGGTCATCCCCACACATTTGGTGTCAGATAAAAGATACCACAGGTCAGAAACTTCTACTGACTCCGGGTGAGTGGTCTCTGGTGGAATTGAGACCCTAGTGAAGGGAGCATTTCCACACTGTGAAGAGGGAGTAATAGGGTGTGTGAAGAGTCTAAGTTTTTTGGCTGCTCAGGTTTCCCTCGGTCGCTACCTAGGAGTGAGCCAACCTGGGCTACATCTGCACCATGACAGTGGTCTCCAAGCTTGGGAATGTGTTTAGCTATTGAAGTGCAGCTTCTTTGTGAGCTGCGGTTGCTGAAGGCTGCCAACCTGAGCCCCTTCTCTCTGTATCCATTGTAGAATCTTGCTGCCGTATATTTGCTCTTCCCCCCATTTAATCAATATATCTTATTATTTGAGTGTAGGTTTTTTATTTACTTATTTGGAACCTGAGTAGATTTTGTGATAAGGTCTAAAGAGCAAATAGAAAAAAATAAAAATAAAGGCGCAAATAGAGTTCTTGAAATCACTTGTTGCATGCTAAGTTTAATAAGAATGTAAGCAAATACCTAGAGTCATACCATTCAAGTAAATAGGCCATGGACAGGTCTGTGTGTCTCCCTGATCTCACCTCCCTGTGTGACCAACATTGTGATTCTTTGTGTTATTCTTAGTAGCTCTATTATTTCTTTATCACAAGGCAGAATTTTGCCTCTTTTGAGATTCCAATAACTTAATATTACCATTAATATCATGCCGAAAGCATTTATTTCTGTTTTGTTTTGGCCTCAATTTGTTGCAAACACACTGCTGTCTATAGTCTTGGATCACCCAAGTGATTCCACTGCTTATAGAACTTAGGTTGTTTCAAGTTTATTTTTTGACTTTATTGACAATGCCATTCTTGGTTTTGTCTTCAAGAGATAATGCAACATAAATTTTTTATACATTGGGGGGAAAATTGTTGGATTGTAGATGATGAATAAATTCAAATTTAGTGGGAAATACTGCTAAGAGTGTATATATGAATTAACCATATCAACCTTCCATGCATGTGTGTTTATTCTTGTGACTTACCAACACTTGGAATTACCCAACTCATTTCTTTTTGTCCAATTAAACAGAATCTCTGTATAATTATTAACTTTTTAAAAAAATTTTTAAGTTGGAGTCTCAGTCTGTCCCCCAGGCTAGAGTACAGTGGCATGCTCAAAGCTACCACAGTCTTGACCTGCTAGTCTTAGGTGTTCCTTCTGCCTCAGCCTTCCAAGTCGCTAGAACTACAGGCACGTGCCGGCTAATTTTTTTGATTTATTGTAGAGATGAGATCTTGCCATGTTGCTCAGGCTGGTCTCGAACTCCTGGGCTCAGGTAATCCTCTTGCTTCCACCTTACAAGGTGCTGGAATTACAGACGTGAGCGACTGTGCCCCACTTATTTACTACTTTTTACTGATTGTAATTGGTTGATCATTTTTCCTGTATGATCTTTCATCTTTTTGAAATAGTTTCCAGGTATTTAGTCACATTTAACTCATTTGTAGGATCATTGCCTTCTCCCCCCACAACTCTTTTCATTTTTATTACTGGAAAACCTTCATTTCTTTTTGAGTTGGGGTCTCACTCTGTCACCCGGGCTGGAGTGCGGTGGCATGCTCATGGCCACCCCCGTGTCAACCTACTGGGCTCCAGCGATCCTTCTACCTCAGCCTTCCAAGTAACCGGAACGACAGGTGTGTGCTACCACGCCCGGCTAATTTTTGATTTATTGTAGAGACGAGGTCTCACCAACTTCCCCAGGCTGGTCTTGAACCCGCGGGCTCAGGCAATCCACTTGCCTCGGCCTCCCGAAGTGCTGGGATTACAGGCTGAGCCACTGAGCCCGGCTACTTCATTTCTTTATTTTGCTTTCTGACTCTGTGCTTGTGCCTTTGATACTTTCACAATGATTTTCTGCTCCTTGATAAGGGAAACACACTTGATCCTGTCACGAATACGTTTTGTACACATGGAACCACCACAGATCCTGCTGACATGTTTGTTGGTTTTGGACAGCCTCATAAGAACTTTAGGTCTCACAGCTCAAACCCTTTGAAGTCTGCCTGGGTACATATCACATGCAGCAGACTTTGGTGCTTTCCCAACCTTGTTGGTATATAGGTAAACAATTCTATTACCAGGGGTTCAGGACAGCCTACTTTTGTTAGAAGCTATAGTGTAAGAATGCCTACAATAGTATGTCAAATGCTGGACCATTCTGAGTGCTGGACCCAATGTGCCTGGAAGAGGCTTAAAAAAAAATCATACTCTGAACACTCTTTTTTTTGAGTTGGAGTCTCACTCTGTCACCCAGACTGGTGGCTAAAGTGCAGTGGCATGTTCACGGCCACCGCAGCCTCGACCTGCTGTGCTCAGGTGATCCTTCTGCCTCAGCCTTTCAAGTAGAGGAACTACAGGCATGCACCACCATGCCTGGCTAATTTTTTGATTTATTATAGAACTGAAGTCTTGCCAGGTTGCCCAGGCTGGTCTCAAACCCATGGGCTCAGGCAATCGTCTCACCTCAACCTCCTAAAGTGCTGGGATTATGGTGCTCCGGCCACCGCAGCCTCCACCTGCCTGCTGGGCTCCAGCGATCCTTCTGCCTCAGCCTTCCAAGTAGCTGGAACTACAGGTGCGCGCTACCACACCTGGCTAATTTTTTGATTTATTGTAGAGATGAGGTCTTGCCAAGTTGCCCTGGCGGATCTGGAGCCCGTGGACTCAGGCAATCCACTCACCTCAGCTTCCCAAAGCACGAGATTACAGGCTGAGTCACCGAGCCCGGCTTGTTTTTTTTTTTCTTCCTAATTTGATCTTCTAGTTTCTCTCAAGAGATTTGGTTGTGGATATGTACCATGTGCCTTTGCCTTTTCAGGTTAATTCTTTTTATTTTTAATTAAAAAAATAGTTTTAAGAATCTTGATATGTTGCTCAGGCTAGCCTTGAACTCCTGACCTCATGCTATTCTCCTGCCTCAATCTTCCTCATAGCTGGGACTACAGATGTGCATCACCGCACCCAGCTTTGGGATAGTTCTTTATCCCCTTGGACAGCCTAGTACCTTAGAGTTCAACCCGTGACCTGGTGACTCGCTCACAGAAAACTCATTTCTACTGGCAGGCACCCTTCTGGCTTGTGTCTGACCTGTGCACAGTTTATTTTTAAAGTTAGTCACTGTCTAGGAGGGCCAAACCCAGGATCGAGTGAGGTGGTCAGGTGAGAGGCATGGTGGCTCCTGCCTATAATCCCAGCACTGCAGGTGACCAAGGCGGGAGGATTGCCTGAGGCCAGGAGTTTGAGACCAGTCTGGGCAACATAGTGAGACCTTGTCTCTATAAGAAAGTCAAGCTGGGCTTGGGTGCTCAGCCTGTAATCCTGCGCCTTGGGAGGCTGAGGTGAGTGGATTGCCTGAGCCTGCGGGTTCGAGACCCGCCTGGGCAACCTGGTGAGACCTCATATCTACAATGAATCAAAAAATTAGCCAGGTGTGGTAGCGCACCCCTGTAGTTCCAGCTACTTGGAAGGCTGAGGCGGAAGGATCGCCGGAGCCCAGCAGGTCGAGGCTGCGGTGGCTGGGAGCGGCCACTGCACTCTAGTCTGGGTGAGAGAGTGAGACTCCAACTCAAAAAAAAAAAAGTCAAAAAATTAGCTGAAGGGTTGGCATATGCCTGTAGTCTCAGCTTCTCAGGGGACTAAGGTAGGAAGATTGCCTGAGCCTAGGAGGTTGAGGCTATGGTGAGCTGTGATCATGCCACTGCACTCCAGCGTGGGCAACAGAGTGAGACCGACCCTCCACCCTAACTCAAAATAAATAAGTAAAATAGTTCATTACTTACAATCCCAGAGAGACAAGGTCAGCATGACTTACAGGGCATCACAAAGCACAGAGAACCATCTAGGGATGCTTATTCAACCAGCAGTTGGGGAGTAAGAGAGAGGTATCTTCGGGGCAAAGCTTTTTTTTGGAAGACCGGGACTTTAACCCAAGGAGGTTTCCCTCAGGATGTTATAATTGGTGTGTTTAGAGCAAGCAGACACAAGTTCTGTGGAGTCATGTTGTGACTAAGAGGTGGCATTTCTATACTGTCTATGCAGGGTGTGGGTGTCAGTGGGGCAAGTCAGTTGGGTTGTGTCTAGCTGTCCCATTGGGAGGGGGTCACCAGAAGGCAATTGTGGAAGTCACATGTCTGGACTGACCACACTGAGAAACTGGGAGTAGGGAACTCTGTTAAGGTTAAATAAAACTTTCTTCTGTTATGAGAAAGTTATATCTATAATAAAAATGGATGCTAAGGTGACATAAAATCCTAAGAACCCACTATTGACAAGGCACAGTACCTCACGTCTTTAATTTCAGCACTTTGGAAGGCTAGGGTGGGAGGATTGCTTGAGCCCAGGAATTCAAGACCAGCCAGTGCAACATAGTGAGACCTTGTCTCTACCAAAAATGAAACAAAACAAAACAAAACTATCCAGCTGTGGTGCATGCCTGTAGTGCCAGCTACTTGAAAGGCTGAGGCTGGAGGACTGCTTGAGCCCAGGAGTTTGAAGCTGTAGTAAACCATGATTGCAGATACCAGGTCTTGCTATATTGCCCAGGCTGGTCTTGAATTCCTGGACTCAAGCAGTTCTCTCTCCTTTGCCTCCCAAAGTGCTGGAATTACAGGCGTGAGCCACTGTGCCTGGGTATCTTGGCTATTAGTCATTGTCTTCTATTTTAATTTTTAGAAGTGATTTTGTCTTAATTCCAGTGAAAAAACAAACCTGCTTGTGAATTTCATGGAATAAAATAAAATACTACATGCATTTCAGAGAGGTTATATCACAGTGATACTCAACTTCCTTTCTAAGGACATATGCCATCTTTCTATTTGTTATATTATCCAAGAGAGGACCCCAAAAATTCAGACTTTATTTAGAAAACATTGTGTATTTATCTTTACATGTTTAAACTTCATTCACCTTCAAAGTACTCTCCATTTGATACAACACACCTATCAAGACACTTTTTCCACTACTCAAAACGGTTGTTGTTGTTTTGTTTTGTTTTTTCCTTGAGTTGGAGTCTCACTCTGTCACCTAGGCTGAAGTGCAGTGGCACACTCACAGCCATGGCAGCCTTGACCTGCTGGGGTCAGGCGACCCTTCCCCCTCAGCCTTCCAAGTAGCTGGAACTAAAGTACGTGCTACACCCAGCTAATTTTTTTTGATTTATTGTAGAGACAAGGTCTCACCAAGTTATCCAGGCTGGTCTCAAACTCCTAGGCTCAGGCAATTCTCTCACCTCGGTCACCCTAAGTGCTGGAATTACAGACAAGAATGACCATGCCTGGCCTTCAAAACAGTTTTTTTTGAGTTGGAGTCTCACTGTATCACCCAGGTTGGAGGGCAGTGGCACGCTCCCAGCCACCACAGCCTCCTCCTGCTGGGCTCAGGCTATCCTTCCACCTCAGCCTTCCAAGTAGCCGGAACTACAGGCACACGCCACCATGCTCGGCTAATTTTTTGGTTTATTGTAGAGAGGAGGTCTTGCCAAGTTGCCTAGGCTAGTCTCGAACCCACGAGCTCAGGCAATCCTCTCACCTCAGCCTCTCAAAGTACTGGGATTATAGGCATGAACCACTGCTTCTGGCTTCAAAACAGTTTTTGAACTCATCAATTCTGATGCCTTTTAGTGCTTCTGCCATTTTTTGTTTCTCCTCTTTCACATAGGTAAAACGTTTGCCTTTGAGGGCTTTTTTCATCTGAGGGAACAAAAAACAAAAAAAAGTCACTCAGGTTGAGATTGGGTGAATAGGGAGGGTGTGGCATGGGGTTTGGTCAAAAACAGCATGATGTGGGCAGGTATGCTTGTAAGTCACCCATAATGAAATGGGCAAACACATTGAAAGACTCTCCCCCCAAAAATTCACTGAAGCTAGACATAGCTTTTCATAACAACGCTGGCTGGTACACTGATGCTGATAAATTCCAGAACTCTTACCTGGGGTGGGGAGCCTGTATTACAAGGCACCTCGCTCTCCAAAAAATAATTTTTTTTTTTGAGTGGTGGTCCCCCCTTGTATGGTCTAATTATTATAGGTAATTGATAAATATTATATATAACATAATGTATAACTGCCACCTGTAAATGGTGTTACAATAAATAGCTTAATATAGCCTTATATTATTATAGTATAAATTTAGAATTTTCTCCATAGTACAATGGGTTTCATTTCCATATCAACCTTCAGAATTATTCAAATATGCCATTCTCATTCTCCGATGGGAACAAAAGAGAGCCTCCCTCTTGATGCTACAAAATGTGCCATCTAAAAATCTACATGATCCTGGATTTCGGAAAAAGATTGTATGATATGACAAAAGAAGTCCTGGGGATAAAGGAAAAGTATGTAATTTAGACTACATCAAAATATAAACCTTTTGTGCTTGAAGGACACCAATAAGACATTGATGACCCAGCCTGGGCAATTTGGCAAGACCTCATCTCTACAATATATCAAAAAATTGGCCAGGCATGGTGGCATATGCCTGGGTGACAGAGTGAGACTCCAATTTAAAAAAAAAAAAAGACATCGAAGACTATAAGGCTAGGCTTGACTGCTCAGGCCTGTAATCCAAGCACTCTGGGAGGCTGAGGCAGGAGGATTGCCTGAGCCCAGGAGTTCACGATCAGCCTGGGCAACATATCCAGACCTCATCTTTACAAAAATATTTAAAAAATCAGCCAGCCGGGCTTGGTGGCTCAGCCTGTAATCCCGCGCTTTGGGAGGCCGAGGTGAGTGGATTGCCTGAGCCCGTGGGTTCGAGACCCGCCTGGGCAATTTGGCGAGACCTCATTTCTACAATAAATCAAAAAAATTAGCTGGGCGTGGTAGCACGTGCCTGTAGTTCCAGCTACTTGGAAGGCTGAGGCGGAAGGATCGCCGGAGCCCAGCAGGGCGAGGCTGTGGTGGCCGGGAGCAGCACTGCACTCCATTCTGGGCGACAGAGTGAGACTCCAACTCAAAAAAAAAAAAAAAAAAAAAAAATATCAGCCAGATGTGATGGTATGTGCCTGTACTTCTAGCTACTTAGAGGCTGAAATGAAAGGATTGCCTGAGCTCAAGAGGTGGAGGCTGCGGTGAGCCATGATCATGCCTCTGCACTCTAGCTGGGTGACAGAGTAAGACTCCACCTAAGAAAACATTATATTTTGTTTACATTAATGTTTTTCATGAGTGGAAAACACTGAATAAGTACCTGAAACAACATTGTGTAAGATACTTGCCTTATGATTGGTGACATTAAGTACCTTTTCATGTACTATTTATTGGCCATTTGGGTATATCTTGGAGAAATGTTATTCACATCTTTTGCCCAACTTTTAATCATTTTGTTTCTTTCTTTGGTACAGTAGTTTATTATTGTTCACTATTGTAAAAAAAAAAAAAAAGTTTAAATATTTACCAGCTTAAGCATTTTTAAATGTACAGTTCAGTTAGACAACTTACATAACTTACCTAAGATGAATCATACTATATTTTTTGGTGCATTTTTTACAGTTATCATAGCATCCTGAAGTTTCATGCATCTTGTAGCATGGGACAGGATGTTATTTTGTAAGGCTAAGTAGTGTCCCATTGTGTGTATATGCATAGAACATGTTGATTATCCATTCATTCAGCAATGGGCTTTTGGGTTGATTCACTTAGTCACAGTTGTGAATGATTGTTTTCAGATATATCTTCAAGACCCAGCTTTCAGTTCTTTTGAATTGAATATAAATGTACAGCAAGTGAGTTGCTGGAATATATGGTAGTTTTATTATTACTTTTTTTTTTTAGTTGGAATCTCACTCTGTCGCCCAGGCTGGAGTGCAGTGGCACAATCAACGGCTACCACAGCCTCCTCCTGCTGGGCTCAGGCAATGCTTCCACCTCGGTCTTAAGTAACTGGGATTACAGGCATGTGCCACCCCACCCAGTTAATTTTTTTTTTAATTGCAGAGATGAGGTATTGCCATGTTGTCCAGGCTGGTCTCGAACTCCTGGTCTCAGACAGTCCTCTCACTTCAGCATTATTACTTTTTTTGAGTCAGAGTCTCACGCTGTAGCCCAGACTAGAGTGCAGTGGCATGCTCACAGCCACTGCAGCCTTGACTTGCTGGGCTTAGGCGATTCTTCCTCCTCAACCTTCCAAGTAGCTGGAACTACAGACACACGCCACCACACCTGGCTAGTTTTTATGATTTACTGTAGAGATGAGGTCTCACCAAGTTGTCCTGGCTGGTCTTGAACCCGTGGGTTCAGACAGTCCTCTCATCTCAGCCTCCCAAATTGCTGGGATTACAAGCGAGAGCCACTGCACCTGGCCAGTATTATTACTTTTTAAGGAATCGTCATACAATTTTCCACAGAGACAGAGCCTTTTTACATATCTTTGGACAGTTACATGGATTCCAACATCTCAATAGCATTGCCAAAACTTTATTTATTTATTGTAATTGAGTCATAGGAGTTCTTTATATGTTGTCAACATTAAGACCTACCCAGATACATGATTTGACAATATTTTCTCTAGTTTCATGGGTTACCTTTTCTCTCTGTTGACAGTGTCCTCTGATACACAAGCATTTTACATTTTTATAAGTTACATTTGCCTTTTTCTTAAGCCTGGCCTGCCTGAAGCTTTTACTTATCAATCTTGCCTGTATTCAGCCTTCAGCAATTCACCAATTAGAATTCGCATTTCTCTGCCCCAGTATTGTTTCCCACAAAGGTTTTTGCTGATGGTTTATGTTTCAGTAAGTTAAGACTCTCCTCTTATCAGTTGTGTTGGTGGGGTCTCATGCAAATCCATTTTTTTTTTTTTTTTGGACTCTGTTGCTTGAATCAGAACAAAATTCAGTTTCCTGATACAATTAAAGGTTAAACTTTCGGGCTGGGCGTATAATCCCAATACTTTGGGAGGCCGAGATGAGAGGATTACCTGAGCCCATGGGTTCAAGACCAGCCTGGGCAACTTGGTGAGACCTCATCTGTACAATAAATCAAAAAATTAGCCAGCTGTGGTGGTGCATGCCTGTAATTCCAGCACTTTGGGAGGCCAAGGTGAGAGGATTGCCTGAGCCCATGGGTTTGAGACCAACCTGGGCAACTTGGCGAGACCTCATCTCTACAATAAATTTTTTAAAAAAAGAGTTAGCCAGGCATAGTGGCGCATGCCTGTAGTTCCAGCTACTTGGAAGGCTGAGGTGGAAGAATGACCTGAGCTCAGCAGTTCAAGGCTGTGGTGGCTGTGAGTGTGCCACTGCACTCCAGCCTGGGTGACAGAGTAAGACTACAACTAAAAAAAAAAGGTTAAACTTTGGGAACAAGCATTTCAAGATATGCAGTGTCAGGATTTCTAATGCTAATTGTTTTCTGCTACAGACCCTCTGTGCAGAGAGATTTTAGGGGCTACCAGACAGCATATCATTTTCCCTGGATTCACCAACTAGACATGTTTTCCCATTCTTCTGTTGCTTTACCCAGTAGCTCAATTTTAACATCAGAATTGCTGTTTAGGAGGAAGTGAGTATAGACAGAGTCTGATATCCATGGAGTCATGGAGTAAATGTTTGGAGTCCATAGCATCATGTGAACTTCTTAGGAATAGCGAGTATAGATGCCCTGGTGTTTGTCTCGACTTCAACCTTCCTCCTGTACACATGTGGGATGTTTCAGGACTCAGTTGCCTTTGAGGATGTGGCTGTGAACTTTACCCAGGAGGAGTGGGCTTTGCTGGATCCCTTACAGAAGAATCTCTACCAAGACGTGATGCAGAAAACCATCAGGAACCTGGCTTCTAAAGGTAAGGGTGACAACACTGTTTCCCTTAGTGCATGAGAAAACAGGTGTTTCTAGCTCATCAGTGCTGTTCAGTAATTAGGATATAGAAAAGGAATATATTTGGTGAATAAATCAGGCATAACCATAGTGTTTCATGAACATGGACTCCAATAATGTTTTTGTAATTTAGTAATTCAGGACTATTTTCCTGCTGTGTTTTAGGGGGAAAATGGAAAGACCATAATATTGAAGATGAATACAAAAATCCCAGAAGAAATCTAAGGTAATTTGCCTTCATGAGACAAAGCAATGTCTTGAGAATCTTATAATGTCAGAAAATGTTAAAAAGAAGCAAAACAAGCCAGGCTCGGTGGCTCAGCCTGTCATCCCAGCACTTTGGGAGGCCGAGGCGAGTGGATTGCCTGAGCCTGCGGATTCAAGACCCGCCCGGGCAACTTGGCGAGACCTCGTCTCTACAATAAATCAAAAAAATTAGCCGGACATGGTAGCACGCGCCCGTAGTTCCAGCTATTTGGAAGACTGAGGTGGAAGGACTGCTGGAGCCCAGCTGGTCAATGCCGGGTTGGATGTGAGCATGTCACTGTACTCCAGCCTGGGCAACGGAGTAAAACTCCCAACTCAAAAAAAAAAAAATAAAAAAAAAGCCCTAGGAGATAATTTACTTTTGAGCTGAGAAGGGAGACTTTTGATAGAGACAATAAAGTTTAGAGATGCAGTTGGATGATTCCATGATACAATTCACAGTAGCCTATCTGACATGAGAGTTTGGTGGCAGACATAAGAAAGGCATTAGTCGAGCTGGGTGCAGTGGCTCACGCCTGTAATCCCAGCACTTTGGGAGACAGAAACGAGAGGATTGCCTGAACTCAGGGGTTCGACACCAGCCTGGGCAACTTGGCAAGACCTCATCTCTACAGTAAATCAAAAAATTAGCCGGGTGTGGTGGCACACACCTGTAGTTCCAGCTACTTGGAGGCTGAAGCGGAAGGATCATCTGAACCCAGCAAGTAGAGGGTGCGGTGGTCGTGAACATGCCACTGCACTCCATCCTAGGTGACAGAGTGAGACTGACTAAAAAAAAAGGAAGGCATTAGTCACCTTATAGAGACACCGTATAGGGAGACAGCCAGATTCATGGGGCTGTGCAGTCACCTTCCTCCAGCCCATTTTCATTCCTTTGCTTTCCAATCAGGAACAAAACACTTTGCTTTCATTTCTCAGAGGTATAGGTTTCTGTAGATGTTTCCAGGAGCTCCACATTAAAAAAACATCTGTGGTAAAAAGGAAACTAAAGAGAAAGAGAAAAAAATTTTTTATTTAAGCCTGAAAAAATATCAGCAATTTGGTATTCTTTTAGGCATTTTAATGTCTTTACCAGAGAGGTCATTCTGTTATGAGTGGAAATATTCTCTACTATTCAACTTCTCTGGTCTCGAGATTGAATTGGTATAATTAGTATAAGGTGTAATTTGTATTGCAAGCACCTCTGTTTCTGGTGGTAGCAATAACTAGATTTTTAAATTGGCATGACAGCCACATGCTGCCATCAAAACCAACTAGATTTCATTTGTTCCTCTGCTGCATTTTCTAGTGACTGGTCTCATCCAGAGTTTTCATTTGAGAATAAACACCTTCCTCATATCAATAAATTTTGAAACCGGGTTCGGTGGCTCAGCCTGTAATCCCGTGTTTTGGGAGGCTGAGGTGAGTGGATTGCCTGAGCCCGCGGGTTCGAGACCCACCTGGGCAACTTGGTGAGACCTCATCTCTACAATAAATCAAAAATTAGCTGGGCGTGGTAGCGCGTGCCTGTAGTGCCAGCTACTTGGAAGGCTGAGGCGGAAGGATGGCCGGAGCCCAGCAGGTCGAGGCTGCGGTGGTTGGGAGTGGCCACTGCACTCCAGTCTGGGCAACAGAGTGAGACTCCAACTCAAAAAAAAAAAAAAGAAATTTTGAGTGTCTCCTCTTATTCATAGTTGAATGTAATGTCTCAGTTGATTTTCAATTATGTTTGATTTCATGTGAATATAAACAATCTGCAGCTGGGCTCGGTGGCTCAGCCTGTAATCCCAGTGCTTTGGGAGGCTGAGGTGAATAGATTGCCTGAACCTGCGGGTTTGAGACCCACCTGGGCAACTTGGTGAGACCTCATCTCTACAATAAATAAAAAAAATTAGCTGGGCGTGGTAGCGCGCGCCCGTAGTTCCAGCTACTTGAAGGCTGAGGCAGAAAGATCGCCGGAGCCCAGCAGGTCGAGGCTGCGGTGGCCGGGAGCGGCCACCGCACTCCAGTCTGGGTGACAGAGTGAGACTCCAACTCAAAAAAAAAAACCAAACAATCTGCATTTTTAAGCAATCAAGATTTCTGTACATGTTTCTTAGAAATAGTTTATTAACTTTTTAACAGCTTGTGTACTAATAGCTGTTATTCTAATTTTAATTTACTGAGAAAGTATGCTAAATATCCCATTGCTATTATAGATCAGTTCAAGTTTATAATGTTACCGAGTGATTTGATATTGTTACTCATTTGTTACCATGTAGTATAAAATGTCAGGCATTTTTTCCTCATGTAAATTTTACTTTTCATACTTACATACTTACAATTTTTATTCTTGGTCCTAATTTTTCATTCACTCGTAATGCCAAAAGTTAAATCATGTTGTTCTGAGGTACTTCTTGCAAAAGATCACCGGTATCATACCTGTTGTCAAGGAGGATGTAATAAGTTGTAATAATCAATATGACTGCAAGCCATAATGACTGGTGGGATGTATCATTAAGTGGGTTCCTCATAGAACTTCTCACAGGATTTGTGTTTGTTTTAAGTGCAATTGCTATTCAAGGAAGTGAGTCATTTTTCTGCATTAAATGCTGTCAGGATATGAAGTTAATTCTACTCTTACTAATATTAATAGTTCTTCCCTAGAAGGCAGAAGGAGTGGAGTGGAGGTAAACCCAATATTTGAGAATTACAAGTCAGTCACATTAGTGAGAAGAGGGAATGTTGGTTATTTTTATTATTTGGAGCATGTTATTTTCTATTGAATTTCAACACATGATAACAGAATGCCCTTGTTTTTGTATTGATTCATTGACACTGAAGAGCCTTTTCTCCTGTTGGTGGTATATGACGTGTTTCTCTCCAACAGCATAAGACAGTTGGTGAGGGGAGGTCAGCTGCCCAACTTCTGGACCTGTTTATGTCTTACTTATTCTGTGAACACTGAGGTATTTCCTACAATGTATCGGACACTGTTTTCAATAAAGTACCTCATTTTATTTTATTTTATTTTTTATTAATCAATATTTTTTATTATGATAGTGTGAAGTACAGTTAAGGGTTAGGTATACAAATATGCTTCGTTCAGGCACCCTTCTTGATAAAAGGTGTCGCCCCGCCCCCAGACAGATGTTTACTACCATTAGTCCCATCTCCCTTCTCCCCCCTCCCATAGTTTCCCACCACTGTCAGTCATTTTCTTATGGTAGTACGTTGGGTATTCAAGGTCCACTATATGAGTGAGAACATGTGATACTCAAATCTTTGTTTTTGTGAGAGGTCACTCAGTATTATAGTCTCTAGTTCCATCCAGGTTGCTGCGAAATTCATGATTTTGTTTTTTTATGACTGCATAGTATTCCATCATGTATATGTACCATATTTTTAAAATCCAGTCCTCTGATGGACAGCATGGTTGGTTCCAGGTTCTTGCTATTGTGAACAGTGCTGCGATAAGCATTCGTGTGCAGGTATCTTTTTGATAGAATGATTTGAGTTCTCCAGGGTATATTCCCAGTAGGGGGATTGCCGGGTCATATGGGAGGTTGATATTTAGAGCTTTTAGGAATCGCCACACTGCTTTCCACAGAGGTTGCACTCGTTTACACTCCACCAACAGTGTAGAAGTGTTCCCTTTTCACCATACCCTCTCCAGCAACTGTTATTTTTTTTTGAGTTATTGATAATTGCCATTCTGACTGGAGTTAGGTGGTATCTCAGTCTGGTTTTGATTTGCATCTTCCTGATGATTAGTGAGGTTGAACATTTCTTCATGTGTCTGTTGGCTGCTCAGATGTCTTCCTTTGTGAAGTGTCTGTTCATATCTTTTGCCCATTTTATAATGGGTTGTTTGTTTTTTTTCTTTCCAGCACGTTTGAGTTCCTTGTAGATCCAAGATGTTAAGCATTTGTCAGACCTGGATTGGCAAATACTTTTCCCCAGTCTATAGGCTGTCTCACTGCTCTCTTGTTGGTTTCTTTGGCTTTGCAGAAGCTTGTCAATTTAATGAGGTCCCACTTGTCTATCTTATCTCTTATGGCCTGTGGGTTTTGTGTTTTGTTCAGGAATTAGATGCCAGTTCCGATTTCCATGAGGGTATGTCCTTCATTTTCTAAGGTTCTTATGGTTTAAGGTTTTACATTTAGGTCTCTGATCCATTTGGAGTTAATTTTAATTTTGTGTATGGGGATAGATAGGGGTCCTGTTTCAATCTTCTGCATGTGGTCAGCCAGTTTTCCCAGCACCATTTACTAAACAGGTTCTCCTCTCCCCAGTGGTAGGTGGTGGAGGCTTTGTCAAAGACGAGTTGGTTGAGAAATTGAGGTTTCACTTCTGGAATCTCAATTCTATTCCATTGATCTATATGCCTGTTCCTATACCAATACCAAGCTGTTCTGATGATTGTAGCTTTATAGTAAAGTTTGAAGTCTGGTAATGTGATACCACCAGCTTTGTTTTTTTTTTTTTTTTTTGCTGAGTATTGTTCTGGCTATTCTTGGACGTTTGTGTTTCCATATGAATTCCTGTGTTGTTGATTCTTCCAATCCATGAGCATGGGATATTTTTCCACTTGTTTGTGTCATCTTTGATTTCTTTCTTTTTTTTTTTTTTGAGTTGGAGTCTCACTCTGCCGCCCAGACTGAAGTGCAGTGGCCGCTCCCGGCCTCCACAGCCTCGACCTGCTGGACTCTGGTGATCCTTCCACCTCAGCCTTTCAATTAACCGGAATTACAGGCATGCGCTACCACGCCCGGCTGATTTTTTTGATTTATTGTAGAGATGAGGTCTCGCTGCCCAGGCAGGTCTTGAACCCGCGGGCTCAGGCAATCCTCTCACCTCAGCCTCCCAAAGGCGCGGGATTACAGGCTGAGCCACCGAGCCCGGCTTATCTTTGATTTCTTTGAGCAGAGTTTTGTAGTTTTCATTGTAAAGGTCTTTCACATCTTTGGCTAGGAAGATGCCAAGGCATTTCATTTTTTTTTTTTGTGGCTATTGTGAATGGAATTGTGCTTTTTATTTGGGTTTCTATTTGTTTATTATTGGTGTAAAGAAATGCAATTGTCTTTTGCACATTTATTTTATATCCTGAGACTTTGCCAAAGGCCTTTATCAGTGTAAGGAGGTTTTTGACAGATTCTCTTGGGTTTTCAAGGTACACAACCATGTCATCTGCAAAGAGAGATAACTTGACTTCCTCTTTTCCTATTTGGATACCCCTGATTGCTTTCTCTTCTCTGATTGCTCGAGCCAGGACTTCCAATACTATATCGAACAGGAGGGGCGAGAGTGGGCATCCTTGTCTTGTTCCAGTTTTCAGGGGAAATGGTTCCAGTTTTTGTCGGTTTAGGAGTATGCTGGCTGTGCGTTTCTTGTAGATAGCTTTTACTATTTTGAGGTATGTTCCCTGTATGCCTAGATGTTCAAGGGTTTTTATCAAGAAGGGGTGCTGGATTTTATCAAAAGCTTTTTCTGCATCAAATGATATAATCATGTGGTTTTTGTTTTGACATCTGTTGATGTATTTAATTACATTTATGGTTTTACGAATGTTGAACCAGCCTTGCATACCAGGGATGAAGCCTACTTGGTCATTATGGATGATTTTTGAGATGTGTTGTTGAATCCGGTTTGCTAGGATCTTGTTGAGAATTGTAGCGTTTGGCCTGTAGTTCTCTTTCTTTGTTGGATCTTTACCTGGCTTGGGTATCAATGTGATGTTAGCTTCATAAAATGATTTGAGGAGGGTTCCATCTTTCTCAATTGCCTGAAATACCTTCAGTAGAATTGTATCAGCTTCTCCTTAAATGTCTTGTAGAATTCTGCTAGAAAGCCATCTGATCCATGGCTTTTTTTTGTAGGTAGTTTTCTTATTACATAGCCAATTTCCTTGATTGTTATTGGTCTATTTAGGGTCTCAATTTCTTCTTGTTTCAACCTAGGCAGGTTGTCTCCATTCCTTGAGGTTTTCAAGTTTGTTTCCATACAAGTGTACATAGTAGTCTCTAATGATCTTTTGTATTTCTTCAGGGTCAGATGTGACTTCATCTTTTGTGTTTCTGATTGTGCTTATTTGGGTTTTTTCTCTCTTTTTCTTGGTCAGTCTAGCCAGGGGACCATCGATCTTGTTTATCCCTTTGAAGAACCAGCTTTTTGTTTCATTGATTTTTTTGTATTGTCTTTTTGTCTTCTATGTCCTGGATTTGGGCTTTTATTTTGGTGATCTGGATTCTTCTGCTGAAATTAGGGTTTTTGTGGTCTTGCTTTTCCAGCTTCCTTAGGTGGCTTGTTAGGCTGTTAATTTGTGATCTAATCAGAGCTCCAAAGCTCCAAAGGGCAGGCGGGTCCCTCACAGGGTACTTCAGCCAGAAATGGGACTAGTATCTCTGAGTGGCAGGCGCCCAGAGCCTCCCTGGGTGACTGGCAGCTTGGTGCTGAGTGCTGGGCGAGACGATGTAGCCAGGGAGGGAACCGAGACCCGGGGCTCCCGCGTAGGTGGGCGTCACATATAGTGGAGCAGCAGCAGCTGGGGGCCGCAATATCTGGCCCTGCTTGGACCGAAGGTCCCCGGGCCTCATACCAGTGCGGCTGGCGGTGGGCAGGGGGCTGCAGGAAGGAAAGCAAGAGTCTTTTTGGGAACTCACGTTATGGAGAGTCTCACAAATCCACCTATGTCGTCGCCATCTTACCGGAACTCTCAAGTACCTCATTTTAAATGTGAAGTCACCACCAGGCGCGGTGGCTCATGCCTGTAATCCCAGCACTTTGGGAGGCTGAAGCAAGAGGATTCCCTGAGTCCAGGGATTCGAGACTAGCCTGGGCAACTTGGTGAGACCTCGTCTCTACAATAAATAAAAAAGTTAGCTGGGTGTGGTGGAACACACCTGTACTTTCAGCTACCTGGAAGCCTGAGACAGTAGGATGGCCTGAGCCCATGGACCCTGGGGTAGCCGTGAGTGTGTCATTGCACTCCAACCTGGGTGACAGAGTAAGACTCCAATTCAAAATAAATAAATACATGTAAAGTAATTTCTTTTTTTTTGAGTTGGAGTCTCACTCAGTCGCCCAGACTGGAGTGCAGTGGCCGCTCCTGGCCACCGCAGCCTCGCCTGCTGGGCTCCGGCGATCCTTCCGCCTCCGCCTTCCGAGTAGCCAGAATTACAGGCATGCGCTACCACGCCCGGCTGATTTTTTGATTTATTGTAGAGATGAGGTCTCGCTGCCCAGGTGGGTCTCGAACCCGCGGACTCAGGCAATTCACTCACCTCAGCCTCCCAAAGGCGCGGGATTACAGGCTGAGCCACCGAGCCCAGCTAAAGTAATTTCTTAGGAAGCTTTATAATACTTAAAAAAAAATCGTGCCGGGCTCGGTGGCTCAGCCTGTAATCCCGCACCTTGGGAGGCTGAGGTGAGTGGATTGCCTGAGCCCGCGGGTTCGAGACCCACCTGGGCAACTTGGTGAGACCTCATCTCTACAATAAATCAAAAAATTAGCCAGGTATGGTAGCGCACACCTGTAGTTCCAGCTACATGGAAGGCTGAGGCGGAAGGATTGCCAGAGCCCAGCAGGTGGAGGCTGCAGTGGCCTGGGGTGGCCACTGCACTCCAGTCTGGGCGACAGAGTGAGACTCCAACTCAAAAAAAAAAAATTCGTATCAAGTCAAATGAGGCCAATATGTTTATGTGAATTGTGCAAATACAAACCTAGAAAGGAACAAAGTCAAGATCACTATTCCAACCAGGTCTTTCTTACTCATATAATATGTTATTGATACTAATTTATCACCAGCTCTCTTATGTCAGGATTGTAGAGTTAAAGGCAACATGGAAGAGTTACCTTTATATACAGTTACATGGCCAGGCACAGTGGCTCGTGCCTGTAATCCCAGCACTTTGGGAGGCCGAGGCAAGAGAACTGCTTGAGCCTGGGGGTTCAAGACCAGCCTGGGCAACATGGCCAGACTTCATCTCTACAATAAATCAAAAAAATTAGCCAAACATGGTGGCGTGTGCCTGTAGTTCCAGCTACTTGGAAGGCTGAGGTGGAAGCATCGCCTGAGCCCAGCAGGTTGAGGCTGTGGTGGCTGTGAGTGTGCCACTGCACTCCAGCCTGGGCAACAGAGTGAGACTCTGACTCAAAAGAAAAGAAAAAAAAAGACCAAATGCACATGGATAGGCTAAAGAGTAGAAACTACTGGATGCAGTGGCTCACATCTGTAATCCTAGCACTTTGAGAAGCCCAGGTGGGAGGATTGCTTGAGCTCAGGAGTTCAAGACCAGCCTAGGCAACACAGACTTTGTTTCAAAAAAACAAAAGTAAAACGAGTAAAAACACAACCCTCAACTTGACTAACTGTGTTTTTCCAAAGGATGTCTGTGCTGTGTTGGGATGGTTAATGAAGTTAAGGGACGGTGGAAGCGCAGGGTGAGGGAGACAAACAGGACACAGCGAGAACCTTGACCTGAGCAGAACTTTGACGTTAGCCTTGACTATGATAGTTTCTTGATGCTTCACAAACAGCTCAGTGAGTACCATATAGAGGACATAGTGACACCAGCTCAAAGGGTCTTCATAAGCCACTAAGTCCACCAGTGTTGGAAGGCAGCGATGTTTCTGAGTCCTGATAGTTTTTCCATATTTGATTATGAGGAAAGCTGCCATTTGTATCAGCAATTTAGAAATATTTTGGCAATCTAGGACTCACTGTTTGGTCTGAAATTACCTTTAGACACAACCTACATATAGGGAATATCATGAGTATTTTCAGTACCAGGTGTGGTGGCTCAAGCCTGTAATCCAGCACTTTGGGAGACCGAGGCAGGAGGATTGCTTTAGTCCATGAGTTCGAGACCAGTCTGGGCAACATAGGGAGACCTCGTCTCTACGAAAAATAAAAAAATTTGCTGACTGTGGTTGCATGCAACTATAGTCCCAGCTACTTGGGAGGCTGAGGTAAAAGGATTCCCTGAGCCTAAGGACATCAAGGCTGCAGTGAGCTGTGATTGGGCCACTACACTCAGCCTTGACGAAAGAGTGAAACATGAAACCTCAAATCAAATATTTACTTTTTGAGTTGGACTCACTTTTGCTGAGGCTGGAGTGCAGTGGCAGGCTGTTCACGGCCACTGCAGCCTAAGCCTACTGGGCTCAGTCAACCGTCCTTCCACCTCAGCCTTCCAAGTAGCTGGAACTACAGGCACATGCCACCACGCCCAGCTAATATTTTATTTATGAGGTCTCTCTAAGATGTCCAGTCTGGTCTTGAATCCATGGGCTCAGACAATCCTCACTTTGGCCTCTCAAAGTGTTGGGATTATAGGCATGAGCCACTGTACCCGGCATAGATAAATATTTTCAAGGTTCCACTCTCTTAATGGACAAAACAAAAGATATTTCTGCCTTGCCTTGCATATTCCACACTGAAGGAAGTCTTACCTCTTGCAGTTCAATTGTATATAATTAATGAAGTTTCAATATCTATCAATTGATATTAGGGAGTTATTAGGTACAAATATGATATTCTGGTTATATATTGAACATACTTCAATTTTTTAGACAAACATTTTAAAATGTGCGTGTTTTACTTTTTCACTTTTTTATACAGCAAGGTCCAAAAAAAAGGGAAAAAATCCTTTTTAGGATAAATATTACATTGAAAATAGGACTTTTTTCAAGAAATCTTGTAATTTATTTCTGATTCAATAAATTATCATCTAAGTCATTTGCAACAGCACAAGATTTTACTTAATAGGATTTAGTAATTTCAGGCTGGGCTCAGTGGCTCATGGCTGTAATCCCAGTACTTTGGGAGACTGAGTTGGAAGCCCAGGATTTTGAGACCAGCTTGGGCAACATAGCAAGATCCCCATTTTTACCAAAAAAAACAAAACAAAACAAAAAACTCAACATGGTGGCATGCACCTGTAGTTTCAGCCACTTAGGAGGCTAGGTGGAAGGATTTCCTGAGCCCAGGAAGTTGAGTTGATATTGCACTCCCACCTGGGTGACACAGTGAGACTCCAACTCAAAAAAACAAGTAAACAAATGTATTAATTTCAAATTATATTCTGTTTCGTTATTTACTATCTCCCATTCTTTTTTTTTTTTGCTTTTTTGCTTTTTTCCTCCTTGTCCAGAGCTGAGTATATCTGTCTCTCTTTCTATAGAGCTTTTAAATCTTACACTATATGTCATTCCATGGTCAAAGTAATACAAAAAAGGTAGGTGCAAAAATCTCTTCAACACCATAATAAAAATGAACACTTGCTACTGGCCTGCCCATTGTGCCCTTCACAATGTGACTTCTCTTTAATCAATCTATCGCCGGGCTCTGTGGCTCAGCCTGTAATCCCGTGCCTTTGGGAGGCTGAGGTGAGTGGATTGCCTGAGCCCGCGGGTTTGAGACCTGCCTGGGCAACTTGGCGAGACCTCGTCTCTACAATAAGTAAAAAAAAAAAAAAAATTTTCTGGGCGTGGTAGCGCATGCCTGTAGTTCTAGCTACCTGGAAGGCTGAGGTGGAAGGATCGCCGGAACCCAGCAGGTTGAGGCTGTGGTAGCCGGGAGCGTGCCACTGCACTCCAGTCTGGGCGACAAAGTGAGATTCCAACTCAAAAAAAAAAAAAAAAAAAGTCACCATGCCCAGGCCCAACAGGAATTTTTTTTTTTTTTTTTTTGAGTTGGAGTCTCACTCTGTTGCCCAGACTGGAGTGCAATGGCACACTCATGGCCACCACAACCTCGACGTACTGGGCTCAGGTGATCCTTTCGCCTCAGCCTTCCAAGTAGCTGGAACCACATGTGTGTGCCACCATGCCCGACTAATTTTTTTAATTAATTGTAGAGTCGAGGTCTTGCCATGTTGCTCAGGCTGGTCTTGAACCCCTGAGCTCAGGCAGTCCTCTCGCCTCAGCCTCCCAAAGTGCTGGAATTACAGGCTTGAGCCACTGCACCCGGCCTCCAAAATGATTTTTATTGGGACCATTCTTTGTCATGGGTATTCATGTTTAAATAATAAATACCTGTACATATTATTACACACAAGATAAAGTAGACTAATTAAAACAATTTAAGTTTCTAGAAATGTTCAAACCTCAGCACTTGTCTTAGATGTTTTGGCTGTTCTCATTTCTCTAACCAGTACCCACTGAATGAATACCTTTTGTAAGGTGTGGAGCAAGAAAGATAGCCAAGGCACAGTTTTTATTACGACAGAATTTCTCATGTGTAGCTTCTGCTGAGTCTGTACTTGCTAAACATCATTCTGTGTTTAAGGAAGATACCCAAGACACAGTTTTTATTACGACAGAATTTCTCATGTGTAGCTTCTGCTGAGTCTGTACTTGCTAAACATCATTCTGTGTTTTCATTTTTACTGACACTATTTTTTTTTCTTTTCCTTTTTCTTTTTCCCTAAGTCGGGGTCTACGTGGCCCAGACTGGAGTGCAGTGGCACCATCCTGGCTCATTACAACCTCGACCTCCTGGGGTCAACCAATCCCTCTGCCTCTGCCTCCCAAATAACTGGGACTATAGGGGTACACCACCATGCTCAACTAATTGTGTGATTTAAAAAAATTTTTAAATTTTAATTTCAATTTTTCATAGAGACGAGGACTTGCTATGTTGCTCTGGCAAGTCTTGAACTCCTGGGCTCAAGCAATCTTTCTATCTTGGCCTCCCAGAGTGCTGGGGTTACAGGCATGAGCCACCGTGCCTGGCTTCCTTTTCCTAGATAATTATGTAGTGTTCCTGGCATCTGTTTTGTTCCTACATGAAAACAATAGCTACCTCAGTGTCTTCTCTGGTATTCTGATATACTTCTCTCTGTTGAACCATCTTCACCATCTGGCAATTGATCAAGTCTTATAGGGCTTTCCATAGGCCCAAAGTCTTTTTTTATGAGCTTCCTTCTATTGATCCTTTGCTGTGTATTGAATTGAGTTCCTCACAAATTCATACTTTGAATCTCTATACCCCCAAAGCAATGGTCTTTGGAGATGAGGCCTTTACAAGGAATTTGGGTTACAGAGGTCACATTGATAGGCTCTCATGAAGGGATTAGTGGCTTCTTGAGTAGAGAAAGCACTATCAATCTCTCTCTGCAATGTGAGGACACAGTGAAGAGGCGTGCGTCTGCCAACCCAGGAAGATGACTTGTAACAGGAACCACATTGTCTGGCAGCTAGACCTTGGACTTCCCATGCTCCAGAACTGTGAGAAATAAATGTCTGCTGTTTGAAAAATTCAGTCCATGTTAATTTATTATAGCAGCTTGAGTTAAGAAATCTCTAGTCTCATTTCTTCATGTTAACCATACACTGCTGTATGACTACTGCATATGAATTTACCTGAAATAGCCCCAAATCTTCCGCTTTTGCTCACAACTCTGTATATTTATACAAATCACTAATTCTGACTTAAATGGCCTCCTGTTATGGACAGGAGGCCGGCAGGAAATGTGTAACACTCTGAAGTATAAATAAGTCAAGAACATAACTTGGAATTTTTTTTGTTTTTTTGAATCAGCCTTTCACTCTGTTGCCCAGATTGGAGTGTAGTGGCACAATCACAGCTCACCACAGCCTCAACCTCCTGGGCTCAAACAATCCTCCCGCCCTGGTCTCTCAAAGTGCTGGGATTATAGGTCGAATTTTCTTTAAGAAACAATTGAGGTGGGGTGGCTCATGCCAATCCAATCGCTTGAGCACAGAGTTGGAGACCAGTCTGGGCCACATAGTGAGAGCCTGTTTACAAAAAAATCCAAAAAAAATTAGCCGAATGTGGCGGCATATACCTACATCTATAGTCCCAACTATTCAGGGAGCTGAGGTGGGAGGATCGCTTGTGCTCAGGAATTTGAGGCTGCAGGGAGCCATGGTCGTGCCACTGCATTCTAGCTTGAGCGACAGAGGGAGATCTTGTCTCAAAAAAAAAAAAAAACTGTAGTAAATAACCGATGACTATTATTTACACAAAGAACCAACACTGTCACAGGAAGCCCCTGAGGTGGGTAGGACATGACCTGGCCAGCAACGGCAGGGAGCAAAGAGCATTACCAGGCCCGAAGAAGCAATGGGAAGGGAGTTCCAGACCCCAGGGAGACCCTGAGCTTTTCCAGAGGGCACCTGTGCAGGAGCTGTGTCCTTAGCAGAGGAAAGCAGAACTGCCAGCCCCTCCGGACAGCTGGATGGCAGCCAGGGAATAAAGCCCCTTACTGTTGTCCCTCCCATAAGGTGGTATCTCCCCTTAGCTGAACCAACCAGAAGCCAGAGGCCGTGGGAGCCTGACTGTTGTGAGACTTGCAGGTCAGTTTCCTGGGCACAGAGCAGGGTCGGGGAAGAGGGTGGGTCAACCTGGTAAATGGGTGGCTTGAGCACTGGGCTAGTTTGTACTTTTTGTTTTTTTAGAAAGCAGGATTTATTGAGAGGACAGAAAAGCTCCCACAGTGGGAGGGACCCCGAAGGATTGCCCTAGTTTGTACTTTTTCTTGGAGGCTCAGCTCAGTGAAAATTATGGCATGACTTTCTTAAAGTGCCAAGATCATCACCTTTCTCTTCGTAGGTGACAATGTAACTTACACAAAATGGGATACTCATCACTTGTACATCAGAATAAACAAGCACGCAATGTAATTAAAGATTATTTTATTACAAAACCCACACTCATCCCTTAACAATCTCAGATTTTTTTTTTTTTTTTTTGAGTTGGAGTTTCACTCTGTCGCCCAGGCTGGAGTGCAGTGGTACGCTCACGGCCACCACAACGGCGACCTGCTAGGCTCAGGTGATCCTTCTGCCTCAGTCTTCCTAGTAGCTGGAACTACAGGCACACGCCACCATGCCCAGGTAATTTTTCTTGATTTACTGTAGAGATGAGGTCTTGCCAAGTTGCCTAGGCTGGTCTCCAGCTCCTGGGCTCATGCAGTCCTCTCACCTCAGCCTCCCAAAGTCCTGGGATTATAGGTGTGAGTGAACGTGCCTGGCCTAGATTTTTTTTTTTTTTTTGAGCCAGAGCCTTACTCTATTACCCAGGTTGGAGTGCAGTGGCATGCTCATGGCTACTGCAGCCTCAACCTCCTGGACTTGGCAATCCTTCTGCCTCAGCCTTCCAAGTAACTGAAATACAGGCAGGCACCACTATGCTCAGCTAATTTTTCTACTTATTGTAGAGACAAGATCTTGTCAAGTTGCACAGGCTGGTCTTGAACTCATGGGCTCAGGCAATTCTCTTGCCCCTACCTCCCAAAGATCTGGGATTACAGGCATAAACCACCATGCCCAGCATGACTTTTTGTAGAGATGAGGTCTCGCTATGTTGCCCAGGCTTATCTTAAACTCCTGGACTCAAGGGATCCTCCCTTCTCAGCCTCCCAGAATGCTGGGATTCCGGGTGTGAGCCACTGTGCCCAGTCCAAGCAGGCCTTTTAGAATAAAGACGTGTACAGTGGGTTACACCTGTAGGCTTTTGTTCTTATTCTAGAAAAGTCAAAACTAAGACAGGCGGAAGGATCGCCTGAGCCCAGCAGGTCGATGCTGGAGTGGCCGTGAGCATGCCACTGTACTCCAGCCTGGGTGACGTAGTGAGACTGACAAAAAAAAAAAAAAAAATCTGGGCTAGGTGCGGTGGCTCATGCCTGTAATCCCAGCACTTCGGGAGACAGAAGCGAGAGGATTGCCTGAATCCAGGGGTTTGAGACCAGCCTGGGCAAATTGGCGAGACCTCATCTCCACAATAAATCAAAAAATTAGCTGGGTGTGGTGGCATGTGCCTGTAAATCCAGCTACTTGGAAAGCTGAGGTAGAAGGATCGCCTGAACCCAGCAGATAAAGGCTGTGGTAGCTGTGAGTGTGCTACTGCGCTTCAGCCTGGGAGACAGAGCAAGACTCCAACTAAAAAAAAAAATTAACTTTAAGCCTTTAAAAAACTTAATTTACAGGACTTGGTATGGATCTCAGAACCGTAATCACAGTAGTTTGGGAGGTCAACAAGGAAAGATCACTTGAGACCAGGAGTTTGACACTAGCCTGGGTCATATCGAGACCCATCTCTACAAAAAGTTTTTAAGAATCAGCCAGGATACCTGTAATATTGACCTTCATTTTGTCTGTCACAGCAACTGTTTTTTGTTTTTGTTTTTGTTTTCTTTTTAGTAAGAGATTCACTCTGTTGCCCAGGCTAGAGTGCAGTGGCATGGTCACAGCCATCGCAGCCTTGACCTGATGGGTTCAGGCGATTCTTTCGCCTCAGCCTTTCAAGTAGCTGGAACCACAGGCATGTGCCACCACACCCTGCTAATTTTTTAAGGTTATTGTAGAGACAAAGTCTTGCCAGGTTGCCCAGGATGGTCTTGAATCCCTGGACTCAGGCAATCCTCTCGCCTCTGTCTCCTAAAGTGCTGTCACAGCAACTTTTATCCGAGTGGTATCATAGAGGCATATTTAATAAAGTCTGTGATTTTTGAATTTAATTTTAAAATATTTTATGCTATTATTTTAATTATATTGACAGGGGGGATCTTGCTATGTTGCCCAGGCTGGTCTTGAACTCCTGTCTTCAAGCGAACCTGCAGCCTTGGCCTCCCAAAGTGCTGGAGTTACAGTCCTGAACCATCATTCTCACATAGTATGTAATTTTGTACTTTGTGGTGTTCTGAGTTCTTTATTGTTTGTTTGGTTTTCTTTATTTGCTTTTTAATATTGAATTTATTCTGGTATTATAAGTTTTGGTTTCTTCTGTGATATCTTTTTTTTTTTTTTTTGAGTTGGAGTCTCACTCTGTCGCCCAGGCTGGAGTGCAGTGGCACGCTCACAGTCACCGCAGCCTCAACCTGCTGGGCTCTGGCAATCCTTCTGCCTCAGCTTTCCAAGTAGCTGGAACTACATGCACTTGCTACCATACCCAGCTAATTTTTTGATTTATTGAGAGACACAGTCTCACCAAGTTGCCCAGGCTGGTCTCGAACCCCTGGACTCAGGCAGTCCTCTTACCTCGGCCTTCCAAAGTGCTTGGATTATAGGCATGAGCCATTGTGTCTGACCTGCAAATATTCTTAAAGTGAACAGAAGATTTAAGCCTCTTGATTTGCATAATTTTGCCTGGTTTTCTGAGTTAAGTAAATATTTTTGAGCCAGAGTCTCACTCTGTCACCGAGCCCCGGGCTGGGTGCTATGGCTCACGTCTATAATCCCAGCACTTTGGTAGGCCGAGGTGAGAGGACTGCCTGAGTCTGCTGGTTCGAGACCAGCCTGGATAACTTGGTGAGACCTCATCTCTACAATAAATAAAGAAATTAGCCAGGCATGATGGCGAGTGCCTGTAGTTATAGCTACTTGGAAGACTGAGTAGAAGGATCGTCTGAGCCCAGTGAGGTGGAGTCTCACTCCGTCACCCAGGCTGGAGTGCAGTGGCATGCTCACAGCCACCCTAGCGTCGACTTGCTGGGCTCTGGCGATCCTTCCACCTCAGCCTTCCAAGTAGCTGGAACCACAGATACACGCTACCACGCCTGACTAATTTTTGATTTGTATAGACACGAAGTCTCGCCATGTTGCCCAGGCTGATCTTGAACCCGCAGGCTCAGGCAATCCACTTGCCTCGGCCTCCCAAAGTGCTGGGATTACAGGCTGAACCACTGAGCCTGGACGGAAGAAGAATTTTTAAATTAAATCTTTGGAAGTGAGAATTAAGCTGCTGAAAAGAGAACTTTGCCACACAATGTGACTGCCTTGTCACAGAGTGGCTCCATTGACCTGGCAGCGTTCTTTTCCATGACCTGTATTTCACAGGGAAGTCTCACAATTGGAACAGAACGTTGGCCAGGCGTGGTGGCTCAAGCCTGTAATCCCAGCACTTTGGGAGTCCAAGGCAAGAAAACTGCCTGAACTCAGGGGTTTGAGACTAGCGTGGGCAACTTGATGAAACCTCATCTCTACAATAAATCAAAAAATAAGCTGGACGTGGTAATGTATGCCTGTAGTTCCAGTTACTTGGAAGGCTGAGGCAGAAGGATTGCCTGAGCCCAGCAGGTCGAGGTTGCTGTGGCTGTGAGTATGCCACTGCACTCCAGCCTGGGCAACAGAGTGAGACTCTGACTAAAAAAAAAAAGTTGCAGTGAAGTATTAAGGCAGCTGCCAGGGACATTACTACAGAGAGGAAGCAGAGTGGGAATTTCTGTAGAACTCATATTATTGTTGAACTCGGTTTCCATGACTGAACTCAGGCAACAGCGTTCCAAGTCAAGTAAGTAAGGAGTAGTGTTTCCACACAACAGGGCAATCAGTAAACCTTTAAGGACCCCACTCTGATCTTTTCTCTTTACCTTGCCAAATTTCTAACTATGGAACCTGGAGAGAAGGGTTTTTATTAACTACCTAATATGTTTTACTTTCCAACTTGACTCTGGCATAACTTCACATAAAGGAGGAAAATAAAAGTATTTTGTGATAATGTAAAGCTGTCTTTTGGGGACTTCTGGACTCTGGGCACCTTTTAAGGCACTTACCTAGTCTTCTTTTTTTATTTTTATTTTTTGAGTCAGAGTTTCACTTTGTCACCCAGGCTGGAATGCAGTGGCACGCTAAGGCTACCATAGCTTTGACCTGCTGGGCTCAGGTGCTCCTTCCACCTCAGCCCTCCTAGTAGCTAGAACTACAGACACATGCCACCATGCCTGGCTAATTTTTTGATGTATTGTAGAGACGAGGTCTTGCCAAGTTGCCCAGGCTGGTTTTGAACTCATGGAATCAGGCAGTCCTCTCACCTCAGCCTCCCAAAGTGCTAGGATTACAGGTATGAGCCACCATGCCTGGCACCTATTCTCTCTTAAGTCTGCCTATGAAACTTTGTCTACAAAGTTTGACTTTGTCTGTCACCTAGGCTGGAGTCCAGTGGCATGCTCATGGCCACTGCAGCCTCTACTCGTTGGGCTCAGGCAGTCCTGCTTCAACCTTTCAAGTAACTGGAACTACAGGCGCGCGCCACCATACCTGGCTAATTATTTGATTTATTGTAGTGATGAGTTCTCATCAAGTTGTCCAGGCTAGTCTTGACCTTCTGGGCTCAGCCAATGCTCTCCCCTCCACTTCCCAAAGTGCTGGGATTACAGGCATAAATCACCACACCCAGCTTAAACTATTATCTTATTTTATTTTACTCTTTATTTATTTGAATTTTATTTATTTATTTTTATTTGGAGTTTCATTCTGTTGCCCAGGCTGGAGTGCAGTGGCACGCTCGCGGCCACCACAGCCTCGACCTGCTGGGTTTAGGAGATCCTTTCACTTTAGCCTTTCAAGTAGCTGGGACTACAGGTGTGCGCCACCATGCCCAGCTAATTTTTTGATTTATTGTAGAGATGAGGTCTCGCCAAGTTGCCCAGGCGGGTCTCGAACCCATGGGCTCAGGCAATTCACTCACCTAAGCCTCCCAAGGCGCGGGATTACAGGCTGAGCCACGAAGCCAGGCTGTAATATTTTTTATTTATTGTAGAGGTGATGTTTCACCAAGTTGCCCAAACTGGTCTTGAACTCCTGGGCTCAGGCAATCTTCTCGTCTTCGTCTTTCAAAATGCTGGGATTACAGGCCACCACACTCGGCTTCAAATTTCTTTTTATTTATTTATTTGTTTGTTTATTAATTTATTTATTGGTTTATTTATTTATTTATTTGAATTGGAGTCTCACTCTGTCACACAGGCTGGAGTGCAGTGGCACACTCAAGGCCACCGCAGCCTTGACCTGCTGGGCTCAGACGATCTCCTTCCATCTCAGCCTTCGAAGTAGCTGGAACTACAGGCACTCACTACCACGCCCAGCTATGTTTTTTGATTTATTGTAGAGATGAGGTCTCTCCAAGTTGCCCAGGCTGGTCTCGAGCCCATGGACTCAGGCAATCGTCTGACCTCAACCTCCTAAAGTGCTGGGATTATAGGCATCAGTCACCATTCCCGACCCAAATATCTTTTTAAATAAAATTTTATTTAGTGTCCTAAATGGAAAACTCTTTTCTAATCTCAAATAAAATTTTTTAATTTTTATTTTTTTAGTTTTTTGAGTCAGAGTCTTACTTTGTTACCCAGACTGGATGCAATGACGTGTTCTTGGCCTACCGTAGCCTCAACCACCTGGGCTTGGGTGATTATCTCATCTCAGCCTCCTGAGTATCTGGGAATACAGGCTCACTCTACCATGCCTAATGAAGTTTTTTTGGTTTTGTTTTGCTTTTTAGATAGGGTCTTGCTATGATGCCTAGACTGTCCTTGAACTCCTGGACTCAGTGGGTCCTCCTGACTCAACCTCTCAGGTAGCTGGGACTAGAGGTGAGAGCCATTGCATCCAGCTAGTTTTTTAAACAATTAATGGTACCTAAATATCATCTGGCACTTGTAGCAGATACATACAATAGGATTCCTCCTAGTTCTTATCCTGCTCTCAATAATGCCCAAAAACCTCAATGAATGTTTTTTTTGAGTTGGAGTCTCTGTCACCCAGGGTGGAGTGCAGTGGCACACTCATGGCCACTACAGCATCGACTTGCTGGGTCCGGGCGATCCTTCTGCCTCAGCCTTCCAGGTAGCTGGAGCAATAGTCACACACCTCCATGTCTGGCTAATCTTTTATTTATTGTAGAGATGAGGTCTTACCAAGTTGCCCAGGCTGGTTTGGAACCCCTGGGCTCAGGCAATCCTCTTGCCTTGGCCTCCCACAGTGCTGGGATTACAGGCTTGAGCCACCATGCTCTGCTTCGATTTCTATTTTAATGTTAATACTAGTCAGTTGTGCCAAAATTCCAAAAGGGAGGGGTTCAGAGTGCGCCCAAATTTCCCCTTTCTCCTCCAAGAATGGAATTTGTTTTATCCCAATTCTCTTTGCCCAGAGGGAATTCATTCAGTAGACTGAGGGCTTAGAATTTTATTCTTGGTGTACAGCCCCCTCCTCTTCCCTTGCTAACAAGACCCACTGGCCAGTGCTGCTGCAGTTTGAACCACAGGTTCTTAGGCTGCTGCTGCTGCCGCCACTGCTATCTGAAATCATATGCAATTTTAGATTATTTTGGGAAATTTTTCCTTCCTGTGTTATGCATAATCACAGGGGACAACCAGAGAGCCTGCTGGTTTCCTTATTCACACGCTGAGTTTGAGGGTCTCTGTTTGTCGTCTCAGTATTGGTGACAAGCAAGTGAATAACCTACAGGTGGCAGCAGAGCCTGGGGCCAGTGACTCCAAGCTGAGGCCAGTCTGGAGCCTGCAAAGGGATCTTTCTGGGCAGCGTCCCCTCTCCTCAGGGGCCTCCAGCTTCTCAGAACAGCTCCACGAGTAAGTGGATTCTGAGCAGCCGCAGAGCACTGGAGAGCGGGAGACCCTCGTGCAGCCGGGGTTGGGGTCTGCCCTTTCTGAGGTTGTAATTTTGGTTCCTGGGGCCGTTTTCTGGGCAGTGTTTCCGGTTTGAGGTGCATAGGGTCGCTGGGGTTAGACTGTACTTTCTATATATGAAGAAAATCTACGAAGGCTAGGATCAGAGAAAGACTTGTTTGGGGTGTCTTCTGGAGAAAGGGTATAGGCATTTGACAGTTTATTTAGGTAAGAAGCTTTAACTGACGCCTGGTGAGTTTCTTGTTTAGAAATGAAGGTTGGGACTTTGGGAGGCGGAAGGACTGCTTGAGCCCAGGAATTTGAAACCAGTCTGGACAACATAGCGAGACCTCGTCTCTACAAAAAACATCAAAACATTAGCCAGGCGTGGTGGTGTGCGCCTCTAGTCCCAGCTTCTGGGAGGCTGAGGCCAGGGGATCGCCTGAGCCCAAGAGATCGAGGCTGCGGTGAGTGGTGATCGTGCCACTACACTCCAACCTGGGCGATAGAGATCTCGACTCAAAGAAAAAAAAAAAGACAGTCTGGAAGAAGGGAGTGTTTCCCATCCAGGAGGAAGGGATCAGCCCCTTGGGTAAGGAAAACGACTGTGTCCCTTCTAGTAATAAGGAGCAAATTCGGCTGACTTGCAAGTATCCGATGAGCCGGGCGTAGGGAGGGAGCTCTGCCGGAGAGAGGCTGTGGGTGGAACTTGTCTGTGTTCACAAAGCCACTTTTTCCCGGGCTTCTCCTGTCACTCAGGCTCTCGGAGGCGGGGCCAGGGGATTCTATCCAATCGGGGCGGGGCCTGCGGAATGTCCATCTAGCGCGCCGCGGGGAGGAGGCGGGGACGTTCTCTCCACTCCTTTGTTGGGGCCGCCCGCCCGGCCGGGGTCCCGCCGGCGCCGCTTCCTCCAGCTTCTGTCAGGCGGTGATCTGCGCTGTGACCTGCAGTGGCAGCGGGAAGTGTAGAGAGGCCCCCAGGACATCCCGGAATCCGGGAAATGGTGAGTGTGCGAGGCCAGCGCCCCTAGATGGGGGTGTTGGGGCTGGTGGGAACCGGCGGTGGCGGCACTCGGGCCTCCCCGCGACCCTCCGTGCTCTGCGGACCCGCGTCCCCGCTGGCGCAGCTCGACCCTCGGTCCCTCCGGCGCAGGGTGGGGCTGGGCCGAAAGCCGGGACCCCGGGCGTTCTGTCCCGTCCCTGCGCGGCGACCGCGGCCTCCGCCCCGGAGCCCTCTCCGGGCGGCCAGCAGTCCCGCGTCCCCAGATTGCGCGGGGATCACGGGAGGGTCCTGGCGGGAGGGTCCCGATTCGTGCGCGGGGTCGTGCGTGGTGGTCTGGGGTCTTGGGGAGGAGGTCTCCGGCCCCACCTTTCTCCTGTTAAAAAAGTTTATTATAGCAAACAGCGACTTATGAATGAGAAACACCCAGCTTGTGGTTTGTGGTTTCTTACCAGAAAAAACCAAACACTTTCAAACGATTTAAAGAGATTTATGAGCGAAATAGGAGTGACCACGGCCAGGGGAAACACTGCCCCAAAAAGCCTTGTGAGTGATCCCGAGGTTGGCGGATTACAGTTTGGTTTTCAATGTTCCAGGAAGACAGGAACTGCAGGGTCAAATGATAATTCAGAAGTGAACTTGGAAGGTTCCTCCGAAAAGCGGGTTCGTCTTGAAAGTCCTAGGTGGATTTAGAGATGACTTAGCTGGCAGATGGTGCGTGTTAAGCTTTGTCTAAACACTTGGAGTCAGTAGGACGGAATGTTTGAGTTAAGATAAAGGGTCTTTATCTGCCATGTGATACCAGGCCAGCAAAAAAAAAAGACCTGTTTAACGAGATCTTTCCTTCAGTCCTGTTTATAATTTAGTATCTTATTGCCACCAAGAGTATGTTGTGTCAGTATTCTGATCTCTGTTTTAGCATAATGTGGGTCAATTGTTGTGTCTAAACTCCAAAAACGAGGGGGTATAACCAGGTCTGTCCCACCACCACCTGGTCATGACCAGGAACTCAGTTTTCAGATTTCTCTGGGGTCCCTTCAGTTGGTTGAGGTCTTAGGGTTTTATTTTTAGTGTACAGGGCTTATTTTTAGTTAGGGTTTTATTTTTAGTTTGAAGGAAAGGTCTTTATAAAGTGGATGGGGAGCAAAACCATATGAAATACTTGATTGGTCTCAGTGATATAGTTGCCTTATTTGGACTTGTCGACCTTAAATAATGGAAAGGCTATGATTCTAGTTTTAACGATTATAATCAAGGGAAAAGCTGAGAATGTCCATTTGGGAAAACACAGACTCCAGCGAATTGGGCTCAGTGCTTGGAAGTTAAAAAGGTTAAAGTTCTGACTGGGCTCGGCCCCAGAACCAGCACTTTGGGAGACTGAGGTAGTGGATTGCCTGAGCCCACAGGTTTGAGACCAGCCCAGGCAACTTGGCGAGACCTCCTCTCTACAATAAATAAAAAATTAGCCAGGCGTGGTAGTGCACCTGTAGTTCCAGCTTCTTGGAAGTCTGAGGTGGAAGGATCACCAGAGCCCAGCAGGTTAACGCTGGGGTGGCTGTGAGTGTGCCACGGCACGCCAGCCTGGGCGATGGAGTGAAACTCCAACTCAAAAAAAAAATTTTTTTTAAGTTCTTGTTTATATAGAGAAAACAATGACATTTAACAGGATTACGTTTTCTTTATAAGGCTAGCTTGTGAGGTACAACAATTTCATTAGTTACAGTTTGGTTTTTTTCCCATAGCGTTTACAGCTGATTTTCTATTACTTTCCAGTTTTTGTATATATGTATAGTTCTTTTATTTTTAAAGAGACAGGGTCTCCCTTTGTTACACAGGCTGGAATGCAGTGGTGCTATCATAGCTTATGGCAGCCTTGAACTCCTGGCCTCGAGTTATCCTTCTGCCTCCACCTTCCAAACTATTGAGGTTATAAGCATGAGTCACTATGCCCTGCTAGGAAAATTAATTTTAATACCAATTAGTTGTAATTTCTTTTTTTTTTTTTTTTGAGTTGGAGTCTCACTCTGTCACCCAGACTGGAGTGCAGTGGCCGCTCCCGGCCACCGCAGCCTCGACCTGTGGGCTCCGGCGATCCTTCAGCCTCAGCCTTTCAAGTAGCTGGAACTACAGGTGCGCGCTACCACGCTCGGCTAGTTTTTTGATTTATTGTAGAGATGAGGTCTCGCCAAGTTGCCCAGGTGGGTCTCGAACCCGTGGGGCTCAGGCAATCCACTCACCTTGGCCTCCCAAAGCGCTGGAATTACAGGCTGAGCCACCAAGCCCGGCCAGTTGTAATTTCTGTCCCATTCTACAGTAATTCAAAATGCACTGAGATTTATTTGTGGATAAAGTTTGGATTCTAGAAACTTACTAATAGTATTACATATGCATATTATACATAAAATAATTGCAGAATGAACCAGAATGTTGATGGAGCCAGTTTTGTGGGTCTCCAGGAACTATACAAATTTAACAAAGCTTGGTGTGGGGGCACATGCCTAGGCTGAGGCAGGAGGGTCATTTGAGCCTAGGGGTTCAAGGCTGCCGTGAGCTATAATCAGCGCCACTGCACTCCAGCCTGAGCAACAGTGAGATGTGTTTCTAAAAAAGAAAATGGGTTGGTGTAGTGGTTCACACCTATAATCCCAGCACTTTGGGAAGCCGAGGTGAGAAGATTGTTTGAGCCCAGGAGTTCAAGACCAGTCTGGGCAACATTGTGAGACTTGTCTCTACAAAAAAAAAAAATTAAAAAGTTAGGGCATGGGGATGCGTGCCTGTAGTCCTCAGGAGGCTGAGATGGAAGGATTGCCTGAGCCCAGGAAGCTGAGGCTGCAGTGAGCTGGGATGGTGCCACTGCACTCCAGCCTGGGTGACAGAGTGGGACGCTGATCAATCAACAATCAATCAATCAAAACAAAAATCGAATCAAGTTAAACAGTAAGCCTGTTTCACAGCCTCCTGTCCTTTAACCTGTTAAAATAGAGTCACTTATGTGGCTAAACCCAACTTCTGACAGACCCCAGCATGGTTTTTATATAAACACCAATCAGCTTTCCCCATTATCATGCTAAACTCTCCACTTCCCAACAGCTTTGTTACCATAACATGTGACCTGTGTACTGACGTACTGACTTATTGATGACTCATTGTGTCTATGCCACTAGAACCCTTTGTCCACATACAAGGGGGACCCCAAAAAACTGGGAATTAATTTTTGGAGGACATATCCCTTGTGGTACAGGCTTCCCCTGCTAGTTAGGTGTTCCAGGAACCCATCGGCATCAGTGTACCAGCTAGCATTGTTGTGAGAGGCTGCATTCTGCTTCAGTGAATTTATTATTTTTTTTTTTTGAGATTCTTTCAGCACGTTTACCCATTTCATGACGAGTGAAACCTGTCCTCACCATGCTGAGTCTTTGGCAGTTTTTGACCAAAAACAGCATGACATTCATACCTCACCCTCCTTATTCACCCAATCTTGCCCCAGCAACTTTTTCTTGCTTTCCTGATGAAAAAGACCTCAAAGGAAAACATTTTGCTGATGTGGAAGAGGTGAATCAAAAAACGGCGGAAACTCTAAAAAGTATCACAATTGACAAGTTCAAAACTTGTTTTGAGCAGTGGAAAAAGATCTTGATTGGTGTATTGCATCAAATGGAGAGTGCTTTGAAGGTGACTGAAGTTTAAACATGTAAGAATAAATAAGCCAGGCGTGGTCGCTCTCACCTGTAATCCCAGCACTCTGGTTCGAGACCAGCCTGGGCAACTTGGCAAGACCTTGTCTCTACAATAAATCAAAAAATTAGCTGGGTGTGGTGGCACATGCTTGTAGTTCCAGCTACTTGGAAGGCTGAAGTGGACGGATCGCCTGAGCCCAGCAGATCGAGACTGTGGTGGTCGTAAGCGTGCCACTGCACTCCAGCCTGGGGACAATGAGACTCTGACTCATTTTACACTATTTTTTGTTTTTGAGCTGGAGTCTTACTCTGTCTCCCAGGCTGGAGTGCAGTGGCACATTCACAGCCACCGCAGCCTCAACCTGGGCTCAGGCAATCCTTCCACCTCAGCCTTCCAAGTAGCTAGAACTACAGGCATGCACCACCATGCCCCGGCTACTTTTTTTTTTTTTTTGAGTTGAAGTCTCACTCTTGTTGCCCAGGCTGGAGTGCAGTGGCATACTCACCGCCACTGCAGCCTTGACCTGCTGGGCTTAGACGATCTTTCTGCCTCAGCCCTCCAAGTAGCTGGAACTATAGGCACTCGCCGTCATGCCTGGCTAATTTTTTGATTTATTGTAGAGATGAGGTCTCACCAAGTTGCCCAGGCAGTTCTCGAACCCGTGAGCTCAAGCAATCCTCTTGCCTCTGCCTCCAAAGTGCTGGGATTATAGGCATGAGCCAGCACCCAGCTGCAGTGTGTCTCTCATTTGGTTGGCAGTGCCTTTGCCAAAGCAAAAAGTTGTATTTTGCATGAAGTTCAATTTATCAATTTTCTCATTCATAGATCTTGCTTTTGGTGTTGCATGTGAAACGTTATTGCTCAATCCAAGATTGTATTGATTTTCACTTGTGTCATCTAGAATTTCTGAATTTTGCGTTTTCCATTTAGGTTAATGATCCATTTTGAGTTAATTCATGAAAGTTGGAAGTTCTGTGTCTAATTCATTTCTTCAAGTATTGTAGCCCAGATGTCATAGTATCATTTGTGGATTTTTTTGTTTTTTGAGTTAGGATCTCACTGTTGCCTAGGCTGGAGTACAGTGGCACCATCATGGCTCACTACAGCTTCGATCTTCTGGGGTCCGGTGATCCTTCCTCCTCAGCCTCCTGAGTAGCTGGGACTACAGGTGCTACCACACCTGGCTAATTTTTGTATTTGTAGAGACAAGGTCTCACTATGTTGCCCAGGCTGGTCTTGATCTCCTGGGCTCAAGCAATTCTCCTACCCTGCGGTGGTCTCCCAAAGTGCTGGGGTTACAGGTGCCAGTCACCATGCCCGGCCTTGGTTCCTTCATGAAAGATTAATTGATTCTATTTGTGTGGGTTTTTTTCTAAGTTCTTTATTGTGTCCTGTTCTATTTGTGTATTCTTTTTGAAATGCTATGGTGTCTTGATTCCTTAGCTTTACAAGAAGTCTTTTTGGTTTTTTGGTTTTTTTTGAGTTGGAGTCTCACTCTGTCACCTAGGCTGGAGTGCAATGGCACACTCATGGCCACTGTAGCCTTGACCTGCTGGGTTCAGGTGATCCTTCTGCCTCAACCTTTAAAGTAGCTGGAACCACAGGTACATGCTACTACACCTGACTAATTTTTTGATTTATTGTAGAGACGAGGTCTCACTATGTTGCCCAGGCTGGTCTTGAACCCCTGGACTCGGGCAGTCCTCTCACCTTCATCTCCCAAAGTGCTAGGATTACAGGCATGAGCCAGCATGCCCGACCAGAAGTCTTTTTTTTATTTTAACTTTAAAAATTTTTAAGTTAAAATTAAAATTTATTTGGAGAGATGGGGTTTTGCTATGTTGCCCAGGCTGTTCTCAAACTCGTGGACTGAGGAGGACCCACCTTAGCCTCCCCAAATGATAAGATTACAGGTGTGAGCCACCATGTCTGGCTTTCTTTTTTTTTTTTGAGTTGGAGTCTCACTCTGTCACTCAGACTGGAGTCCAGTGGCCACTCCTGGCCACCGCAGCCTTGACCTGCTGGGCTCCGGCGATCCTTCCACCTCAGCCTTCCAAGTAGCTGGAACTACAGGCGCGCGCTACTTCACTCAGCTAGTTTTTGATTTATTGTAGAGATGAGGTCTCGCCGAGTTGCCCAGGTGGGTCTCGAACCTGCGGGCTCAGGCAGTCCACTCACCTCAGCCTCCCAAAGGTGCGGAATTACAGGCTTATCATGTCTGGCTTTCATAAGAATTCTTATAGTAAGACTGTATGGTATTGTTTTGACCATTCTGGGTCTTTTCCATTTCTGTATCTCTGTGTCTATTTGTTTACTTGTATGTACAGTGACAAGCCTGTTTGTCAGGAGTGCTGCACGTATTTGTCCAATAAATCTGGAAGGCTTCAAGGTCATTTTGTGGTCTGGTTGGCCTAGTAGCGTCTCCCTTCCCAAGCCGAATAGAAGACATCCCTGTCTTCCTTGGGAGAAAGTCAGTCTTTTACCATCAGGTGTGATGGTAGCTGTGCATTTCTTATACATGCCTTGTAGTAGCTTGAGGAAGTTGTTTAGAATTCCTAGTTTATTGAGTGTTTTATTGTGGAGAGGTGTTGAGGTTTGCCACATGCTTTTTCGTATACATTAAGATGGTTTTATGGTTTTTGATATGGATTCTATTACTATGGTGTATTGCATGACTACTTTTCAGAGAGAAAAGCAACATTGCTTTCCTGGATTAAATCCCACTTGATCCTGGGGTATAGATATTGTCATATATTTCTGGGTTCTCTTTGCAAGTATGTTGCTGAGGGCTTTTGTGTCAGTTTTTAGTCTCTCTCTCTTCCCCCCTCCTCTCTGCTCTCTCTCTCTCTTTCTTTCGCAGGATTTATTGAGAGGACAGAGAAGCTGCCACAGTGGGAGGGGATCCAAGGGGGTTGCCTCTTTCTTTTTTTTATAGAGATGGGATCACTATGTTGCCCAGGCTCGTCTTGGGCTCCAGCAATCCTCTGCCTTGGCATGGTGGCTCACACCTGTAATCCTAGCACTTTGGGAAGCGGTGGCAGCAAGAGGATGCCTGAGTCCAGGCAAATTGGTGAGACCTTATCTCTACAATAAAGCAAAACATTAGTCTGGTATGGTGGTGTGCTACCTACTTGGAAGGCTTCCCAGCTACTTGGAAGGCGGAGGCTTAAGGATTGCCTGAGCCCAGCAGGTTGACGGTTCAGTAGCTGTGATCATGCCACTGCCTTCTAGCCTGGGTAACAGAGTGAGACTCTGATTCCAAAAATAAAAATGCTGAGATTACAGTCATGAGGCACCGTGCTAGGCCATGTGTTGGTATTTATTTATTTTTATTTACTTATTTTTTATTTATTTATTTTTGAGTTGGAGTCTCACTCTGTCGCCCAGACTGGAGAGCAGTGGCTGCTCCCGGCCACCGCAGCCTCAACCTGCTGGGATCTGGCGATCCTTCCACCTCAGCCTTCCAAGTAACTGGAACTACAGGCATGCGCTACCACCCCCAGCTAATTTTTGATTTATTGTAGAGATGAGGTCTCGCCAAGTTGCCCAGGTAGGTCTCGAACCCACGGGCTCAGGCAGTCCACTCACCTCAGCCTCCCAAAGGCATGGCAATGTATTGATATTTAAGGGAAATACTCTTGCAAAGTATTGTAATATAGTCTAGCATTCTCTAGTATAGCATTATGTGTGAATATATGTATGTGTGTGTGTGTGTGTGTGTGTGTATGCACAACTGGAATGTATATATAGTGTATATGGATTAGTTATTAGAGGTAATTGATAAATATTATATACAACTTATATGTTATGTGTAACTACCATCAATAAGTAGTATAGCACTATATAGCATAATACAGTTTAGTGCTGTTATAGTATAAATTGATATAGTTTTATCCTCTCTGATACTGTGGTTTTCAATTCCATGTCAACCATCAGAATTATTCAAATATACAAGTTTTATCCTTTCATGGGAACAAAGGATAGCCTTGCCCTCTTTTATTTATTTATTTATTTATTTTGAGTCAGTCTCACTCTGTTGTCCAGGCTGGAGTACAGTGGCACACTCAAGTCCACCACAGCTTTCACTTGCTGGGCTCAGGCTATCCTTCCACCTCAGCCTTCCAAGTAGCTGGAACCACAGGCATGCGCCACCACACCCCGCTAATTTTTTGATTTATTGTAGAGTCAAGGTCTTGCTAAGTTGCCCAGGCTGGTCTTGAATCCGAGGGCTCAGACAGTCCTCTCACCTCGGCCTCCCAAAGTGCTGGAATTATAGGTGTGAGCCACCACACCCGGCTAGCCTTACCCTCTTGATACTACAAAATGAGCCACCCAAAAGTCTTAATGATCTTGGATTATTTTTTTTCTTTTGAGACAGGGTTTCACTCTGTCGCCCAGGCTGGAGTACAGTAGCATACTCACAGCCACCGTAGCCTTGACTTCCTGGACTCAAGTGATTCTCTCACCTCAGCCACCCAAGTAGCTGGGACTACAGGCATGCACCACTATGCCAGATAATTTTTCGATTTTTTTGTAGAGACAAGGTCTCCCTTTTGCTGTCCAAGCTGGTCTCGAACTCCTGCCCTGAAGCAGTCCTTTTGTGTCAGCCTCCCAAAGTGCTGCAATTACAGGCATGAGCCACTACCCTGGTATGATCTTGGATTTAGGAAAAAGATTCTATGATATGAAAACAGAAGCACTAGGCCATTGCCATCATCATTGCCACTGCCATTACCTGGCCATTGCCTTGCTAAGCGATGGTGTGGCTATGTGCTCTTTGAGCTATGGCCAGGTCATGTTTTCTTTCTTTCTTTTTTTTTTTTTTTTGAGTTGGAGTCTCACTCTGTCGCCCAGACTGGAGTGCAGTGGCCGCTTCCGGTCACCGCAGCCTCGACCTGCTGGGCTCCGGCGATCCTTCCGCCTCACCCTTCCGAGTAGCCGGAATTACAGGCACGCGCTACCATGCCCGGCTGATTTTTGATTTATTGTATGAGGTCTCGCCAAGTTGCCCAGGCAGGTCTCGAACCCGCGGACTCAGGCAATCCACTCACCTCAGCCTCCCAAAGCGCGGGATTACAGGCTGAGCCACCGAGCCCAGCAAGGTCATGTTTTCTTAAGCTTTGGCCCCCTCCCCTCCCTTGGGGAGGCGAATCCCCTCTTTCTCCAATTTGCTTTCTTAAATAAACTATATTTTCTAATCTTTTTTTTTTTTTGAGTTGGAGTCTCACTCTGTCGCCCAGACTGGAGTGCAGTGGCCGCTGCCAGCCACCACAGCCTCCACCTGCCGGGCTCCGGCGATCCTTCCGCCTCAGCCTTCCGAGTAGCCGGAATTGCAGGCATGCGCTACCACGCCCGGCTAATTTTTTGATTTATTGTAGAGGTGAGGACTTGCTGCTCAGGCGGGTCTCGAACCTGCGGGCTCAGGCAATTCACTCACCTCAGCCTCCCAAAGGCGCGGGATTACAGGCTGAGCCACCAAGCCCGGCTTATTTTCTTATCTTAAAAAACAAAAATGAAAGAAAACAGAAGCACTGGGGACAAAGGAAAAGTATCTAATTTAGCCGCTCTCAAAATTTAAAACTTGGGTGCTTTAAAAGACACCATCAGCTGGGTGCAGCACTTTGGGAGACAGCGGTGAGAGGATTACCTGAGCCCAGGGGTTCGAGACCAGTCTTGGCAATTTGGCAAGACCTCATCTCTACAATAAATAAAAAAATTAGCAAGGCGTGGTGGTGCACGCCTGTGCTTCCAGCTACTTGGAAGGCTGAGCCAGAAGGATCACCTGAGCTCAGCAGGTCCAGGCTGAGGTGGCTGTGAGCATACCACTGCACTCCAGCCCGGACAGCAGAGTACCCTACTCAAAAAAAAATAAAAGAAAAAGAAAAAAGGTGCCATCAAGGCCAGGCATGGTAGCTAACACTTGTGATCCCAGCACCTTGGGAGGGCAAAGTGGGAAAATCTACTTAAGTCCAGAACAGGAGTTCGAGACCAACCTGGGCAACATAGTGAGATCCTGTCCCTATGCAGGAATAAAAAAGTTTGTTGGGCCCAGTGGCACGTGCCTGTAGTCCCAGCTACTTTGGAGGCTGAGAGAGGGTCACTTGAGTCCAGAAGTTTGCTGATGCAATGAGTTATGATCATGAGAGAGAGGGAGACACCCTGTCTCAAAAAAAAGAGGGTAGGTTATATTGTGAAGACACTGAAGAGTATATGGCCACGCCACCCTGAACACACCCAGTCTCTTCTGATCTTGGTAACTAAGCAGGGTCTGGCCTGGTTAGTTCTTGGGCAGGATAGAGCCTGGGAATTTCTGGTGTTGTAGACTTTTTAAAAAACATTTTTATAGAGATGGGTTCTGGCTATGTTGACCAGGCTTGTCTCGAACTGCTGACTTCAAGTGATCCTCTTACCTCAGCCTCCCAAAGTCCTACAGGCATGAGCCACCATGCCCGACCTTCTGTAGGCTTAAAAATAGACTAGGCTCAGCTCAGCCTGTAATCCTAGCACTTTGGGAGGCTGAAGTGAGTGCATTGCCTGAGCCCGTTGGTTCAAGATCAGCCTGGGCAACTTGGTGAGACTTCATCTCAACAATAAATAAAAAATTAGCCAGGTATAATAGTACATGCCTGTAGTTCCAGCTGCTTGGAAGACTGAGGTGGAAGGATCACCGGAGCCCAGCAGGTGGAGGTTGTGGTGGCCATGAGTGTGCCACTGCACTCCTGCCTGGGCGACAGAGTAAGACTCCTAACTTAATAATAATAATAATAATAATAATAATAAAGAACTTGAAAAAGAAATTCACCAAATGGAAAAACACTTCTGCAAATTTCATGTCTAGTGGGAGGAGTATCCAGATGAGCTGAAATCTCAGACCCTGCTATCACACAGGGTGGGGGCTGGATTGGTAGCCAGGATTTCCAGACATCCTGTCCTGTTGCCGCAGGGGGTGAGTTATGCCCGAGAGCCCTTTCTGGGTGGGTGTGTACTAGCATTGCTACATCCTGCCTAGACTATGGGGTGACAGCAGAGTGGTCATCAGGAGAGAAATCTGACCTAGTGTTTGGGTTGTGGGTGGGAGGCACTCTCAGGATACCCTCCCCGTCCAGGGAATCGTCCTGAGTGAGCCCAACAGGATGGTCGGTGTGGTCCCCAGCTCCTTCCTTCTTGTTAGTTATGCTAACATTAAGGCAGCACATCTTTCTCCTTGGAGCCACTGACTGGACACATTTTTGTATTCTGGTGTTACTCTTCCTAGTAGTTCAATTCTAGCATCAGAATTGCTGTGTATAAAAGGTACTGCACTCCTATGTTTATTGCTACACAATTGCAAAGATATGAAATCAACCTAAGTGCTCAACAACTGATCAGTGGATAATGAAAATGTGGGATATAAGTATATCATGGAGACATATTAAATTATATAAAAGAGTGAAATAATGTTTTTTGCAACAACTTAGATGGAATTGGATACCATTTTTGTAAATGACATATTGCAGGAACACAAAATCAAATACACATATTATAACTTATAAGCGGGAGCTAAGCTAAAGGTCTACAAAGCATTTAGAAAGGTATAATGGACATTGGAAACCCAGAAGAGGAAGGGTGGAAAGGGGAAAAGATGAAAAATCACTATCAGGAACAATGTGCACTAGTGGGGAAGAAGGTACACTTAAAGTCCACACTTCTTCACCACTATACAGTGCATCCATGTAACCCAAACCATTTGTACCACTAAAGCTATTGAAATAAAAAAAAATGCTGTGTGGGAGGAAGTAGTGTAGACAGGGAGTAAATGATGACCATGGTTCCACAGAGTAAATGCTTGACTTCACAGCAGTATGTTTTTTTTTTTTGAGTACTAGTCTCACTTTGTTGCCCAGGTTGGAATGCAGTGGCATGTTCCCAGCCACAGCAGCATTGACCTGCTGGGCTCAGGTGATCCTTCTGCCTCAGTCTTCCAAGTACCTGGAACCACAGGCACCACCACGCCCAGCTTATTTATTTATTTATTTATTTATTTTGAGTTGGAGTCTCACTCTGTCAGCCAGACTGGAGTGCAGTGGCTGTTCCGGCCACCGCAGCCTCAACCTGTTGGGCTCCGGCGATCCTTCCTGCCTCAGCCTTCCGAGTAGCCGGAATTACAGGCGTGCGCTACCATGCCTGGCTAATTTTTTAAAAAAATTTATTGTAGAGATGAGGTCTTGCCAAGTTGCAGTGCTGTCGACCCGCCTCAGGCTCACTTCCTCACCTCAGCAGATTACAGGCTGTGCTACCAATCCTGGCAATTTTTAATATTTGGTCAATGTTCACGGTCCCTTATGAGCAAGAACATGTGTACTCGTTCTTTGTTTCTGTGATAGATCACTGAGTATGATTGACTCTAAATCCATCCAGTTACTGTGAAGACATATGTTTGTCCTTTTTATGGCTAATAATATTCCACATTTTTGTATATATACCACATTTTTTTTTATCCAGTCCAGTTTCAATGGGCAGCATGGTTATATGCTACACATTTTAAATATATACATTTTTTTAGTTGGAGTCTCACTCAGTCACCCAGACTGGAGCGCAGTGGTCGCTCCCGGCCACCGCAGCCTCGACCTGCTGGGCTCCTGTGATTCTTCTGCCTCAGCCTTCCAAGTAGCTGGAATTACAGGCATGCGCTACCATGCTTGGCTGATTTTTTGATTTATTGTAGAGATGAGGTCTCACCAAGTTGCCCAGGCGGGTCTCGAACCCGCGGGCTCAGGCAATCCACTCACCTCAACCTCCCAAGGCATAGGATTACAGGCTGAGCCACCGAGCCTAGCAATTTTTTTATTTGTTGTAGAGACAAGGTCTTGCCATGTTGCTTAGGCTGGTCTCAAACCCCTGAGCTCAGGTAATCCTCTCGCCTCCACCTCCCAAAGTGCTGGGATTACAGGCTTGAGCCACTGCACCTGGCCAGTTATGTGAATTTCTTAGGAGAGGAGTTTAGATCCCCAGTGCAGGTTCATTTCAACTTTCCTCCTCTACACCATGCGAGATGTTTCAGGACTCAGTGGCCTTTGAGGATGTGGCTGTGAACTTCACCTTGGAGGAGTGGGCTTTGCTGGATCCTTTCCAGAAGTATCTCTACAGAGATGTGATGCTGGAAACCATCAGGAACCTGGCCTCTATAGGTAAGGGTGACAACATTCCTTTCCTTAGTGAATTAGAGAATCAGTGTTTCTAGCTCATCAGTACTGTTCAGTGATTTGGATGGGGAAAGGGAATACATTTGGTACATAAATTAGGCCTGGCTAAGGCCAGGTGTGGTGTACTCATGCCTATAATCCCAGCACTTTGGGAGGCCAAGGTGAGAGGATTGCCTGAGCCCACGGGTTTGAGAACAGCCGGGGCAACTTGGTGAGACCTCATCTTTACAATAAATCAAAAATTAGCCGGCATGGTGTTGTGTGCCTATAGTTCCAGCTACTTGGAAGGCTGAGGCAGAAGGATCACCAGAGCCCAGCGAGTCGAAGCTGTGGTGGCTGTGAGCATGCCACTGCACTCCAACCTGGATGACAGAGTGAGACTCCCACTCAAAAAAAAGGCCTGGCTGCCATGAACCATGAATGTAGAATCTAATACTGTTTTTAGAATTTTTTTAATAATTCAGCACTATTTTTCTTGGCCTGTGTATTAGGGGAAAAATGGAAAGACCAGAATACTGAAGATGTGTATAGAAATTCCAGGAGAAATCTAAGGTAATTTGCACTCACAAGACAAATAATTGTCTCTCTCAAGAATTTTAGAATGTAAGCCGGGCTTGGTGGCTCAGCCTGTAATCCCGCGCCTTTGGGAGACTGAGGTGAGTGGATTGCCTGAGGCCGTGGGCTCGAGACCTGCCTGAGCAACTTGGCGAGACCTCATCTCTACAATAAATCAAAAAAATGAGCTGAGCATGGTAGTACGTGCCTGTAGTTCCAGCTACTTGGAAGGCTGAGGCCGAAGAATCACCGGAGCCCAGCAGGTCGAGGCTGCGGTGGCCGGGAGCATGCAACCGTCCTTCAGTCTGGGTGACAGAGTGAGACTCCAACTCAAAAAAAAAAAAAGAATCTTAGAATGTCAGACAATGTTAAAAAGCATGCAAAAAAAAGAAGAAGAATTAAACCCTGTGTTAAATTAATTTATTCTTAGAGAATTTTCTCTAAAAACACTAAAATGTGACAAAGACACTTAATGTTTGTAAAATAATTTACTTAGAAATAGTATTAAGAAACCCCTTATGAGTAACATTTTTTGATAATAGATACGGTGTCTCCATCTTCCAGATCATGTGGTTCATTCACATTTAAACAATTCAAACAGGATGTAAATTCTACACTTCCCCTGATAATGTTAAAATTGCAAGTGCAGTGCCTATTAATGAATATAAAACCATTTGTAAACAATCCCTTAAACATGTGCTTTTAATTTTCCACAGAAATCTTATGGGAGAGAGACTCCTTGAAAGTAAAGAAGGTAGTCAGTGTGGAAAAACTTTCACTCAGGCTCCAGATCACATGCCGATCAAGAAAACTCCTGGAGTAAAACCATATGACTGCAGTGTGTGTGGCAATGTCTTCATCACTTATTCATTTGTTAATAATCACATCAGTGCTGACACTGGACAAAAAGCCTATGAGTATCAGAAGTATGGAGAGGAACCATCCACAGGGAGCCAAAGTGGGAAAGCCTTTAGTTACCATGATTCTTTTCAAATGCATGAAAGTCCTCAGACTGGAGAGAAACCATATGAATGTAAAGAATGTGGGAAAACCTTTATTTCTCTGGTAGGTGTTCAGAGACACATGATATTGCACAGTGGAGATGGGCCTTATAAATGCAAGTTTTGTGGGAAAGCTTTGGCTTATCTCAGTTTATATCTTGCACATGAAAGAAGTCACACTGGAGAGAAACCGTATGAATGTAAACACTGTGGTAAAGCCTTTGGTTGGTTCTGTTCCCTTCAAACACATGAAAGGACTCACACCGGAGAAAAGCCATATGCATGTAAGGAATGTGGGAAAGCATTCAGTTGTTTCAGTTCATTTCATAGACATAGATGGACGCACACAGGAGAGAAGCCGTATGAATGTGAGGAATGTGGGAAAGCATTCAGTTGTCCCAGTTCTGTTGATAGACATGAAAGGTCTCACACTGGAGAAAAACCGTATGGATGTGAGGTTTGTGGGAAAACATTTGCTGATCTCAGAAGTGTTCAAAGGCACATGGTTTTGCACACTGGAGATGGACCCCATAAATGTAAGGTGTGTGGGAAAGCCTTTTATTCTTCCAGTTCATTTTAGAGACATGAACGAACTCATACTGGAGAGAAACCCTATGAATGTAAGCATTGTGGTAAAGCTTCACTTCTTCCAAGTCCAATCAAATACATGAAAGGATTCACACTGGAGAAAAGCCCTATGTATGTATACAGCGTGGGAAAGCCTTCAGTTATTCCAAGTCCTTTCAAATACATGAAAGGACTCACACTGGAGAGAAGCCTTATAAATGTGATCAATGTGGGAAAGCATTTTATTATGTCATTTCTTTTCATAGCCATGAAGGACTCACATTAGAGAGAAACCGTATGAATGTGAACATTGTGGTAAAGCCTTCAGTTGTTCCATGTATTTTCGAATACATCAAAGAATTCACACTGGAGAGAAGCCCTGTGTGTGTAAGGAATGCGGAAAAGCTTTCACTCATTTCAATTCCTATCGAAGACATGAAAGATCTCATGCTATTAATATATGACTGATATCCTATTACTGTAATGAATTGAGAGAGCAATCAATTGTCCCAGTTCATTTCAGACACAGGAAAAGAGAGTGAAGAAAGACTCTGTAAGATAATTAACGTTTGGGTTAAGAGAGAAGTCCTCACTCACACCTTTGTTAATATTCCCTTTTTAGGTGGGCTCGGTGGCTCAGCCTATAATTCCCAGGACTTTGGGAGACCGAAGTGAGTGGATTGCCTGATCCCACGGGTTCGAGACCAGCCTGGGCTACTTGGCGAGACTTCATCTCTACAATAAATCGTAATAATAAAATTAGCCAGGCATGGTAGTGCACACCTGTAGTTCTGGCTGCTTAGAAGGCTGAGGTGGAAGGATCGCCAGAGCCCAGCAGGTCGAGGCTGGGTTGGCCATGAGCCTGCCACTGCACTCTAGCCTGGGTGATGGAGTGAGACTCCAACTTAAAAAAAAAAATTTCCTTGTTAATAGAGCCAGGAAGTCTATATACTCCTGTGCCTCATGTCTGCATCAGCTCAGCCACTTCTACCCACTTCAATTCTACTACTAGTTGCTCCCCTGGGAGTTGACATGGGAATGTCTGAAAGGCATCTACTCAAACCAAACCACAGCCGAATGAAAACAGCCTTCACCTTCCCCTCCCGATTTCTCCAGGGTATCCCTTCCACAGTGCCCAGTGTCTGTGTCTTCCAGCTGCACTGACCAGTATCTTACCTCTGTCCTCACTCCTACATTGAAACCTTCACCAAATTTGATCACTCCAAATTTAAAAAAAATATATATTTTTAAAGAGAAACCTGTGATTGGACAATAAAGTCTAGTGATGGAGTTGGGTGTTTCAATGATGCAATCCACAATAGTTTCCTATCTGACTTGAGAATTTAGTGACTGACAAGAGAAAGGCATTATCACCTTGTAGAGGTACCATTCAGGAGACAGCCAGATTCACGTGGACCATGCAGCATGTTGGTTCTTTTGCTTCCAGCCCATGTTCTTGGTTCTTTTGCTTGCCAATCAAGAGTATCCTTGAGCTGGGCTCGGTGTCTCAGCCTGTAATCCCACGCCTTTGGGAGGCTGAGGTGAGTGGACTGCCTGAGCCCGCGGGTTCGAGATCCGCCTGGGCAACTTGGCGAGACCTCATCTCTGAAAATAAATCAAAAATCAGCCGGGCGTGGTAGCACGCGCCTGTAATTCCGCCTACTCGGAAGGATGAGGCGGAAGGCTCGCCGGAGCCCAGCAGGTCGAGGCTGTGGTGGCTGGGAGCGGCCACTGCACTCCAGTCTGGGCGATAGAGTGAGACTCCAACTCAAAAAAAAAAAAAGAGTATCCTTGGCTGGTTGTGGTGGCTCAGCCTGTAATCCCAGCACTTTGGGAGACCAAGGTGAGAGGATTGCCTGAGTCCGGGGGTTCGAGACCAGCCTGGGCAACTTGGTGAGCCCTCATCTCTACGATAAATCACAAAAACTAGTTGGGCGTGGTGGTGTGTGTCTGTAGTTCCAGCAACTTGGAAGGCTGAGGTGGAAGGATTGCCTAAGCCCAGCAGGTGGAGGCTGTGGTGGCCATGAGGTGCCGCTGCACTCCAGCCTTGGTGACAAGAGTGACACTCCAACTCAAAAAAAAAAAAGAAGCCGGGCTCGGTGGCTCAGCCTGTAATCCTGCGCCTTTGGGAGGCTGAGGTGAGTGGATTGCCTGAGCCCATGGGTTCGAGACCCGCCTGGGCAGTGAGACCTCATCTCTACAATAAATCAAAAAATCAGCCGGGTGTGGTAGTGCATGCCTGTAATTCCGGCTACTCGTAAGGCTGAGGTGAAAGGATCGCTGGAGCCCAGCGGATCGAGGCTGCGGTGGCCGGTAGCGGCCACTGCACTCCAGTCTGGGCGACAGAGTGAGATTCCAACTCAAAAAAAAAAAGAATACCCTCAAAATCACTTGACTTTTATTTTCTCAGAGGTATAGGGTTTTATGGCTGTCTCTAGGAGTGCCACGTTAAAGAAACATCTTGGCTGGGTGCGGTGGCTCATGCCTATAATTCCAGCACTTTGGGCAGTGGAGGCGAGAGGATTGCCTGAACCCATGGGTTCGAGACCACCCTGGGCAACTTGACAAGACATCATCTCCACAATATATCAAAAAATTAGCCAGGTGTGTTGGCACACACCTGTAGTTCCAGTTGAATGGCCGAGGCGAGAAGGATTGCCTAAGCCCAGCAGGTCGAGTCTGTGATGGCTGTGAGCGTGCCACTGTACTCCAGCCTGGGCGACAGAGACTCCAACTCAAAAAAAAAAAAAAAAAAAGAAATATCTGTACATCTCTGGTAAGAAGGAAATTGAAGAGACTAAGGATAAAAAAATTTTTTTAGCTTAAAAAAAGATTTAATCTACAACTTGAATTTGCTTTAGACATCATAATGTCTTTACCACAGAGTTCATTCCCAGTGTTGTGGGTGAATATATTCTCATATGTTCAACTCCCTGGGTCTATAGATTGATTGATATAAGGTGTAATTTGTATTGCAAGCCCCTTCTTCCTGCTGGTAGTGACTTCATTCTTGAGTCAGCAAGACAGCTCTGAGGCTGGGCACAATGCCTCAAGCCTATAATCCCAGCACTTTGGGAGGCTAAGGCATGGGGATATCCTGAGCTCAGGGGTTTGAGACCAGCCTGGGCAACTTGGATAGACCTCATTTCTACAATAAATCAAAAAGTTAACCAGGCATGTTAGTATGCACCAGTAGTTCCAGCTACTTGGAAGGCTGAAGTGGAAGGATCGCCCAAGCCCAGCAGGTTGAGGCTGTGGTGACTGTGAGCATGCCACTGTACTCCAGCCTGGGTAGCAGAAGTGAGACTCCAACTAAAAAAAAAAAAAAGATAACTACAGTGCTGTTGTTAAACCTGCTAGATTGAAGTTATTCCTCTGCTGCATTGTGAAGAGGCTGGTCTCAGTACTTTCATGTGAGAATAAGCACCTTTATCTTCTGAGGACATTTTGAGTATTTTCTGTTATTCACAGCCCAATGTAATTCCCTAGATCACTTCTCAGATCACTTTCAATTATGTTTGATTACATGTGATTAAAAACAATAGGTGAGGCTGGGCGCGGTGGCTCATGCCTATAATCCCAGCACTTTGGGAGGCCGAAGTGAGGATTGCCTGAGCCCATGGGTTTGAGACCAGCTTGGGCAACTTGGCGAGATCTCATGTCTACAATAAATCCAAAAATTAGCCGGGCATGTGATGGGTGCCTGTAGTTTCAGCTACTTGGACGGCTCAGGTGGAAGAATTGCCTGAACCCAGCAAGTCGATGCTGGGGTGCCAGGAGCATGCCACTGCCCTCCAGCCTAGGCGACAGAGTGAGACTCCAACTCAAAAACAAAAACAAAATAGGTAACTGGATGTGGTGGCTCATGCCTATAATCTTAAGCGCTTTGTGAGCTGGAGGCAGGAGGATTTTTGAGCCCAGGAGTTTGAGACCAGCCTAAGCATCATAGTAAGACATCATCTCTAACTAAAAAATATATATATATATCCGGTCGTGGTGGCGCACACTTGTCCCAGCTGCTTGGGAGGCTAAGGCAGAAAGATCACTTGAACCCAGGAGTTGAGGTTGTGGTGAACCATGATAAAGGTATTTTACTCCAGCCTGGGTGACAGAGTGACACCCTGACTGAGAAAAACAGAACTCTATATATATATATTTTGGCCAATTAAGAGATCTGTACATATTTCTTTCTCTTTTTTTTTTTTTTGAGTCGGAGCCTCACTCTTGCCCAGACTGGAGTGCCCTGGCACCGTCACACTCACTGCAGCCTTGACCTGCTGAGTTGAAGCAATCCTTCCACCTCAGTCTCCCGAATAGCTGGGGCTACAGATACACACCACCACACCCAGCTAATTTTTAAATTTATTGTAAAGATGAGGTTTCACCATGTTGCCCAGGCAGGTCTCCAATTCCTGGGCTCAAACAATCCTCTCACCTTGGCCTTCCAAAGTGCTGGGATTGCAGGCATGAGCCACTGCACCTGGCAACAAGTTTTATACTCATATACTGAGAAGATATATTAAAGTGTCCCATTGCCATCCTGGACGAAATTAAATTTGTAGTGTTACCAAGTTACTTGTTTGGCATTGTGAGTCAGTATTACCATGTGCATAAAATTCATTTTTCTCATTTTTAAAAAATTTTTATTTTTATTTTTTGAGTTGGAGTCTCACTCTGTCGCCCAGACTGGAGTGCAGTGGCCGCTCCTGGCCACCGCAGCCTCGACCAGCTGGGCTCTGGCGATCCTTCCTCCTCAGCCTTCCAAGTAACCGGAATTACAGGCATGCGCTACCACGCCCGGCTGATTTTTTGATTTATTGTAGAGATGAGGTCTCGCTGCCCAGGCGGGTCTCGAACCCGCGGGCTCAGGCAATCCACTCACCTCAGCCTCCCAAAGGCGTGGGATTACAGGCTGAGCCACCGAGCCCAGCTTCATTTATTTTTTATTTTTATTTATTTATTTATTTATTTGAATAGGAGTCTCACTCTGTTGCCTAGGTTGGAGTGTAGTGGCACTCTCAGGCCACTACAGCTTCAATCTGTTGGACTCAGGTGATCCTTCCACCTCAGCTTTCCAAGTAGGTGGAACTACAGGCACTCGCCACCATGCCTGTAATCCCAGCATTTGGGAGGCCGAGGCAAGAGGAGTGCCTGAGCCCAGGGCAAGACAGCCTGGGCAATTTGGCGAGACCTTGTCTCTACAATAAATCAAAAATTAGCCAGGCATGGTGGCACACATAGAGACAAGGTGTCACTATGTTGCCCAGCCTGGTCTTGAACTCCTTGACTCAAGCGATCTCACTGCCTCAAAGTGCTGGGATTACAGGCCACCACACTCAGTCATTTTTTCTCATTTAGATTTTAATTTTCATGCTTATATGCTTACAATTTTCATCTTGATCTTAATTTTTTTCACTCATAATCCCAAAGGTTAAGTCATGCTGTTATGAGTGCCCTCTGTGCAAAGACCCCCAGTACCGCACCTTATGTCAAAGAGGGGTCATCAGTGGCCATGACTACAAGTTGTAAATGGCCATGGATTGTATCTTTTTTTTTTTTTTGAGTCAGAACCTCTCTCTGTTGCCCTGGGTGTGGTGGCGCTCGCCTGTAGACCAGGCTATTTGGAAGGCTGAGGCGGAAGGATTGCCTGAGCCCAGCAGGTTGAAGCTATAGTAGTATATAGTCATTACATGCCACTGCACTCCAGCCTGGGTACAGAGTGAGAGTGAGACTCCGACTCAAAAAGAAAAGCCTCATTGAAACTGTCTAGAGTCAAAACTCAGGTACCACAGGACACAGCAGCATTCATTGACCAACAGTGTGTTCTGTGGGTTTATGTATGCAACGGGCTGTTATATGCAACTCGACCTCAAAATGCTGAAGAAGCCAGACAAATCCAGTTTTTCGGTATTTGGTGATTTATTGTGAGAATTTTCAGAAGCATGGTCTTGGGGAGACACAAAACAAGTAGAACTCTGCCCTGTAGCCACCAGACCTAGGGCTTATATCTTGGGGAAAAAGCATCCATGGCCTAAAAGGAATGTGTGGGTGACTACAGGCAGCACAATCTCTGATTTCTACTGGGTTTTTTTTTTTTTTTTGAGTTGAAGTCTCACTCTGTTCCCAGGCTGGGGTGCAGTGGCATGCTCATGGTCCACCACAGCCTCGACCTGCTGGGCCCAGGTGATCCTTCCACCTCAGCCTTCCAAAGTAGGTGGAACTACAGGTGTGTGCCACCACATCTGGCTAATATTTTGATTTATTGTAGAGATGAGGTCTCACCAAGTTGTCCAGGCTGGTCTTGAACCCCTGGACTCAGGCATCCTCTCGCCTCAGTCTCCCAAAGTGCTGGGATTACAGGCTTGAGCCACTGCGCCTGGCTAATTTTTTTGATTTATTGTAGAGATGAGGTCTCGCCAAGTTGCTCAAGCTGGTCTAGAACCTGTGGACTTAGGCAATCCTCTCACCTCGACCTCCCAAAGTGCTGGAATTATAGGCGTGAACCACTGCGCCTGGCCCCCTTATTTTATTTATTTATTTTTTGGTTTTTTATTTATTTTTATTTTTGAGTTGGAGACTCACTCTGTCACCCAGGCTGGAGTGCAGTGGCATGCTCATGGCCACCACAACCTCGACCTTCTGGGGTCAGGCGATCCTTCTACTTCAGCCTTCCAAGTAACTGAAACTACAGGCACACACCGCCACACCGGGCTAATTTTTGATTTACTGTAGTGGCAAGGTCTTGCCAAGTTGCCCAGGCTGGTCTCGAATCCTGGGTTTGGGCAATCCTCTCATCTCTGCTTCCCAGAGTACTGGGATGACAGATGTGAACCACTGCACCTGACTTTAATCTTTAATTCTGCGTTGGAGTCTCACTCTGTCCACCCAGGCTGGAGTGCAGTGGGATGCTCGCAGCCAATGCAGCCTCTGTCTGCTGATGGTGATCCTTCCATCTCAACCTTCCAAGTAGCTGTAACCACAGGTGTGCAACCACACCCGGCTAATTTTTTGATTTATTTTAGAGATGAGGTCTCGCCAAGTTGTCCAGGCTGATCTCAAACCTGTGGACTCAGGCAATCCTCTCACCTCTGCCTCCCAAAGTGCTGGAATTATAGGCATGAGCCACTGCGCCTCACTTTTTTTTTTTTTGAGTTAGGGTGTCACTGTCATTTAAGCTAGAGTGCAGTGGCGTCATCTTGGCTCATCGAAACCTCAACCTCCTGGGTTCTGGCAATCCTTCCCTGCTGAGTAGCTGACACTGCAGGTGTGTGCCACCATGCCCAGCTAATATTTTGATATTTTTTTCTTTTTTTGAGTTGGAGTCTCACTCTTTCCCCGAGGCTAGAGTGCAGTAGCACACTCATGGCCACTGCAACCTTGAGCTGCTGGGCACAGGCGATCCTTCCACCTCAGCCTTTCAAGTAGCTGGGACTACAGGTGTGCACCACCACGCCTGGCTAATTTTTTGATTTATTGTAGAGATGAGGTCTCGCCAAGTTGCCCAGGCTGGTCTCAAACCTGTGGGCTCAGGCAGTCCTCTCACCTTGACTTCCCAAAGTGCTGGATTATAGGCCTGAGCCACGGCGTCTGGCCAATTTTTTGATTTTGTAGAGACAAGGTCTTATTTTGTTGCTAGGCTTGGATGAGCATTTTCAAGGTTACAGTCTCTTCTTTGTTTAACAGAAACATGAATTGTACTTTGACATTGTGTATTCTATGTGGAAGGGAATCTTTTACCTTTTGAAATTTAATTTTATACACTTAAATGAAGTTTTAACATCAGCCATTGAAATTATTGAATTTTTTGGTATGAATATGATATTTTGGATATATATGGAAAATACCTTGAATTTTGTTGATGCTCGGATATGCATGTTTTTCATTTGTACTTTTTTTTTTTTGAGTTGGAGTCTCACTCTGTCACCTGGGCTGGAGTGCAGTGGCACACTCACGGACGGCCATGCCAGCATTGACCTGCTGGGCTCCAGCGATCCTTTTGCCTCAGCCTTCCAAGAGGCTGGAACTACAGGTGCGCGTACCATGCCCAGCTAATTTTTGATTTACTGTAGAGACAAGGGCTCACCAAGTTACTCAGGCAGGTTTAAAACCCGCGGGCTCAGGCAATCCACTCACCTTGGCCTCCCAAAGTGCTGGGATTACAGGCTGAGCCACTGAGCCCGGCCTGTGCTTTTTCTTAAAACAAGGTCAAAAGAGAAAGGAAGGGCAGGCATGATGGCTCATGCCTATAATCCCAAAGCACTGGGTGGCAAAGGTGGGAGGATAGCTTGAGCCAAATAATTCTTTTTTTTTAGTTGGAGTCTTAGTCTGTCGCCCAGCCTGGACTTGCTGAGCTCAGGTGATCCTTCTACCTCAGCCTTCCAAGTAGCCGGAACTATAGGCATGTGCTACCATACCAAAAATCAATTTTTTTGATTTATCATAGAGACAAGATCTCGCCAAGTTCCCAGGCTGGCCTCAAACCCCTGGGCTCAGGCAATCCTCTCGCCTCCACCTCCCAAGTTCTGGGTTTAGAGGTGTGAGCCACCGTGCCTGGCTGAGCCAAGGAAATTCAAGACTACCCTGGACAACACTTCACCTTGTCTCTACAAAGAAAAAAATTAGCTTAGTATGATAGCATGGTCCTTTGTTCCTAGCTACTTGGGAGGCTGAGGCAAAAGGATCACTTGGGCCGGGCTCATTGGCTCAACCTGTAATCCCAACATTGCCTCAGCCTTCGGATTTGAGCCCAGCCCGGGCAACTTGGCGAGACCTCATCTCTACAATAAATCAAAAACATTAGTCAGACGTGGTAGCATACGCCTATAGTTTTGGCTACTTGGAAGGCTGAGGTGGAAGGATCGCCAGAGCCCAGCAGGTCAACGCTGGGGTGGCTGTGAGTGTGCCACTGCACTCTAGCCTGGGCAATGGAGTGAGACTCCAACTCAAAAAAACCCAAAAAACAAAACATTTGTGCCAAAAATTTGAGGCTGCTGGGGGATGTGATTGTGCTGCTCACTGTAATGCAGTCTGAATGACAGAGTGAGACCCTGTGTCTTAAAAAAGAAATAAATACCCTTGTTAGAAAAAATATATACCTGGATTGAGAATGTGATTTTTTTTTCAGAAGAAACATAATTTATGCCTCATCCAAGAAATTATTACCTAGTTCATTTAAGATAGCACAGCATTTTACTTGTAAAGGCTTATAAATTTTTTTTATTGTAGGGCGTGGTGGTTCATATCTATAATCCCAGCACTTTGAGAGGCCAAGGTGAGAGGATTGCCTGAGCCCACGGGTTTGAGACCAGCCCGGGCAACTTGTCGAGACCTCGTCTCTACAATAAATTAAAAAAAAATTTTTTTGTTGTTGTTTGTTTTTGAGTCAGAGTCTCACTCTGTAGCCCAGGCTGAAGTACAGTGCATGATCATGGTTCACTGCAGCCTTAAACATATGGGCTCAGGCGATCCTCCAGCCTCAGCTTCCTGAGTAGCTGAGCCTAAAGGCACGACCACCATACCCAACTATTTGTTTTTATTTTTTGTAGAGACACAGTCTGGCTATGTTGCTCAGGCTGGTCTCAAACTCCTGGCCTCAAACAGTCCTCTGGCCTCAGCCTCCCAAAGTATTGGAATTATCGTTGTGAGCCACTGTTCTTGGCCTAAGTGTTTCAAATGTTAACATAAAGTATATTTCTTCCTTCTACTCACTGATTAATTTTTGGTTTTGGGGTTTTTTTTAGAGTCAGAGTCTCTCTGTTGCCCAAGCAGTAGTGCAGTGGAATGCTCACTTTCACCACAGCTTCGACCCACTAGGCTCAGGTAATCCCTCTGCCCCAGCCTTTCAAGTAGCTGGAACTGCAGGCATGCGCCTCCAAGACCAGCTAATTTAAAAAAAATTTATTATAAAAACAAAGCCTTGCCAAGTTACCCAGGCTACTCTCAAACCCTGGGCTCAGGCAGTCCTCTCGCCTCTGCCTCCCAAAGTGATGGGATTATAGGCATGAGCCACCACGCCCAGCTCACTGTTTATTTTTTTATTTTTTATTTTTTTGAGTTGGAGTCTCACTCGGTCACCCAGACTGAAGTGCAGTGGCTGCTCCCGGCCACCGCAGCCTCGCCTGCTGGACTCTGGCGATCCTTCCGCCTCAGCCTTCTGAGTAGCCGGAATTACAGGTGCGTGCTACCACGCCCGGCTGATTTTTGATTTATTGTAGAGATGAGGTCTCACTACCCAGGCGGGTCTCGAACCCGCGAGCTCAGGCAATCCACTCACCTCAGCCTCCCAAAGTGCTGGGATTATAGATATGAACCACCACGCCCTACAACAGCCTGGATTACAGGCTGAGCCACCAAGCCCGACTTGTTTATTTTTTTTAACAGGCATTTCAAATCTTTTACATACCATACATGTCAGACCATGGTTAAATTAAGCGAATCAAGGTATATACAAAGATTGTTTTCAACACACAATACAACTTACAATTAATTCTTTTTTTGGGTTGAAGTCTCTATCACCCAGGCTGGAGTGCAGTGGCATGCTCACAGCTATTGTGGCCTTGACCTGCTGGGCTTAGGCAATCCTTCTGTATCAGCCTTCTGAGTAGCTAGGACTACAGGCACACACCACCATGTCTGGCTAATTTTTTAAATTTTTTTTGTAGAGGCAAGGTCTCACTATATTGCCCAACCTGGTCTCGAACTCCTGGGCTCAAGCAATCCCCCCACCTCGGCCTCCCTAAGTGCTGGGATTGCAGGCATGGGCCACCATACCAGTCTGTTTTTTGATTTGCATGAGCCACTACGCCTGGCCTCATTTTTTAAATTAAAAAGTTTTTAGGAAAGTTCAAATCTCAGCACCTGAATTATTGAAAGGTTGGACTGTGCTGATTTCAGTCATTTTCCACGGGGGTTTCCTGTTATAAATTTTGTCCCTTCATGAAGTCATATGGCCACCTTGGTGTCCCTTCTGTCTGACATTCTGAAATTATACCTCTCTCCGTGAACCTTACCATCTATCACATGGTAAAGCCCTATCTGGTGACATAGGCCAAAAGCCTCCTTTGGGAACTTCCTGGTATTTACCCCTGCTGTGTCCTGAATGTAGTCCACCCAAAATGTATAGTTGAAAGGCCCCAAACCCAAAGTATATTAGGACGTGGGGCCATTAGCAGATTATGTAAGGTAATGAGGAAAGGATGGGTGACCCCCTAAGAGTAGAGAGAGAATACTTTTTTCTCTGCAACATGAGGTCACATCAAGAAGGCATCTACCTGCAAGCTGGGAAGTTGGCCCTCCCCGGAAACCAAATTGCCTGGCAGCTGGGTCTTGAACTTGCCAGGCTCCAGAATGGTGAGAAATTCATGTCAGATGTTTGAGACATTCAGTCCATGGGGTTTTGTTATAGCCACCTGAGCTAAGACACCTGTCTAATATCATTTCCTCATATTAACCATACAGTATGTTCTGTGATCACGGCAAATCTACCTGAAATACCCCCAGATCTTCCACTTTTCCTCACCACATTGTTGACACATGCAGTTGATTCTGACTTAAGTAGCCTTCCGTGTTGACAGGCTCCAAACAAGAAATGGGTAATGCTCAAAGCTGTAGTCAGTGAGCAATGGTGCAGCCATTATTTACTAAAGTACCGTTAGTGACAGGAAGCACCTGTGGCATGTGGAACATGACTGGGTCAGCAACAGCAGGGAGCAAAGAGCATCACCAGGCCTGAAGGAGTAACAGGAAGGGCAGTTCTAGACCCCAGGGAGAACCTGAGCTTTTCCAGAGGGCACCTGAGCAGGAGCTGTGGCCTTAGCAGGAAAGCAAGACTGCTAGCCCCTCAGGACAGGAATAAAGCCCCTGACTGTTGTCCCTTTCCTGCTGGCATCTCCCCTTAGCAGAACCAACCAGAAGCCAGAGGCTGTGGAAACCTGACTGCTGTGAGTCTTCAGGTCAGTGTCCTGGGCACAGAGCAAGGTTGGGGAAGAGAGTGGGCCGACCTGGTAAATGGGTGCCCTGAGCACTGGACTAGTGACATCAGAAAGACCCTGCCAGGGCAGTTTTGTCTAGGAGACAAATTTCTCATACTTCTGTCCAGTGATAAAACCAACTGAATTCAAAGTCTAACTAGGCTATTATTTGTGACTGATGATGAACCAGGACAGCACCATTCTACATAACAGCATTTGTAGCATTGCCATTTGGCAATGGCACAAAACAGTGGGTTTTAGAAGTTGGGAATTAGGAAACAGAACAATAGAAAAAAAGCTAATTCCTTATTTAAATGACCGGAGCAGAGGAGACTCCCTTATGACACTGACTCAGGTGAACTAGAATCCCGTTTTCAGGGAAAACTGATCTGTGTTGGGATCTATTCATTTCTTTTCTTCTTTTTTTTTTTTTGAGTTGGAGTCTTACTCTGTCACCCAGACTGGAGTGCAGTGGCACGCTCTCGGCCACTGCAGCCTCGGCCTGCTGTGCTCCGGCGATCCTTCTGCCTCAGCCTTCCAAGTAGCTGGAACTACAGGCACGCGCTACGACACCCGGCTAATTTTTTGATTTACTGTAGAGATGAGGTCTCACCAAGTTACCCAGGCGGGTCTCGAACCCGCGGGCTCAGGCAATCCACTCACCTCAGCCTCCCAAGGTGTGGATTACAGGCTGAGCCACCGAGCCCGGCTCTATCTATTTCTTTCAAGTTTGTGTTTGGTTATGTGGGATTTAGCACGAGTGGCTCCATTTTGGTTTGATTTCTAAGGATCTAGAGTAGGAGTTCAGTTGAAAAAGATTGTGCCACATAATGTGTGGCAATTCCCATTCTGCTGTCTTCCTGGAATCCTCTGCCCAGACCATGCTTTATTTACTTACTTATTTTGAGTTGGAGCCTCACTCTGTCACTCATGCTGGAGTGCAGTGGCATGCTCACTGCCACCGCCACCTCGACCTGCTGGGCTCAGGTGATCCTTCACCTCAGCCTTCCAAGTAACTGGAACTACAGGCACGACCCACCATGCCCGGCTAATTTTTTGGTTTATTGTAGAGATGAGGTCTAGCTAAGTTGCCCAGGCTGGTCTCGAACCCGTGGGCTCAGGTGAGCCTCTTGCCTTGGCCTCCCAAAGTGCTTGGTTTACAGGCATGAGCCACTACACACAGCGACTTTATTTTTTATTTATTTATTTATTTTTTGAGTTGGAGTCTCCCTCTGTCACCCAGAGTGGAGTGCAGTGGCCATTCCCGGACACCGCAACCTCCACCTGCTGGGCTCCGGCGATCCTTCTGCCTCAGCCTTCTGAGTAGCCGGAATTACAGGCGTGCGCTACCACGCCCGGCTGATTTTTTGATTTATTGTAGAGATGAGGTCTCGCTGCCCAGGCGGGTCTTGAACACGTGGGCTCAGGCAATCCACTCACCTCAGCCTCCCAAAGGCGCGGGATTACAGGCTGAGCCACCGAGCCCTGCTACGACTTTATTTTTTAAATTTTGTTTATTATTTATTATTTTTTTAGACATGATTTTACTCTGTCTCCCAGGCTGAAATACAGTGGTGCAATCCTGGTTCACCACAGCCTCCATCTCCTGGACTCAAGCGATCTTTCCACCTCAGCCTCCCAAGTATCTGGGAGTATAGACAGGTATCACTACACCAGGCTAATTTTTGTATTTTTTGTAGAGATGAGATCTCACTATGTTGCACAGGCTGGTCTTGAACTCCTGACCTCCGAAAGTGCTGGTTTCACAGGCGTGATCCACCATTTTGGCCTGCCCTGACTTTTTATACTAGTACATTATTTAAGGTCTCACCCCAAATGTAACCTCCTCAAAGAGAGTCCTTTTACTTCATTTACCCTTTTTTCCATGTGTAGAGTTTTTTTCATTGCAGTTTTCAGAAACTGGGAAATCCAATCAAGGTTCACAGGGCTTACCGCTTCCTTCTCAACATATGTAGTTAAGTCATGTAAATGAAAACTGCTTTGAACACTTCACATCTGTCAACTGTTACCCCCTATATGAAAATGTACTCCAGAAAACTGCTTTGAACCTCCCAAAGTGCAGAAAGGAAACATCTATGAGGCTTTTTCTTTTTCTTCTTTTTTTTTTTTTGAATTGGAGTCTCACTCTGTCACCCAGACTGGAGTGCAGTGGCCACTCCTGGCCACCACAGCCTCAACCTGCTGGGCTCCGGTGATCCTTCCGCCTCAGCCTTCCAAGTAGCTGGAACTACATGCATGCGCTACCACGGCCGGCTAATTTTTGATTTATTGTAGAGATGAGGTCGTGCCAAGTTGCCCAGGTGAGTCTCGAACCTGAGGGCTCAGGCAATCCACTCACCTCAGCCTCCCAAAGTGCTGGAATTACAGGTTGAGCCACCGACCCCAGCTTGAGGCTTTTTCTTGTGAGGGCCATATTGTTATACACACATCCTGTCTTAGCGGGTAGATTTCTTGGAGTTGTGTTGAGACCTTTGGAGAGTGCAAAAAATGATTTTTCATCTCTTCTCACATGACACAGACTGCCTCTGTGAGCAAATATGCTTCACTGCACACCAAGTGCTTAACTGCACACCAAGCACGCCATCAATTCTGTAGCTGCCAGGTGTGGTGGCTCACAACTAATCCACATCACTTTGGGAGGCAGGGGCAAGAGGATTACCTGAGCCCAAGGGTTCAAGATCAGCACGAACAATTTGGCAAGACCTTGCCTCTACAATAAATCAAAAAATTAGCCGGGCGTGGTGGCGTGTGCCTGTAGTTCCAGCTACTTGGAAGGCTGAGGCAGAAGAATCACCTGAGCACAGCAGATCCAAGCTGCAGTAGCCGTGAGCCTTTCAAGTAGCTGGGACTACAGGCACACGCCTGACTAATTTTTTTTGTTTTATTGTAGAGATGAGATCTTGCCAAATTGCCCAGGCTGGTCTCGAACCCCTGAGCTCTGGCAATCCTCTCGCCACGGCCTCCCAAAGTGCTGGGATTACAGGCTGAGCCACCGCGCCCGGCCGAGTAACCTTTTAAAAGTGGAGTCAGGAAAGATGTCCAGGACTAATTTCTATCAAGACAGTGTTTCTAATATAAAACTTCCCCTGAGACTGTACTTGTTAAAAGGCATCCTGCGTTTTGCATTTTCACTGCCACGATTTTTAAAACATTCTAATTTCTTTTTCCTATATCACTACAGTACAGTGATTTGCGATGTTGATCCTGGCATCTGTTTTGTTCCTACATGCCAATTCAAGACGCCCGGGCGCACCTGACAAACCAGGAGCAAATTCAGTCGAAATGCCAAAGTGTCCTTTGCCCAGCAGAGGGAGGTAGCAGGGCAGGAGGGGCTCGGCCAGAAACTGTCAATCCCGCTCCTCGGGGCCGGGTTTCCATGGCTTCTCCTGTCACTCAGGCTTCTGGGGCGTGGCCTGAGACGCTATCCAATCAGGGGGCTGGGGCGGGCCTGCGGGCGGTGCCTTCAGAGGCGGCTTCGGGGAGGAAACCGGCGCTTTCAATCTTGCTCCGCTGCTTGCAGCTGCGCTTCTTTCTTCGCCGCCTGGGAAGGCCCCGCGTTCCGCCGCCTCGGTTTGTGTCGTGCTGGCAATACTTTTGCGCTCGGACCACGAAAATCGTAGGGAGACCTAGGGACACCCCGACATGGAGGAAATGGTGAGTGGGCGGGGTGGCGTTCCTGGACGGTGCTGGGGTTGGTTGCGTGGAATCACCCCGCGTCCTCTCCCGGCTGTGTAGACCCCTGTCCCCGCGGGCGCAGCTCGACCCTCGGTCCCCTTCGGTTCAGGGTGGGGCTGGGCTGGCAGCCGGGACCCTGGGCATCCTGTCCCGTAGCTGCGCGGCGACCTCGGCTCTGGCCTTGGAGCCCGCGTCCCCCAGATTGTGCGGGGACGACTGGAGGGGCCCGACTGGTGTGCAGGCCTCGTGCGTGGGTTGGAGGCTGGGGTCTGTGGGGCCCCCGGCCCTCCTTTCTCCGTTAGAAATTAGCCTGAAGCATTGTTAAGGATTGAAGAGGTGGCCTGGCTCGGTGGCTCAACCTGTACTCCCCGCGCTTTGGGAGGCCGAGGCGAGTGGATTGCCTGAGCCCGCGGGTTCGAGACCAGCCCGGGCGACTCGGCGGGAACTCATCTCTACAATAAATCAAAAAAACTGGTCGGGTGTGGTAGCGCATGCCTGTAGTTCTGGCTCCTTGAAAGGCTGAGGCGGAAGGATCGCCGGAGCCCAGTAGGTCGACTCGGGTGGCCGTGAGCCTGCCACTTGCACTCAACTGCACTCCAGCCTGGGCGAGGGAGTGAGATGCCAACTAAAACAAACAAACAAAAAACAAACAGGTTACTGCCTAACCAGATTTGGACTTTTCCTAGAATATCATGTTTCTATGTCTCTATGTTTTGGGTAACTTCCTATTGTTTCTGTGATTTACTGCCCTGATGCTTCCTCATTTCAGCCTTCAATATGTTCAGGCCTGATATGCCTGGTCGGTTGGATGAAGGTCGTGTACCCATAAGAAAGACATCTGAACGCTCACCCTTTTCCTACTCAGTTATCTAAATTAGACCTGCCTAAGAAAACTTGCCTGACTACCTCTAAATTGTGCTATGTTAACTACGCCTGCCTCAGAGGGGCTTGAAGGAAAGGCTTTTGAGGTTTCGGAAGAATGGGGGTTATTTGTGGCAAAACAGGTTACGAAAGGAAGAGAAGGTGAAACCTGGGAGGCAATGTAGGTTGTATTATCGACGTGAAAACTCACAGGTAAGCCGGGCTCGGTGGCTCAGTCTGTCATCCCGCGCCTTTGGGAGGCTGAGGTGAGTGGCTTGCCTGAGCCCGCGGGTTCGAGACCGCCTGGGCAGCGAGACCTCATCTCTACGATAAATCAAAAAGTCAGCCGGGTGTGGTAGCGCATGCCTGTAATTCCGGCTACTTGGAAGGCTGAGGCGGAAGGCTCGCCGGAGCCCAGCAGGTCGAGGCTGCGGTGGCTGGGAGCAGTCACTGCGCTCCAGTCTGGGCGACAGAGTGAGACTCCAACTCAAAACAAAAAACAAAACAAAACAAAAAAAACAACTCACAGGTGGCAGCAGTAGTAGAAGAGAATAGGTGGTAAATGATAAAAATTATTTTAGACTGTACTCTTAAAAAAATTTTTTTTTTATTGTAGAGACAAGGTCCTGCCAAGTTGCCCAGGCTGGTCTTGAACCCCTGAGCTCTGGCAATTCTCTTGCCTTGGCCTCCCAGAGTGCTGGGATTACAGGCTTGAGCCACTGCACCTGGCCTTTTTTTTCTTTTTACAGACTGTCTCCTTCTATCACCAGGACTGGAGTGCAGTGGTATCTTCATTGCTGACCACAGCCTCCAACTCCTGGGATTACGGTGCCAGCCATGGCACCAGGCACCTTCAAGACCATTAGAGGTCTCAGGCTCTGAGTTAACCTTTTGTACAGTGGACAAGGAAATGCCTCAGAAAAAAACCTGGCTGTATCAAGTTGAATTCTTTGTAGATGTAAATCTCCCTCATGAAAGACTGCTTCATGGGCTGCTTCTGTTTACTGACTGTGTAAAAAGCCCCTGACACAGCTCCAGAGAATTTGGTTGTGGATATTAACAATGTGGCTTTTGGAGATTCTTCTTTTTCCCATCTGGCAGCGTAACACCTAAGTGTCTGACCTGACACCAGGTATTCCCCTTGTAGGGAACTTGTTTATCTTGGCAGATGCCCTTGTGGCTCATGTCTGACCTGTGTCTGGTTTATTTTTACCAAGTTAGCCACTCTCTAGGAGAGCCCTGACCCGAAAAGAATGTTTGGATGCATCAGTCAGTTGATTCACAGAGGAGGCAATTCAATAAAATGAGAGAGAACACTGCATTACTTACAGGTCCAGAAAGAAGGTGGTACCACATCTCCCAGGGCAGCGGGAAGGTGGGGACTATCTGAAGCCATACGCTCAACAAGCAGGTGGGAAGTAAGAGAGAGAAAGGAACCTTGGGGCCAAAACCTTTTTGGAAGTCTGGGGAATCCCCCTGGGGATTCGTAATTGGTATATTTAGAGCAAGCAGGTGTGAGTTCCATGGAGTCCCACTGTGACTCAAGCAGTCACTGCAACAAGTCTGTGCAGTGCATGTGGACTGTGGGGTCTGTGAGGATGGGTCAAATAGGTTGGAGTTAGCTGTTGCACTGGGAGGGGTCACCCAAGGCAGTTGTAGAAGGCAAATTTTTTAGTTGACCACATTGAGTAACTGAAGGAGGTGGAGAACTGGAAACTCTTTTTTTTTTTTGAGTTGCAGTCTCACTCTGTCACCAAGGCTGGAGGGCCACTGCAACCTTGACCTGCTAGGCTCAGGTGATCCTTCCACTTCAGCCTTCCAAGTGGCTGGAACTACAGGCACACACCACCATGTCTGGCTAATTTTTTGATTTATTGTAGAGATGAGGTCTTGCCAAGTTACCCAGGTTGGTCTCAAACCCGTTAAGCTCAGGCGGTCCTTTCACCTCGGCCTCCCAAAGTTCTGGGATTATATGTGTGAGCCACCGTGCCCGGCCGAGAACTGTAAACTCTCAAGATTAGCTAAGTCTTTTTTCTGTTATAAGAACATTAAACCTGACTAGGAGCTATGGCTCACGCCTGCAATCCTAGCAGGGAGGCCGAGACAGGGAAATTGCTTGAGCCCAGGAGTTCAAGGCCAGCCTGGGCAATGTAGTGAATTCATCTCCATAAAAAAATTAAAAAGCTAGCTAGGGATGGTGGTGTGTTCCTATAGTCCCAGCTACTTAGAAGGCCAAGATGGAAAGACATTCAGAAGATCAAGTCCTGAGTCCAGAAGATCATGGCTGTGGTGAGCTGTGATCCTGCACTCCACCCTGAGCAACAGAGTGAGACCTTGACAAAAAAAAAAAAAAATTCAAGCTAGAATCTAAATGTATGCTAAGGTAGCAATTATAAAAACTCAGTATAATAGGCATTACTATGAAGAATTGATTATTGGATATGGAGGTGATGGTAGACTTCTATTATTGTCCTGCAGATAGCCATTGTCCCTGCTTCTTGTGTGAACTGTTTATCATTTTATCAATGGCTGCTAATTTGTCATAGTTTTACATACCTTCTGAAAACATGCCCTATTTTAGAATTTGCTGTTTTCCATTGAACTGTTTTTATCATCTCTGTGAATACCATTTTCTCTTGATTAGTACAGATTTAAAGCTGTGATTGGATCTTAGTCAGTTTGGGTTGCTATAACAAATATTATATGCATGTTTTAAACAACAAGTTTTTATTTTGGTAGTTCTGGAGGGTGTGAAGTCCATGTTCAAGGTGCCTGGAGATCTGGTGTCTGGTAAAGTCCCTCTTCCTGGTTTGCAGATGGCTGTCTTTATGTGTCCTCACGTGGCCGAGAAGAGAGATGAAACAAGCTGTTTTGTGTTCATTCATCTATTGAAAGACACATCGTGGTTGCTTTTAGGTTTTGGCAATTATGAATAAGACTGCTAAAAACATCCATGTGAAGACTTTTTTGTGGACATCATTTTTCAGCTTTAGGAGTATGATTGCTGGATCATATGTTAGATTATTCTTCTCTTCTTTTTTTTTTTGAGTTGGAGTCTCACTCTGTCACCCAGGCTGGAGTTCAGTGGGTACTCTCACCAGCTATCCCAACGTCAACCTGCTGGACTCCAGTGATCCTTCTGCCTCAGGTTTTCAAGTAGCCGGAACTATAGGCATGCTACCATCCATGCCTGGCTAATTTTTGATTTATTGTAGAGATGAGGTCTCGCCAAGTTGCCCTGGCTGGTTTTGAACCCACAGGCTCAGGCAATTCACTTGCCTCAACCTCCCAAAGTTTTTTTTTTTTTTTTTTTAATGACATGATGTTGAGCAGCTTCTCATGTTTATTTGTTGCATGTGTATCTCCTTGGGTGCTGTATTTTCCAGGACATTTGCTTATTTTTAGTGGTTGGTTATTTTCTTATTGAGTTTTAGGAGTTCTTTGTATCTGCTGGGTACTAGCGTTTATCACATAGGGGTTTTACAAATAGTTTGTCCTAGCTTGTGGCCTGTGTTTCCATTCTATTAACTGTCTTTCAAAAACAGAAAATTTTAATTTGAAAAAAAATCCAGTAAATTATTTTTCTCATTCATAATTCTTGCATTTGAAGCTGCATGTGAAATCTTTTTCTGGATTTTCCCACCTTCTAGAAGTTCTGAATATTGCCATTTATATTTACTGCAATGATTCAGTATGAGTTAATTTTCTTTTCTTTTTCTTTTTTTTACAAAATAGGAATGTCTCATAGTCATCAATACTTCAACTCAAAAAAAAAAAGAAATGCACAAATGTGTTGAAAGAATCTCAAAAAAAAAAAATTAACTGTAGCAGAAATCAGCCTCTCACAGCAATGCTAGCTGGTACAACTGATGGAGAAGGGTTTCTAGAGCACTTACCTAGTGGGGGAAGCCTGTATTACAAGGGGTCTGCCCTCCAAAAAATCCAGGCTTTTTTGGGGTTCCCCACTCATATAATGAGAATTTTTATTGTGATCTGATTGTTTTCATGCCTAATGCCAAAAGTGAGGTCATGCTGTTATGAGCACCTGCTTCCCATGACCTCTGGTACCATACCTACTGTCAAAGAGGGAGTCATCAATTGTAAGTAACACATAAGACCGCAAATCACAAATGATTTGTGGGATGTATCAGCAAAGGGTTCCTCAAAAAATTTCTTACAGGGTTTATGTTGGTTCTAGGTGCACTGATTGCTATTCAAGGAAGTGAGTGATTTCTCTATTGAATACTATCAGGATGGGAACTGAATTGTACACTTGCTATTCATAATAGCTCTTCCCTAGAAGGCGGAGGGAATGGGGTGGAGGTAAACCTGATTGACAATAATTGCTAGTCACATTATGAGAAAAGGGGAATGTTGGTCATGTTGATGATATCAATCGTGTTCTCTTCTGTCAAATTTCGAGACATGGTTAAAGAAGGCCCTCGTTTTTGTCTTGATCCTTAGGGTCAAAGAGGAGGGTTGTCTACTGCTGCTGGTGTGTGACATGATTCCAACAGCAGAAGACCATCTCGTGGGGAGGGGATTCCAGGTCCCCGACTTCTGGACCTGTTTGTGCCTTACTTATTCTCTGAACACCAAAGTATTTCCTACAATGCATTGGACACTGTTATTCAAAAAAGTATCTCAATTAAAGTATACACATTAACCGGGCTTGGTGACTCAGCCTGTAATCCTGCGCCTTTGGGAGGCTGAGGTGAGTGGATTGACTGAGCCCGCGGGTTCGAGACCCGCCTGGGCAGCGAGACCTCATCTCTACAATAAATCAAAAAATCAGCCGGGCGTGGTGGCGCACGCCTGTAGTTACGGCTACTTGGAAGGCTGAGGTGGAAGGATCGCTGGAGCCCAGCAGGTCGAGGCTGCGGTGGCCGGGAGTGGCCACTGCACTCCAGTCTGTGTGACAGAGTGAGACTCCAACTCAAAAAAAAAAAAAAAAAAAAAAAATACACATTAGCTTACTCCCTAGGAAGCTAAAGAATACTTTAAAAAAAAACTCCTGCCACGCTCAATATTTCATACTTGGAAGCTTAGCCCTTTAGGTGACTGAGGCAGAAGGACTGATTGTGTCCATGACTTTGAGACCAGTTTAGGCTACATGGGGCGACTTCGTTTTTACAAAAAAAGATAAAATTAGCCAGGCATGTAGTCCTAGGTACTTTGGGGACTTAAGGCGAGAAAGATTGCCTGAATATAGGAGGTCTAGACTGCAAGAGCTGTAATCATGCCACAGCACTCCCAGACTGAAGACAGATCGAGACCCTGACTCAATAACATGTGTGTGTGTGTGTGTGTGTGTGTGTGTGTGTGTGTGTGTGTGTGTGAAGTCATTCTATTATCTATATTATTGAGTCAGATGTGTCACTCCATTTAGGTGAATGTGCGAATACAAGCCTAGGAAAGAACAATGTCAGCATGATTCCAACCAAGACTTTCTTGCATATATAATATGTATTTATTCTACTTCGTCCCCAGCCCTCTTGTGCCAGCTTTGTATAGTAGTGGGCAACATGGGAAAGTTACTTTCATATATTATACAGTGGCATGGAACAATACAATTCCTTTTATGAAAGTATCAGCCAAGCTCCTTGTCAGAAAAGCTTCTTTGACGTTGTCTAGAGCCAAAACCCAAGTTCCACAGGACAGAGAGCATTCATTCAATGACCAAACCCTGAGTTCCCTGAGCGGACCATATATGCAGAGTGAACCCATGTTGCTGAAGGAGGCAAGCCTCCAGTGTGTTGGTATTGGGTGACTTACTGAGACAACCTATACTCAGAAGCATGATGTTGGTGGACGTGAAACAGGTAGAGCTATACGCCGCAGCCCCCAGACCCAGGGCTTGTCTTTGGGCAAAAGCATCCATGGCTTGAAGGCATCCAGGGTCAGGTGGCTTAGCGTCAGTCTTGCTTCCGTGTCCTGACTGTGGAGCCCCACTTTATGTGTCCACATGAGACAAGGGTGGACTCATTGCCTGTCATCATCTGTAGAGGGTCACTTGGGTCATGGAAGAGATGGCAGTGCAGGGTTGGTTGCTTTTGAGGCCAAACAGTGCCTTCTCTTTTGAAGACCAAAGTCACAGGGCTGGTTTGGCTAAAGAGTGGAAACACCAGCATCAACTCGACTCCAAATGTGGTTTTCTAAAGGATGCAGGCGTTGACTTGGGGTGGCCAAGGAAGCAGAAATCCTGTACTTTTCCTCACCACATTGTTTCCTGACACATGTTATTGATCCTGATTTAAATAGCCTTCCCTGTTGACAGGCTCCAGGCAGGAAATGGGTAACACTCTCCAAGCTGTAATCAGTGAGCAGTGGTGCAGGCATTACATACCAAAGTACCGTTAGTGACAGGAAACTCCTATATCGGGTGGGACATGACCCGGCCAGTAACAGCAGGGAGCAAAGAGCATCACCAGGCTGGACGGAGCAACAGGAAGGAAGTTCCAGACCTCAGGGAGACCCTGAACTTTTCCACAGGGCACCTGAGCAGGAGCTGTGGCCTTGGCAGAGGAAAGCAGGACTGCCAGCCCTTCAGGACACCCGGGTGGCAGCCAGGGTATAAATCCCCTGACTGTTGTTCCTCCCACAATGTGCTTCCTCCTGGCACCTCCCCTCAGCTGAACCAGCCAGAGGCTGTGGGAGCCTGACTGCTGCACCTCTTGCAGGTCAGCCTCCTGGGCACCCAGCAAGGTTAGGGGAGAGGGGGGCTGACTTGGTAAATGGGTACCTTGAACACTGGGCTAGTGACATCAGGGAGGTTCCTTATGCCTCTTTCAAAAGATAGATTATTTATTTATTTAGAGTCGGAGCCTCACTTTGTCGCCCAGGCTGGAGTGTAGTGGCACACTCATAGACACCACAGCCATGACCTACTGGGCTTAGGCGATCCTTCTACCTCAGTCTTCCAAGTAGCCAGGACTATAGGCACGCATCACCACTCCTGGCTAATTTTTCGATTTATTGTAGAGATGAGAGCTTGCCAAGTTGCCTAGGCTGGTCTCGACCCGTGGGCTTAGGTAGTCTCTCACCTCGGCCTCTCAAAGTGCTGGGATTATAGGTGTGAGCCACCACGCCTGGCCCAAAAGATTTTTAAAATATGAATGTTAGATCTATCTGTCTGTTATTTGTGATTCTAGAATCAAGGCAGCACCATTCTGCATGATACCATGAGAGCTCCTACATGGCAATGGCAGAACAGTAGATTTGGATGTTGGGAACAAGAAGACAGAACAGTAGAAAACAGATGGTTAACATCAGCTTATTGTAGTTTCTTTGTTTTAAGGATTAAAGCAGATGGGACTTCCTTATTACACAGACTCAGGTAAACCTGAATCTCTTGTCAGGGAAGTCTGGTCTATTGAGATCTATCTGCTTCTTTCTCGCTTGCTTGCTTTATTTATTTGTTTACTTATTGTTTTTTTTTTTAGACAAGGTGTCACTCTGTTGCCCAGGCTGGAGTGCAATGGCATGATCCTCTCTATCTGCAGCCTTGACTTTCTGGGCTCAGGCAGTCATTCTGCCTCAGCCTCCCAAGTAGCTGGGACTATACAGAGCATGGGCACCACCATGCTCTGCTAAAATTTGTATATATTTTTTTGAGTTGGAGTCTCACTCTGTCACCCAAGATGTAGCCCAGTGGAATGCTCATGGACACCCCAGTGTTGACCTGCTGGGCTTCAGTGAGCCTTTCACCTCAACCTTCCAAATAGCCAGAACTACAGGCGTGCGCTACCACGCCCAGCTGATTTTTGATTTATTGTAGAGATGAGGTCTCGTCAAGTTGCCCAGGCTGGTCTTGAACCCGCAGGCTCAGGCAATCCACTTGCCTTGGCCTCCCAAAGTGCTGGGATTACAGGCTGAGCCACGAGCCCGACCTTGTTTTACCTTTGAGGAGCCTCTATGCTGTTTTCCGTAGGGCGGAGTCATTTTAAATCACTTGTATGGACTCCAGTTTCTCAACATCCTTCCCAACACCTTGAATTTGGGGTGCTTGATTTTTTTGAAATATTATAGTTGAGTTTTAGTTCTGTGTATGTTCTCAATATTGACAATTGCGTGATATATGAATTTCCAGTATTTTCTCCAGTGGGTTTCCCTTCTTCTCTGTTAATTTTATTTATACTTTTTATTTATTAAGGTAGTGTGCAATATTTCAAACCTCTTGATAGTGTCCTTTGGTGCACAAACATTTTTAAGAAATGATTCTTCCTTGACCTTTTTTTCTTTCTTTTCTTTTTTTTTTTAATCAGGGATAACTAAAACAAACAAATAAGAGAACTGATTTATAAAAAATTGTGTATTACCAGGCACGGTGGCTCAAGCCTGTAATCCCAGCATTTGGGTTGAGGCAAGAAGATTGCCTGAGCCCAGGGGTTTGAGATCAGCCTGGGAAACTTTGCAAGACCTCGTCTCTACAATAAATAAAAAATTAGCCAGGTATGGTAGAATATGCCTATAGTTCCACTTCCTTGAAAAGCTGGGGCAGAACATGCCTGAATCTAGCATGTTGAGAATGCAGAGGCGAAGAGCGTGCCACTGCACTCTAGTCTGGGCAACAGTGTAAGACTCCAACAACAAAAAAAATAAATTGTGTATTTATTTTTACATTTTTAAACTTCAGTCACCTTCAAATTACTCTCCAGTTGATGCAGTACACCTGCTGATATGCTTTTTTCACTGCTCAAAACAGTTTTTGAACTTGTTGATTTTTTTTTTTTTTTTGAGTCAGAGTCTCACTCTGTCACTCAGGCTGAAGTGCAGTGGCACACTCACAACTGCCACAACCTCGACCTGCTGGATTCAGGCAATCCTTCTCCTTCAGCCTTCCAAGTAGCTGGAACCACAGGCACGTGCCACCATGCCTGGCTAATTTTTTTTTATTTATTGTAGAGATGAGATCTTGCCATGTTACCCAGGCTGGTCTCGAACCCCTGGGCTCAGGCAATCCTCTCACCTCGGCCTCCCAAAGTTCTGGGATTACAGGCGTGAGCCACTGCACCTGGCAATACGCATTTTTTCTTCTTTTTGAGTTGGAGTATCACTCTATGGCCTAAACTGGAGGGCAGTGGCACGCTCACGGCCACCACAGCCTTGACCTGCTGAGCTCAGGTGATCCTTCCATCTCAGCCTTTCAAGTAAAACTGGAACTACAGGAAGCTGCCACCATACCTGGCTGAAGGGGTCCAGCCCCTTTGCCGGGTCGTGAGTTCTCCTGAAGGAGAGACGGATAGGCGAAAGACGAAAATCTTATACTCGGACACCTGCTTCCTGAACCAGATGACATCCTTTATTAGTTAACAGAAAGCTTTTATAGCATTTGTAAAAGGGGCAAGACAGAAAATTCCTTCATGTACGTATGCTTTAAAAGTTACCACCATCTAGTGGTCTTTAGAAGAAACAAATAAGCCAAAAACCCTATCTACTTTCAGTTAATGAGTCTTGAGATAAGTGTAAAAGGAGTTTCACTTAAACTAAACATAATGCATACAAGGTTTACTTTGACTTCGGTTCCACATCACTTGTCTAATTAAAAAAGCCTTAAAATCACTAATACAAAATTATAGATTGTACCTAGTGATAGTAGGAATATGAAGCCCATTAACTTGACCAAACAACAGTGGCTAGCATTTAAAGAATAACTATGAAAGTCACTTACTGTGAAGATACATACACTAATCTTTACTCTGAATAAACATATAAAGTGAACTAAACATAATAAAATAAAACTAACACAACTAAAATTATTATGGTTGCGTAATTGCCAATGAGCTTTTAAGTTTAGGATAATGGTGATTTGGCTGTTTTCCCTTATGCTTGGCAACCTCCTGGAAAACATCTTTGTCTTAAGATAGGCAGTGGAGCAATTATTATTATCTTTGAGGCACCAATTTTATCATTGTGTAAACTTATGAACTTAAAACAATCTTCAAGCCGGGCTCGGTGGCTCAGCCTGTAATCCCGCGCCTTTGGGAGGCTGAGGTGAGTGGATTGCCTGAGCCCGTGGGTTCGAGACCCGCCTGGGCAGCGAGACCTCATCTCTACAATAAATCAAAAAATGAGCCGGGCGTGGTAGTGCATGCCTGTAATTCCAGCTACTTGGAAGGCTGAGGTGGAAGGATCACCGGAGCCCAGCAGGCGAGGCTGCGGTGGCCGGGAGCGGCCACCGCACTCCAGTCTGGGCGACAGAGTGAGACTCCAACTCAAAAAACAAAACAAAACAAACAAAAAAAAACCAATCTTCAAAGTAGCTATAGCACTAAAACTTAATTAATGACACAAAGTAAAAACCTTGTTAAACATAATCAGAGCCTAATAATTTTTGTCAACCCTCATATATATTTATATTGACTATATAAACTTCTATGATATTACACTTACCAATTATGATTAATACATGGATAAAACAATTATCATGTCTAGAATAGCACTGCCAGAAACTTTCTTCAAAAGTGTCCCAAATTACAGTCCTTGAAGTGCTTCAAGAAAGTTCCCAGGTGCACAGTTTTTCATGTAGTAGTTCTTCTCTTTTGGGCTTCTATGACCTTCAAAGCTTTTGTAATTGCCTTTCTTGTTCAGGTGTCTTCATTACTTTTCTCTTATCCTGCGGTGTTTATTTCTAAAGAAAACTCAAAAGAAGCTTTTTGTGACATTTCCCAGGCCCCAAGCTTGCTTTCTGTATTTAGTTAATTATCATAAAAGTATCTAATTAGTATATTATGAATTCAGTGAAAACCCACTCTATAAATGTTTACTTAAAGTTTAACTATAGGATTAAGTAAAAACCTTAACAATTAATCTTTATCCTAAGTCTGTGAAGACAGTGTTATAAATCACCTACATAACTCCTAGATAAGTGTTAGAACTTATAATGAGCTCATAATGAACTTACCATAAACTTGTACTTCTAAAAAACCTTATGTCTGAACACTAAGCTGCATAATTCTAAATCAAATAAGGAGTGAATATCCTTATATCATTTTTTTACTCAAGCAATATCTAGTAACTTATAACCAAGTGAAAGAAAGCATTCTTGATGTGCTTCAGAGTTTAACCCTTGCATATGTTAGAAAAGGCCAAGCGGCATAGTGGGAAAATGGGAAAATGAACCATGACATTCCTAGGTTAGGTGTGAGTACTTCGCATAAACATGCCATTTTCTTCTTCCACGACTGCACAGAATTTCTTGAGCCGTATCAAACAGCAAAGGTGGAAGACAGAAGGGCCTCAGTTTCCTGTGCTTGCCCTGCGGCCCGGGGTCTTTGGCCCACCGGGACCCTGTCAATCATGTGGATCTCCAAGGCTGGCTCCCAACACCTGGCTAATTGCTTTTTGATTTATTGTACAGATGAGGCCTCGCCAAGTTGCCCAGACTGGTCTCGAACCTGTGAGCTCAGGTGATCCTCTCACTTTGGCCTCCCAAAGTGCTGGAATTATTGGCATGACCACGACCGGCCCACAATTTTTTATAAATAAATTCTGTTGTTCTTTTTTTTTTTTAGTTCTCCCTCATTAAAAAAAAGAAAAGAAAAGAAAGGAAAAAGGGCCAAGGAAGGATCATTTCTTTAAAATGTTGTGCAGAAAAGGCCAAACTCCTCAATTTTGATGCCTTTAGTGCTTTTGCCTTTTTTTTTCACCTCTTCCACATCGACAAAATATTTCCCTTTGAAAACTTTGTTCATCATATTGAAGAATGATTTCTTTTTTTTTTTTTTTTTTGAGTTGGAGTCTCACTCTGTTGGCCAGAACGGAGTGCAGTGGCCGCTCCCGGCCACTGCAGCCTCGACTTGTTGGGCTCCGGCGATCCTTCCGCCTCAGCCTTCCGAGTAGTCGGAATTACAGGCGCACGCTACCACGCCCGGCTGATTTTTTGATTTATTGTAGAGATGAGGTCTTGCTGCCCAGGCGGGTCTCGAACCCGCGGGCTCAGGCAATCCACTCACCTCAGCCTCCCAAAGACGCAGGATTACAGGCTGAGCCACCGAGCCCGGCAAAGAATGATTTCTTTCAGGAATGAAACCTGATATAGTACAAGGCTGTTTAGGCTGTGGTTAGGAGAACAACCTCGGAATACAGGCAGCTTGATTTAATTCCTTATTCTCTCACTGAGTAGCATCTGACCTTGAGCAAATGGCTTCACTTCTTTTTGTGCCTTAGTTTCTTCATCCTAGTGCCTTGCCTGTTCTCCGTGAGTCTACACTAGGGAGTTCAGATGACACACCTTTTACCAGTACCTTGAGAAATAAATTTGTGAGGGGAACCCTAGTGTTCTTGAAGAACTCGTTCTTGAAGATTTCTGCGATGGTTGGCCTTTTTTTCTACTGTTGATCATGCTAGAAGTTATAGCCAAATCAAATGTCATGAAACTTTTGCCCTGTATTTTCTTCTTAGAGTTATTTATGGTTTTCTTTTGTGCATGGTGTAAATGTCTACTCAAGTACTGTTTCCCACAGAGGTTTCTGCTTCTGAATTTTCGTTCCAGTGGGTTACAACTCCCTTGTCAGTTCGATTTTGTGGTTCATTCCAAAATACCATCCAAGAATAAAATTGAGATAATAAAAGCATTTAGAATGATATGCAGTATCAGGATTGGTAATGCTACTTTTATTTTATTTTGTTTCTTAAAATTCTTTGAGTCAGTCTCACTCTGTCACCCAGGCTGGAGTGCAATGGCACGATCTGGGCTACAGCAGCCTTGACCTTCTGGGCTCAAATTATCCTTCTTCCTCAGCCTCCCCAGCAGCTGGGATTACAGGCACATGCCACCATGCTCGGCTAATTTTTTTTTCTTTTAACTGTGGAGACATGGTCTCACCATGTAACCCAGGCGGTCTTGGATTCCTGAGCTCAGGCAATCCTCTCACCTCAGCATCTCAAACCTCATATTTTTTGGAATACTGATTAATAGGTCTCTGTTGTGACAGATCCTACTGACCCACTATACAAAGAGCCATTAGGAGCCTGGCGAGGTGGCTCACATCTGTAATGCCAGCGCTTTGGGAGGCGGAGGTGAGAGGATTGCCTGAACCCAGGGGTTCGAGACCAGCCTGAGCAATATGGTCTCAAACAGTAAATAAAAAACTTAGATGGGTGTGGTGGCTTGTGCTTGTGGTTCCAACTACTTGGAAGGCTGGGGCAGAAGGATCACCTGCCCAGCAGGTGGAGGCTATAGTGGCTATGAGTGTGCCACTGCACTCAGCCTGTGTCACAGAGACTCCAACTCAAAATAAAGAAAGAAAAAAGGCTATTAGTGGCTACCCAGGGAGCACATCTTTATCCTAGGATTCACCTAGGAGACACATTTTCTCATTCTGTCATTGCTTTACCCTACCCAATAGTTTAATTATAACATCAGAAGTACTGTGTGGGACCAGGCACGGTAGCTCATGCCTCAAATCCAAGCATTTTGGGGACAGAGATGGGAGGATGCCTTGTGCCCAGGAGTTCGAAACCAGCCTGGGCAACATAGTGAGACCTTGTTTCCAGAAACCAAAAAATTAACCAAGAGTGGTGTCTTGTGCCCATAGTCCTAGCTATTTGAGAGTCTGGGGTAGTAGGTGGAGAATCACCTGAGCCCAGGAGACTGAGGCTCTGGTGAGCTGTGTTAGTGCCACTGTACTCCATCCTGGGCAACAGAGACCCTGCCTAAAAAAAAAAAAAAAAAGCCGGGCTCGGTGGCTCAGCCTGTAATCCCGCGCCTTTGGGAGGCTGAGGTGAGTGGATTGCCTGAGCCCACGGGTTTGAGACCCGCCTGGGCGGCGAGATCTCATCTCTACAATAAATAAAAAAATCAGCCGGGTGTGGTAGCGCATGCCTGTAATTCCGGCTACTTGGAAGGCTGAGGTGGAAGGATTGCTGGAGCCCAGCAGGTCGAGGCTGCGGTGGCTGGGAGCAGCTACTGCACTCCAGTCTGGGTGACAGAGTGAGACTCCAACTCAAAAAAAAAAAAAAAAAAAAAAGAATTGCTGTGTGGAAGGAATTTAGTATAGAAAGAGAGTCAATTTGATGACCATGGAGACATGGAGTAAATTCATGGATTCCTCAGGAGCATGTGAACTTCTTAGGAGTAGCATATAGATTCCCAGGGTGGTGAGTCTCAACCTTCCTCCTCTACACATGTGAGATGTTTCAGGACTCAGTGGCCTTTGAGGATGTGGCTGTGATCTTCACCCTGGAGGAGTGGGCTTTGCTGGATCCTTCCCAGAAGTATCTCTACAGAGATGTGATGCTGGATACCATCAGGAACCTGGCCTCTACAGGTAAAGGCGACAATATTTCTTTTTCTTTCTTTTTTTTTGAGTTGGAGTCTCACCCTGTCACCCAGGCTGGAGTGCAGTGGCATGCTCACAGCCACTGCAGCATTGACCTGCTGGGCTCAGGCAATACTTCCGCCTCAGCCTTCCAAGTAGCTGGAACTACAGGCACACGCTACCACGCCTGGCTAATTTCTGTGATATATTGTAGAGATGAGGTCATACCAAGTTGCCCAGGCAAGTCTCGAACACCTGGACTCAGGCAATCCTCTCCACTCAGCCTTCCAAAGTGCTAGGATTACAGGCTTGAGCCTCCTAGCCTGGCCTTTTCTTCTCCTTTTTTGAGTAGCTGTCTTGCTCTGTCACCCAGCTTGGAGTGCAGTGACATACTCAAGACCACTGCAGGCCTGTCCTGCTGAGCTCAGGCAATCTTTTGCCTCAGCCTTTGAAGTAGCTGGAACCATAGGCACATGCCACCATGCACAGCTAATTTTTTTTTTTTCATTGTGGAGATGAAGTCTTTCCCATGTTGTCAGGCTGGTCTCAAACCCATGGACTCAGGCAGTCCTCTTCTCTTTGCCTCCCAAAGTGCTGGAATTACAGGTGTGAGCCACCGTACCTAGCTGGGTGACAATGTTTTTTCACCTTGTCAGTTAGAGGACTAGTGTTTGTAACTCATCAGTTTAGAGCTCTCTGTGTTGGATTATGGACAGGAAATACTTTGGTATGTAAATCAGCCCTGGCCAAGGTGTACCATGAACCTAGAATCTAATAATATGTTTATAATTTTTAATAATTTGGGATTATTTTCATGGGCCTGTATTTTAGGAACAAAATGGACAGACCAGAACATTGAAGATGATTACAGAAATCCGGGGAAAATCTAAGGTAATTTGCACTCACCAGACAAAGCAGTGTCTCTGAAGACAATCTTAGAATATCAGAAAATATAAAAACAAGCAAACAAGACAAATAAACCTGCTGTCAAATTTGTTTATTCCCACAAAATTTTCTGTGAGAACACATACTTAAATGTTACATAGATGTTCAGTGTTGTAAAATAGTTTACATAGAACAAGTGTGAACAAACCTTATCTGAAAAGCATTTTTAAATAATAGATATGGTCATTTTTGTTCAAACAATACACACAGGCCATAGGCCTATACTATCCTCAGTAATATTAACAATCAAGAGTGATGCTTATTAATGAATATAGAATGATTTGTAAAGAAACCCTTACAAATGTACTTCTCATGTTCCACAGAAATCTTACGGGAGAGAGACTCCTTGAGAGTGAAGAAGGTAGTTGGTGTGGAGAAAGTTTCACTCAGGTTGCAGATCACATGAGAACAAGAGCACTCTTTCTGGAATAAAACCATGTGACCACGGTGTGTGTGGAAACGCCTTCATTGGTCACTCATGTCATAACAGGATATCAGTACTGACACTGGACACCATGCCCATGAGTATCAGGATTATAGAGAGAAGCCATCTACATGGAACCAAAGTGAGAAAGCCTTCAGTTACCACCATTCTTTTCGAACACGTGGAAGGCCTCAGAATGGAGAGAAACCCTACGGATGTAAGGAATGTGGAAAATGCTTTGTTTCTCTGCTAAGTGTTCAAAGACACATGGTCTTGCACACTGGAGATGGGCCTTATAAATGCAAGTTTTGTGGGAAAGCCTTTGCTTATTGCAGTTCATATCTTACACATGAAAGGAAGCACACTGGAGAGAAACCCTATGAATGCAAACACTGTGGTAAGGCCTTTGGATGGTCCTCTTCCCTTCGACACATGAAAGGACTCACACTGGAGAAAAGTTATGTGAATGTGAGCTATGTAGGAAAACATTGACTGATCTCAGAAGCATTGAAAGGCACATGGTATGGCACACTAGAGACGGACCTCATACATGTAAAGGAGGAGAGAAACCCTTTTCTTCTCCTGCTTCATTTGAAAGACATGAAAGGACGGACACCAGAAAGGAATCCTATGAATGTAAGCATTGTGGTAAAGCCTTCACTTCTTTCCGGTACAGTCAAATACATGAAAGGATTCACACTGGAGAGAAGCCCTATGTATGTGTGCAATGTGGGAAAGCCTTCAGTAATCCCAAGTCTTATCGAGTGCATGCAAGAATTCACACCGGAGAGAAGCCCTATAAATGTAACCAATGTGGGAAAGCATTCTATTGTGGCAGTTCTTTTCGTAGACATAAAAGGACTCACACTAGAAAAGAACCCTCTGAATGTAAGCCTGGTGGTGAAGTCATTACTTCTTCCAAGTCCAATCAAAAACAGGAAAGAATTCACACTGGTGTGAAACCCTATAAATGTAATCAATGTGGGAAAGCATTCTCTTCTGCCAGTTATGTTCGTATACATGTAAGGATTCACACTGGAGAGAAACCCTATGAATGTGAGCATTGTGGTAAAGCCTTCACCACTTCCAGTGCTTGTCAAATACATAAAAGGATTCACACTGGAGAGAAACCCTACGTGTGTATACAGTGTGAGAGAGCCTTCAGTGATCCCAAGTCCTTTCGAATACATGAAAGGACTCACACTGGCGAGAAGCCCTATACGTGTAACCAATGTGGGAAAGCATTCTCTTTTGTCAGTTCTTTTCATAGACATGAAAGGACTCACACTAGAAAGAAACCCTTCTATGAATGTAAGTATTGTGGTAAAGTCTTCACTTCTTCCAAGTCCAATCAAATACATGAAAGGACTCACACTGGAGAAAAACTCTATGTCTGTATATAGTGTGGGAAAGCCTTCAGTCATTCCACCTCCTTTCGAATACATGAAAGGACCCACACTGGAGAGACGTCCTATAAATGTTACCAATGTGGGAAAGCATTCTATTATCCCAGTTCTTTTCGTAGACATGAAAGGTCTCACGAACAGAAGCCCATGAGTGTAAGCAATATGGGAAAGCCTTTACTCATTTCAGTTTCTGTCAAAGACATAATAATTCATAGTATTAATATATGACAGAAAGGTATTATTGTAAAGAATTGGAAAAGCATTCAATTGTCTTTTTTAAAATACAGGAACAGGGAGTGATGGACAATCTTATGAGATAATTGACTTTTGAGTTGAGAAGAAAGACCTATGGACAATAAAATTTAGAGATGGAGTTGGATGATTCTATGATACAATTTGCAGTATCTGATATGATATTTAAGGCAGACATGAGGAAGGCACTAGGTACCTATAAAAGGACCATACATGGAAGATAGCCAGCTTCATGCGGGCCACTTGACTTATTTTCTCAGAGGTGTAGGTTTCCAAGGATGTCCCCAGGTACTCCACGTTAAAGAAACATCTGTGGTAAAAATAAACTGAGGAGAAATAAACAACAAAAAATTTTCAGTCTTAAGAAAACAAATCTCTGTTTTCAATTTTTTTTTTTAATTGTAGAGATGAGGTCTCACCAAGTTGCCCAGGTGGGTCATGAACCCGTGGGCTCAGGCAATCCATTCACCTCAGCTTCCCAAAGGCGCGGGATTACAGGCTGAGCCACCGAGCCCGGCTTCAATTTTTTTTTTTTTTAGGCATTATAGTGTCTTTACCAGAGAGGTCATTTCGACTGTTATGGGTGGGTATATTCTCTGATACTCAACTCCCTTGGTGTATAGATTGAATTGGCATAAGGTGTGATTTGTATTGCTGATACCTGTGTTCCTGCTGGTAGCGACTCCATTCTTGAGTCAGCATGACAGCTATGATACTGCCATCAAAACCAATCAGCTGAGAGCTTGTTCCATTTGTATCTTGAGCTGTGACTGATCTCACTCAGTACTTTCATGTGAGAATAAGCATCTTCCTATTATCAGGAAATGTTGAGTGTTTCCTGTTATTCACAGCTGAATTTAATGCCACAGTTCACTTTCAATTATGTTTGGTTCCATGTTATTAACAAGAATATGTATTTATTTTGGCAGCTAAGATACCCATACATATTTCTTAGAAATAGTTTATGAACTATTTTTACCAAGTTATACAGTAACACATTCTATTCCCTCTTTCATATACTAAGAAGACGTATTAGAATGGCCCATTGCCATTGGGGATGAGATCAAGTTGATAATGTTACCAAGTAATTCATTTGACTTTGTGTGTCAATATTACTATGCACATCAACTTTATTTTTTTTGATGTAGATTTTATTTGTCATTCTTAAGCAAAAAGCCTGGAATTTATTAAAATTATTTATTCTTTATTTTATTTTTAAAATGTGGGGTATCAATGAGGGTTAGGTACATATGTAGTCATCATAGGTAAAGTGTGGGTACCCTTATTGATGTTATATGCTTCTCCCCTCAGTATCCCACTACTGCCGATCCCTGTCTTTTAGTATTATAATAAATGTTCAAGGTTCACTTACGAGTGAGTTTATGTGGTACTCAGATCTGTGTTTCTGTAATAAATCACTGAGAATTATAAATTGTAATTCCATCGGTTGCTGCAATGTTCATAATTTTGTTTTTCTTTATGGCTGCATAATATAACAAATTGTGTATTTGTTGTTACATGTGTAAACTTCAGTCACCTTCACAGTGCTGTCCATTGGATGAAATATACCCATCGAGGGTTTTTTTCCAGTGCTCAAAACTGTTTTTTTTGAACTCACCAATTTTGATGCCTTTTAGTGCTTTTGCCATTTTTTGTTTCACCTCTTTCACATTAGTAAAACCTTTCCCTTTCATGACATTTTTCATCCGGGGGAACAAACAAACAAAATTGACTTGGGATGAGATTGGGTGAATAGGGAAGGTGAGGCACAGGTATCTTGTCATTTTTGGTCCAAACTGCTGAACACTCAGTGCATTGTGGGTAGGTTGTTCATGCACATCACCCATCATGAAATACGCAAATGTGTTGAAAGAATCTCCAAAAAAAAAAAAAAATTCATGGAAGCAGAACACAGCCTCTCACAGCAATGGTGGGTGGTACACTAATGTTGGTGGGTTTCTAGAACACTTACCTAGTTGAGGAAGCCTGTACTACAAGGGGCCTGCCCTCCAAAAAATCCATTTTTTTGGGTTCCCCACTCATATAATGTGAATTTTTATTGTGATCTAATAAGATCGCAAACCATAAATGATAGGGGAATGTATCAGCAAGAGGGTTCCAAATAGAATTACTTTCTATCTTTTTTTTTTTTTTTGAGTTGGAGTCTCACTGTGTCATCCAGGCTGGAGTGCAGTGACATAGTCACTGCAGCCTCGACCTGCGGGGCTCCGGCGATCCTTCTACCTCAGCCTTCCAAGTAGCTGGAACTACAGGAGCGCGCTACCACGCCTGGCTTATTAGTTGATTTACTGTAGAGACAAGGTCTCGCCAAGTTGCTCAGGCTGGTCTCAAACCCCTGGGCTCAGGCAATTCTCTTGACTTGGCCTCCCAAAGTGCTGGGATTATAGACTGAGCCACCATGTATGGCCTAGGATTTCTTATAGGGTTTAGGTTGGTCTTATATGCACTGATTGCTTTTCAAGGAAGTGAGTGATTTCTCTATTGAATGCTATCAGGATGGGAACTGAATTGTACACTTGCTGTTCATAATAGCTCTTCCCTAGAAGGCAGAAGGAGTGAGGTGTAGGTAAACCTAATTGACAATTGCTAGTCACATTATGAGAAGAGGGGAATGTTGGTCATGTTGATGATTTCAAATGTGTTCTATCAAATTTCGACACATGGTTAGAGAAGGCTCTTGTTTTTGTCTTGATCCTTGGTGGTCACTGAGGAGGGTTGTCTCCTGCTGCTGGTGTGTGACATGTTTCTCTCCAATAGGAGAAGACTGTATTGTCGGGAGGGGATTCCAGGTTCCTGACTTCTGGACCTGTTTGTGCCTTACTTATTCTCTGGATACCAAAGTATTTCCTACAATATATTGGACACTGTTATCAAAAAAATACCTCAATTAAAATATGCACATCAACTTACTCCCTAGGAAGCTAAATAATACTTTTTAAAAAATCATCTGCCATGCTCAATATTTCACACTTGAAAGCTTAGCCCTTTAGGTGGCTGAGGCAGAAGGACTGATTGTGTCCATGACTTCGAGACCAGCTTAGGCTACATAGCGAGATTTTGTTTTTACAAAAAAAGATTTAAAAAACTAGCCAGGCATGCTGGCATGTGCTTGTAGTCCCAGCTACTCTGTGGACTTGAGGCAAAAAAGATTGCCTGAGCCCAGAAGGTCAAGGCTGCAAGAGCTCTAATCATGCCACAGCACTCCCAGCCTGAAGACAGATCAAGACCCTGACTCAATAATATATATATGGGAAAGCATTCTATTATCTATATTATTGAGTCAGATGTGTCCAATATGTTCAGGTAAATGTGCGAGTACAAGCCTAGGAGAGAACAATGTCAACATCATGATTCCAACCAAGAGTTTCTTGCATATATAATATGGATTTATGTTAATTAGTCCATAGCCCTCTTGTGCCAGCTTTGTGTGGTATTGGGCAACATGGAATAATTGCTTTCATATATTGTATAATAGCATGGAAGACCAAGGTCACAGGGCTAGTTTGGCTAAAGAGTGGAAACACCAGCATCAACTCGACTTCAAATGTGGTTTTCTAAAGGATGCAGGCGTTGACTTGGGGTGGCCAAGGAAGCAGAAATCCTCTACTTTTCCTCACCACATTGTTTCCTGACACATTGACTCTGACTTAAATAGCCTTCCCTGTTGATAGGCTCCAAGCAGGAAATGGTAACACTCTCCAAGCTGTAGTCAGTGAGCAGTGGCACAGGCATTATATACCAAAGTGCCGACAGTGACAGGAAACTCCTGTGGCGGGTGGGACATGACCCAGTCAGCAACAGCAGGGAGCAAAGAGCATCACCAGGCCAGACAGAGCAACAGGAAGGGAGTTCCAGACCCTAGGAGACCTCTGAGCTTTTCCAGAGGGCACCTGAGCAGGTGCTGTGGCCTCAGCAGAGGAAAGCACGACTACCAGCCCTTCAGGACAGCTTGGTGGAATAAAGACCCTGATGTCCTTCCTGCAGAGTGCTTACTGCTCAGCCGAACCAACCAGAAACCAGAGTCTGTGGGAACCTGACTGCTGCACCTCTTGCAGGTCAGCTTCCAGGGCACTGAGTAAGGTCAGGGGAGAGGATGAGCCAACCTGGTGAATGGGTGCCTTGAGCACTGAACTATTGACATCAGAGAAATTCCTATGCCTCTTTCAAAAGATAGATTTATTTATTGATTTAAGGTCGGAGTCTCACTTTGTCGCCCAGGCTGGAGTGCAGTGGCACACTCATGGCCACCGCAGCCTTGACCTGCTGGGCTCAGGCGATCTTTCTATCTCAGCCTTTTAAGTAGCCAGAACTACAGGCACACACCATCACTCCTGGCTAATTTTTTTGATGTATTGTAGAGATAAAGTCTCGACAAGTTGCCCAGGCTAGTCTCCAATCTGTAGGCTCTGGCAATCCTCTCACCTTGGCCTCCTATAGTGCCTGGATTATAGATGAGCCACCGCACCCAGCCCAAAAGATTTTTAAAAATGAGTGATCTACCTGTCTGTTATTTGTGATTCTAGAATCAAGGCAGCACCATTCTGCATAAGAACATGAGAGCTCCCACATGGCAATGGCAGAATACTAGATTTTAGATGTTGAAAACAAGAAGACAGACAACAGTAGAAAAACAGAAGTTAACATCAGGTTATTGCAGGTTCTTTGTTTTAAGGGATTTAGCAGAGGGGATTTTTTCCTTATGACACAGACTCAGGTAAACTGGAATCTCTTGTCAGAGAAGTTTGGTCTCTATTGGGATCACTTCCTTCTGGCTTGTTTGCTTTATTTACTTGTTTACTTATTTATTTTTGTTTTGCAACAAGGTCTCACTCTGTTGTGCAGGCTAGATTGCAGTGGCATGATCCTCCCTCACTGCAGCCTCAGCCTTCTGGGCTCAGGCAATCCCTCTGCCTCAGCCTCTCAAATAGCTGGGACTATACAGACAGGCAGCACCATGCCTGGCTAAATTTGTTTTTTTTGGGTTTTTTTTTTGAGTTGGAGTCACTCTGTCACCTAGGCTGAAGTGCAGTGGCACCCTCACAGCCACTGAAGCCACGACCTGCTGGGCTCAGCCGATCCTTTCACCTCTGTCTTCCAAGTAGCGGGAACATAGGTGCACACTACCACGCCCAACTAGTTTTTGATTTATTGTAGAGACGAGGTCTCGTCAATTTTCCCAGGCTGGTCTCGAGCCTGCAGGCTCAAGCAATCCACTCACCTCGGCCTCCCAAAGTGCTGGGATTACAGGCTGAGCCACCGAGCCCGGCCTCCCTTATCATTTTTCTTTACTCGTTCCAATTCTACCACTCTTCTGGAATCCTGTGTCCTATATTTTTACACTATTCCGTAATTTTAGGTCTGACCCCAAAGGTCACATCCTCAGGGTCTGAGGTCTGAGGTGATTTTTCCACCTCAACCTCCTAAGTGTCTGGGACTACAGGCGCAGGCCACCACACCTGACTAATTTTTCTTTTTTAATTTATTGTAGAGATGGGTCTTGCCAAATTTCCCAGGTTGGTCTTGAAACTGCTGGACTCAGGCAATCCTTTTGCCTCCACTTCCCAAAGTACTGAGATTACAGGTGTGAGCACCACGCCCCGCCTACTTTGAGCCATTTTCTGGAAAGGGAAAGTCAGTGAAGGTCCCTCTTGGGGTGAGGGTAATATTAACATCTATGCATCCTGTGTGGGGGATAGATTTTTTTTTAAGTTGTGGTGAGAACTTCTACCTCTGTGACCAAATATGTGTGATTTGTCCCCAAACACCAAGCAAGCCATCAATTCTATATCAGGCACTAGAGGGTGTTAGCTCCTCTTTTTTAATTTTTTTTTGAGTTGGAGTCACACTCTGTCACCCAGGCTGGAGTGCGGTGGCACCCTCATGGCCACCCCAGCGTCGACCTGCTGGGTGCCTGCGATCCTTCCTCTTCAGCCTTCCAAGTAGCTGGAACTAGAGGCGCGTGCTACCACACCCAGCTAATTTTTGATTTATTGTAGGGGACAAGATCTTGCCAAGTTGCCCGGGCTGGTCTTGAACCTGTGGGCTCAGGCAATCCACTCGCCTTGGCCTCCCAAAGTGCTAGGATTACAGGCTGAGCCACCAAGCCCAGCCCAAGCACTCCAGCCTTATCTGGTGCTGTCCTCTGCAGTCCTCTTCCTTGGAATAAACCTGTGTTTATTTATTTATTTATTTATTTTTGAGTTGGAGTCTCACTCTGTCGCCCAGACGGAGTGCAGTGGCCGCGCCCGGCCACCACAGCCTCGACCTGCTGGGCTCCGGCGATCCTTCCACCTCAGCCTTCCGAGTAGCCAGAATTACAGACGCATGCTACCACGCCCGGCTAATTTTTTGATTTTATTTTAGAGATGAGGTCTCGAACCCGCGGGCTCAGGCAATCCACTCACCTCAGCCTCCCAAAGGTGCAGGATTACAGGCTGAGCCACCGAGCCCGGCTTCTTTTTTTTTTTAACAACTTATTATTATTATAAAGATGTGGGGTACAATTCAGGGTTAGGTATACAAACATTGATCATGCAAGGATCCTCCATATTCTTAACCTTCTCCTTCCTTTTCCCTTTCTCCCTCACACACTCTCATATCCATCATCCTCTGTCCCCTATTTGTCCCTCAAGTTCTGCTCCCGTCCTTCCTCTCAGAGGTGGCCAGAGCAGAGGGCATAGTATAGGTTCTTGTTCCTTTCTTCCTTCTCCCTGGGAGACCTCTCTCAAATTAAAAAACTTCCGGGCTCTTTCACATCTGACCATGCTACCTAGTGTAAGGAATTTTCCATATTCTCAGTCCTATGACCCAACCTGGCATGACCTATATGTCATTCTTTCCTCTTCCCTTTTCACAGAGGAAAGGGAATGCATCTGGGCAGCATCTCAATCCCATGCAGACACCCTCCACCAACAGGACCCAACCCATAATCCTGTAGACATCACAGCAGTGCCCTACACAGAACCCTCATGGGATTACCAAATTAACTCCACAGATAGGAAAGGGGCCACATGATAAACCTGCCTAATGACTGGACTAGACAAGGTAGCTCTAAAATTAGTAAATTATGAGCAAATCAAACAAATTACTCAAGGTCCTAATGAAAGCACTGCCCTTTTTTTCTCTTGCCTTTCAGAGGCCATGCATAAATACACCACTTTACCCTGGATTCCGATAAAGGCAGAATTTACTCACACCTTTGTTTCTCAATCTGCTCCAAGCATATGAAAAAACTTCAAAAAGTGGAGAATGGAACCCAGGTTCGTATCAAAATCTTATCTAAACTGCCTGTAAGGTCTTTAACAGACCAGGCATGGTGGCTCAAGACTGTAATCCCAGCACTTTGGTAAGTTGAGGTGAGAGGATTGCCTCAGCCCAGGGTTCAAGACAAGCCTGCACAACTTGGCGATACCTCATCACTGCAATAAATCAAGAAATTAGCTAGCCTTTAGTTCCAGCTACTTGGAAGGCTGAGGTGGAAGGAAGGATTACCTGAAACCAGTAGGCTGAGGCTGCGGTGGCTGTGAGCATGCCACTGCACTCCAGCCTGAGTGACAGGGAGACTCCTACTCAAAAAATAAAAATAAAGAAGAACTTTAACAATAGAGAGGAGGAACCAAAGGTTCAAAACCTAAAAGCAAATCAGATCAAACACAAAGTAATGGCAGCAGCCCTTTGACAGGGTTCTGATGGCTCTAAAAAACACCAACACAAATGTGGCTAACCAGGACACTGGGCAAGGGAATGCCCAAATTCTAAGCTACTCCCAACCATGGTCTGTTTGTGGAAAGAAAGGGCACTGGAAGTCAAATTGTGACCAGGGAGACTCTCCCTTCCATTCAGTTACCTTGAACATTCCCAGGTTTCTCCTCCAGAGCAGGAACTGGCCAAATTCCTCGGAGTGACCAGTAAATATTGCCGGGGCCTGAGGTTAGCTGCCCCACTGCCCTTGCCATCAGTGCCATCGCGGAACCTAGGGTAACTTTGTCAATAGGTTTGGTAAGCTTATCTCTTTCTTATGAAATACGGGGCTTTTTATTCAGTCTTACCAGAATATACAGAACCCCTCCTTTACTCCTCAATCTCTATTGTTGGAATGAATGGACTGTCTTTCACTCCTAAAATAACCAAGCGGTTACCTTACACTCGATTCATATGCCTTACACTCATCCCTTTTTAGCCATTCCACGGTGTCCCACACCCATATTAGGAAGGGACATCCTAACAAAATGTTCTGCTTCCATACAATTCCATCGCTTACAACCCCCTTATAGTGCCACCCCCTTCATTCTACTCTGCCACCCAGATGCCGCTCCCTCTTCCTCCTTATCCTCCCTTTCCTCCCTCCTTCCCTCTATAAATCCTATAGTTTGGGACATTTTCATATCTAGGGTTACACACCATCATACCCCCATCATGATCAATCTGCAAGATCCCTCATCCTGCCTCAACCAACCCAATACCCTTAAAGTCCATCTAACTTAAAGGGACTCAAACTCATCATCTCTACCTTGCTCCAGGAAAATATCCAGGGCCAGCCAGTTCTCCTTGAAACACCCCCATACTGGCTAGTAAAAAACCAGCCAACTCATACCAATTCGTCCAAGACCTACGTGTTGTCCATCAGGTCGTCATTCCCATCCACCCCGTGGTTCCAAACCCCTGCACGCTGCCCTCTCCCACCCCACCTAACACCACACACTTCTCTGTCCTAGACTGAAAGGATTCCCCTTAACACAGCATGCCATAACCTCTTCACCTTTACACGAATAGATCCCCATACACAAAGCTCGACCCGATCAACCTAGACGGCCCTGCCACAAGGCTTCACAAACAGTCCTCGCTGCTAGGCTTAGGAACGCCGTCGTAGACAGTCCCCACCATTTTCCTAACACAAACGGGCATGGAAACTTCTCAGCTGAGCACCGACCACAGAGTGCATGCATCCTGTTAAGCAGCAGCTAGCGAACCACAAGACTTCTTCCTTAGCAACCAACTCACCAGTACCCCCTCCCCGAACCCGTAGAAACTGCCCTTAGTCTGTCAGCAGGTGGGCTTCAGCCTCATCTGGAGTCCCACTCGCAGCTTTTCCTCCCTGGAATAAACCTGTGCTGCTGTTGAGCTGCCCGTCTCCCGTCTCTCTTTTCCTGTCTCCTCGTTTTCTTGATCTAACGTTTGGTGCCGAAACCCAGGAACGGGGTTTAAGGTTCCACCACGTGCCCACTCCGAAGTTGCCCCCGTGCCTAGCCCTGTTCTCTTCCATCCTCTCTCCTCTCTCACCCGTTTCCTCTTTCCCTTCTCCCTAATTCAGGTGACTCCAGCAATGAAGACCTTCCTCATTGCTGGACACTTCATCCAACACCGATCACTAATCAGTGGGTGAGTTTTTCCTTCCCTCTATCTTGGATTCCTCTCTTTTGCTCATCTCTGTCTGAGTCAAGCTGGATGAGAAGTCTCCTCGTTTACTACCTGTTGGTGACCCTAACTGTGGTCATGGTTTTGGAGGATATTCTTAAAGCGGCCACCACCTGTCAATAATCATAGTAGTCACTTTGGGGGGAAGCCCTAAAAGCGGCCACTACTTGTCTCTTGGAAACAGTTAAAGTCTGCAGGGATGCCTAGGTCTTCAACTGTCTTCTGGGCATCAAATTGCTTACCCCTCCAAATGTCTCCAATATGGATCAAGCCTCCTCTAAATGTCCCTGAGACACTCCTCTTGGATGTCTCCTTCACAACCTCAAAAATGCAGGTCTTACTCTAAGACCAAAGCATCTCTCAAATGTCTCAAAAATTTAGGTCTTATTCTAGGGCCAAAACATCTCATTTTGTTCCGCAATATGGTTCGACCCCAATATCAGTTAGACAATAACAGTTATTGGCCCCAAAACAGAACTTTCATTTCCAAAGTCTCCATCTCCTTAACAATTTGACTTCCAAATTCCCCATAACCTTAACAATTCATTCCAATGCAATGGAAAATGGTCAGGGGTCCCCTATGCTCAAGCTTTCCTCTGTCTCCGATACAAGCCCTCCCTCTGTCAAACCTATAATACTTTTCAAATCCTCCTTATTCGCAGCCTCCTCCTTCCTCTTCCCTCTTCCCCTCACACTTGCTCTCGTACCCAATGTCTCCTGTTCCCCGTCATCCCCAAAGTTCCACTTCTGTCCTTCCTCTCAGAGATGTGGCCAGGGTGGAGAGCATAGAAAGGCTTCATGTTCTTTTCTCCCTGGACAACCTCTCACATATTAAAGAAAGCCTAGGCTCCCTCACATCTAACCCTGCTATTACTGTGCAAAATTCCTCCACATCACTCAGTCCTATGACCTTACCTGGCAGGACCTGTATGTTATTCTTTCCTTCTCCCTTTCCCCAGACGAAAGAGAACACATCTGGGCACCGGCTCAATCTCATGCTGACACTCTTTCAACAGCAAAACCCTGCTCATAATCCCACAGGCGCCATGGCACTGCCCCCTGCACAGAGCCTCCTGCTCATGGCCCAACATCGTCAACCTTCTGGGCTCAGGCAACCTTTTAAAGCCTCAGCCTTCCAAGTAGCTGGAACTACAGGTGAATACCACCATGTCCGGTTAATTTTTTTTTTTTTTTTGAGTTGGAGTCTCACTCTGTCGCCCAGACTGGAGTGCAGTGGCCGCTTCCGGCCACCGCAGCCTTGACCTGCTGGGCTCTGGCGATCCTTCTGCCTCAGCCTTCTGAGTAGCTGGAATTACAGGCGTGCGCTACCACGCTTGGCTAATTTTTTATTTTACTGTAGAGATGAGGTCTCACCTGCCCAGGCAGGTCTTGAACCCGTGGGCTCAGGCAATCCACTCACCTCAGCCTCCCAAAGGCGCGGGATTACAGGCTGGTAATTTTTTAATTGTACAGATGAGATCTCATTAAATTGTCCAGGTTGGTCTCAAAACCATGGGCTCAGGTAACCTCTCAACTCGGCCTCGCAAGTGCTGAGATTATAGGTCTGAGCCACTGTGTCCGGTCTACACCTTTATCTTACACAATATGTTTAAGAACTGTGGCTTTTACTAACCCATTTTCTTGTTTGTTTTTTGAGTTGGAGTCTCACCCTGAAACCCACACTGGAGGACAGTGGCACGCTCATGGCCACCGCAGCCTCAACCTACTGAAATTAGGTGATTGTTCCACCTCAGCCTTCCAAGTAGCTGGAAATGCAGGCATGCACCACCATGGCTAGCTAATTTTTTGATCTATTTTAGAGATGAGGTCTCGCCAAGTTGCCCAGGGAGGTCTTGAACCTGCAGGCTCAGGCAATCCTCTTACCTCAGCCTCCCAAAGTGCTGGGATTATAGGTGTGAGCCACCGTGCCCAGCTCCTAACCCATATTCTACCAAACAACCCTAAACCTTCACACTAGAGACCTATTGCCTCTCAAATCTTACTAAGCACCCCAGCACCTCTCTGTCTCCGGCATTCATTCCATAACCCCTCTCACGAGCCCTTTTTAGAAACTCTTCCCCCTAACATTTGCCAACGTGCACTTACTCTCTAAACTTCATGAGACCACCACTCCCAACACCTCAAAGCCTGGGCATACCCTCTACAATTCTCTAGCCCTCCATCCATTGCCATGGAAAATTCTCAGGCTGTTCCCCTGCTGTCTCTGTCAACGCCATCGACCAGCTGTATTTGCACGGGAAATGCCATGGAAAAGAACCTACAGACACATCAGCCTACACATTTCTAAACCTCTCACAGTTCAGTACTTCACAATCAATAGTTATTAATAACTCCAATTTCTTCTTATCTGTATATAACCAATCTGAGGTCACAGTCTCTCCTACTAACATACACTTACAGGCCCTCACCGGAGATACAAATGCAGGTAAATATTCTATGTAGGTATAGTTTTTTAAAAAGACAAAGGCAGGCCGGGCTCGGTGGCTCAGCCTGTAATCCCAGCACTTTGGGAGGCCGAGGTGAGTAGGATCGCCTGAGCCCGCGGGTTCGAGACCCGCCTGGGCAACTTGGCGAGACCTCATCTCTACAATAAATCAAAAAATTAGCCGGGTGTGGTAGCGCACACCTGTAGTTCCAGCTACTTGGAAGGCTGAGGTGGAAGGATCACCAGAGCCCCGCAGGTCGAGGCTGTGGTGGCCGGGAGAGGCCACTGCACTCCAGTCTAGGTGACAGAGTGAGACTCCAACTCAAAAAAAATTAAAAAATTAAAAAATTAAAATAAAAAGACAAAGGCAGCCAGGCTCGGTGGCTCAGCCTGTAATCCCATGCCTTGGGAGGCTGAGGTGAGTGGATTGCCTGAGCCCGCGGGCTTGAGACCCGCCTGGGCAACTTGGCGAGACCTCATCTCTACAATAAATCAAAAAATTAGCCGGGCGTGGTAGCGCGTGTCTGTAGTTCCAGCTACTTGGAAGGCTGAGGTGGAAGGATTGCCTGAGCCCAGCAGTTCGAGGCTGCGGTGGCCAGGAGCGGCCACTGCCCTCCAGTCTGGGTGACAGAGTGAGACTCCAACTCAAAAAAATCAAAATAAAAAGACAAAGGCATATAGTTAGCCTCCTTTACCTATGGGTTTTGTCTTTCCACCCCGGGAATTTTTTTCCTATAAGGCACTTCTCCTACCTCTGTCTACTCGCCAATTGGTTAGGCATTTGTACTTTAATACACCAATCTCCAGACACTGGTGTTCTACCTGATAATCGGTCTAATCAAATCCCTCTATCAGGTTCAATGTCTTCCTCTACAATTAAATCCAAAAGAGCAATTCGACTCCTGCCTCCACTAGCGGATTAAGCATTTACAATTAAATTCATTAGCAGGGGTAGTGTTTCAGAATAGGAGAGTGCTTGACCTCCTAACAATTGAAAACGGGGATATCACGATATATCTCCAACAAGAATGTTGCTTTTTTATTAATAAATCAGGCATAGTTCAGGATGCAGCCCAAAGGCTTCAAAACTGGGCAGCAGAATCGAATGGCAGGCTACCAACTCATGGTGGACCGCGTAATCCTCTTTACCTGGATGCCCTGGATATCCCCATTTCTCAGACCTCTACTCCCCATCCTTCTCTTACTCACTTTTGGACCTGGCCTTATCGACTTGATCTCGCATTTGCCTCCAATGACTAAAGTACCTTTATTCAAACTAGCACAGAAAAACATGTCAAACAACGTCCTCCTGCTTCGCGGTCCAGATTTCAGAACCTTCACTCCCAGAGAGTATGCAGCCTGGACTGGAGGAGGGCGCCACACACCTTTCACCCCAAATGCTAGTCCCCCCTCAGCAGGCCGCGCACCCTCCTCTCCTATGTGACACACACAAACAAAAAGGCAGGAATGTTAGCCCGGGGAACGCATCCTTAGAGACTCCGGCCGCTTTGGTGGTTGCTGATTACAAGCCAGGCCAAAGCTACCAAACACCCTGCACATCCTGCCATGACGAAGACCCAGCCTAACCGCGAGGCTTCCTCCCAACTGACTTAACCACAAGCCTTAGTTACCCTCCAGCAACGCCAACCACAGCATGTTCCCCTCTCAGCCCTGTCACTGCCCTGGCCTGGAAGCTGCGGGGGGGCTCGTCTCACCTGGTGCTCCCGCGCTGCTGCCGGGCGCCGCCTCTCATCTCCTTTCCTGTCTGCGGGTTTTCTTGGCCGAACAGATGCGTCGCGGAGTCGAGGGCTGGCCGAGCTGCCCAGGCTGCTCTCCAAGCCCTGGGCTCAGGCCATGCTCTCGCCTCGGCCTCCCAGGGGCTGGGATGTCACAAGCGTGAGCCACTGCGCCCGGCTCCCTCCGCAGGTCTTTCTTCGGAATAAACCCTTGTCTGCGGAGACGCCTGCCTCCTGTCTTCGACTTCCTCGCTTTCTGAACAGCCGGGAGACCCGGAGTCGGGGAGGCGGTGCGTGTGCGGGGTGGCTTCTGCAGGCGGGGAGAGGGGCTGCTCGGCGGCGGCGGGACCCGGACCGCGCGGCCACTGTCCCGGCTCCGCGGACCCGCGTCCCCGCTGGCGCAGCTCGGCCTTTGGTCCCCTCCTCTCTGTGGGTAGCTCTGTGTCCGCAGTCTCGTGTCCCCTAGATTGTGCGGGGAGGAGGAGGGTGCTCAGGGGAGGGTGCCGATGGGTGTGCAGGCTGGAGTGTGGGGGGCGGGGGGCAGGCTGGGGTCTCTGGGGTCCCCAGTTCCCACATTTTCCTGTTAAAAATTAAACTGAGGAACTTAAAAAAAATACAGGCCGGGCATGGTGGCTCAAGCCGGTCATCCCAGCACTTTGGTGGGCAGAGGCGAGAGGATTGCCTGAGCCCACGGGTTCGAGACCAGCCTGGGCAAAACGGCGAGACCTCGTCTCTATAATTGATCAAAAAAATTAGCTGGGCGTGGTGGCGCAAGCCTGTAGTTCCGGCTACTTGCAAGGCTGAAATGGAAGGATCGCCTTAGCCCAGAGGTCGAGGCTGCCCTGGGCGACAAAGTGACTCCGACTCAAAAAATAAAAAATAAAATTACAAAGTTGACTAGATCAAACAGCAGTTTCTGAATAAGACACATGCAGTCGTGGTTTTGGCCCGGGGTCCCATTGGAGGGGCTTGAAGAAAAGGCTTTAAGGTGATTGAAGGCCTGAGGGCTTAGCTGTGGCAAAACAGCTTATGGGAGGGAGAGAAGGTGACACCTGGCTAGCAATGTAGGTCGAATTATGTGCACGAAACCTCACAGTTAGCATGCCTACCAGCGCAGAAATGATAAATGCTACAATTTTTTTTAAAGATGTGGGGTACAATTCAGGATTAGGTATACAATTGGTCATTGTATAAAGTTTGGACCACCTTTTGGTCTCCACTTTGCCTGGTTTGAGATCAGGTACCCTTATTAATGTTGCGCCTCCCCCCCTCACCCGCCCCAGCAGTATCCTGTTTCTACCAATCCCTTTCTTACAGTATTATGGTCAATGTTCACGGTCCCCTTATGAGCAAGAACATGTGGTACTCCGTTCTTTGTTTCTGTGATAGATCACTGAGTATGATTGACTCTAAATCCATCCAAGTTGCTGTGAAGTCCATATGTTTGTCCTTTTTTATGGCTGAATAATATTCCACATTTTTGTATATATACCACATTTTTTTAAATCCAGTCCAGTTTCAATGGGCAGCATGGTTATATGCTACACATTTTAAATATATACATTTTTTTAGTTGGAGTCTCACTCTGTCGCCCAGACTGGAGTGCAGCGGCCGCTCCCGGCCACCGCAGCCTCGGCCTGCTGGGCTCCGGTGATTCTTCTGCCTCAGCCTTCCAAGTAGCTGGAATTACAGGCATGCGCTACCACGCTCGGCTGATTTTTTGATTTATTGTAGAGATGAGGTCTCACCAAGTTGCCCAGGTGGGTCTCAAACCCGCGGGCTCAGGCAATCCACTCACCTCAGCCTCCCAAAGCACGGGATTACAGGTTGAGCCACCGAGCCCGGTTTAAATATTTTTTTATACATGTATTTTTTTTTGAGTCAGAGTCTCACTCTGAAGCCCAGGCTGGAGTGCAGAGGCACAATCACACTGAGGCAGCCTGAACCTCCTGGGCTCAGGCAATTCTCTTGCCTTGGCCTCGCAAGTAGCTGGGATTACAGGTGTGTGTCACCACGCCTAAAGATCTTTCTTTTCTTTTTAGAGAAAGTACCTGTGGCCCAAGGTGATGTGCAATGATGTGACCCTAGCTCAATGCAGCCTCCAACTCCTGGGCTCAAGTATTCTGCACACCTTGGCCTATCAGAGTGCTGGGTTACAGGTGCCAACCAAGTCAACAGACTTTTTTAAAGACCTTTAAGAATCTCAGACTCTGAATTGGTTGTTCATAGATTAGGCAAGGAAATCCTTCAGAAAACACCTGGCTGTGCCAATGTAGATTATAGATGTAAATCTCCCTCACAGAAGATAGCTTCACAGGGCTACTTCTGTTTGTTGACTCTCTAAAATATCGTCTCAAAATATGTCAACAGTGTGCATTTTGGGGAAAAAATTTTAATTTATTTCAGTAATTTATTTCCCTCTCCCAAAGTGCTGGGGCTAAGTCATGGCCTCAAGTGATCCTTCCTTGTCGGTCTTCTACCACATCGGAATAGTTGGTGTCAGCAAGTGCACCTGACCTTAACTCTTTCTTTCTTTCTTTCTTTCTTTCTTTCTTTCTTTCTTTCTTTCTTTCTTTCTTTCTTTCTTTCTTTCTTTCTTTCTTCCTTCCTTCCTTCCTTCTTTCTCTCTCTCTCTCTCTCTCTCTCTCTCTCTCTCTTTCTTTCTCTCTCTTTCTTTTTTTCTTTCAAGTTGAAGTCTCACTTTGTCACCTAGGCTGGAGGGCAGTGGAACATCTCTCCACCACCACAGCCTCAACCTGCTGGGCTCTGGCAATCCTTCCACCTCAGCCATCCAAGTAGCCAGAACTACAGGCGCACGCTACCACGCCTAGCTAATTTGATATATTGTAGAGATGAGGTCTCGCCAAGTTGCCTGGACTGGTCTCGAACCCGGAGGCTCAGACAATCCACTCACCTTGGCCTCCCAAAGTGCTGGGTTACAGGCTGAGCCACCGAGCCTGGACAATTCTTTCAATTAAATATAAATATGTCTTGAAATGTGTTTCTGGAACATATAGTACTTTTTTTTTTTGAGTCGGTGTCTCACTCTGTCACACAGGCTGGGGTACAGTTGCTCACTTATGGCCACCGCAGCCTCTACCTGGTGGGCTCAGGTGATCCTTCCACCTCAGCCTTACAAGTAGCTGAACCTATGGGCATGCACCACCATACCCAGCTAATTTTTTTTATTTATTGTAGTTACTATATCTCGTGATGTTTCCCAGGCTAGTCTCAAACCGCTGGACTCAGTCAATCCTCTTGTTTCTGCCTACCAAAGTGCTGGGATTATAGGCATGAGCCACCGTGCCCAGCTGGTACTTTTTCTTTTACCTTTTGAGGAGCCTCCATGCTGTTTTTCCTAAGGGTGGAGCCATTTTAAATCTCTTGGATGGGCTCTAATTTCTCGACATCCTTTCCAACACCTTGTATTTGGCTTTTTGTTTGTTTGTTTTTTGAGTTGGAGTCTCACTCTGTCACCAGACTGGAGTGCAGTGGCACACTCACGGCCACTGCAGCCTTGACCTGCTGGGCTCAAGTGATCCTTCCGTCTCAGCCTTCCAAGGAGTTGGAAACACAGGTATGTGCCATCACGCCTGGCTTATTTTTTTGATATTTGCGAGGTCTCGCCAAGTTGCCCAGGCTGGTCTCGAACTCCTGGACTCAAGCAATCCTCTCTCCTCAGCCTCCCAAAGTGCTGGGATTGCAGGCATTAGCCACTGTGCCCGACTAACACCTTGTATTTGGGGTGTTTGATTTTTTAAATATTATAATTGAGTCCTAGAAGTTCTTTGTATGTTCTCAATATTGACAACTGCAAGATATATGAATTTCCAGTATCTTCTCCAGATCCATGGGTTTCCCTTCCTCTCTCTTTATTTTATTTTTTAAGGCAGCGTGCAATATTTCCAGCCTCTTGATAGTGTCCTTTGGCACACAAGCATTTTTAAGATCCTTGCCTTTCTTTTTTTTCTTTTTTTTTTTTTTTATGAGGGAGGACTTAAAAAAAACAGGATTTATTTTTTTTTTTATTTTTTGAGTTGGAGTCTCACTCTGTTGCCCAGGCTGGAGTGCAATGACATACTCACAGCCACCCCAGCATTGCCCGCTGGACTCCGGTGATCCTTCTGCCTCAGCCTTCCAAGTAGCCAGAACTACAGGCATGCACTAACGCACCTGGCTAATTTTGTATTTATTGTAGAGATGAGGTCTTGCCAAGTTGTCCAGACTGGTTCCGAACCCGCGGCTCAGGCAATCCACTTGCCTCAGCCTCCCAAATTGCTGGGATTACAGGTTGAGCCACTGAGCCCGACTGTTTTTTTTTTGTTTTCTTTTTTTAGTTGGAGTGTCACTGTTGCCCAGGCTGGAGTGCAGTGGCATGCTCACCGCCATCGCAGTCTCCACCTACTGGGCCCAGATGATCCTTCTGCCTCAGCCTTTCTAGTAACTGGAACTACAGGCATGCACCACCACATCCGGCTAATTTTTTGATTTATTGTAGAGATGAGGTCTTGCTAAGTTGTCCAGACTGGTCTCGAACCTGTGGGCTCAGGCTATCCTCTCACCTCAGCCTCCCAGTGCTGGGATTATAGGCATAAACCACCATGCCCAGCCAGAATTTATTTACAAAAAAATGTATTTTTGCTTACACATTTAAACTTCTGTCACCTTCAAAGTACTCTTCATTTCATGCAATACACATATCAAGAAGCTTTTTCCACTGCTCAAAGCTGTTTTTGAACTCATTGATTTTGATGCCTTTTAGTGCTTCTGCTGTTTTTTGTTTCAATTTTTTCACATTAGCAAAACGTTTTCTTTTGAGGACTTTTAGAAAATCATATTGAAGAATCATTTCTTTTTTTTTTTTTTTATTGAGTTGGAGTCTCACTCTGTCACCCAGACTGGAGTGCAGTGGCCGCTACCGGCCACCAAAGCTTCAACTTGTTGGGCTCTGGCGATCCTTCCACCTCAGCCTTCCCCAGTAGCCGGAATTACAGGCATGCACTACCACGCCCGGCTGATTTTTTGATTTATTGTAGAGATGAGGTCTCACTGCCCAGGCAGGTCTCGAACCCACGGGCTCAGGCAATCCACTGACCTCAGCCTCTCAAAGGCGTGGGATTACAGGCTGAGCCACCGAGCCCGACTTGAAGGATCATTTCACTCAGGAATGAAACCTGACATAAAGCCTTTGGGTATGAGAACCTGATATAAAGTCTTTTAGTCTTTGGTTATGAAAACAATCTTGGAATACAGGCAGCTTGATTTAATTTCTTGTTCTCTCAGTAGTATCCGACCTTGAGCAAATGGCGTCACTTCTTTTTGTGCTTTAGTTTCTTCATCCTAGTGCCTTGCCTATTCTCTATGAGACTACACTGGTGAGTTCAGGTGACATACCTTTTACTGGTACCCTGAGAAATAAATTTGTGAGGGGAGCTCTAGCTGTCTTGAAAAACTTGTTCTTAAAGATTTCTGTGATGGTTGGCCTTTTTTTCTACTGTTGATTGTGCTAGAAATCATTGCCAAATCTAATGTCATGAAACTTTGGCCTGTATTTTCTTCTAAGAGCTGTTTATGGTTTTCTTTTGTGCGTGGTGTAAATTTGTACTCAGGTACTGTTTCCCACAGAGGTTTCTGCTTCTGAATTTTTGTTCCAGTGAGTTACAACTCTCGGTCAGTTCAATTTTGTGATCCAGTCCAAAGTACCATCAAATAATAAAATTGAGAAAAAAAGCTATAGAATGATATGTAGTATCAGGATTGGTAACGCTATTTATATTTTATTTTATTTTTTTAAAATTCTTTGAGTCAGAGTCTCACTCTGTCACCCAGGATGGAGTGCAATGGCACGATCTTGGCTACTGCAGCCTTGGCCTGCTGAGCTCAGATGATCCTTCCGCCACAGCATCCCCAGTAGCTGGGCCTACAGGCACATGCCACCATGCCTAGCTAATTCTTTTTTTTTTTTTTTTTGAGTTGGAGTCTCACTCTGTTGCCCAGACTGGAGTGCAGTGGTCGCTCCTGGCCACCGCAGCCTCGACCTGCTGGGCTCCGGCGATCCTTCCGCCTCAGCCTTCCGAGTAGCTGGAACTACATGCGTGCGCTACCATGCCTGGCTAATTTTTGATTTATTGTAGAGATGAATTCTGGCCAAGTTGCCCAGGTGGATCTTGAACCCGCGGCTCCAGGCAATCCACTCACCTCAGCTTCCCATAGGCGCAGGATTACAGGCTGAGCCACAGAGCCCGGCTTTTTCTTTCTTTTATTTGTGGAGACATGGTCTCACTATGTTGCCCAGGCTGGTCTTGAATTCCTGAACTCAGGCAATCCTCTCACCTCAGCATCTCAAACCTCATATTTTTCTGAACACTAATTAATAGTTCTCTGTTGTGACAGGTCCTACTGACCCACTATATAAAGAGCCATTAGAGGTTACCCAGACACCACATTTTTCTTTCTGGATTCACCAGGAAGACACGTTCTTATTCTGCCATTGCTTTACCCAGTAGTTTTATTCTAGTATCAGAATTACTGTGTAGGGCCAAGCATGCTGGCTCACACCTGTAATCCATGCACTTTGGGGGACTGAGATGGGAGGATCCTTTTGAGCCTGTTAGTTTGAAACCGGCCTGGGCAACATACTGAGACCGCGTCTCCAAAAATCAAACAATTCGCCGAGTGTGGTGGCTTGTGCCCATAGTCCTAACTACTTGGGAGACTGAGGCGGGAGGATCACCTGGGCCCAGGAGGTTGAAGCTCTGATGAGCCATGATGGTGCTACTGTACTCCATCCTGGGAAACAGAGACTCTGCCTAAAAAATAAAAAATAAAAAGAATTGCTGAGTGGGAGGAAGTGAGTATAGACAGAGAGTCAATTTGATGACCATGGAGTCATGGAGTAAATTCTTGGAATCCTCAGGAGCACGTGAACTTCTCAGGAGAACTGTATAGATCTCCAGGGTGGTGAGTCTCAACCTTTCTCCTCTACACATGTGGGATGTTTCAGGACTCAGTGACCTTTGAGGACGTGGCTGTGAACTTCACCTTGAAGGAGTGGGCTTTGCTGGATCCTTCCCAGAAGTATCTCCACAGAGATGTGATGCTGGAAACCATCAGGAACCTGGCCTCTAGAAGTAAGGGCGACATTTTTTTTTTTTTTGAGTAGGAGTCTTACTCTGTCACCTAGGTTGGAATGCAGTGGCACATTCTCGCACCCATATCCTTGATCTGCTGGGCTCTGGTAATCCTTCACCTCAGCCTTTCAAGTAGCTAGAACCACAGGTGCACACCACCACACCTGGCTAATTGTTTGATTTATTGTAGAGATGAGGTCTTACCATGTTGCCATGGCTGGTCTCAAACCCCTGAACTCAGGCACTCCTCTCTCTCCATCTTTCAAAGTGCTGTGATTACAGGCATGAGCCACCGCACCTGGCTGGGTGACAATGTTTCTTCACCTTGTCAATTAGAGGACAAGTGTTTGTAGCTCATCAGTTTAGAGCTCTCTGTGTTGGATTAAGGACAGGAAATACTTTGGTATGTAAATCAGCCCTGGCCAGGGTGTACCATGAACTTAGAATCTAATAATATTTTTATAATTTTTCATAATTTGGTATTATTTTCATGGCCCATAGTTTAGGATTAAAATGGAAAGACCAGAACATTGAAGATGAGTACAGAAATCCAAGGAAAAATCTAAGGTAATTTGCACTCATCAGACAAAGCATTGTCTCTGAAGACAATCTTAGAATGTCAGAAAGTTTGAAAACAAGCAAACAAGATAAATAAACCTACTGTTAAATTTATTTATTCTTACAGAATTTTCTGTGAGATCATATACTTAAATGTTCAGTGTTTGTAAAATAGTTTACATGGAACAAGTGTGAACAAACCTTATCTGAAGAGCATTTTTTTGCAAACTATCTGGCAGAACATGTGGATCATTTTCGTTCAAACTATTCAAACAAGACATAGGCCTCCACTTTCCTCAGTAATGTTAACAATCAAGAGTGATGGGTTTGTGTTTTTTTTTTTGAGTTGGAGTCTCACTCCATTGCCCAGGCTGGAGGCAGTGGCAAACTCCTGGCCACCACAGCCTCGACCTGCTGGGCCCGGCGATCCTTCCGCTTTAGCCTTCCAAGTAGCTGGAACTAAAGGCGCGTGCTACCACAGCCGGCTGATTTTTTATTTATTGTAGAGATGAGGTCTCGCCAAATTGCCCAGGCGGGTCACAAACCCAAGGAGTGATGGTTTTTAATGAATATAGAATGATTTGTAAAGAAACCCTTGCGAAATGTGCTTCTCATGTTCCACAGAAATCTTATAGGGAGAGACTCCTTGAGAGTGAAGAAGGTAGTTGGTGTGGAGAAAGTTTCACTCAGGTTGCAGATCACATCGAGAACAAGAGCACTCTTTCTGGAATAAAACCATGTGACCACGGTGTGTGTGGAAACACCTTCATTGGTCATTCATGTCATAACAGGCACATCAGTGCTGACACTGGACACCATGCCCATGAGTATCAGGATTATAGAGAGAAGCCATCTACATGGAACCAAAGTGTGAAAGCCTTCAGCTTTCACCATTCTTTTCGAACACGTGGAAGGGGCCTCAGAATGGAGAGAAATCCTATGGATGTAAGGAATGTGGAAAAAGCTTTGTTTCTCTGCAAAGTGTTCAAAACACATGGTATTGCACACTGGAGATGGGCCTTATAAATGCAAGTTTTGTGGGAAAACCTTTGCTTATTGCAGTTCATATCTTGCACATGAAAGAAAGTACACTGGAGAGAAACACTATGAATGTAAACACTGTGGTAAAGCCTTTGGTTGGTCCTCTTCCCTTAGAGCACATGAAAGGATTCACACTGGAGAGAAAGCCTATGAATGTAAACACTATGATAAAACCTTTCTTTGGTCTATTTCTCTTCAAACCCATGAAAGGACTCACACTGTAGAAAAGTTCTTGGATGTAAGCTATGTGGGAAAACATTGACTGATCTCAGAAGCATTGAAAGGCACATGGTATGGCACACTAGAGACGGACCTCATACATGTAAAGTAGGAGAGAAACCCTTTTCTTCTCCTGCTTCATTTGAAAGACATGAAAGGATGGACACCAGAAAGGAATCCTATGAATGTAAGCATTGTGGTAAAGCCTTCACTTCTTTCCGGTACAGTCAAATACATGAAAGGATTCACACTGGAGAGAAGCCCTATGTATGTGTGCAATGTGGGAAAGCCTTCAGTAATCCCAAGTCTTATCGAGTGCATGCAAGAATTCACACCGGAGAGAAGCCCTATAAATGTAACCAATGTGGGAAAGCATTCTATTGTGGCAGTTCTTTTCGTAGACATAAAAGGACTCACACTAGAAAAGAACCCTCTGAATGTAAGCCTGGTGGTGAAGTCATTACTTCTTCCAAGTCCAATCAAAAACAGGAAAGAATTCACACTGGTGTGAAACCCTATAAATGTAATCAATGTGGAAAATCATTCTGTTCTGCCAGTTATGTTTATAGACATGAAAGGACTCATGTCTAGAAAGAAACCTTATGAATGTAAGCATTGTGATAAAGACTTCACTTCTTCCCAAGTCTAATGAAATACATGAAAAGACCCACACTGGAGAGAAACCCTGTATATGACTACAATGTGGGAAAGCCTTTGGTCATTCCACATGTATCACCAAGGAGATTCTCATTAGGATTTCTTATAGGGTTTATGTTCCTTTCCATCTCACTGATTGCCATTCAAAGAGGTGAGGGTTTTCTCTGTATTGAATGCTGTTGGGGATAAACTCAGCCCTACCCTGGCTACTTATGATAGTTTTACCTAGAAGGTAGAGAGGATGGAGTGGAGGTAAACATGACTGACAACAATTACAGACAGTTACATTATGAAAAGAGGGAATGTTGGTATTTTTTTTGACTTAAAATATGTTCTATTAAATTAAGGGACATGATTTCAGAAGTCCCTTGTTTTTGTCTTGCTATTATGAGTCATGGTTACTGAAGAGAACTGCCTCCTGTTGCAGGTGTATGACACATTTCTCTCTAAGAGCATGTCTTGAACTTGTCGGGAGGGGAGGCTGGCTCCCAGACTTCTCAAGCTATTTGAGCCTTACCTTTCTCCAAAGCCTAAAGTATTTCTAATGATGTTTTAGACACTATTTTAAATAAAGTACACTATTAAAATTTATAAATCAACTTCTTAGAAAAACGCATTTTATATATATATATATATATATATATATATATATATATATATATATATATTTATTTATTTATTTATTTATTTATTTGAGTTGAATTCTCACTCTGTTGTCCAGGCTGGAGTACGTAGCACACTCATGTCCACCACAGCCTCGACCTGCTGGGCGATCCTTCTGCCTCAGCCTTCCAAGTAGTTGAAGCTACAGTTGCGAGCTACCATGCCCAACTTGTTTTTTTATTTATTGTAGAGATGAGGTTTCACCAAGTTGCCCAGGCTGGTCTTGAACCCCTGGGCTCAAGCAATCCTCTAGCCTCGGCCTCCCAAAGTGCTGAGATTACAGGCTGAGCCATGGTCCCTGGCCGTGCATATTTTAAAAAATTTCCTTATTTAGTCAAATGAAGCTGATACCTTTAGGTAACTTGTTGAAATACAAGCATAGGAAAGATCAGCATCAATATTACGATTTCAACCAAGACTTCCTTGCATATGTAATAGGCTCTTGATTCTAATCTGTCCACAGCCCTCTTGTGCCAGCATTGTAGAATAATAGGCAACATGGAAAACTTAGTTTTTGTTTATTATACAGCATCATGGAACACTCCAATCATTTTTACGAAGGTACCAGCCAATCCCCTCTTCTGAAATGCTTCTTTGACACTACCTAGAGTCAAAACTTTGGTACTACAAGACAGAGCAATATTCAGTGAATAAACCCTGTGTTCCCTGAATGCACCATATATGCAAAGTGACTCCAAGATGCTGAAGAAGGCAGACAAATTCAGTTTGTTGGTATTGGATAATTTATTGAAGTAATGTACATGATGTTGGTGGACACAATACGGCAGAACTCTGACCCACAAACCCTAGACCCAGGGTTTATATCTTGAGGGGACAGGGGGACATCCATGTCTGAAAGGAATGTATGGGTGGGTACAGGCATCCCAGTCTGTAACAGCAGGATTTCTGCAACAGCAAGGGTTGTTTTGGAGATAACTTACAGTGTCTAGGTGTTCCTCCACGAGGAGTGATACATTCATTCAGTATATATTTTGGAGGAATTTCTGGACTTGGAAGTAGTCAGGTGGATCAGCATCAGTCTTGTACCCACATCCTGATTGTATGTGGAGATGGCATGTCCAGCCTCAGGTAGTGTGTCCACATGAGTGAAGGGCAGAGTCATTGCCTGTCAATTTCTATGGAAAGTTGTTTGGATCAGGAAAAAGATGGCAATACCAAGTTAGATGCTCCTGAATCCAACCACTACCTTATCCTTCTTCCTTGAAGACCAAATGAACAGGATAATTTTGGCTACAGGGTAGAAACACCAGCATAAATGAACTTCAGTTCAAATGTGGTTTTCTAAAGGATACAGGCACTCTGTTGGGACAGCCAGTGAAGTTAAGGAACAGTGGATACACAGGGTGAGAGAGATGAAACAGATACAGCTGAGAGCCTTGACACTATCCATGACTGACAATTCCTTGATGGTTCACAAAGAGCCCACTGAGCACCCAATAGAGGACATAGTGGCACCAGCTCAAAGGGTCTTCATAAGCCACTAAGTTCATCAGTTTTAGAAGGCAGTGATGAGCCGGGCACAGTGTCTCGTGCCTGTAATCCCAGCACTTTGGAAGACTGAGGTGAGAGGATTGCCTGAATCCAAGGATTCGAGACCAGCCTGGGCAACTTGACAAGACCTCATCTCTACAATAAATTAAAAAATTAGCCAGACATGGTGGCATGCACTTGTGGTTCCAGCCACTTGGAAGGCTGAAGCGGAAGGATTACCTGGTCCATCAGGTCAAGGTTGCAGTGGCCATGAGCATGCCACTGCACTCTAGCCTGGGCGACAGAGTGAGACTCTGACTCAAAAAAAGAAGACAATTATGTTTCTTTTTGTTTGAGTTCTGATACTTTTCTAGGACATATGCTTTTCTGTATCTGGTTACAAGAAAAACTGCCATTTGTGAGTATAAGCAATTTAGAAATACTTTGACAATCTAGTACTCACTGTTTATTTTGGAACTACCTTCAGACACTACTCCAGAGAGGAACTATCATTTTGTGTGTTTAATGGACAATATGAATTGTATATTTGCATTGTGTATTCCACATGGAAGAGAGTATTTTACCTTCCACAATTTAATTTTCAGTAATTAATGAGGTTTCAATATCACTCTGTCAGTTGAAATTATGGAATTATAAGGTATAAATAAGATAGCTTGGTTGCATGTGGAAAAACACTTTGAATTTTTGAGACATGAAAACTTATTTTTAGGTATGCTTATATTTGACATTTTGTTTAAAGTAAGGACAATAAAAGAAGGGAGGGTTGGGCTTGGTGGCTCACACCTGTAATCTGAACACTTTGGGATGCCAATGTGGAGGGAGAACTAGGATTCAGTGATTCAAGATTACCCTGGGCAACGTAGCTAGACCCTGTCCACAAAATTTTAAAAAGTTAACTTGATATGATAGTGTGGTTTGGGGTCCTAGCTACATGGGAGGTTGAGGCAGGAGGATCACTTGATTTATGAGATTTGAGGCTACAGTGACCCGTGTTTATGCCACTCAGTGTAATTCAGCCTGAGTGACAGGATGAAACCCTACATATTAAAAAACAAAACAGCCTGTAATCCCGCGCCTTTGGGAGGCTGAGGTGAGAGGATTGCCTGAGCCCGCGGGTCCGAGACCCACCTGGGAAGCGAGACCTCATCTCTACAATAAATCAAAAAATCAGCCGGGCGTGGTGGCACATGCCTGTAATTCTGGCTACTCGGAAGGCTGAGGCGGAAGGATCGCTGGAGCCCAGCAGGTCGAGGCTGCGGTGGCCGGGAGCGGCCACTGCACTCCAGTCTGGGCGACAGTGAGACTCCAACTCAAAAAAAAAAAAAAAAAAGAAATTAAGAGATGATTTGTGACAATTTCACTTTAAACTTGAATAACTAAAGAAGTTGAGGTTGAAGAGGCTTGGCCAAAGTAGTTTCTTTAGATGTTTCCTTTGTGTTTCCTAGTGCCCATGAAGAGGATGGGAGGGGTGACAATGGTTTCCCTCCACCTCAAGCCTCGAATAAAAACTTCAGAGAGCCAAATGGAAAATTTGATATTTATTACCTTGTGTCCTTTATATAAAAGATGATGCGGCAGAAGAGCAGAAATTAATGGCAGCTGGCCAAATTCAAAAGACTGGAGATAAAACTTGGGGCTGGCCCGGCCTGTCTAGTGGTAGAGGGAAGACTCATGGCTACATGAGAAGAAGCTGTGCATGGCAGACATGTGACCCACCAGCCAAGTGTGGGGCCACAGGTACAGAGTCAGTCAGGAATCATCTTCAGAGGAACTCTGACCAAGAGTCTTGTGGAGATATCGCAGTGTCCGATATAGATGGTGTTGAACAGATTGCAGGATGCCAGAACTGAGGGCTGGAGTAATTAATAAGCCAGAGAAAATTCAGCTCACCACAGAAATTTCAGTTGGAGGTTCGCATTGAGAAAATCTCTGAGAAACCCACTGAAGCACTCATAAGAGCAAAAGTCACTTCTGCAGGATGCATCAGTAGCAGGTCACAAATGAACTAGTGGAGTAAACCTGTTTTAAGACTCTTATGTCCTCTTTTCTGCATTTTTCAAAACTGTCAAATTAAAAAGTCAGAACCAACAATTAGAGAATGGAACAGAGGTTCAAAGAAAGGAATAGCTACTAAAATCATAAAGAAGAGGTTTAGTAGGTTCTTCCTCACTGTGGCAGGCTTCCAAGATTCAAGCTATACCAAGCTAAGTGAGGTGAGAAAACAGAACTTTAAAAGATGTTCAGAATTTCTGTATCAGATGGCTCTGGATGTTGTTATAGCTAAACTATGACGGCTCATTTGGCTAAAGTGATTAGAGTTAGTTTTAATATATTAGAATGACCAAATATCATAGCAGACAGAGATTTCACTCAAGATGCAAAGCAAAATGAGTCCACAGATGTGGATTAAAAATGACAAATGCTTTCTGTTTAAACCCTGTAGAATCTTGTAATTTCAGCATAATGGTTTTGTTGGTATTAGTTATAAAAACAAAAAAAAGCATCAGTATCTACATATGCAAAAATATTATGTTATTCCTACACAAATGATTAGAATTTACAAAAAGAAAAAACACAAAGCACAGTTGTACATATACTATAGTCCAGGACATAAATGTTAGATTTGCAGCCTAGTGAGTTTCTAGGCTTGACTCCCATAAAGAGGCAAAGTAGCTGCAATCTTATACCAAGTCAGAAGATCAGCTTGGGTATACTTCATCTTTTTGACATCTTTGATAAAACCAACTTTGTGGGGTTTTTAAAAAATTTCATCTATTGTTACACTCTAGTAAATTTAGTTGCAAAATGACAAAGGTTCATATTGTTGGCTTTTATTTTTTATTTGTTATGTTATTGAATTATTTTTACTTTCAAATAAGTAAACTACCTTGGAAAATTATACTTTAGCATAATCATTTTGTTTTTTTAAAAAATATACAATATAAATATATTATTCATCCCCCCTTAAAATTTATGGATTTTTTTCCCTTAAAGGCTATCTTTTATATTTTTTCCATAAAATTCTTATCGAAGAAATAATTTTTACTTCCACCTATGCACTAATGAATAATACAGAATATGATAACTTGTTGTGAGAGCATAACATAATATACATATAACAGAATAAAATTCGGACAGAAATATATTATGATCAATATTATTTTGTGCACGGACAAAGAAATATTTTGCTTTTGATTTAGACAAAATTATATTCAATGAACATCAATATAATGTGCCAAAAGCCATGCATTTAAAAATGAAATACTTATCATTATGTTGATAAAGAAGATGACTTTTCATTATCGATGAGAAAATGTATTGTATGTGAAAGGCATCATAGCATTTAAAAAAATCTATTTACAATAGAAGATACAATTGCACACACAAATAAGTGGAAAGAGTACTGTTTACAGAGGCCGTTAGGCTGAAGTTACAAGTTACTTTTATTCGTTGGTCTTAGGCAAGTCATTTCATCTTTCTATACAGGGCACATTATAAGGAAAAAAAGTAGTAGAGACTGCTATAGAGTTGTAAAAATCCACTCTCAATATCTCATTGTATTCCATTCCTGTTGAACTATTATTTTATCAATTTTGCAGATAAGAAAATTAAAGTGTGTATAGCTTGAGTGATTTTTTTCTAAAGCTACATAGAAAGTTAGAGACAGAGTCAGGTTTTCTGACTAGTATGATTATTTGTCTCTACATAACAACCTCCCCTCGCTCCCTTGAAACAACTTAAAAGAAAATGAATTCTCATGACTTGGTCCATTGATCAGCATGAATAGGCCCACAATGTGCCAGTTAGTGCTATAAACATCTGGTGTGTGTTTGGGCTGGAATATTAAAGATAGTTCACCCATATAACAAAGCAGATACTGCGTGTTGATTGGCCACTTAGCCTGGGCTGTGAAACCAAGTGTTGACACATATTTTCTTCATATGGTTTGGGCATCTGATAGGATGGTGGTTGTTTCCAAGAGGAAGATTCCCCAAAGCAAAAATGCTAAGAGATCAAGAAAGCAGCTGCACGATCTTTCATGATCTAGCCTTTGAGGTAAATCAGTGTCCCTCCTCTGTATTTTATTGGTTTCAAAGAACCAGCTCAGGCTTCATGTGGAAGGGCATGGGTATGTTGAGACCGGGACCATTGCAGGGAGTCTTGGAGACTAGCTGCAACAGTGTATATGAAGCCCATGCATCAAATTATCTTGGTGTAATAGCATCTGACTCAATCATCT